>JARHVA010003524.1:0-667500 GCA_037957365.1 Torreya grandis
TGTTCTATAGCCCCCTTCTAAACTCTCTCCATCCTTTGTTTTTTGCTCTTGACCTACTCCGGCATATGCATGACATTGTCTAGGTCTAGAAACTTGAAATTTGCATAACTTATGAGTTCCAACCCATAAAATTACTTAAAAATTTTCCATATCAAATTATTTTATATACCATAAAATATTTTTTTATCTTTAATATACATCCTTTTATAGTTTATATTACTTTAGGCTTGTTTTAGGCCTAATTGGGAAAGATGGGTGTTGATAAAGTGGGGTCTACATTAGGATTTGGATCATAAAAATTTTGGGTGAATATGAAATAATATAAATGGTAATAAAATATTTATTTATTTCCATATAAATTCTGTGAATATCTCAAAACCAAGGAGTTTTGGTGTCCAAATAGGGCTACAAGGAATAGGCCTCCGAGGAACAAATGTGAGAATTATGACTGAAACAGTAGAATAATGATGGAAATATGATGGGATATTTATGTTAAAAAAATTTAAAAGTTATTTATATATAATAAAATAATATGACTTGGTTATTTCCTAATCACTCCATGGGTGGTAGTTTTCAATAACTCAAGGATGAGTCATCAAGCCAAACATAACTCCTACACTACCCTTGAGAAGATTGTCATCAAATAGAGTACAACACATATAGAAGATAGACCACATAACTATCCTTTGTTAGGTTCTATTACTTTAAATTTTTCCATGAATGCTTTATAGCCATCATTGACTCTTAACACCTCTCTCTCTCTCTCTCTCTCTCTCTCCTTCTCTCTCTCTCTCTCATCTATCTCTCTCTCTCTTCTCACTCTTCTCACTCTCTCTCTCTCTTCTCTCTCTCTCTCAGTCTCTCTCTCTCCTCTCTCTCCTATAAGTATGGGCCTAATTTTGGCATTATATGGATCCTTTCATTGGATATGGGCATAGCCCTGTCTAAATTAACACTTATAATTTTCCCCTAAAATTAATGAAACTAACTTATATCCTTCTCTTACACTTGTTTTTGATGTTTCATGTTTTAGTTGATGAATTCTAGTGATATTATGCTACTCCCTCTCATGTGTCTTGTCATGTTTACCTCTTTGCAAGTGATTGGTCATAGTTGTAGGTCACATGGAATGATTCCAAATAGACTTGTATGGATTAAAATTGGAAGCATTTTTTAGTTTCTTTTTATGCCTCTTAATCATCCCCTTATTCTATGCATCATGATATAGTCTCTATGTAAAACATTCATGTTTGGATACCCCATTTGAGTCGTGCAACTAGATTCAGTCATAGTTCATATTCTTAGTGCATTATAGGTAGGTGGATGAGACAAATTTGGTGCATCACCTCCCTAGTTTAGTTTTATTTTAGTTTTCTCTCCCTTTTCCATGCAAGCAATATGTTTAGTGATAGTTCTTAAGTGATGAATCAATGGAGCTAGCCCTACCTAGATGTTCTCTTTAGCTCTGAGGTCACCCATAAACTATGAATAGTCCCCATGCTATCACTTAAGTGAGGAGGCTTGAACACCCCTCCTCAAGGGTGTATTTTTTGTTCACAACAATTAGTTAGAAGGGAAAAGAGCACAATTATGCCACTCTAAGTAGTGATAGAAAGAAAACCATTTTCCCAATGGGGACTAAATTTTTTTGAGATTAGTCAATCCAAATTCCTTACTAGGAAATAAAATTTTTCTAACTTCCACTTATTATTAAATTATATAGACTAAATATAAGTCTACAAAACATAGTATGAAAAAAAAAATAATCAAGTTTGTTGAATAAAATCTTGTACTTGATTTTATGTTCCTTTATCTATAGTGTGCAATAATAAACCTACCTTCGAATCACTAAAATTATTGGAATGGGAAAGATATCATAATGTGATATTTAAATTTACATCTAGTCACTAACCACACACAAAAATGGGGTGGTTAAGTCTATACCAACAAAAAATTGATCAATGTAATAAAAATTTTAGAAAATAAAAATCCTAGAAGATGGCTTACCTTTCTGAAAAAATGCCTTATGGGTAGATAGAACAAGGATCAATAAATACTTGAAAATGTATCCATACATGTTGATATATGGTAAATATAAAATAATTCTCATTAATTTTCTTATTCCCACCCATTATTTTATACAAGAGTATGAAGGTGAATCATAATTAGTGTAAGATTGCCTGAATAACATTTTTTAATATGGAGGAGTTGAGAGCAAAGGATTTGTCAGCCTTGAATATAAATTATAGATGTAGTTAAAATAAATTTTTACTAAATCGCTACCAATAAGGCCTTTAAAATTATAGATATGATACTCGTGTGGGATTAAAACCCATGGGAAAAAGAGTCAGCATGACAAATTAGAAACTTTATGGTTGGATTATTATCAAATCTCAAAAATTATGGGGGATAACACCTTCAGATTAAAATTATTAGAGGGAATAATTATTGTACCAGTAATAAATACTAGGCATCTAAAACATTATTTTCAAGCTTCTCCATTTGAACATCTTGGATTTTTCTCGAGTGAGTTTCTTTTTTTTATTGCTTTTTATTTGTTTTCCTTTTCCATTGGTTTTCCTAAGTTGTTTTTTGTTTTAATATAGGTTTCATTTCAATAGGTGTGTTATATCATAGGTAGCTAAATTTAAAGTTTCACTTAGAGAACAGTTACTACTAAGGATTTAATAAAATAGAGGCCATAAAAAAACTAAATAGGGGACTCAAAACTAGTAAAGAAGAACACTTTCACATAGAAAATTTATAATAAGGTGTTGAGGTCAAAATATTGGTTAGAAATGATCAAACTTACATAGATTCTAGTAAGGTATACTTAAGTGATTTCCATATAATGTTATCAATTTATTGAGATCCCATAAAAGAGAGAAAAATAAAAGAGATAATAAACAAGACAATTAGTCTAATTGGTAAATGAAAATTTAAAGGCTAGTTCAACCCACATTCACTAGAGTGATTTATCTTTATTGGTATTAATATATATACATATACAAATATGTGATTCAACTAATCTATACCAAAGTTATATATTCCTAGTGGTTGTAGAGTTACGATTAGAGAAGAATTAGAGGTGTATTTGTTAGGATTTTATATGCCTAGATGGTAGTGGAGTTATGCCTAAGTGGACAAGTAATATGTTTATGTAAAATTAAACATATGTAACTTAAGGAATAACTTGTACCTACAACCTAAACTAAAAATTCTTCTAGTCCTAACTAAAACTCAAAACCATGTTCAAAATAGCATATTCCTTTAAGGTTTAAAAATTTGGAATCATTAAAAATTTAACAAATAAATGACAATCATTTAAATTTTCCTTTCTTATTATTTATTTAGTATAATTCACAAATAAATGACAATCATACAAAGTTGAGAAAACTAAAGATTATATATTTTTAAAATACTCAGGTGGATCTCCCTAGTATGTTTCCATTTCTTGTCACGAAATCAAGTTCTTAAAGAGAACTTGGGACCACTGATTTTGAACTATTAAAATAAAATGAAACTATTTTGGAACTTTTGAACAAAATTTATGTATTTTCCCCCATTATAATGGAACCATAAGGTTGATTTATTGAAACATAAATTATTTAATTTATAAAAGTTCATTTTTCCTCTATGATTAGTTGAATAATGGATTATATATATATATATATATATATATATATATATATATATATATATATGGATTTTCACTTTACAGTAATCTTGGTTTTTTATTTTAATTTATTGGTTTGTGTATGTTTTGATTTGTTTACAATGCCCATTTTAAATTTCTTCTATCTTAATATCACTAGAAAATTCTAACTTCACAAATTCTTATTTATCTTTGTTTATGTTTTTTTATTTCACAAGGAATAGACTAATACCATGTGGTATTTTCTCGATCTGCATAGCCCTAAAGAGTGTCAAAAACTCATAAATTTATAAATTTTCTTAATAAATTAAATGTTACCACACATTTTTTGGGTCTTAAAAGTCATTTAATTTAAACTTTAATCCTTTTTTTAGCTAAAATTGGATTTGGTAGGTCAAATTATTCCATTTGATGGACCAAATTTAACTATGTGTCAGCATCCACTAACCACAAACATAGAGGGATCACCTGAAAGTCAAAGTTGGAACTTCCTTCCTCTTTCATGAAATGGGATGATGATACCTATCCCCACATAAATCTTGAAATGTCATCATTCTTCTTTATTTAAACTAGTTTTTTAATTTTGTTTTTAGTTGATTAATGTTTATTTAATACCTTTGGAAAATTTATTGGAAAAATATGAGGATATAGTTTGATTCATTAATGCTTTTGACTAAAGCTATGAACTAGATCTTAGATGCAAATAGAGTCCCAAGCCCTAGAAACTTCAAAACCAATAAAAACAACCACTACCACCCATGAAATTGACTCAATCAACCACCATCAACCACAAAATTAACTCAAATTGCCATATTTGACCTAAAAATTCCTAGTGAGACTTGAACCTAGGTGGAGATAGCATAACAAACCCATATTCATTTCATTGGATAAAATTTTGAGATAAATTTAGGACCATCTCAAAAATCATGTGGGGGTATGCTTGTGTCTATAATGTCCAAGAGTGTGTTTCAGGTGGTTCCCATGGAAAATTCAAGTTTACCTATGGATACATTTTTAAAGTGTTCAAGGATCCCTTGGGATTATAACCTAGGTCAACAATGTGAAACTCTTTGTTTCACACAACTATCCCCAAACCCTTTGGTATAGCAATATGAGGATATTGATTTTTAGTTAATGAAGTGAATTAAAATCTCAATGTCACATTTTAATTAAAAACTTAGATATCATCCCAAGAAAATATTAATTTCATTGTTTTGGGACTTTGAACTCTATGAGAAGACACCATTAAAATCATAATTCAATAAATTCAAATAATGGTAAATGGAACTAGTGTTTTAAGGATTATATTCCTCATAGTGGTAGCTAGTAAGGCACAATAAATCTTGGGAAAATAAATTAGAGACATAATTTTCATCCTAGAAATGTATAATAATCCAAATAATAATGACTTGTATTATTTTTGTAAGAACACTAGGCTGATTAATTAAATGAATATAACCTCACTAATGAAGAATAATATACATGAAAAATCATAAACTCATAGTTTCATGTAGTTAGATTGATACCAGAGGTTTTCCCATGTCAAAAACTAAAAAATGGACTTATACCACTACTATAATGAGGAGAATGGAAAAATATGTACACAAACCAATAAGGTAGTTCTAGACATCTATAGTTTTTCCATTACATAGATTTTTAGATTCCATGAGCTAATAGTTAGCTATATCAAAGAATGGATAGCCACCTGGAATTATAAATGTAATGTTTGTGATGTGTTTAAAAAATAGATTTAATGGAAAAATAAAGATGATGTGTCCTATTCCATTTTTTATTCATAGTTTCAATCCATAAATCCATATTTTTATTAAAATGGTTGTTTGGAAGGATCAAATCTAATCATGTCAATGTGAATTAGGTACCATTGTTATGCATTCTACTAAAATAAGGCAATCCTTCCAACTTTTTGAGTTAATTTATTTATATTTACTCAAGTCTTCCAAAGAGTGTAAAAATGGTGGTAATTTCTACATGGCTTCTTATTTGGTTTATTTTATCTAATTTGCATTATATTTTAATATTGATTTATTTGATACCTTTTATCCACTAGACAAGAAACCATCCATTTCATTTGTAATGTATCATATGACCATTTTCACCATTCCACATACCTCGTCGTCTATGATAAGTTTATACCAGTAGTTCACCAAGCCATTCATAACACTAAGTGCCTTAGAATCTCTTATGAAATGAGAAATGTTATTCAATATTTAATTATTTTATTTTATAGTTAAGATAACGCAATTCTCAATATTAAGGTAGTCATTGAATCCCCTAATGTATTGCCTATTTATGCACTTGAGAGACTAGTAATCATGGATTTTTATTACCAATTTTACACTAGTATACCATTAATTCAAAAGTAAAAAATCATGCCATATTTCCTAAATTTATAATGACCATAAGAGGAAATTTTTTGTCTAATTTCCCATGTTTAATATTATAGGGGAGGAAATACTTACATATAAGTTTAATAAGGTTGATTTTCAAGAATGGGATCATAAGAGGAGAGTTCAAGATTACATGAATTCCATTAAGGCAAAGAGATAACATAGATGTAAGCATATCCCACACCCAAAATAAGATATTTTTATGGATTCTTTAGATCATTAAAAGGTAATAATTAGTCTAGATTTGGTAGGAAGGGCTACTATTTTATAACGATCAAGGAAAGAGAATTGTAGGGCTTGAAAATATAGGTAAATCAATATATATATGCATGCTAAAGTATGGAGCTCAAGTTTTAAGGTTCACTTAGTTGTTGAGGAAATACCATCCATAAACAAAAGGTCATTTGAAGTTAAAACTCAAAATTTGGTTACATTTTATAATATTATAGAAGTACCTCTCATTAGTTCAGTTTTGCTTCATCATATTTAAATTCATCTATTGTTACTTTAGTATATGGTTTAGATAAATTAGTTTTTAATTAATTTCCCATGACAATGATTTAAAACTTTTTAAGTGAATAATTAAGTATACCCAAAATAGTTCAAAATAATTTGATTCAATAGAATGTACACATTAATTAGAGTGCTTCCCTATGTGTCTCAAGGGGCCTTCATAGATAGTTTGAGGAGCTAGTTTAATTTTGAAATAATAAAAATAAAACATTGACATGATTGTCATTAAAGAATTGAAAATTACCTTGAATTATAAGGAAAAAAAAATCAAAAGTTTCACTTAGATATAAGTGGAAGAGAGGAGGAGAAGAGATATTTCCACACAGACATAGATAGTGGAAAATTTAGATTAAATTAAGAAACTGAATACTTTATCCATGCTTAAGTCATTCAATGACATAACCAAAAAATCATTTTTATATTGATCACAAGGGGCATAATATATGATTATAAATTTGGAGAGTGAATTGATGAAAACAAAAATATAATGTGCAATATTTAGTTATGGTAAAAATGGATATTTGGAAAGCATTTTCTAAGGTGGAAAATGATTTAAATGATTTTTTTTCAATTGTTTAAAATTTATAACACTAATTGTTACATGTAATTTAGTTTAGGATAATTTGGAGAAAATAAGAATAAAAGTGGTTGAGGTGAAGGCCATTGTTGATTTCATAGAAGTTGCAAAGAAACAATTGACTTTATATTCCTTTGGTGCTATTAGATTTTAAAAAACTTAATTAGGCACGTTTAAATATTTTTAAACTAATATCTTAGGTTATTTAGATAGGATTATAAATAAATCAATGGGAATGATAGGCACATTGATAACCTTTACCTAAAAATTCAAGTATTTGTTTTCTATTTTTCTAATTTAAAATTTGTAAAACTAGGAAGGGAAGTTTCTTTCACTAGGTGTATTCAAAGGCATGGTTGAATTGATCCTTGAGAGATTTAAAGTAGGAGATACAAATTGGAAAATAATTAAATAAAATGGAATAAAATGTTATGTCACTTCTAAAGCAAAAATGGTGGAACATGCTTGCATCCTCATTAAAGATGTAGAGTAGTTTATATCGGAGGTCAATTTGGACCTTATTAATACCAAGAAAAGACTTGTTGAAAAATGGATTGCTAATGTTATTCATGTGGAAAAATATTACCATAATTTTAGCACATTTTTTTCAAATGAACTAGTACTTGGATGATTTGAGGAGTTGGATTCTAGAGTGAAGGGTTTAGTGGATAATGTTGTTATGTATTTCAGTTAAGAGGTCAAATTTGTTGAGGATGAAAGTATGTTACAACATTTTTTCTTGAGAAGTGACATAACATTCTATGCAATTTCCTTGAATTCTTTTCCAATTGGTATCTGTTACTTTAAAGCTCTTAAGGATCAATTCAACCTTTGTGGATGTTTATTTAATAACTTAGGTAATTTTTGTTAAATGACTTATTTTTTATATCTGTTGCTTTAATTTTTAGATAAAAACTTGTAAAATAATCACTATTGAGATTATTTTTATTTTTATTTTTATTTTTTTTTATGAAATATTATAAAATTATTTGAGAAATTTTATTTAACTAGTCAATATTTCATAACTAAAATTTTAAAAGTATTATATTGATTTGAGCTCATGTTATTTTTACAAGATATTAGCTTATTTTTCATGAGAATTGTCTAAATATTAGAATAATATTATAAAATAATAGTTCAAAATACATTTTCTAAAAGTTAAATCTAGATAAATAGGATTTATTAGTTGGATTTAAAATAAGTTAAGCCAAATTATATAAAAACATAATGTCATTTTCTTATTTTTTGTTATCATTATTTAGTGTAAGTATGATAGAGTAAAAAATAAAAATAAAACTAATTTTAGTTAATGATTTTATGAATGTTTATTTGAAAGGTTAAAGTAACTCATATGTTGGTCTTATCTTTAATAGGGCCTAAAATAAAAGGGTATCTAATAAACCCTTTAACCTGAGTTTTTGTCAAAAATTGGACAACTAGCATGGTGAATTGATGATCCCATCTAAACTATGGTGACTTGTCTCTCAATATTTAGTTGCATCACTATAATTATAAATAAAATTATCATAAAATGTAGATCAACCATGTAATTGTGAACCATTTGGTAACCTAAATCATCATCACTAAGATAATCATCACACAAATGGGATATAAGAGACATTTTAGCATTTTATAAATAAGCAGTAATATTAGTTTAAATATTTATTTGTATAGTTGAAATATTATAAGATGCTTAGTAATTAATATACAAAAAATGATACAATAAGACCATCTTATGACATAGATGACTAGGTATTGTATCTCTTAGTGGTAAAACTATATGAGTTGTATTTCTAGGATCCGTAACTTAATAAATCAAAAATTTAGATGAAAGAACTATAGGAACC
Organism: Torreya grandis; assembly: GCA_037957365.1. Lineage (NCBI taxonomy): Eukaryota > Viridiplantae > Streptophyta > Pinopsida > Cupressales > Taxaceae > Torreya > Torreya grandis. Next base: position 9,001 of record JARHVA010003524.1, read on the forward strand.
ATAATTTTAGGCAATCAAGCTCTAGCATATACCATATAAGGTTGAATAAAATATATTTTTAGAAAGTAATTTAGGTAGTATCTCACATTTTATTCGATGTGGGATGGGTAACTCATAATGTGTTCCATAAATAGTATATATTTTATTATCATCACAAAAATTGAGACACTTATATAATGTGGAATAGATTTTTATCATTTAATTTAACCATGGGTGTCCAATTGATAGATCATATGTCAAATAATCTGATAATACATAGAATTATATTGATAGGTTTTTAGAGATACAATGACTTGTAATGTGATACCACCTATAATTTATATGTAAGACTATAATAACACTTAAGTTTCATGGTTGTTCAAGATAAGTCTCACTAACTATACACTTTAAAACTATAAATGACATTATAACAAAATTTTGAATTAAACCATGGTTTATCATGATGCCATGTGTAGTCATAAACTATGAATCAATAAAATAATATATATAATGGATCAATTTTATAATCATTTTTTATAATATTATGATTTAAAAAAGTGATAATTGGAGTTTGATTTCATGAATAGCTCACCATACTGAGAATACCATCTAAAAGATGATCAATAGAAATAGTTCTTTGATGTATGTGAACATTGTCATATTTCATATTATCATGGTTTGGAAGTAGATTTTTATATATCTACATTAATTTATTACACATAACAATAAATTCATTCAATGTTTTATCACGACCTTCAACCTAGATAATATTTCTATCAATTAAATCTTGTATTTTTTGCATCAATGAATAAAATTTATTGGTAGAATTTTATAAATCTCTATGGTGGTAAAATATGAATTTAATTCATATCCTATAGGTCAAGGATAATAAGTATCTAACTCATGGCTCAGAGTTAAATATACCATGTTTCAATCAAGAAACCTTTTAAGCATTTCGTGAGGAGACTTGGGTTATCTTTTAAAATTCATAAGTTATTTACAAGGTGGAATAACTAGAATTTTAGGTGGCTGTGAAACTAAATTTATATTCTTATCTTTAAATATTGGAACATCATTAGCCTTAAATTTAAATATTATATTACCTTGATATTTGGATTTGTTAATAGATAGAAGGGAAGTATACCCATATTTTAGCATGTAAGTATTTAAAATCTTAATCTTAAAGTGAAAACCATGTGGTAAAGATCATCAAAAAAATTATAAATGTTAAACATAAGTTTATCTTTGATTATTTGAAGAAAATCATTTTTAACTCACTATCAAGTATTTGTTGAGCCACTTTTTTAAGTGTAGTCTTGAATCGAAACACATACTCACTAACATTCTTAATAGGTCCTTGGTTTATTTGAACAAGTTGAGAAAATGTGAAATTTTTTATAATTTTAATATAAAATTAAGCTAAGAAAATGTTGACCAAAACATTAAATCAAATAACATATCATATAGGTAAGGTGTAGGAAAATTACATGGCATATTCATTAAGACTAAAAGAAAAAAGTTGGGTCATTAATAGATAATCATTAGAAAAACCAAATCACAAGGAAAATAAATTTTATATATGATGTGAAATATAGTCCTTGAAATTATATAATTCAAATGTAATAATTATAAAAACAATAATAAAAGGGTGAGTGAGAACCTCATGAGACAATGGGTTGTCGAATATATCTTGAGAAGTCACCGAATGGTTAGGATTTTGAGATCATTAGGAAATTTTCCTAATTTGAGATTCATATATTAAATAGATTATTGAAAGAAATAATATTTATATGTAGTTTCATATGGTCCTTAGTTTGTAGGTCAAGATATAGAATGTAAAATACATGGAAGACAAGGCCAAGGAAGAACCTCAGAGGAAGACTAATGCAAAAGATATTGTTGACCTCTTAGAAATATTTTTTTATTTTTCACTTGGAAGGATTAATTGCTCTGCTTAATAATTGGTTGATACAAAATATTTTGGGTACAATTGAATCACCTCCAGAACTACACCAAATAAAGGGACACAAGGTCAAGACTATGTTAAATAATAGTTATCATCAATATCTACTAATTGATTCCATTATTGATGGATAGCCAATATGTGACATATTAATTTATATTGGAGTTGAAGTAAACATTTTAACTAAAGAACCATTATGTAACATGGGTTTCCTATCTCTAAGACTTCCACATCATGTTATAGCTATGGTAAATAAGACCCATGTATAAACCCTATGAATTATAAAGAATTTTTATGTCGATGTTATGGGAGTAAAATTAGCACTAAATTTAAAGTAATAAATTTGGTTGAAGTAAAAAATTACCTCACTTTACTTGGTATGCCTTGGTATTATAACCAAAAATGTATATATGTGCTTTAAGAAGCACTATATTAGTTTTGAAAACATGGAATAATACATGGTTATCCCCTACATAATGATCACAAAATTGTTTATGTTGAGAGTGTTGACATGGATGAATATATGAATCATATATATAATATCACCACATGAGGTGCAAAGAATTTAAAACTTGATAGAGATGGAGTCCTCAACTATAGGGATGAAAACTTTATCTCCAACACTATTAGTGTCACCTATGATTGTTAGGTGTAGGAATCATATAAGGTGACTAAGCATAATTGTGATGCCATAAACTCAAATTTAAATCAATATACTACACATGAAATCCTAAATAACACCAAGGTTAAGACCAGTCAGAATCCAAGCACAAAGATCTAGGTCCCACACACAACACCCAAGATGAAAAGAGTATTACATCTTAGTAATGGGAAGATCACCACCCATTCTCATTATGATCGCTTGGAAACTATCATTGAATATGTACATGATTTATGAGGTTGTATTTTAAATGAAAAATAGCATATAATTACCTTGGTCTATACATTTAAGATTATAGTTATGCATTGGTGAACAAAGAACAAACCTACTCTACTGACATAGGTTGCCATAAAAGAAGCCATTTTTACCTACTTCAAATGTAGGAACATCAAATGTGAGTTGCCTATATATAGTGGGAATTCATCCCCAAAGAATCACATCCATATTTATGAGTATGTATGGACAAAGAACATGCACCACATCCTCATAGGCTAGTGGGTTCATACCTTCTATCACACATTAAATACTTGGTCATGTACCTAATATATGATTGGTGAAATGTGTATAGAAATGGAAGACTAGACAGGGATGAAAATAATTTTTTTTTATAATTTTTCCTTCTCCTCACTTAATCCAGAGTTCTCCAAGTCATTTTAATGGATATGTAGATCCATCACATAAGATTATGTAATTATGGAAGAATGTGTGTATAAAAATCAAATCAATAAGATTTTCATGCTCCAAGATGTTTGAAAAATATATGGAAAATAAAAATTCCAATGAGGCTAATGATAAATAAGTATTGTCATGGGACATTTAAGAAAACATAGGTTAACATTGGCTCAAAATAAGAGTTGGATATTTCCACCATTAAATATTACTAGTTTGATGAGGATTTATCTCGTATAATTAAATTATTATAAAAATTATAAGATATATTCATGTGAAAGTATAATGAATTTGGAATTTTTACACCCCTATCTGAGGTAGATGAAAATTAAACTAGTATACAGTGCAATACTAGTTTAAAATAATCCATATAAAATGAACCCCAATATTTACACCAAAGTTAAAGAGGAGATTGAAAACATGCTTATTGTAGGGGTGGTATTCCCTATTGATGAGTCTAAATGGGTAAGTATAATGGTAATTAACTTGAAAAATGATTATGATATATATATATATATATATATATATATATATATATTTGTGTGTGTGTGTGTGTGTGGACTTCAAACTACTCAATTTTACATGTGTGATATACCAATTCCCAAACCTATTCATTGAGTAGGTCATGTAAGGCATCATAGGTTATGATATCTATATATTCCTTGATGGTTTCTCAAGACACTATCAAATACAAATTGAAGAAGAAGAAGATAAACTATAAAATAACATTTATGACCGACTGAGGATCATTCAATTATAATGTGATGTCATTTGGGTTGAAGAAAAAGTCACTTGTGTTTTCACATGTCTTGGTCGCAACATTCAAGGACTTCATCCATTAGTTCCTCAAAGTTTACCTTGATGATTAGAAATTTTGACCATATTGGCCAAAAGTTAAAATAGGTCAACCACCTATTTTTGAAAACTTGATATAGGGTTATATTAGGATCTTATAGGGTGTTCCATGGTCCTATTTATGTCATTTGATGTGTCTCTAGCCTTGGTCATATTCACTTTTAGTCCTTTGTGTCATTTCATGTCATCTAGGGGTCATATTTGGACCACTTAGTGGACTTGTATGATTTTCAAAGAGAGACAATTTTTATAAAGTGTACTTAAACATTCCATATGTCATTGAATGTCAGAGATACTATTTCATAACTGACAAAATGTAGGAGTAACATCAAAACAAGAAGATCAATGATAGTTTAGGTAGTTTTTAATTATGGTATGACCTATGTATGAGTTATGGAACATGTAGTAGGATTCATAGTGTCTCTTCAGGTCCCCTAAACTCACATCCACACTTTTTTAGCCTTGAAAATCTCAAAAATGGCAAAAAACCATTATGTTTCTCCATTGCTCTCCTTTGCATGTAGAAATGGTTAATTGGTTTTGGTTTAATATAGATAGCAAAAGATGAATTGGGTTAAATGATTATAATGGATGATAGAAGAATTTTTCCACTCCAATTTAATGGTAATATTTCCAAGTTTGGTATACTATGATTTATGAACCAATGCTAATAATTCTACTTCTATCTATTGCATGCTCATCCACATAGCCTTCAAGTTTATCTTATATTTGGGTTGGTCTGTAATAACCAAGTATTGCACATGTTTTTAGAGAGTGTGGACATCCTTCACACATGGTCCTCAATAATTTTTTCATGTTTTAAAGTCAAATATTAAGCATAACTTTCTCATCTTTCTAGTGGAAAGCTATATCACAATTTGTAGACAAGATTCTCCTAATAGTGGAGTTCTTTTTTTTTAGCTTTCAGATCAAAAGTGAATTGATGTTTCATGATTATAATGGTCATGGTGATTATATTTGTTTTAAAATATTATTCTCAAGACTATCACTTGGTGAAACATAATCAAGAAACATGTCACAGTCATCCCTCCTACAATATTCATGTACAGACAGGTAAAAGGAGCCTTGCACAATCATGGTGATATGATGAGGAGATTCAAAAGTGTCATAAGTCACATAAATTTAAAAAAATAGTGAAATTGAGCCTCCAAATAGTTAGTTATGTATCCTAACTCATTACACATATTATTGTATCATATCTCCATCTACAGTTTCCAACATGGTCTGAGTGCAAGCTAAGGGGTTTGAGGGACTTGAAGTACAAGTGTGAGAGCTTGTTGAAACATTTATTGAGGTTTGAGAAATTTGAAAGTGTTATAGTAAAAATGGTGGAGTCTTAAGGTGTCAGGTAGACTTGAGATCCATTTCCATAGTCAATAAAATTTTTAAAGGGACACTTTACCTTAAACTTTCTAAAATAGGGATTTTGCCTTGCTTTTGATCCTCTCATATTCAAGTGTCTTGAGGTTTATGGTAGTCTAAGTGTTTCGACCATGTATCCCAAGACTAAGTGTAATACCTTTCAAAAAAAATTATTGGTTGGAAATGATAAGGAAATGAAGATTTATTTCCATTTCAATAGAAACTCCACTATAAACACTCAGTAATCTATAGCACTATTAAAGCCTTAATGGTCTTATAGTGTAATTTGACACAATAGAAGTATAACCTATAGACAAGTGACTCTATTTAGATATAAATGACACCTTGATTTCCATATAATATAAATATTAATTGAGGGTTTTATGTTCAGGTTTTGATAGATATGACCACTTATAGGGTTTTTAATTCTAGAACATAACCTACAGTTATGTTTGGTACTTTGAAAGACTAGCCATGAGGCTTGAAAGATAAACTACCTTGTCATAAATTAATATGGGTTATATGATAAATAATAATGGATTAATGACCATAATAAATTTAAAATAGAGTAAGATAAGTGTCTTAAGGTACATTAGCACCTATAGGAGTCTCAGAGTTGATAGTCACCTACAACAGTGTTCTAGTGTTCTCAGGAGAGTTTGTTGGTGTAAGGTGTCCTAGAATGGACAAGTAACCTAGTAAATCTGATGTGTAAGACATATAATTTTCATAATAAGGTTTAGTGCATTCAAATTTCTAAGAGTATTAGGTCACTCTCACATGAAGTCCAATATTGGAAGCTACAATCTGTACACCCCTTAATGTACTATACCAACTTGTGCAAATATGGAAACCATTATACTAAGAGATGAATGGAAATATGATTGGAAATTGTAGGAATATTGAATATTTATTATAAATTGATAATATTTTAATTGATATGTTTAGGTTATTATGATCATCTCTCAAGTACTTGCATACATAGATTATTATTAAGAAGTCCATTGACCTAGTGTGCTTAGACAAGTATTATATGGAAATATTCTTCTTAGAGAAGTTGTAGAGTTGTAGGACTAAGTGACTATGATAAGGTCACTCTAAGTGTGAATATATCACAATACACATAACATTTAGAGGCAAACAAGTATAGGTAAATTAGAGCAAATGGTTTCAAATGATACACACAGTCAATCCTGAGTGCTAGTTTAGAAAGATTAGAGGAGTTGAGGATGATAGAGAGATTATCTATCTCAGGGACTTGGTAAAAAAGGTCCTTATGACCTATTTGAGCCTCTTTTATTCCCATTTTTCTTGATAAATTAGGGTAAGTACCCTTTATTTTATCTCAAATAGAGGGCACTCCCAGCTAGTCTAAATTGCAGGTACGGTATGTGATGGAAAAAAGGGGTGAAAAAAGTCTTGGAAAATTTAAATAAGGGTTTTGAGAGTTTTAATGAACATTAAAATTCATATGGGAGGCCTCACAATTTTTATAAAACATTCAAAAATGGTGATAGGCCATGAATGTAGTTAGGCCTATTAAGCATATATTAGGCCTAAACCCCTAATGAGATATATCCACCACTTCTAGGGATATATGAACCTTCACACATATTTTATGACCTTAAATTTGAGGTATAAGGTTTTTTTGAACCATTGGTTTGTATATAAATCACACAGGTTAGTCATTTTTGACCTAATTCCATCACAGGGTATGTAGAATGCACTCAAGAGCTCGATGGGCCATCTTTGAAAGATCACATCTATAAAAAATCATAGCATGGTGACCTAAGTATTTGGGTAAATTTGAGTATGGTCTTAAGCTTTAAACTTATGGAATTATTTATAAGGTTAAATATCAATATTGTATGAATAATCCTTAAGAGTCTAAACCCCCTAAAACCCTCCAAAACCCTTGCCTAAGACCTGATTAGAAATAAATGAGTAAATATAAATTAATAAGGGATAATTTAGTCTAAAAATTGTTTTTAACCTATATAGGACTCTCCCATTATCTTCCCCATGTATTTTATTTGTACCCTACTTGTACAGACAAGGTGAAAATAGGGTTTCTTATAGGATTTTATGTGTTTTGTAGGTGTAGAGGAGATTTTAAGGATGAGAATCATTGGGGTAGGTCAATTGGGACATATTATTACTCTCCATGTCAATTTATAACTTCATAAAATCACATAAACATCTCTTATAACTCATTCACTACACATAATTTGTGGTAGATAATGAAATAAAGAATGACTACCAAGTGAGATGATGAAAAGTCTAATTAGGGGGGATTTAAAAGTATTGTTCATAAATTATAAGGAAAGGGGACTCTTTAAAAGTTTCATATCACTCCTTTCATGGATTTTATTGAGAAACTAAAGATCATTTGGGTGACTAATGTGAAGATAGACCTATAAAGTTAGTGATGGTGACTATAGATGATGAGAACAAGTGTCTAGAAGAAGACCAGTGGTTAGGAAAGCATATGATGATAATTCAACCTTGTTTCTAACCCCTCCTTGATATTTCACTTATGTTAACTCTCCCTAATCTTTTTTAAATAATTCAAAATATTCTTGATTGTGAAGGCATTTTCCAAGAAGGCCAATTGAAGACTCTACACCAATTTTGGAGAATTTCATTATTTAGAGAGACATTTGTCCAAGAGGACCTTCCATACCTCTATTATCCACTTCATTCCTCTAAAATATAACTATTTTTCATACCTTAACATGTGGAATTATGACCCTTGATCTCCACTTTCTTCTCTCTCTCCATATATTTTATAAATGCAAGCCTTTTTGGCTCTTATATTAAAAAAAATTTCACACCGAGTATGGCAAAGCCTTGTTGGTTTGATATAATAATTTACCTTTGAAATAATATATGTAATTTTTTTTTTAGTTCACAAACTATCTTGTCTAATTATTTTAATTGATATATAGTGAAAATTAAAGTGATTGATATCCATCCTTGCTTTCTCTCAATCCTTCCATGTTTGATGCAAGTTGTTCCACTCTAGCATATCACATGAAGTGTTTTCAAGTGTATGGGTCTATTTTCAACTGTACAAGTAGCCTTAATGTCTTAAAGTGATATATCATTCACTTAACTTGATTATTTTTCATGCATAAGCTCCATGTTTGAAATACTAATGTTAGAGTATCCTAAGACTTTGAAGATAGTGTTTTAGGTCATGTCTCTTAGTGTAAGAGTACAGTAATCAAGTGTATATCATTCAGGTGTATCACCCCCTTAAAATATATTAATTTCATGTATACTTCTATCCCTTTTCATCCAATTAATTATTTATTATAGGTGATAAGCACTTAAGGATCAATCTAGGGAGCTAGCCCTTGAACCTAGAGGTCTACCTCTACTATAGGCAACCCATAGGCCTAGATGTATTCCAATGTTTCAAAAATATTATAGTAGGATTGAATAACATCCTATAGGGTAAATAATTTGGTGACAATATTTATGGCATGCATGGTGGGACCATTTTCCTAAAGATAACTTGTCAAGGTGAATGTTGGTCTTGACAACATCACAACTGCATATGGTGTTCTAATTAGCATTTGGTGACTCCATTCAAGGTAAAATATAGTTTTATACCATTTTTTGTCATATTATTGTGTTAATACTTCATGGTCCTTAATAGTTCATATTATAGTAGAGTTTTCAATCCCATAAACCCATTTATTCAACCTAAACTTTATCTTGAAGTTCAACATCCTCAACCTATCTTAACCTTTAAAGAACAAGATTACTTTTCAAGATAAGAAGATCAAGAGAGTGAATAAGAGATTTAAGATAACATGGCTAGGTATCATGCCTTCCCAACCTTTAACACTGAAAATACTACCCATATTGATGCATATGATGACATACATCCTAACTCTTCTAAGAGTGTTCCCACATTTAATTGTGAAGGTTATGTTACCCCTAGTGAGTATATTAGGGGTATCTCAAACCTATATAGTTTTCAAAATGTCACTAAATTAAACATTTCTATTAGAATACTTAACATTTCATTTAGAGGGAAAGCACTTGATTGGTATAGGAATTTTCCTAGAGGTTGTATCACCACTTGGGATGATTTTGGAGAGCTACTAACATCAAGGTTTGAAGACAAGAGTGATCACACATCACTCATTCATCAACTCAATGTGATTCAAAGATCCCCTAAGGAGATAATGCATGATTTTAATGAGAGATTCAAAAGGAATTAGCATAGTTTTACTCCTCCCATTAGACCACCTATAATTTTTGTGTTTCTCATATATTTAAGGGCTATTGGTACTGACATAGCATAATGTTATAATCCATGGGTGGTTACACCTTACCTAAATCATATTATCTTGCCATTAGAGTCGAGAATGGACTTATAAAAGATATTAAGTTGCCTCCAAAAGTGTTCATGGATATACTTCCAAATACTTCTTTTACTACTCCAAGTGTTACCCAAATTCCAAATGCCAACATGAAGCCTAGAGCTACTCCTAAGAAGGCAAAAGATGCTTTTGATAAAGATGCAAGGATCCAATTATTATAAGTTTAGCTTAGATAAGAAATTATATATAAATGTGTTCATTAAAAACCCTACCTCTATCCTCAACAAAGAATTAGGTTTCCACCTCATCAATATGGTCAAGGTAGAGGTCAAGGGTAGCCTAACTTCAATAGGCCTGCCAACGCATACAATCCAACTTTCACCTCCAACATAAGAGCAATGATACCAGTGTATATCAACTTGGTGTAAGGAGAGGAATGGTAAAAAGGTCATTTCATGTATGAAAATGAATGTGGAGATCAAGCTTTGGTTTCTTAAGGAGGATTCAGTCCTCAACTATTAGTAGAAGATGAAGTTCTCATGTAAGCAAATGAAGGATAGCATCCTTAAGGAGTGAATTTCACTAACTCTATAGTTTAATATACTTATGTCCTCAATCAAAATAATTTGGTTATATAAAATACTATATAAAGAAGGAATGCCTTGGCAGATGCCCATGATGTACCTACAAGTTAAAATAGTCCTCCTACAAGGTAGCAAAGTGTGACTACAGGCATTATAGTCCCTACAATTCATACACCTTCTTCAAGTTAGAATGTTTGAAGGGTTACTAAAATTTATTAAATACCCTAAGATAAAAACACTTATTTTCCTTAAAATATTTAATAAAATGTGAGTACTCATTCTTTGAACATTTTGTATTATTTGAAGAATGTTAAGGCACTTATTTCTGTTTGGGATGTCCTTCACATGCCTAGCCAAAAGGAACTTTTGCAAAAGTAGTTGTCTTAAATTCATGTTAACCCTCAACCATCAAGTCATGGTGATTTTTATATAACCAATTATCCTAATCATATTATTTATCCCTCTTCCAAATCTAAAAATCTTCCACCCTTTTACCTCACTCTCATTGTTGGGGACAAACTTGTTCATAACTGCATAGTGGATAGTGGAGCTAGTAATTTAGTGATACCCAAGGTTATATATGATAATTTGGGCCTAAAATATGAAACATATAATAAATTTGTGATTAAACTTGATGGTGCACCTACTAAGTCAGTAGGACTAGTCAAAATATTGAAAGTTTTCCTCCATGATTTCCCAAGTTTCCCCATTCTCTAAGACATTATGGTTGTTGACTTGAATTCTCACTTTGATATATACCTCTCAAGGGATTTAATAGCCAATAAATGAGGCTAAATTTCAAATAATTCATCCTTATTAGCCTTTAAGATAAGTTATGGAGTAAAGGTAACCATTAGAACTCAACCACTAGCTAAATGCCATATTGAGCCCTATGTAGAAGCAAGCTCTGATTTGAATTGTGTCATCAATGATCATGAGGAGTCTATTGTGAATTATTTAAATTATTATAATATTGATGGAATATCTGATATATTTTTGGATGAGTATGGTTTAGACACCTATGGACATGATCTATACACCTACTTTGAGCAAACTGACCTTGGCACATACATCATCCATGAAGGAACATATAATCATTATGAGGTAAGAATTTAACATTCATTTTCACAAGATGTTGATGTAAATTACCTCATCCACATGTATGATGATGATATTTTTAAAAGCATGATAGATCAATAAGGTGATAAAAACCATGTAATTCTACTTGTACTTGATGAAGGAACCCTTAAAGATGACAATCATGAAGAGGAAGATGACCTATATCAAAGGTTTCATGTCATAAGTTAGGAATTTGAGTATATAAGTAAGACCACTTCTCATCCTAAGAAACTTGAATCTAATGATAAGTTTGTTGATGAGCCTAACAAGTAGGTTATTGAGTGTCTTATCAATCATGAAATAACATGTCTTATTGAGCATAAATATGTATGTCAAGCTATTGTAAAAGAGTTTACAATCATAGATAAGTATATTGAAACTAAGGTAGATATGTTTGTGTTTAGTCAGTAGTCCAAACCTCAACCTAAGGTTAAACCTTTTACAGATGTGTTGGATCAGAGTGAAGATAAGCTTGATGATCCTTTACATCAAGTACATCATGATAGTGAAGAGATTAAGGTTGATGTAACCTTGATAATTCCTAATTTGTAGTTTGAAGAGTACTAATTGGATATGACAAAATTTAGAAAAGTTTCAAGCTCTAACAATATCCTTTTAAGGTAGAATAGAACATCCTTGGAAGCTCCAAGTAATCCACTTGTAGACAATAGAAGACTTAAGGATAGAAATTCATTTGACCATCAACATAAGCAAGTATTTAATGACAAGCATGTTACACATGATAAGTTACTTTCATGGAGTAGAAATAATGCAAGAGGAACCATATTTGACCCTGGTTAAATCATGGTGAGTTGTTCTTCACCTCAAGTTTGAGGTTTTGTATATACTAGGTTAGGTGTGTATCTTTGTTTCTATTATGTGTGTGTTCCATTAGTTTTCTTGAGAACACATGTGTGGTGTCTTGTCTTATGTGTGTTTTTTTGGTGTGTTTTGTGTGGTTTTAGAGGAAATTGAATGTATAACCTATGCATAGGTGACTCTATAACGCAATGGATAGGAGTAATCTATTGGTCTTTGGTATAGCTGGCTTCCCAACCCTAAGAAATCACCAATAATGTTGACTATTTTGACCATAAGTCAAAATAGGTCAACCTCCTATAGTTAAAATATTGATATATGGGTATATTAGTATTTTATAGGGTGTTCCATGGTCCTAGTGATGTCATATGGTGTGTCTCTAGCCTTGGTCATATTCACTTTTAGTCCCTTGTGTCATTTCATGTCATCTAGGGGTCATATTTGGACCATTTAGTGTACTTGTATGGTTTTCATAGAGATAAAAGTGTTATAAAGATTACTTAAAGATTACTGACAAAATGTATGAGTAACATCATAATAAGAAGATCAGTAGTAGTTTAGGTAGTTTTTAGTTATGGTACGACCTATGCAAGAGTTCTGGCAGATATGGAAGGATTCATAATGTATTTTTAGATACTTTAAACTCAATTCAACACTTTTAAAGTCTTTAAAATCTCAAAAATGGCAAAAAACCATTTTGTTTCTCTATTGTTCTCATTTGCCTACAAAGATGGTCAACTAGTTTTAGTTTAGTACGAAAAGCAAGAGATGGATTGGGTCAAATGTTTTTAATGGATGATATTAATCTTTTTCCACTCCAATTTCATGGAAAATTTTCCAATTTTTATGTATTAGTATTTATGAACCGATGCTAATAAGTCTACTACTATTTTTTGCTTGCTCATCCCTATAGTCTTCAAGTTTCTCTTTTATTTGGATTGGTCCATAAAAATTAGGTATTGAATGCATTTATATATAGTGTGGACATACTTATCACATGGTCCTCATTAATTTTTTCACATTTTTAATTCAAATATGAGCATAACTTTCTCACCTTGCTAGTGGAAATCTATATCATAATCTACAGACAAGATTCCCTCAGTAGTGGAGTTCCTTTTCCTATTTTGGATTTCAAATAAAAGGTGCATTGATGTTTCATGATTCTCATGGTCATGTTTATCATATTTATTTTCAAATATTAGACTCAATACTATCACTTGGAAAAGCATAGTCAATAAACATGTCATAGTCAACCCTCTTACAATATTCACCTATAGGTAGGTAAAAGGAGCTTTGCACAGTCATCGTGATGTGATGAGGAGATTTCAAAGTGTGAGAAGTCCTATAAAATGGAAAAAATAGTGAAATTTAGCCTTTAAATATTTTTTTGTATATCCTAACTCATTACACATAGTATTTTATCATATCTCTACCTACAGTTTCCAACATGGTTTGAGTGCAAGCTACAGGGGTCTAATGGACTTGAAGTACAAGTGTGCAAGCTTGTTTGAAACCTTCATTGAGGTTTGAGAACATTAAAAGTGTCATATAAATAATGGTGGAGTCCTAAGGTGGTAGGTATACTTGAGATCCATGTCCACAACCAAGAAAATTGCTAAAGGGACACTTTACTTTAAACTTTTTGAAACATGGATTTTGCCTTGCTTTTTATCCTCTCATTTTAGAGCATCTTGAGGTTTGTGATAGTCTAAGTGTTTCCACCATGTAACAAAATTCTAAGTTAAATACCTTGTAAAATAAAATTTATTGGTTACATATGAAAAGGGAATGAAGATTGATTTCCATTTCAAGAGAAACTCTACTATAAACACTCAGTAATCTACAGCACTATTAAACCCTTAACGGTCTTATAGTGTAATTTGACACAATATAAGTATAACCTATAAACAAGTGACTCCATTTAGATATAAATTAAACCATTATATACATATAAAACAAAGATAAATTTTGGGGTTGATGTTTAGGTTTTGACAGAGATGACCACTTCTAGGATTTCCAATTCCAAAACATAACCTATAGTTGTGTTTGGTACTTTAAAAGACTAGCCATGAGGCTTGAAAGATAAAATACCTAGTAATTAATTAAAATGGGGTATGTGATAAATCATAATGTATTATTTACCCTAAAAAACTTAAAATAGAGTGAGACAAGTGTCTTAAGGTACATTAGCACCTACATGAGTCTCAAAGTTGATAGTCATCTACAGCAGTGTTCTAGTGTTTTGAGAAGAGTTTATTGGTGTAAGGTGTCATATAATGGACAAGTGACCTAGTCAATCTGATGTAGAAGACATATAAGGTTCATAATAATGTATAGTTAATTCAAAGTGCTAAGATTTTTAGGTCATTCTCATATGGATTTCAAGACTAGAAGTTATAGTCTGTACACCCCTCAGTCTAGTACACCAACTTGTGCAAATATGGAAGCCATAATACTAAGAGATGAATGTAAATATGCTTGGAAATTTTAGTAATATTTGAATATTGAGTTAAATTTTAGAAGTTTTTAAATGATATGTGAGGCTACTATGATCATCTCTCAAGTAGATGCATACACGTAATAGTATTAAGATGTCCACTGACTTAGTGTGCTCTCACAAGTATTATGTTGAAATCTTCTTCTTAGGGAAGTTGTAAAGTTATAGTAATGAATGAATATGTTGAGGTCACTTTCAATGTGAATATATCACATTCCACATAAAACTTAGAGGTATAAAATCATAGGTAAAGTTGATAAAATGGTTTCAATTGATAAAGATTAGAGGATTTGAGGATCCTAGAGAGATTATCTATCTTAGGAAATTGGAACAAAAGGTATTTATGATCTATTTGAGCCTCCCATATTCCAATTTTATTTTAGAAATTAGGGTAAGTGTCTTCTATTTTGTATCAAATATAAGGCACTCCTGGCCAATCTAGAATGCAGGTAGGGTATGTGATGGCAAGAGGGGGTGATAATAAGTCTTGAAACACTACAAGAAGGGTTTGGAGAGTTGTATTAAACATGAAAAATCATAGGGGAGGCCAAAAAAATTTGATAAATCATTCAGAGGTGGTGATAGTCCATGAATGTAGTAAGGACTATTAGGCCTAGAGTAGGCCTAAAGCCCTAATGAGATCTAACCACCAATTCTAGGGACATTTGAACCTTCCCACATATTTTAGACCTTCAAGGGGAGGTATAAGGTTGTTCTAAACCATTGGTTTATAGATAGATCACATAGGTTGGTAATTTTTAATCTAATTCCATCACAGGGTATGTAGAATACACTCAAGAGCTCGATATGCCATCTTTGAAAGCTCACATCTATATGGATTCATAACATGGTGATATAATGAGTTGGGTAAATTTAAGGAGGGTCTTGAACTTGTAATTTATGGAATTTTTTAGGAGGTTGGACGTTAGGATTTTATGAACAATCCTTAAGAGTCCAAACCCCCTAAAACCCTCCAAAACCCTTGCCTAAGACCTGATTGGAAAGAAATGAGTAAATATGCATTCAAGAGGGCTAGTTTGGTCAAAAAATGGTTTTGAAACTATTTTACCCAACATCCCCTCTTTCTTTAAGAAATGGTGACCCACCTTTTTTTGTATTATAGTATTGAATTTGAGCCCCTCTTCTATATGTTTATGCAAAATTTAGGAGAAGATGGATTATTGTCCTTTTCATATTTTGGAAAAATGGCATTAGCATCATATTTTCATAGACTAACCTTGTTAATAATTTTTAGGAGTCTTTTTCAAGTTTTATATTTTTGAACTTATCTTTTTTGGGATTTGGTCTTCAAAACTTTTATTTTGTAAAAATTATTCTTTTGGATTTATTTTGTCCATGATAATTTTCCCACCACAATTTCCTCAAATCAGACTTATTCTTATGGAAATTTTGTCTGAAATACTTTGCCTAATGGAATTGGGTCTGTGGCTTTTTTTTACTATTAGCATTTTTCTTGATGAAATATACCTACCCTTTGGCCTTTTATAATGACCTTGTGGGTATTTTTATTCATGGGCACTTTGCCCTACAAAGTATATCCTTCAAACTTTTTGTCATGGGAACTTTGCCCTATGAAGTAGACCCTTCGAACCTTTTTACAGTTTCCATTCAGATTTTTTTGTTGCACCCTTTTTCAAATAAAATGACCCTTTAAAATTTTTGAAATGACCCTTCAAGCTTTGTGCAACCTACCCTTTGGGACTTCTATCTTAAACATTTTCCCCATGAGCCTATCCTTCAAGCTTTTTATCAAAGGCTAATTCTTTTAGGATTTATGTCTCAAACATTTTGTTTGACAAAAATAAACTATGGGATTTTGAGCTACATACATTTTGCTTGAGATAATTAGGATATTCAAGTTTTTTGTTGTGGGTATTTTGTAAATATTGGTCCCCAACATAAACCCAAATACCCTACAGAAGATCAATAGACCAAAAATCCTATGAAATTTCCAAGTGGCACCCCTACATTCATGCACTTTAACATATGTGCTAAGTCACTTTTATATTTATGTGTACAAGAGAAAATTTTTAAATGAAAAATGTAAAGCTTGTGCAAGTCAAAGAGTCAAGCATCAAGATCCATTGTGTGTATTAACTCACAAATCAGAGATTTAACAGTGTGAAATCAAGCACAGAAACAAAGGGATTTCTAGAGTAAGTGTGGTGGTGAAAAGTGTTACCCTCATGGGAATGTTTAAGAAAATATTCAAAAATTCATGGGAGCCCAGTACATAGAGATCTAATGCATAAGCAAAGAGTTGAAAAGTCAATGGGCCTAGATCTAGTGAGATACTACCGCATGGTGCAAAGGAATTAAGTGATAGAGTGTGTTTTACAAGAGCTTAGGAAGCCTATATAGCTACCAAGTAGCATGTTCACATTCCATCATGCATAAAATTAAACAATGTGAGTTGACAATGGACTTTTCCAAGATCTGGACCCAATGAGATAGCGATGCATGTCATAAAGGTAATAGTTATATTTTGAAAGGTAGAAAATGAAATGACATAAATAGATCATGTAGATCTTTGGACACTTGAGATATATTTAATGATATACATTGGGTCTCATAATTAATCTAGAATATAAACATGCATGTCTTACAACTAATCTGGTTAGTGAGTATAAAAGTAAAGATCGGGCAACATGAAATACATAGTTATTATTGGTTAGTCATAGTTTCACTATTTTAAAAGCATTATTAAAGTGGTACTTATCTCAAACATATGTCTTAGATCCATTTGAAGGTGGATAATCTAAAAATATTTAATAGGTTATTCTTGCAAGCTATGAAAGGCTAAGACTTTGTGCATGTATAGTTTTGTAAACAAAACATATATTTTGATGTTTTGCATGAAGTTTGAGTTATAACTACAAAAAATTGCCTTTGTATTAATACACATGTACATTTTTCATATTTTTTTCAAATCCTATATTAAAACTGATAACTACAAGTAGATTCTTATACGGTTTTAGACCACAGTTAAAACTCAAGTTCTGACTATCACATGTAATGACCTTGGATAAACTTGGAGGATGAGGTGAACCCTTCACCAAGTCTATATAAACAATTGTAATCCAACTTGGAATTTTTTGGTTAGAGAATTTTGAATATAGAAGTAGCGCCAATTTTGATCATCATTGAATGTGTTTATGTATTTTCTTTCCAATTTTTGTCTGATTAGTTGTTACTTCTTGGTTATATGTTTATATAATATTTAGTGTACAATAGCTACAAATGGATTCTTGATTATAATTATTGATGTACTAATCTATATATGTGTAAAAAATATTGAAATATTAGTAAATATATTTATTAGGATAATTAAGATCAAATTGATTCATAATTCTGAATGTGCATGAGTGACTTTTTGATGTATTTTTTTTGTGTGTGTAATAACTACCTCAGATACTTCACTAGCCAAAGCCATAATCTCTTGATTGAGGGTGTAAAATAAATTCCCTAAAAGGATCAACCTTTATCTGAGGCTTATGAATTTCCTACATCAGTATCTCATTAGACTTCTTAGCCATGTTTGATTGAGTGTGCAATTGTTGCTAGCAACAAGCATAGGTTCTGAGAGCACTTGTCCTTTTAGAAACTAGCCAGGGAAGTGATCCATAAAAACCATAGAAGCTTTATTTTATACCTTACCCTTCCATCCCTTTGAAGTTTGTTTTGAGATCTACCAACTCTAGATTAGCAATCAACCACCCATCCAACTCACATAGAGATTCACTACCCTTATTAGGAACCACACCTCCATCCAAAAACCTTGTCAACAACTTGCATGCCCTACCCACTATTCCATCAACAATTTGTACCAAATACATACCTAAAACTCATGACCTAAAGTGGAGTTTACCTCCATTGAGATCTTAAAATGTTAGAGGTTACCTCATTTTACTGTGGTGTGTATATATCATGCATAAATAGTTTCACTAGCACTAGAAAGAGGGCCATCACCCTTGATAATAGTAGTTATCTTTTGCATAAATTTTCACTAGAGTCACCCAGGAGAGTGATCATATCTAATTCCCAAGCTAGTTTTCTAGTCTCACCCTTAAAAAATCATAAGAAACCTAGAATTGTGGCAATAGCCCTAGTTCAGAACAATCCACCTCCTAGGAATCCTTCTCCAGTGAGGAATATTTTAACTATTAATAAACTAATGGCTTAGCCCTAATTAGTTATATTTGCTATTTCCATCCCAAGAGACATGCATGATTTTCCTCAGAATATTAATAATTATCTACCATCCCTTTCTTCTTCAGGAGTAAGGATAGCATAGGAACATATTATATCTTTTAAAACTACATTAAGGCTTATGAATTTTGTTCATGTATATTATTCCCTTTTACTTTAATGGATGTTTCTTATGACTAGTATTTAAATCTAATGAAAAATTCCTTCACTTCTTGGGATGAATGTCAAGCAGCATTTCTTATGCAGTTTGGATAGGTCACCAATCCTATTTTGGTATACCTACACTTCATCAACATGAGGAGAAAACCTAATAATCCCATTTGTGATTTCAACATAAGGTTCTATAAGATGTACAACTAGTTGATCCCATGGTACAAACCAGATGAGCCATTAGCATTAGAGATGTACAATAATGCCCTGGACCCAATAATTGTCATATTCTTGAGAAGAGTAGTTGTTGCCAATAATTTGATGTTAGCATATAAAGAGGCTATCAATATAGATAGGTATCTCAATCCTCAGATGTCTGATTCACCTAATGTCAATAATGGTTTTCCATCATTAAATTGATATAACATGTGAAGCAGACTATTCTCATGTTTAATAAAAATCAATTGTACACATTACCTCCATTGACATAGATAACACAACCAAATTTTATCTTCTTAAACATCATATGATAGGTAATGGTTACCAATAAAATCAATAATTAGCTACACTCCCTATTTTTTTATAAGGTACTGATTCTACAAAGGTAGAACTAGATTCTATCCAGAAGATGGTTCAAAAGTTAAGCAACAACTTCTTGAATATGCAAAGGAAGGTGGGAAATGTTAAGGGCCCAACTAGAAATCAAAATTTTGGATTCCAAAGATATAATAGACCATTCAACAGGCTTGAGTAGCCTAAAAAACTTCTAGAGATCAACATGGAAAAAATGTTCTTCCCAACTGGTGAAAATTTCACAATACTTCTGAGCATGGTGAGCTTAATTATGTTGAGTTTTTTACAGCATTTGAAATATTTCAAAGAGAAGTAGTCAAGTAGGATCAGATGAATAATTTACCTAAGTATAATTTATATCTTGACTCTTCTAAAACCACTATATTATTTGAAACTCATGAGTTTCCCTTTCTAGGCAAAGATGATAATGAACCAAAACATAACATGGATGAAGTTCACGCTTTCTAGCAGTTATAAAGAGGTGCATACAATATAAAGAATAAGTATCCACTTAAAACATCAACTCATAAAAATACCATAGCAATTCATCATAATCATAAAGTAGATAATAATTCATCCCCTCCAAAGGGGAATGATGAGCTACAGAATAAGGAAGAACCAAGTAAAAGAGGATACAATATTGTAGAGGATATGAAAAAGATCAAGGTGAATATAACTCTTCATGAAATAGCACAAATCCCAAAATAAAAAGAGTTGTTATGGAAGTTAATTACTATAAAGGCTCCTATGGAAATAACTAAATCATATATAGATAAAGCGAAAGTTGCTAACACCAACATCATCTACAAGAGCAATCCAAATGTTCCACTCTTTCTACTAACTATCCAAGATTTTGGTAAGAATATTCATAATTATTTAGTTGATTCTAGAGCATCTGCAACTATCATGCCCACATCCATATGTCAAATTCTAGGTGTCACTCTGAGTCCTTCAAAGAGAATAGTCTCAGAACTAGACAAAATAGTAGTACCATTAGTTGGAGAATTGACCAATTTGTACATTTAAGTAGCATCTGAGTTAAGAGTTTAGATGACCATCGATATTTTAGTGATAGACATACTAGAAGGCTATGGACTATTTTTGAGTAGGAATTGGTGCAAAACACTCTCATATCTGGTTGATATATAGAGGAGTTACAAATCAAATTAGATTTGATAGTGAGTTAAGAATGAAGTATCTCATGATAGAATATAATGTTAAGAATGAAGAGGTAAAGTATGACTTTTCCAATCTTGGTATTTATACTTTTAATATGCAAAATCAATTAAAAAAACTAGAAATTGAAGGATTAAATTAATTATGGACTTTACACTTTGATGGTGTTAGATCCAAGAAAATATCAGGCATGGAAATTGAGTTAATTGATCCATAACATAAAAGGTTCTTGGTAGCATACAAGTTATAATTTCCATGCACTAACAATAAATCTAAGTATGAGGCTTTAGTTTTGAGACTAAATTTAGAATTCAATAATAATGTGAAGCAAATATCAGTATTTGATGACTTAGAGTTGGTGGTCAATTAAGTCAGAAATAAATACCAATGCAAGTTATCTTATTTAAAGAGATAAAAGCACAGAGCATGGGACCTAATTGAAAGTTTTAAAGCTTTCAAAATAATAGAACTTCCTAGAGATAAAAATCAAGTGGTCAATTCATTAGTTTTTGCTACTGCTAATCTAGAGCCACTAAAAGAATCTAAGGTGGAAAAGTTTTCAATTGAATTGGTAACTTGCCCCTCTATTCTAGATAATGTAGAAAAAAATTAGGTCTTTGATGATGACTAGTAGATTATTCAATTTTTAACTAATTCAATGGAATTAAAATAATAAATCATCAATTACAAGGATATTAATCACCTCTATCAAGAATAATTAGATAAAGAAGACATTATCTAGCTCAAATAAAATTGAATTTCATCTGGGTTGATCTCTTTAGAAAATCCATTTGACATAAACCCTCAAACTCAGCAACTAAGGTAGCCCAAGGTCAATGAATTAGACTTTAGAAGGTAAAATATAGGATATGATCATAGCCCACATTATGTTAATATCGGTCTCAGTTGTACCCTAAAAGAGAGACAACGAGTGAAGGATCTAATCACTCAGTATAGAGATACCATTGCCTAGACATATGAAGACTTAAAGGTGTATGACCCATAGGTCATTACTCATATGAAACCCTTGAATCTAGATCACAAGCCATTTAGATAGAGGCAAAGACTAGTCAATCCTATTCTAGAGCCTCTCATTCAGAGAGAATTGGAGAAGTTTTTAAGCATAAAATTCATCTTTCTAGTAAGACATTCTACCTGGGTGGCCAATTAGGTCCTAGTAAGAAAGAATAATGGTGATATCAGAATGTGTGTGGATTTTAGGAACCTAAATAAGGCTTATAAAAATGATAATTATCCCCTACCTTCTTTAGATGAGGTGATACAAATAGTAAATGGTTCTAAAATGATGTCCTTTTTGGATGGATTTTTAGGCTACAACTAGGTACTGGTGTAATCTGAGGATAGAATGAACATGATATTCAATATAAAATGGGTAATTTATGCATATAAGAGGATGTAATTTGGCATAATAAATGTAGGTTCTACCTTTCAATGTGCCATGGATCATGCATTCAAATGATTGATAGGAAAATGCATAATCATCTACATGGATGATCTTATTGTATTTTCAAAGAATCAAAAAGACCATGTAAGCTACCTCCAATCCATATTCGAGAGATGAAAAAGGTTTGATATTGAGATAAACCAAAAGAAAATTATATTTAGAGTTACCAAATTCAATATCTTAAGGCACATCATCACCAAGGATGGGATCACCATTGATCTAGATATAATTTAGGCAATTTCAAAAATTTAGCCACCAAATAGCAAGAAAGAGCTCAAATCATTTTTTGGAAAGATTAACTTCATAAAGAAGTTCATCTCAAGATTTTAAAAAATTCTTATACCTTTGAACACCATGCTCAAGCAAGATGCCAAAATAGAATGGAAAGTTGAATCCTGAAAGTCTTTTCAAGACATTAAAGACACAATATCACAAGCTCTAGTATTA
Organism: Torreya grandis; assembly: GCA_037957365.1. Taxonomy (NCBI): domain Eukaryota; kingdom Viridiplantae; phylum Streptophyta; class Pinopsida; order Cupressales; family Taxaceae; genus Torreya; species Torreya grandis. Next base: position 31,908 of record JARHVA010003524.1, read on the forward strand.
ATTAGTCTAGATCTTATCAAAGATATCTAATTGTATTCATTCACTTCATAGCATATTATTTTTGTTGTCATCATGATAAGAAGGAAGAGACCAAGCATATAATTATGTTTATAAGCACAAATATAAAATATGTATAACTCAGATACTCTATGATCAATAAATAGATTTTTGCACTAGTCAAGGCAATAAAAAAGTTTTGGCATTAAATATTAAGGAATAAAACCATCACCATTGTACCTAATCCTATATTCATGATCACCCTATCACAAAATGAGTTAGGAGAATTTTGAATTAAATGGATGGCCAAGTTGCAAGAATTTGATATATAGATCAAGCCTACAAAGATCATTTGGGGCCAAGGCATTATTCAAATTATGACTAATCCAGATCCATGCATCATTATTGAAGAAGTATGTAAAGCTCAAGTATCTAATAGAGAATGGTATAATGATATAATATATTATCTACTTATAATAACTTGTTCCTCAAAAATGAATAGAGGAGAATATTTTTGAGGCTCAAAGCTACTCATTACATGATCAAGAAGGGAGTCCTCTATAGAAGAAATTATGAAGGTATTTATCTCAGGTGTGTAGCTAAAGAGGAAGCTAAAGAAACTTTAGATAACTTGCACTAGAAGATAGGTAGTAGTCACCCATATAAAAATACCATGGCCCATAAGATCTTAAGAATGGGATACTTGTTTCAAACTATTTTTTCGCTTTTCTACATTCAAAGGAAGTAAGAAGCTAAGATAATGGTCAGGGGTTTGTACGTACCCAGATGAAGTTTGTGCACCATATCCAGATGATTGAAGGGACTCCTCTTTGGCTGTGGAGGATGACACCTGTAGAGAGAAAGACTTAAACAAAGAGATTTTTAGATGGATATAAGGTGGACTGCTAAGCAAAAGCTCGGTCCCAGAAGTGTAAAGACTTCCTTGTGGGATGACAGTCCACTAGTTGATAAAAATAATGTTGCTAGAAAGAGAAATAATGAAAGACTAAACAAAGGAAATAAAGGTAATGTGTACCTATATTTTGTTGTCTACTTCCCACAGTCATCGACGTCAGTAGTTCTACCGGCGTCGGTTGATCAGATTGCTAACGTCGATTAGTCTGCCGATGTCGGTAGAGGATATGGTCGATGTCGGTTAGGGCAATGGCCTTAGGCAAGTTTTGGATAGGGCTCCGGTTGATGGAATGGTCTGGAAGGAGTCTGGGTCTATGTAGGGTGGTAAGACAGTAGACAGAGTCTTTTGGAGGGACAAAGGCAGGGGATATGTTGTCATAAAAGGGGCAAGGGTAGGAGAAAGGCCTCTCAGCTTCTCCGGGAAGAAAGTTAGGCTTGGTCTGGTCTATAATGCTTAGAACTAGTAAAAAGAGAACTAATTACTGATTCTTTCTAAACTACTAAAATGAAAGGGCAGAAGAAATACTTATCTCTTACTTGGAGTCGAGCCACAGGTGTTTGAAATGCTTGTCCCTGTTGTGTCTATAGCCAAAAGAGCATTTAGTTGAAGTCTGATGATTGATCTCAGAGAGTTCTTATTGATGTCCAGGTCTGAGAGTCGAGAGAGGAAGAGAGTTCAAGATAGAATTCACGTTCACGGTCTATGATTGATTGATTCAACATCCCAAGGGAAGAGAATTTGCCTTCAAGTTTTTTTAAGCGATCGACATCGGTGACCCCGCCGGTATCGGCCGACTAGTAACTGACGTCGGCAGCTAGAAGATGGGAAAAAGGGCTAAAATTAGCCTTTTGCCCATTCTTCCAACTGCCAGGTCTAATTAGTCATGGTAAAATGGTCGAAGGGGGATTTAATATGCATGAGAAGGTTGAAATAGGTCATATATTGGTCATAGGGTGATGGGAGGCATCCAAGGGCAAGGAATCCAAGGAGAGGAGTCAAGGGTGGTGTGTCAAGGGGGTGGTATTAATTTAAAATAAGTTATTATTTTAAATTAATAAGTGTGTGGGTTAGGAATGTGTTATAAGTGGACAAAGGGGACCAAGGGGGGAGTCGACCAAGGAGTAGACACAATTTTGGTGTCTACATTTGCCCCTTTTTGTTTTGTTGGTTGTTCTTGATGAACTGCAAGACAAAAATAGGAGTAAGTTGCCCTAGGTATGGGAGGAGGTCATTTTTGTCCTGTTGGTTGCTCTAATGAATTACAAGACAAAAATAAGAGTTGATTGCCCCAGGTATGGGATGAGGTATCCCCCCTCAAAGTGGGAGTCAAGGGAAGGGAACCTAAAATCAGGGGCCAATTTGATAGATAGTGGATGGATATGGTGAAGTTTGAGTGTGAATGCTGCAATAGTTGGGATTGTGCGCATACCACTTCATGAGATGGCCAGGTCAAATTGTCGCAGGTCAGGGTCGAGGAGTGCCAAAATCAAAATAACCAAGCCCCAGCATTTAGTCATAGCTGATTGGGTTATTCAATCCAAGCTGTAGCTCCAATGGTCATCATGTTCCAAGTATCCTGGGCTCAGGAAGTGCTCTTAGAAAATATGAAAATGTCACAATTAGTGGGGATCAACTTGCTCATGATCCAATACTTGTGAGGGTCGTAATGTGGGTGCAGATAATTTGGCTAACTATTCATGAAGTAGCTTACATATAATCAAAACAACTAAGGCAAAGTTGTCTCAAAAATGTTCATGGTCTGAGGAGATAGTCATGCTCTCCATAGTCATTGGTCGAGTTAAGATAGATAGTTGGTCCATTAGATGGATGGACAAAGGAATGGCCGAGCTAACCTCAGAAGACCCAATGTCAACTGAGTGTGGCCTACATAGCTCTTGTTGGAAGGGCCTCAGGCCAATGTATTTCTCCCTAAAAGGGAGGAAGAGGGTCGGTTATGAATGGGTTAGATGAGGTTAAGTCATGGTTAAAGGTAATATGGTTTGTCCATCAGATAGACAGACAAACGGATGTGGCTGAGCTAACCCCAGAAGACGTCATGTCATCTGAGTGCTGCCTACATAACCCATGTGGGGGCCTCAGACCAATGTAGTTTAGGCTAGTTGAGTCAAAGTGGTTGATGATTGGTTTTGGTCATGGTTAAAGGTAATATGGTTTGTCCATCAGATAGATGAACAAATGGATGTGGCCGAGCTAACCCTAGAAGACGTTGTGTCATCTGAGTGCTGCCTACATAGCCCATGTTGGAAAGGCCTCAGACCAATGTAGTTCAGGTGAAGAGTCAAAATGGTCAATGATTGGTATGGTCATGGTTAAATGATGAGTGTATGATGATGTTACAGCCTTTTCCATATCGTGTGATGGTGTATTTTGTAACATTGGTTGAGTGGTCTTTCATCCTTAGCAATTTTCCATATTAGTAATGGTGTATGCTAAAAATGAATTGAGATTATTTATGCTTCAGCAAGTAATGGTTTATGCTTGACATAAATTGTGTGGTTGATAGTTTCTATGTGTATTAGTTTCCATAGAAACTATGTGAAATAGACTATGTCATGTTGGCAGTCTGAAAATGTTTGGTTTGGTTTGGGTTTGGTTGGATAGATAATGATTTGATTTGGATAATGGTTTGGTTGGATTGTTTGTGACCAAGATGTAGGAAGGGAAAGGTATTTTTTCCCTTTCATTGACAAGGACCATAATGATGGCATGGATAAGGGTTTTTGGAAACAAAAGCCCCGTTCATGCATTACGTCGTTGACCATTGATTGTGTTAGAGAAGTAATCGAATCACTTGACATTAAGTGAGCTCAAAATCCCTTGAGTATGTTGGGATGATAGGTGTGATTATGTGAGATGTGAGGGTAGGGTAACCCTTTTAGTAGGGATAACTTTGCCCCTTTTATAGGTGACCCTAAGAATGACTATAGACAAGTCCATGACTTTATAGTTTTGTCAGTCAGTTTTTTTTTTTTGGTAGACTGATCAATGCAAGAAGTCTACATGGGGATGTCATTTTGTTTTGTGGTCATATGTGAAGTTGATCGATGCGGGAAGCTTCTGAGATAGTGCTGTTTGTAGCAAGATTTTTAGGCATAGCCATCCTTTGAGGGAGTGGTCTATAGTCTGCTTTGTATGTTTAAATGTCTTTGAATAGCTGTCCTTCAAGGGAGCAATCTATTTATTATAGCAATTATGCAGCTATCCTTCGAGGGAGTAGTCTACATTTATAGTTTTATGACCTTGGAATAAGCATCCCAGTTTTATATGTTTTTTTGACTAAAATTTTGGTCATGGACTTGACTATAGAGGTTTAGAGGGTTTCCCTTTTATTAGGACGAAGCATTCATGCTTGACAAAAGGGTTAACTGATGTTTATAGGGTTGAGGGTTGAAAAGGAATAGGAATGATGATAATGGGAGGTTGCTTAAGGGATCGATCTCAAGTTAAATGTCAAATGAATAATTACTTGACTAATAATAGACTGGTCGAAGATGCAAGGCATTAAGGGGCTTAGATTCTAGTCAGCCTTCAAGAGACGACAGACGAGAAGTCCTTGATCTATGCTTTTGCGTTATGATACAAGGTCTGAGTCAATTAGGAGCAAACTTGCCCCATTTGCTTCATTCCAAATTGGTCACATGTTGGTCATTGTTTGGTTGGTTGATGTTTAGTCGATGCTTGGTTGGTTGATGTATTGTTGGCATGTTTTGGTTGATGTTGGATGTGAAGTTGGTCAAGATGTTGTTGGCATTTGGGACAATGCCAAACATAGTTGTTGCAATCTTGGTGAAGAGTGGGCCAATAATAGCCCAGGTAGAGGATGCACTTGGTAAGCGAGTTACCACTGAAATGTCCCCCACAAATCCTGTCGTGGACTTGTTTGATGACGTGGGATGTTTCAATGGTTGTTAGGCATTGGATAAGGAGGCCGTCGAGACCTCACTTGTAAAGAAGTCCCCCTAGCATGGTGCAGCGAGCAGTGTTCTTGATAAAAGCTTGCCGTCTATTGCTAGAGAGTTTGGGAGGGATGATAGAATATGTCAAGTAGTCCACGAGTCACTTATACCAAGCATCATGTGGACTAGTGAGGTTAGGAGGAATTTCCCCCAGTGATGATGGTCGAGACATGTCTAAGATAGAAATCTTGGGTTGTGTTGGTTGAGAGGTCTTGACGAATAATGGATATGTCAAAGGTGTAGATGCCTGGTCTTTTCCTTTATCCTTCACAATTTGGGGCCTGGTGGCCACATTAATTGTGTTGATTTTGAATAAAGGTGGAGGAGGTGGTTGAGGGACCATAGTCTTATGTTGGGATCCCAATTTAGGTGAAGAGGTTCGAGAGGTATGAGATGGTGTCAGTAGTTGGTCAAAAATGTGGTCAGAAGAAGCCTCAATGTGAGGGGTGTTCTTTGCCAAATGTTGACGAATGACAACCTTAAGGGTGCAACAACACTCAGTGTCATGCCCCGGTGTGCAATGATACCAGCAAATTTTAGTGTCATCGAACCAAGGTGGATTTGGTCTGAGAGGTTGGTAAGGCTTGGTAAGTAGGAGGACGATGCTAGATGACTGCAACAATTGACATAACATCGAAGCATAAGAACCCTTTAATGGGTCTGTGCCGTTTGTTGTAGTAGAGGTTGACAATTTATGTTTAGGAGTTTTTTGGAGGGTTTGTCGTGTCACCTTTTTAGTTGGCAGTATGGCCACATGTGGAGATGGCACATTCTTGTTGAGAGGTGTTGGATGTGGGAGCAATCCTACTAAAGTAGATGGATGTGGACCCAAGATGGATGGTAATGGTGAAGGTGGGGGAGGAGTTCTCCGATGGGGTTTAGTAGCCTTCTTTGGTTTGGTGTGAGGACTACTATTATGTGGGGTGAGGTTTAAGTCTACCGTCACTTGTGGGTGAGTGAGTTTGGATGTAGGGTGCACACTGAGGGATTTAACTTGTTTTGTCATGGTAGATGATTGCAAGGGTTTGGATGAGGTTGCATGAGGTTTTATAGTCGGTCGTTTAAAATTTTGAGGTGATTATGAGAGAGTCATCACTGGATCTTCTTTGGTCGAAGTTGGTAAAGTGATAAGTTCTCTCGATGGAGAAGAAATTGGCTCTTTAGTCAGAGAGAGCGTAGAGATGGTCATGGTTTTGACATGTGGTCTAAGAGTGGGGGACGTAGGATCCCCCATTGATGATAAGAAGGATGAGGGCGAGGTAGCCGGTGTTGGTGTTGTCAAGGCATCCTCTAATATGGGAGAGGTCAAAATAGCCTCTCCTACATGTGAAAGGGGGATGGATGGAGGATAAATAGGAGAAGAAGATTCTTCTACCTATGATAAATAAGTAGGAGAAGAGGGCTCTTCTACCTGTGAAGGACCAATGGGTGGGCTAACCTCTTCAAACTGTGAGAGAGGTTGGTTAGGCATAAGAGGTGAGACTGTGTTGATCGTACGTATGTTGTGCTCTTGTGAGTCATCGGCTATAGTCTAAATGTTATTTTGTCTAGGGGAATGATTAGGGAAAGGTTGTCTAAAGATGTCCAAGTTTTGGTTAGGTGGCGCATTCAGGTTATCCAAAACAAGATCCCCCTTGTCTAACATGTCTTGGACAATGTTTTTGAATGTTTTGCAGTTGTTTATGTCATGGCATTGGACACGGTGATAATGACAAAAGTCATTTTCCCTGTACCATGCAGGTATAGGTTTTGAGGGGTCAAATTGAGGACCCCCTGCTTGACGAGTTTATCCAAAATGAAAGCGTATGATTCTCCTATTGGAGTGTATTGACATTGTATATACCATTATTGGAATTGTTTTATGATACTTTGTGATGTGGAGGGTTGAGATTGGTTAGTTGTTGTTGAAGATGGTGATCTAAAGACCATAGCATTTGCCACTTTCTTGGGTTTGGAGTGGGAAGAAGTAGATTTGGATGAAGAACGGTCATTGGATTTTGCGTTGTTATTTTGCAATTTGACCTTGTCCTCTTTGACCGCACAGAGTTCAAGCTTCCTAGCCATCGTGAAAGCTTCGTCAAATGTGTGGAATGTTTGGACCTGCAAAGTAGATGAGATGTGTTTGGCACATGCTCTAGAGAAGAGCTCTATGAGCTCAGGTTGAGGTAAAGAAAAAGAGAGTTGGTTGACTAAGCCTCTCCAACGGGCAATGAAATCGACTATTAATTCATCATCAAATTGTCTGATAGAGTACAGTTCTATGATAGAGACCTTTTTAGTTATGTTAATTGAAAAGTGGTTGAGAAATAGTTGGGTGAGTTGAGTGAAAGAAAAGATAGAGTGATTGGTAAGGGAGCTATACCAATTGAGGGCAGGGCCAGAAAGTGACATGGGAAACATGCGTAGCAATAACGCATCATCATGGGCTATAAGGTAACAAGCATGTCTAAATGCTCGTAGATGTTGTTGTGGGTCTTCTTTACTCTGGAAATGAGTAAACTTGGGGAGTTCCCACTAACTTGGATATGGTCAGATTGGGACTGAAGGATGAATGGGTTCATTACAAATTTGTTCATATGAGAGAACATTTCTTGAACCAAAAATGGATGTCTCAAGATTAGACATCTTATCCATCAACATCTTGATTAGATCAGTTGACAGATTTGTAGGTGGGGTGCCCCCTAGGTTGTAAGGTGCTTGGAAGGTATTAGGAGGGGCGTATGACATAGTTGGTTGTGCTTGTGTAGGGGTAACATATCGGTAACTAGTCATAGGGACTGATGTTGAGGCCAAGGGGGCTTGTGTTGTGAAGTTAGAGGGCATGAGTTGACTAGATACCGCCAAAGGTGGTTAAATGGCATCATTGGTAAAAGGATGGGTAGTCGCTCCCACGTTTATAGGCGCAAGAGTATGTGGAGTCGAGAAAATCAAGTTCTTCAAATGTGACAAACTTGGTTGAATTGAAGAGTCTCGCATTTAGCCCTTAGCGAGATAGTATTGGAGAGCCTTGATGTTATGGTCAAGGAATCTCTCAAAATTTTGATCCCCTTCGAGAACAATTAGAGATTTATCGGGGGTTGACTGGACAGGAGAATATTCAGTGTCTGAAGTACACTCCATTAGGGGACTTGTTATGGAGGGTGAAGGTGGAAGTGGTCATTGCCTTGCATGGTCAACAAGTGTTTTGGTTTGACTGCGTGTCAAAACCATCCAAGGCAAAAAGGGTCAGGTTTTAGAAACTATGTTTTTTAGTTTCAAAAACTCAGAATGTGTGTCTAACAGCAAGAAAGTTAGGTTTTAAGCTTGTTATTTTGGAAGAAGTTTTTTTACAGTGATCAACGTCAGCAAAAAAACTAATGTCGGTGAATAAAATTTTCGATGTCAGTCAGATAACCGACGTCAGTGAGTAATAGTTGCCGACATCGATGGAAATCTGATGTTGGTGTTTGCGTGTTTCTAAAAACTCAAAAAATTGAAAGTTTTTGGAAGAAAAAGAAGAAAGTCTGAGTTGTCTTTAGATCTCAGAATGCGACCTCACCAACTCAAAAAATCAGATACAGATAGGAAAAGAGATGAACACAAGCAGCCACTAAGTGTTAATTCCTAAGAATAAGTTTGAGTCTTGTTGGCTTATGCCTTAGAAGAGTGTGTTTGGGATGTTGGCTTTTAGAACGGGTCCTAGAAGAGGCAGTCTAAGGTTGGTTTTGGGTTAGTTTTAGTGCTCAAGAGTCTATATTAGGTTTCGTACATGGCCTGGTGCTAAGAAGTAAGCTCCCCTCACTTCACGAGCCCAGAGATAAGCTGGGTTGCTTAGCCAGTATATACTTCCCCTAGAGTTTATACTCTGCTAGAGAACAGAGTGGGTTCTCCCCTTGGTAGTGAAGTCCAAGTAGGATTACCGAGAAGGGTAAGGTATCCGCTAAGTGATGAAATCCTAGTTGGGCCCTATCTCAGGTATGTTTAGATGTTTGATTTGTGATAGTGGTCTGGTTGTGTAACATAAGTGCACTACGCTTTATTCATAATGCATTTTAAGTTACTAGGTGAGCTAAAAATGCATGCAAGTAGAAATGAAATGCAAAATATTTTTAAGCCCAAATTGAAATGTGTGTTCGGATGAAAACAAGTTGAGAAAGGGTTAAGTGTATGAACTTCACTACTCTAAGATGCAAGAAGGAAAGGAGACAAGAAGAAAAAGAAAGATTCTTTTTAACTTTACTTATGATGTCTTTTCGAAATAAAAAGATAGAAGAAGGATACAAGGAGAGAAAATTCCCTAATGCACCTATATGAAAGTTTGTTTTTAGAAGAAAAAGTATGAACCCAAGGAAAACTTCCAGGGTCCCACCAGGCATGCCAGAATGTTTCAAACTATTTTTTCAATTTTCTACATTCAAAGGAAGTAAGAAACTAAGATAATGGTCAGGGGTTTGTACATACCTAGAAGAAGTTTGCGCACCATATCCAGACGATTGAAGGGACTCCTCTTTGGCTGTGGAGGATGACACCTGTAGAGAGAAAGACTTAAAAAAAGAGATTGTTAGATGGATATAAGGTGGACTACCAAGCAAAGCTCAGTCCCAGAAGTGCAAAGACTTCCTTGTGGGATGACAGTCCACTAGTTGATAAAAATAATGTTGCTAGAAAGAGAAATAATGAAAGACTAAACAAAGGAAATAAAGGTAATGCATACCTATATTCTGTTGTCTGCCTCCCACAGTTGCTGACATCAGTAGTTCTACAAGTGTCAGTTGATCAGATTGTCGACGTCAGTTATTCTGTCAACGTCGGTAGAGGATATGGTCGATTTCGGTCAGGGCAATGGCCTTAGGCAAGTTTTGGACAGGGCTCTGGTCGATGGAATGGTCTAGAAGGAGTCTGGGTCTATGTAGGGTGGTAAGACAGTAGATAGAGTCTTTTAGAGGGACAAAGGTAGGGGATATGTTTTCAAAAAAGGGGCAAGGGTAGGAGAAAGGCTTCTCAGCCTCTCTGAGAAGAAAGTCAGGCTTGGTCTAGTCTACAGTGCTTAGAACTAGTAAAAAGAGAACTAATTATTGATGCTTTCTAAACTACTAAAATGAAAGGGTAGAAGAAATACTTATCTCTTTCTTAGAGAAGAGCTAAAGGTGTTTTAAATGCTTTTCCATATTGTGTTTGTAGCCAGAAGAGAGTCCGAGATAGAATTCACGTTCGCGATCTGTGATTGATTGATTCAGCATCCCAGGGGAAGAGAATTTGCCTTCAGGTTGTTTTAAGTGACCGACATCGGTGACCCCACCAGTGTTGGCTGACTAGTAACCGACGTCGGTGGCTAGAAGATGGGAAAAAGGGCTAAAATTAGCCTTTTGCCCATTCTTCCAACTACCAGGTCTAATTAGTCATGGTAAAACGTTTGAAGGCAAGTTTAATAGGTGTGAGAGGGTTGAAATAGGTCATAAATTGGTCATAGGGTGATGGGAGGCATCCAAGGGCAAGAAATCCAAGGAGAGGAGTCAAGGGTGGTGTGTCAAGGGGGTGGTATTAATTTAAAATAAGTTATTTTAAATTAATAAGTGTGTGGGTTAGGAATGTGTTAGAAGTGGACCAAGGGGACCAAGGGGGGAGTCGACCAAGGAGTAGACACAATTTTGGTGTCTACAATACTATTGGTTGATAGTTTTCAAAGATGTTCATACTCACTTTGGAGCACACCATGAATGTCAAGCTCTAGCTAAGAGAAAAATACATGCAACAATGCCTCTATAACTGATTGTTAAAGGAATATCATTAACCCGATGGAGTTTAGACTTCATTAGTGTTATCAACCAAAATTTCTCATTAATCCATAAATTCATGCTTACTACTACATACTACTATACCATATGGACCAAAGCCTTAGCCACAAATAAATATAGAGCACAAGATGTGATCCACTTCTTGAAGGAACACATAATAACTAGATCTGGCACACTCATTTATTTGGTTTGTGATAATATACCAGCTTTTATATCAGTGAAATTTATTGAGTGGGCACATGATAACCAGATTATTATCAGGTCAGCTTCTAACCATTACCCTCATGGAAATGGACTAGCAAAATCAATGAACAAAAATATGGTTGATGTAATTAAGAAATTAGTAGGTGATAATCCCAAGGAATGGCATAATTTATTGAAGTATGATCTTTGGGTAGATCAGACAAGATACAAACAAGCCCTTAAAGCTTTACCTTACCTGTTGAAGTAAGGATACAAACTAGTATTCCCAACTTTGGTGAAGTGACCCACTTATCAATTCATGTAGGACTACATGGTTCTGAGTGATAAAGTAGAATCAAATTGTTAGACATAATAGAAATGGAATATTCAAGGACTAAGGGCTTACAAACATTTAGTAAATACCAGAATGTGGTCAAGAGGTGGCTTGATAAAAGAGCAAAGGTCAAAGCATTAGAGATTTTAGATATAGTGCTACTTTGGGATAAAGCCCATGAGAAGAAAGGAAAATATGACAAGTTTTCCCCACTATGGATTGGACCATACCAGATTTAGGAGATCATTTTAAATAATGCATTTTGTTTTAAGGACCTGTAAGGCAATGAGCTTACATTTCCAGTCAATGAATAGTCCCTAAAGCACTACTTTAGGGCTATGTCATTTTTTGATGTTACTGACTGATGAAGTAGATGAATGTAGTTGTAGGATTAGAGTAGATATCATGCCTTATAGACTATATTTCAATGCTTTCTTATATAGTTTATTATTTTCATAGGTTAGTTTTTGGCTTTCTAGATTAATCTTTCTTGTTTTTCAGTATTTTGCTTTCTTAGATTAGTTCCTTGCTTTCTTAGTTCAAGTTTCTTAATTTATTAGATTCATTATTATTTACTTTATTTAATGATCATAATTGTGTTTACTCTAACTATAAACAAGTTAAAATCCATACCAATTGAGCTTATGACTTGTAGAAAAGGGGAAAATAAAAATCTAGGCAATTTGGGAATAGTTTACAGATTAGGTATATTTCTATTTTTTTGAGTCTTTAGGATGAAGGTAGGTAATCATGAATTATTCTAAATGGAATAAAAATTTAATAGTTTTAGCAGACATATATAAATTTCTCTTAGATTACTTCATAAAAATTTATAAATTTTTCTTGTTTTATTGGATTAAATGCACTTATCACATAAAATACCTATTGAAAATGATAATTATGGGTATAGGTGTAGCTGGAAAGAATGTTCTAGTAATGGTTTGTTTTATAATTATATCATCTCACTAGGGTTCTATATTTTCTCTTTTCCATTCAAAAATAAAATAAAAAAATAACCAATGAGTTCAAAAGAGCAATCTAAATAAAATCAAAAGGCTTGCATTAAGAAATAAGTTTAATGTACCATGCACCATGATCGAAATAAAATAATGGAATGAGAAGAGGAGCCCAAAGTATCTCTATTGGGGCTATGAATTCTTGGCTGGTATTAGAGTAATTCTTGAGCTTCCCTTATTTTTAGCTTTAATAGAAACTAGAATGAAACCTACAGCCTCATCACAGCCTTTGAAAAACTCATCATAAAAAGGGTTAAATAAACTACATGTTTGACACACATAGATCCAAGAAATTAGAAAGAAAGTATGTTGTGTAAAGGAACTTAAGAGTCTCTTCCATGTTTTTGATTTAATTATTCTTCTATGACACACTTCATGATTGATTTAAGATTGCAAACCAGAGTTCTGGGTTCTTGAATACTCAGGATTATTCCCCTTATAAGTCACCATTTGTTGTATCAAACATCCCCTATTTATTTAGAAAATGGGGACCCACATTTTTTTAGATTATAATCTTGAATTTGAGCCACTCTTCTATATGTTTATGCAAAATCTTGGAAATGATTGATTATTAGCCTTTTTGTATTTTGGCAAAATGGCATTAGCATCATGTTTTCATAGACTAACCTTGTTAATACTTTTTAGGAGTCTTTTTTGGGTTTTATGTTTTTTCACTTATCTTTTTTAGACTTATCTTTTTGGGGATTTCATCTTTGAAACTTTTTTTCTACAATAATTATTATTTTGGGTTTATTTTGTCCACAAGAATTTCCCTATGATAATTTCCTCGAATCAAACTTATTCTTGCAGACATTTTATTTGGAACACTTTGCCCGATGGAATTGGGTCTACGGGTTTTTTATACCATGGGAATTTTTCTTGATGAAATATATCTACCCTTCAACCTTCTAGAATGACCATATGGGTTTTTTTTCATAGGCACTTTTTCCTACAAAGTAGATCCTTTAGACTTTTTATCATGGGCACTTTGCCCTACAAAGTAGGCCCTTTGGACCTTTTTACAGTTTCCCTTTGGCCTTTTTGTTGTGGAATTTTTTGGATAGAAATACCCTTTGGCCTTTTTGAAATGACCCTTAAATATTTGTGCAACCTACCCTTCAGGACTTCTATCCTAAACATTTGTCCCATGAGCCTATCCTTCAAGCTTTTTGTCAAAGTCTAATTCCTTCAAGAGTTATGTCTAAAAAATTTTGTCTAACCAAAATAAACTATGGGCTTTTGAGATGTAAACATTTTATTCAATATTTTTTTTGTGTTTATTTTATAAATACCATTCCCCAACATGAACTTAAATACCCTATGAAGATCAATAGACCAAAAATCTTGTGAAATTGCCAAGTGGCACCCCTACATTCATGTACTTTAATATATGTGTTAATTCACTTTTGCATTTATGTTTGGAAGAGAGAATATGGAAATGAAAAATTTCAAGCTTTTAGGAGTCAAAGATTCAAGCACAAAGATCCATAATGTGTGTTAACTCACATACCAACGATCTAACAGTGTGAAATTAAGCTTAGCAACAAAGGGCTTTCTAGAGTAAGTGTGGTGGTGACAAGTGTCAACCTCATGGGAAAATTTAAGAAAAGATATAAAAATGTGTGGGAACCTAATACATAGAGATCTAATGGCATAATCAAAGAGCTAAAAATTTAATGGGAACAGATCTAGCGAGAGACTACCATATGTTACAAAGGCATTATGCAATAGAGTGTGTTTTACAAGAGCCTAGGAAGCCCACAGAGCTGCCAAGTGGCACGTTCACATTACATTATGCATAAGATCAAATGGTATGATTCAAAAATAGACTTTTCCAAGATCTAGACCCAATGAGGTGGGGATACATGTCCTAAAGGTAATAGTCATATTTTGAAAGGTAGTAAATGGAATGACATAAATAGAGCATGTAGATCTTTGGACACTTGAGCTATATTTAATGGCAAACATTAGTTCTCATAGTTAAGATACAATATAAAGATGTATGTCTTAGAACTAATCTAGTTATTGAGTATAAAAGTAAAGATTAGGTAACATACAATGCATAGTTATTTTTTATTAGTCACAGTTTCACTAGTTTTAAAGCATTGGTAAAGTGGTACTTATCTTGGACATATGTCTGAGATCCATTTGAAGGTGACTAATATAAAAATATTTAACAGGGTGTTCTCATAAGCTATGAAAGGATAAGACTTTGTGCATGTACAATTTTGTAAATGGTGCATATATTTTGAAGTTTTGCATGCAGTTCAAGTTATAATTACAAAAAATTACCTTCATCTTCATACACATACACATGTTGCATATTTTTTACAAAGGCTATTTTAAAAATGATAACTACAAGTAGATTTTTATATGGTTTTAGATCATAGTTAGCACTCAAGTTCTGACTATCACATGTAATGACCTTGCATGAACTTAGAGGATGAGGTGACCCCTTCCCCAAGTCCATATAAATAATTATAATCTAGCTTGGAATTTTTTTGGTCAAATAATTTTGAATATAGGAGCATCATCAATTTTGATCACTAGTGAATGTGTTTTTGTATTTTATTTCCAATTTCTATGTGATTAGTTTTTAGTTATTGGTTGCATGTTTCAATAATCTTTAGTGTGCAATAGTTATGTATGGATTCTTGATTATACTAATTGATGTACTGATCTATAAATATGCAATAGATATTGAAAGATTGGTAAATATATGTATTAGGATAATTAATTTTAAATTGATTCATAATTTTAAATGTGCATGAGTGATTTCTTGATGTAGTTTTATGTGTGTGCAATAGTTGCCTCAAATACTTCACTATCATGAGCCATAATCTCTAGATTAAGGATGTGCAATAACTACCCTAAAAGGAGAAACCTTTGTCTAAGGCCTATAAATTTTATGCATAAATATTTCTTTCTAATTATTAGCCATGTTTGATTGTGTGTGTATAATTTTTGCTAGTAACAGGCATAGGATCTGAGAGCACTTGTCCTTTTAGAAACTAACCAGGGAAGTGATCCCTAAAAACCATAGAATATTTATTTTCTACCTTATCCTTCCCTCCTTTTAAAGTTTATTTTAAGATATACCCACTCTATATTAGCAATCAGTGGCCCATCCAACTCACATAGAGATTAATACCCTTATTAGGAACCACACCTCCATGCAAAAAATTGTTAACAACCTGCATCTCCTACCCGTTATTCCATCAAGAGGTGTAACAAATTATATACCTTTAACTCATGCCTTGGAGTGGATTTTACCTCCATTGAGATCCTAAAATGTTATAATCTACCTTGTTTTACTATGGTGTACATAAAATGTGCATCAATAGAACATTTAAATGACTCTCCCATACTCTTCCCTATGTATTTTGTTTATACCCTACTTCTACAAATAGGGTGAAAATAAGGTTTCTTTTAGGATTTTTTGCATTTTTTAGGTGAAAATAAGAGTTAAAGGATGAGGATAATTTGGTGAGGTCAATTTGGGCCTATTTTAACTCTCCATATTTATTTCTCACTTTATAAAAGCACACAAACATCTTTTCTCACTCATTCACTTCAGGTAGTCTGTGGTAGATAATGAAAATAAAGAATGAATGTTGAAAGGATGATAAGTCTAATTGGGGGGAATTTTAAAGTCTAAATCATGAATTAGAATGCAAGGGGATTCTTGATATGTGTCATATCACTCCTTCCATGTATTTTATTGATAAATTGAATATCATTTGGGTGACAAATGTGAAGATAGACTTATAAAGCTAATGATGGTGATTGTAGATGATGAGAACAAGTGTCCAAAATAATACTAGTGGTTAAAAAAGAATTTGATGAATTTTTAAGCTTGCTTCTAATCCCTCATTGACATTTTTCATGTTTCAACTCTCCCTAGTCCTATTTCAAGTAGTCAAAATATGCTTCATGATGAAGGTAATTTCTAAGAAGGCCAATTGAAGACTCTATTCTAGTTTCGGAGAATTTCATGCTTTAGAGAGACATTTTTCCAAGAGGACCTTCCACAAATCTATTATCCACTTCATTCCTCTAAAATTTAACTATTTTTCATTCATTTACATGTGTAATTATGACTCTTGAGCTCTAATTCCTTCTCTCTCTCCACACATTCTATAAATACAAGTCTTTATGGATCTTATATTAAAAAAATCCATACCTGGTATGATAAAGCCTTATTGGTTTGGTATTGTACTTTACCTTAGAAATAAGATATATAAATTGGTTTTGAGTTCACAAACTATCTTGTCTAAGTATGTGAAGTGATGTATATTAAAAATTTAAGTGATTGATATCCATCCTTGCTTTCTCTCAATCCTTCCATGTTTGATGCAAGTTGCTCCACTCTAGTAGGTCAGATGAAGTGTTGTCAAGTGTATGGGTCTATTTTCAATTGTAAAAGTAGCCTTAGTATTTGCAAGTGATATTTAGTTTGCTTACCTTGAGTATTTTTTATGCATATCACCTCCATGTTTGAAATACTAATGTTAGAGTATCCTAAGACTTTGAAGCTAGTGTTGTAGGTCATGTCTCTTAGTGAAAGAGTATGGTAATAAAGTGGAGATATTTCTAGTGTATCAGCCCATTAGAGTAGCTTACTTTCATGTTTACTTCTATCCCTTTTCATCTAAGTAATCATTTAGTGTAGTTAAAATGACTTAAGGATTAATCTAGGGAGTTGTCCCTTAAACCTAGAGGTCTACTTCTACCATAGGCAACCCACAGGCCTCAAGGTATTCCAATGTTGCCTAAATCTTAGAGTAGCCTTAAACAAACTCCTCTAGGCTTCAAGATTCAGTAACAATAATATCATCTATGGTTTAGTGGAGGACCACCCCACATGCCTCATATTGATGTTTGAGTGATATCATCAACTCAAACTATTGCTAATTTAAATAAATGTGTCTTTACCACCTCTTTTTGGATGATTATAGGCCATTGTATTTACAAATAAAGCATGCTCATGGATCTCACAAGACTTACACTTATATTATAGCTTGATAGACTGAGTACTCAATAATATGTGTGTACCTTCTTGTTTTATACCAATTATTACTATAATCTCATCATGAAATTTTTAAGATAATCATGCCCTTAGAAAAAATTCTAGACAAGGAATGCTCCTTCATCTGGATAAGAGCAAGATCATGTCTTTGATACACTAAATAAAAAGCTTGTTAGTGCATTGATTTTATATTTTATATACTAAAATACTCAATTTTAAGTATATATCAACACATCAAGTTCAACCATTGATGTTATATTGGTGCATCTATAAAAATATAAAGTAGGTCATCCCATTTACTTTGTAAACAAAAAAACCTTACACTAGCATAGCACAACTACATGAACACTAAGTGTGAAGCACTGGATATGGTATATGTGCTCCAAATAATTTGATAATACCTACTTTCATGTTCTTCAGGGGTCTTAAATCACCAAAATAACATATCAAGAAACTAGTTTTACAAGTGCACTAAGAGACATGACATACAACACTAGTCCTAGAATTATGAATTGGTCTAACATTAGTATTTCAAACATAGAGGTGATATGCATGGAACTAATCAAGGTGTTTAGACCATAAGTTATTTGAATAAATCTAATACTACTTGTATACTTGAAAATAGACCCATATACTTGATAACACTTCATATAACCTATTAGAGTGAAACAACTTGCATCAAACATGGAAGGATTGAGAGAAAGCAAGAATAGGCATCAATCACTTGACCTTTCATTATAAATCACTTCACATAATTAAAAAATATATTTTATGAACTAAAAAATATATTAAATATCTTATTTAAAATTCAAAGTACAATATCAAACTAGTAGGGCTTTCCCATACCAAGGGTGGAATTATTTTTTACAAGATCCAAAATGATTTGCATTTATAGAATGTGAGAAGAGAGAGAAGAAAGTAGAGCTCAAGGGTCAAAATGACACATGTCAAGGCATGAAAAATAATTACATTATATAAGTATAAAGTGGATAATATATATCTAGAATTTCTTCTTAGACAAATGTCTACCTAAAACATGACAACTCTCCAAAACTAGCATAGGGGTCTTTAAATGGCTTCTTAAAACTGCCTTCATGATTAGGCATCTTTTGACTACTCAAAACTAGAATAGGAATACTTGACACATATACACTCTAAAGGAGGGGTTATTAACATTCCATAACATTCATCAGATGTGTCCCTAACTCATAGCCTTTTTTTGGACGCTTGTTCTCACCATCTGTAGTCACTATCACTAGCCTTATAGGTCTTTCTTCACATTTGTCATCAAGATGTCCTTAAATTTTCAAACCAAATCCAAGGAAGAGGTATTATTACACCTATCCAAGACCCCTATACCTTTCATTCTATGATTCAGAACTTAAAATAGCTCCCAATTAGACTTTTCACTTGGTAATCACTTTTCATTTTCACTATTTGCCAAAGACTACCTCAAATAAATGATTTATAAAAAGTGTTTCCATACTAATATGTTATGATAAATGTACATAGGTATTTATAATAGGTATTAATTAACACCATACAATCTCCCTTACCTATTCAACTTCTTATGTACCTATAAAATAATCAAAATCTATCAAAAAACCTATTTCACACCCTGTCTGTACAAGTAGGGAATAAAACAATCTAATGGGAATGATTCTGAGAGAGTATTCCATAAGTTACACTAAATTTATAGGAAAAACTACCTCATTTTGA
Organism: Torreya grandis; assembly: GCA_037957365.1. Classification (NCBI taxonomy): domain Eukaryota; kingdom Viridiplantae; phylum Streptophyta; class Pinopsida; order Cupressales; family Taxaceae; genus Torreya; species Torreya grandis. The sequence continues at coordinate 50,853 of JARHVA010003524.1, forward strand.
TGCATCTTCTTTCATATCTTCTCCATCAGGTTAAAACCAAGGTTTTAGGAGGGTTTTAGAGGGTTTGGACTCTTAAGGATTATTCATAAAATCATGATGTCTAACCTCCAAAAAAATTAAAAAAATTGTAAGATCATGACCCTCCTCAAACATTTCTAAATCCTTCATTCACCATGCAACCAATCCATATAGATGTGAATGCCTTAAATTGGCCTATCAAGCTTTTCATTTGCATTATGCGTACCCTAGAGTGAGTTTGAGCCAAAAATGACCCCATGTGTGATCTCTCTATAAATCAACAACTCTAACTCATCATAACATCTCCCTTGAAGATCATACAATTAATTTTAAGGTTTATCTAGTCTTATAAGTTATGGATAGACCCTTGAAGGGCCTGGGTTTAGCTCTAGGCCTAATAGGCCTTACTATGCCATAGTTGTTTATGACCACCCTATGTAGTTTCTATTGGTTGTGAGGTCATAAAAACCTTTGTTTACTCTCATTATAACTCTATACACCCTTATATATTTTTATAACACTTTAAATCTCATACCCTTATTACTTACTCACCAAACCTGTAGACTTAGCTATTTAGGAGGCCCTCTATCTAAGATAAAATAGAGGGAACTTCTCCTATTTCCTCAGGTAAAAAGATAATATGGGGGGATTAAATAGGTCATATTGATTTTATATACCAATTTTCATACTTGGATCACACTAATATACCCTTTAACTCTTCAAAAACCTCAATAAAATTTTCTCAAACCAATGACTATGCAAGGTCTAAAACTGCCTATAGGTTGAGATCTAAAAATTGGTCTTGCTCTACCCTTTTAGTTTGAAGACCTCATTAATATAGTGAAAAAACTATGAAGGTTATCTTATCATCTCAATTTATCATCATCTATGGTAATCTTCTCCATCCATCTCTATCCACTTGACTAGGCCTAGTTTGTCTACTATAGCAGATTATGAGTGTATGTCTTAGTTGAGATGAGGGGTGTCTTATAGGTGATGTTCATGATTTAACCTTGTGTTAAATTCTTAGGAAATTATTTGAGTTTTAAATATCATCTTCATACTTATATTTCTTATACCAATCATGCCTTAGGATTTTTCATCATTCAAACCGCTTGCTCCAACATATTGTGAGTCTACAATTAGTTGTAGATGGCCATTTTGAAAACAAAGGGACCCCTATAGGTGCTCATATGTATCTAAAATTTGTGTCTCAAGTACCTCAATTACTATTTAGACCATTAAATCCATTTTTAACTTGCATGAACACCATGTTTATAGGTTTTTCTCATTATGTCTCACTATCAACATAATATGGTCTATAAACTAACTGTAGATGCTCTATATGAGGGATCATAAAATCCTCCTATAGGTATTGATAGTCATTGGGTATTATATTTTACTCCCTATATCCCATATTAAATTTATTATAACCATTCCAAACCAAACATAGTCACCATACCTTGAGATATGCAATCATCATGCCATTGTTGGATTGTAAGGTCATTTAGGCTTCAAGAACTATAGATGACATTGAAAGTCTATAGTGAAATTTTGTTTGAAATGGAAATCAATATTCATCACCTCCTTTTACTAAACAACCATTTTCATTTTCAAGGAATTACCCTTAGTCCTGGGCTACATGATGGAAAAACTTAGACTAACACAAACCTCAAGATACTCTTTTATGAGAGGGTCAAATGTATAGGCAAAATGTGATTCAGAGAGTTTAAGGTAAAGTGTCCCCTTAGCAATTTTATCCACTTATGAGCATGGTTTGGGGTATATCTACAATATTATGACTTAAAATTTATCACAATGGCACTTTCAATGGTTCTAGCTTTAAATAAAGGTCTCAAAAAGATTCAATACTTTCATCTCATCATCTTCATGTTTATGTTGGAGTAGCTATAGGTGATTATTAAACTCAAAACTATGTATATGGAAGAATTCATTGTCACAACCAACCTAAAACTATTTTAATAGCTCAATATTTTTGATTTCACCTTGGAAGACTTATCACTATGTTGAAAACCTCATTGTTTCATCAGCATGACTTGTCAATAGGTTATCTCATTTGATTTTAGGTGGTTATTGTAGGTAGTATGACTATGCATGTATGCTTCTTGACTGTGTTATTCATATGAAACATTCTTGAGAGTAAGTTTTGAAAGGATAGGTGATCACCATGACATGAGATTCATGAAACACCAATGCACCTTTTATCTAAAAACCAACATAGGAAGAATAAACCTCTATAACTGATGAAAATAACTCCTTACAAACTTCAATGGAGTCCTCCTAACAAACTAAGATAATTAATGCCAATTATTTGACCTCCACAAATGTAAACATGACTAAGCAACATGTGATAAATATAATCACACTCTCAAATATCATGTATAATACTTGGTTTTTATGGACCAATCCAAATAGAGAGGAAACCTAAAGGGTATGAGGATGTGTAAGCAAAAAATGGTAGCAAACCTTCTTAACCATGGTTCATCAAGCACAATCAATCAAACCTATAACTCTTGTCATGGATTTTAAGTTCACAAGGAGTAATACCATTTTTCAAGATAATTTTCCTTAACTCACCTCCCATTGTCCATACTAAACTAAAACCAATTGACCATTTTTACATGCAAAGGAGAGTGATAGAGAAGCAAAACCATTTTTTGCCATTTTTGAGCTATTCAAAGCTAATCAAGTGTGAAACTAAGTTTAGGGGACCTAAAAAGTCCCTATGAAGCCTTTCACATGTGCTAAATATGTTGCATAGGCCATATAATAACTAAAAACTACCTTATCTCAATTATTTTCTTGATTTCAATGTAGCACCTACAAATTTTCAATTATGAAATAGTCTATCTAACATCTAATAACACATGGCATGCTTAAGGACACATTAACACACTTTTCCTCTATGGTAAACCATACAAATCTATTAAATTTCCCAAAAATGACCCTTTGATGACATAAGACCAACTAAGGACCAAAAATGAATATGATCAAGGCTAAAAACACATTAAATTACCTCACTAGGACCATGGAACATAATTCACACCCTAAAAAACTCCTGTAACAAGTTTTCAACTATAGGGGGTTGACCTAATTTGACTTGTGGTCAAATTGGTCAGCATTCTTGGTGATTTCCTAGGGGTGGCAAGCTAGCTATGCCACAGACCAATAGCCTACTCCTATCTATTGGGATATGGAGTCACCAATGCATAGGTTTGATACTAAATTACCTTTGAAACCACACCAAATACACCCCAAAAAACAAAACAAAAAACACACCTAAGTAAACACACATGTGTCCTCAAGGACACTTATGTAAAACACACACAACAAAAGTAAAGACATGCCTATCCTAGTATATACAAGACCTCAAACTTAAGGTGAATAAAAACTCACCATAATTTAACTAGGTTCAAAGATGGATCCTATTGTATCCTTGCTGACCCATGAAAGTAATCTATTATGTGGAACATGTTTGTCAACAAACACTTGCTCATGTTGATGGTCAGAAGACTTACCATCCTTGGATCTTCTTCTTCTTGAAAGTCTACTTCTTAGAGATTTAAAGGGCACTCTTTCTTGCCTTTCAATAATTTTATTTGATCTTGTAGTTTGATGGGTTTATGTCATGTTCACATAGTAATTTTAAAACTGAGTGTTAGGAGTTATCAAAGTTAACTCAACTCCATCTTTTTCTTGAACATGATGCACTTGATGTTTAGGGATATCAAGTTTGTTCTCCTTCTACTTCAACACATATTAAATTGACTCAAACTTGGATTGAGGTGTTGACTACTCCTCAAACACAAAATGTTTTGCCTTGTGTTGATTAAAATTCTCTATGACAATAACTTATTTGACAATAGATTATTGAAAATATTCATTATTAACAAGACATTTTCTTTCATGCTTGATAAAACACTTAATAACCTACTTGTTAGGCTCATCAACATACTCATTATCAGGTTCACACTTATTAGGAGGAGAGATTGACTTACCCAACTTCTCAAACTCTTGACTTATGGCATTAAACCTTTGACATGGGTCATCTTCCTCCTCATGGTTATCATATTTAAGGACTCCATCAATTGTAGGCAGAAAGACATTGGTATTCTCACCATATTGATCCATCATGATTTTAAACATATCATCATCATACACATGAATAAGGTAATTTCCCTTAGTATCTTATGAAAATGAATGTTCAATGCTTAGCTCATATTTCTCATATACTCCCTTATGGATGATGTATGTGCCAAGGTTAGTTAGCTTAAAGTAAGTATATGGATCATGTCCATAAGTATCAGCTCTATAATCATCTAAAAATATATTATATATGACCTTAAGATTAGAATATGTCCCATCATCCAAAGAAGACTCCTCATGATTATGGATGACATAATTAAAATTAGAGCTTACTTCTACATAAGGCTCAATATGAAATTTTAGCTAGTGGTTGAGTTCTAATCATTACCTTTGCACAATACCTTATCTTGAAGGCTAAGAAGGACCAATCAACTGAGAGGTAACCTGCTATCTTGGACATGAAATACCTTGAGATGAAAATACTAAAGTGAGATGGAAATTCAACCACCATAATGTCTTGAAGTATAGGGAAACTAAGACAATCATGAAGGAAAACTCTCAAACTCTTGACTAGTCCTACTAACTTTGTAGGTGTCCCATAAATTTTTAGTATCCCCTTACTATATGGTTCATATTTTAGACCTAATATATTAGATACATCTTTTGGCATCACTAAAGTACTAGCCCCACCATCCACTATGTAGTTGTGAACAATATTGTCTCCCACATTGACAGTGAAGTATAAGGGTGGAGGATACTTAGATTTAGAAGATGGATCAACAATGTGTTTGGGATCATTAGTGAGAGAAACATTATTATGACCTAATTTTTGAGGGCTAACATGAATTTAGGAGAGTTTTTCTTGAAGGAGCTATTTTTTACTAGGCAAGTGAAGCAAATCCCAAAGAGACATGGATGCCTTAGCATTATTCAAAGAATAAATAATGTTTAAAGCAGGAGTATTCACCTTTTCTTAATTGCATTGAAGGCAAGGAAGTGTTTGGTTCTTGAGACATTGGATCATTTGGAGAAATCCTTCCAACATTCTGACTTGAAGAAGGTGTAGAATTTGTAGGGATTGACATGCTTATAGTCACACCATGTTGCCTTGTAGGATTTCTACTTGGAATTGTATGAACACCATGGTCATCTCCCAAGGCCTTCCTCTTTTCTCTAGTAGTTTCTAAAACCAAATAATTTTGATTGAGAAAATAGGTGACTTCAACTAGAAAATTTATGAAGTTCACTCCTTAAGGCTTCTATCCTTCATTTGTTTACATGAGAACTTCATCTTTTGTTGATAGTTGATGAGTGACTCCTCCTTGAGCAACCAAATCCTTCTCTCCACTTTAATTTTCATCCATGAACTATCCTTATTTCTGTTCCTCTCCTTGGACCATATTGTTATTCACCAATGCCATTGCTCTTGTGTTAGAGGTGGAAGTTGGATTGTATGCATTGGAAAACCTATTGAAGTTAGGTTTCCGTTGACCTCTTCCCTGACCATATTGTTGAGGTGGGAACTTACTCCTTTGTTGAGATAGGTATAGGATTTTTTATTCATAACATGTTATATATTTTCTTGCCTAAGCTAAGCTTATAAGAATTGGATCCTTACATCTTTATCCATAGCATCTTCTACCTTCTTAAGGGAAATTATAGGATTGGTATTTACACTTGGAATTTGGGAAACACTTAGAGTATTAGTAGAAGTATTTTGTAGAAAAGGAATGGACATGTTTGGAGGAAATTTTATAGATTGTATTAGGCCATTCTCAACTCTAATGTCAAATTCATATGCTTTGGGTAAGGTGAAACCACCCATGGACTACAAAATTATGGCTATGTTAGTATTAGTAGCCCTTAGATATGTGGTAAACACAAAGCTAATAAGTGGTCTCATGGGAGGAGGAAGCCTATGCCAAGTCCTTCTGAATCTCTCATTAAAATCATGCATTATCTCCTTAGGGGCTCTTTGAATCAATTTAAGCTAATGGATGAGTGATGTGTGATCACTCTTGTCTTTAAACATTGATGTTAATATCCCTCCAAAATCATCCCAAGTTGTGATACAACCTCCAAGAAATGTCCTCTACCAATCAAGTGCTTTCCATCAAAGGGACATGACAAGGAGTCTAATGGCAATGTTTACCTTAGTAACATTATGAAAACTAAAAAAATTTGAGATGTTCCTAATATGCTCACTAAGAGTGGCATAACCTTCACCATTGAATGTGGGAACACTCTTTGTAGCATTAGGGGGTATGTCATCATATGCATTGAGATGGATAGAATTTTTAGTGTTAAAGGTTGGGAAGTCATGCTACCTATCCATGTTCTCCTCAAATTACTCTTCACTTTATTAATCTTCTTGGCTTGTAAAGTCTTCTTATGCTTCAAAGTTCAAGATAGGTTGAGGATGTTGAATAGCAAGACAAAGTTTAGGTTGAAGAGGTGGGTTATAGGATTGAAAACTCTACTAAAATATGATCTAGTAAGTACCATGAAGTATGAACACAAGAACTATGATAAAAAAATTATCTATAAATAGATATTACCTTGAATGGAGTTTCCAAATGTTGATTAGAACACCATATGTAATTGTGATGTTGTCAAGACTAGCATTCACCTTGACAAGTTATCTTTAGGACAATGGCCCACTGAGTGTGCTAGAACTATTGTCACAAAATATTGAACCCTAGAAGAGGGTTTTCAATCCTACTCTAATATTTAGGCAATATTGGAGTACCTCTAGGCCTGTGGGTTGACTATAGTAAAGGTAGACCTCAAGGTTTAAGAGCTAGCTCCCTAGATTGATCCTTAAGTGATTATCACCTATATTAATAAGTTACTTGGATGAAAATGGATAGAATTAGACATGAAATTAAGATAATCTACTGGGGTGATACACCATAAATATATCCACAATATTACCATATAAGTGCACTAAGATACATGACATACAACACTAGTCCTAGAATCCTGAATTGCTCTAACATTAGTATTTCAAACATGGAGGTGATATGCATAGAACTACTCAAGGTGTTAATACCAGAGGTCACTTACAAACACTAAGTATGATTTTACATTTTTATATATACCCAGACACTTTAAAACACTTCATGTGACCTATTATAGTGAAATAACTTACATCAAACATGGAAGGATTGAGAGAAAGCAAGGATAGGCAACAATCACTTGACATTTCACTATACATCACTTCACATACCTAGATAATATAGTTGTGAACTCAAAACCATATTCCATATCTTATTTCAAAATCAAATCATAATATCAAATTGATAGGTCTTCACCATACTAGGTGTGGAATTTTTTTTTACAAGAGCCAAAATGGCTTGCATTTATAGAGTATGATAAGAGAGAGAAGAAATTAGAGCTCAAGGGTAATAATACCACATGTAAAGTAATTTTAAATATTTAAATTATATAATTATGAATTGGAGAGTATATCTTGAAGGTTTTCTTGGATAAATGTCCACTTAAAGCATGAAAACTCTCTAAAACTAGCATAGGGGTCTTCAAATGGCTTCTTTAAACTACCTTCATGATTAGGCATCTTTTGAATACTCAAAACTATACTAGGAAGATTTTATACATGTGAATTATCAAGGATGGGTCAAAGACACACCACAATAGTCATCATATGTGTCCCTAACTCATAACCTTATTTTGGACACTTATTCTCACCATCTACAGTCACCATCACTAGCCTTATAGGTTTGTCTTCACATTTATCATCAAGATGGCCTTAAATTTCCTAAAAAAATAAAATTAAGAGGTGTTATTACACATATATAGTATTTATCTACCTTCCATTACATGAGTTAGACCTTTAAAAGACTCCCAATTAGACTTCTCATCTTCTCACTTGGCAGTCACTCTCCATTTTCACTATCTCCCAAATATTGCCTAAAATGAATGAGTTATAAAAAGAATTTACATGCCAATTTTATATGATAAATGTAAATAGGTAGTTATAATATGTCTCAATTTACCCCCTCCAATATCCCTCACCTATTCATCTTCTTCTGCACCTATAAAACAATCAAAATCTATCAAAAAACCTTATTTTACACCCTATCCATACAAGTAGGGTACAGACCAATCTGATGGGAAGGATCTTGAGAGAGTCTTCCACAAGTTATAATCACCCTATAAGAAAAACTACCTCATTTGGATGCATCTTCTTTCATTACTCCTCCTGCAGGTCAAAACTAAGTGTTTAAGAGGGTTTTAGAGGGTTCAGACTCTTAAGGATTATTCATAAAATGTTGACATCCAACCTCCTAAAAATTTACACAAATTTTAAGCTCAGTACCCTCCTCTAATTTCCAAAACTCCTTGGGTCACCATGAAACCCATTTGTACAAATGTGAATGCCTTAATTTGGCCTATCTAGATTCTCCTTTTCATTCTATGTACCCTAGAGTGAGTTTGAGCCAAAAATGACCCATCTGTGATCTCTATAAAAACCAATGGATCTAAAAAATTATAACCTCTCCCTTGAAGGTCATACAATGTAATGTAATGTTCATTTAGTCTTAGAAGTGATGGATAGACCCTTGAAGGGCCTGGGTCTAGCTTTAGGCCTAATAGGCCTAACTATGCCATAATTGTTCATGACCACCCTATATAGTTTCCAATGGTTGTGAGGTATTAAACACATATGTTTACTCTAATTATAAATCTCTAAATCCTTCTATATTTTTCTAACACTTTACATCAAATCCCCTTATTACTTACCAAGCATGTCAACTTAACTGTCTAGGAGTGCCCTCTATCTAAGACAAATAGAGGGCACTTCCCCTATTTTCTTAGTAAAAATGAGAATATGGGAGTCTTAAATAGGTCATAATGACTATTTTTACCAATTTTCATAGTTTTATTACACCAATATACCCTTCAACTCTTCAAAAACCTCAAGATAAACTTCTCAAACTTATTGACTATGCAAGGTCTAAAACTGCATGTAGTTTGAAATCTAAAAATTGGTCTTATTCTAACCTTTTGGCATAAGGACCTCATTAAGATAGTGAAAAAACTATGAATGTGATATTATCACCTCAATTTATCATTTTCCATTCTATTCTTCTCAATCTATCTATCCCCACTTGACTAGGCCTAGTTTTTCTATTATAGCAAACTATGAGTGTATGTCTCAGTTGAGATGAGGGGTGTCCTATAAGTGATGTTCATGATTTAGACTTATGTTACATGATTAGTCCCTTATTAGAGTTATAAATATTATCTTCATACTTTTAATTCTCAAACCAATCATGCCTTAGGATTTGCCAATGTTCAAACTATGTACTCTAACATACTATGAGTCTATATTCAGCTGTAGGTGGCCATTTTGAGAACAAAGAGACCCTTGTAGGTACTCAAATATATCTAAAATTTATGTCTCAACTCCATAAATTGATATTTGAACCAATATATCCATTTTTAACTTGCATGAAAACCATGTCTGTAGGGTTTTCTCATTATGTCTCATTATCAATATAATATGATCTATAGACTAACTGTAGATGCTTTGTATGAGGAATCATGGAATCCTCCTATAGGTATTGATAGTGATTGGGTACTATAATTTATTCCCACATTCCCATATAGAATTTATTAGAACCATTCCAAACCAAACAGATCCACCATGCCTTGATATATGCAATCATCATGCCATTATAGAACTGTAAGGTTATTTAGGCTTTAATAACTGTAGATGACACTAAAAGTCTTTAGTGAATTTTGTTTTGAAATATAAATCAATATTGATCACCTCCTTTGACCAGAAAACAATTTTATTTTTCAAGGCATTTCCCTTAGGCCTGTGCCACATGATGGAAACACTTAGACTAGCACAAACCTTACGACACTCTAACATGAGAGGGTCAAATGTATGGGCAAAATGTGATTTAGAGAGTTTAAGGTAAAGTGTCCCCTTAGCAACTTTCTCCACCTATGATTATGGTTTGGGTTCTATCTACACTATGATGACTTCAATACTATCACAATGGCACTTTTAATGGTCTTATCCTTCAATGAAGGTCTCAAGAAGCTTCAATACTTTCATCTCATCATCTTCATTTTTATGTTGGAGCACCTATAGGTGGTCACCAAACTCAAAAATGTGTATATGGAAGAATTGGTTATCAAAACCAAAATGAAACTATTTGAATATTTAAAACTTGTTTATTTCACCTTAGAAGACTTATCACTATGTTTAAAACCTCATTGTGTCATCAACATGACTTGTCAAGGGGTTATCTCATGTGACTATAGGTGGTTGTTGCAAGTAGTATGACTGTGCATGTATTGCTTCTTGACTATGTTCTTCATATGAAACACTCTTGAGACTAAGTTTTGAAAGGAGAGGTGATCACCATGACATGAGTGGCATGAAACACCAATGCACCTTTGATCTAAAAACCAATACATGAATAAAAAACCTCTATAACTAATGAAAACAACTATCTTCAAACTTTAGTGGAGTCCTCCTAGCAAAATGAGATAATTCATGCCAATTATTTGATCTCCACACATGTAGACATGACTGAGAACCATGTTATAAATATAATAACACTCTCAAAAATCATGTATAGTACTTGGTTTGTATGGAGCAATCCAAACAGAGAGGAAACCTGAAGGGTTTGGTGATGTGTAAGCAAAAAATGGTAGTAAACATTCTTAACCATGGTTCATTGAGAACAAGAAATAAAACCTATAAATATTGTCATGGATTTTAAGTACACAAGGAGTATTACCATCCGTCAAGATCATTTTCCTTAACTGACCTCCTATTGTCCATACTAAACTGAAATTAGTTGACCATTTTTGTATGCAAAGGAGAGCAATGGAGAAACAAAATGGTTTTGTGCCATTTTTGAGCTAGTTAAAGCCGATCAAGCATGGAACTAAGTTTATGGGACCCGAAGGGTCACTTTGAATCCTTTCACATGTGTTAAATATGTTGTATAGGCTATACAATAACTAGAAACCACATTTTCTCAACTATTTTCTTGATTTCAACATAGCACCTACAAATTTTTAGTTATGAAACACTCTATCTAACATTTAATAACATGTGGGATGCTAAAGGACACATTAACTCACTTGTCCTCCTCTATGTTAAACCATACAAGTCTATTAAATGGCCCAAAAATGACCCCTTGATGACATAAGACCAAGTAAGGACTAAAAATGAATATGACCAAGGCTAAAAACACATTAAATTACTTCACTACGACCATTGAACATAATTCACACCCTAGAAGACCCCTATAACAAGTTTTCAACTATAGGGGGTTGATCTAATTTGACTTGTGGTCAAATTGGTCGACATTTTTAGTGATTTCCTAGGGGTGACAAGCCATATATGCCAAAGACTAGTAGCCTACTCCTATCTATTTGGATATGGAGTCACCAATTCATATGTTTGACACTAAATTACCATTGAAACCACACCAAACACAACCCAAATAACAAGAAAAATAACACACCTAAACAAACACACATGTGTCCTCAAGGACACTTATGGAAAACACACAATAGAAGCAAAGACACACCTATCCTAGTATATACAAGACCTCAAACTTGAGGTGAATAAAAACTCACCATGCTTCAACTAGGGTCAAATATGGTTCCTATTGTATCCTTTTTGCTCCATGAAATCAATCTATCATGTGGAACATGCTTGTCAACAAACACTTGCTCATGTTGATGGTCAAAAGACTTATCATCCTTGGATCTTCTTCTAACTATAAGTATGTTGCTTGGAGATTTCAAGGTTACTCTCTCTTGACTTTTAATAATTTTCATTGAGCTTATAGCTTGATGGATTTCTATCATGTTCACATAGTACTTTTTAAACTAAGTGTTAAGAGTTATCAAGTTACCTCAACTTTATGTTTTTATTAAACATGATTCACTTGATGTATAGGAATATCAAGCTTTCTCTCCTTTTGCTTCAACACATATGAAAGTGATACAACCTCTGATTGAGGTGTGGGCTGCTCCTCAAACATAGAATGTTTTGCCTTGTGTTCATTAAACTTCTCTAAGACAGCAACTTATTTTATAATAGCTTGATGTTCATCTTCATTCTTAACAACACATTTTCCTTCATGCTTGATAAGACACTCAATAATCTAATTTTTAGGATCATCAACATACTCATTATCAAGTTCACACTTCTTAGGAGGAGAGGTTGGCTTACCCAACTACTTAAACTCTTGAATTATGAAATTGAACCTTTACCATATATCATCTTCCTCCTCATGGCTATCATGTTTAATAACTCCATCAATTATAGGATAAAATACATTGTTATTCTCACCATATTGATCCATCATGATTTATAAACTATCATCATCAGACACATGAATAAGGTAATTACCCTCAGTAGCTTGTGAAAAGGAATGTTTAATGCTTACCTCAAATTTCTCATATGCTCCCTCATGGATGATGTATGTGCCAAAGTCAATTTGCTTGAAGTAAGTGTATGGATCATATCCATAAGTATCAACACTATATTCATCTATAAAAATATCAAATATTCCATTAATCTTATAATATGTGCAATCATCCACAACAAACTCCTCATGATCATTGATGACACAATTCAAATCAGAGCTTACTTCTACATAGGGTTCAATATGAAATTTAGCTAGTGGTTGAGTTATAATGGTTACCTTTGCACCATACCTTGTCTTGAAAGATAATAAGGACCAATAATCTAATAGGTAGCCTATTATCTTGACTTTTAAATCCATTGAGAGTCAGATAGAAAAGTGAGCACACAAGTCAACCACCGTAATGTCTTCAAGTATAGGGAAACTAGGACAATCATGAAGGAAAACTCACAAACTCTTGACTAATCTTACTAAATTAGCAGGTGTCCCACAAATTTATAATACCCCATTACTATATGGTTCATATTTTAGGCCCAATTTATCAACTAAAACTTTAGGCATCACTTAATTATATCCCCATTATCCATTATGTAGTTGTGAGCAAGTTTGTCTCCCACAATGAGAGTGAGGTAGAAGGGTGGAGGATTTTCATATTTAGAAGAGGGATCAAAACTGTGTGTGGGAGAATTAGTGAAAGCAACATTATTATGACCTAATTTTTTAGGGATAACATGAATTTGGGAGAGTTATTCTTGAAGGAGCTCCTTTTGACTAGGCAAGTGAAGCGAATCCTAAAGAGACATGGATGCCTTAGCATTATAAAAAGAATCAACAATGTTTAGAGTAAGATTATTCACATTTTCTTATGTTATTTAAGGTAAAGAAGTGTTTATATCTTGAGACATTAGAGTATTTGGATTAACCCTTCCAGCATTTTAACTTGAATAAGGTACAAAATTTGTAAGGACCACCATTCTTACAGTCGCACCTTATTATCTTGTAGGAGGACTACTTGGTCCTGTATAAACACCATGGGCATCTCCTAAGGCCTTCTTATTTTCTCTAGTATTGTCTACAACTAAATAATTATGATTGAGAACATAGGTGTCTTCTACTAAAATATGCAAATTTCACTCCTTGAGGATGTTATCCTTTATTTACTTGCATAAGAACTTCATCTTTTGTTGATACTTGAGGAATGGCTCCTCCTTGAGAAACCAAAGCCTACTCTCTACCTTAATTTGAATCCATGAACTTCCCTTGCTATCATTTCTCTCCTTGGACTAGATTTTTATGCATTGATACCATTGCTCTTATTTGGAGGTGGAAGTTAGATTCTATTTATTGGCAGGCCTATTGATGTTAGGTTTTCCTTGACCTCTACCTTGACCATATTTTTGAGGTGGTAATATATTCCTTTGTTGAGGATATGGATAGGATTGTTGATTCATACAATGTTGAAAATTTTCTTGCCTAAGTTGAGCTTCTAAGAACTGGATCCTTGCATATTTATACATGGCACCTTCTACCTTTTTGGGGGTAGTTCTAGGCTTGATATTTGCACTTAGAATTTGGGCAACACTTGGATTAGCAACAAAAGTATTTTGGAGTAGAGGCATGGACACATTTTAAGGCAACTTCCCAAATTGTATTATTCCATTCTCAACTCTAATGGCAAGGTCATATTCTTTGTGTAAGGTGTAACCACCCATGGACTACAAAATTATGACTATGTTAGTATTAATAGCCCCTAGATATGTGGGAAACATAAAGCTAGCAAGTGGTATTATGGGAGGAGGCAACTTATTCCAAGTCCTTTAGAATATATCATTAAAATTATGCATTATCTCCTTAGGGGCTCTTTGAATTACATTGAGCTAATGGATGAGTGATGTGTAATCACTCTTGTCTTCAAACCTTGATATCAATAGCCCTCTAAAATCATTCCAAGTTATGATTAAACCTCTAGGAAATGTCCTATACCTTTCAAGTGATTTCCTTATAAGGGACATGGAAAGGAGTCTAATGGTAATTTTTACCTTAGCAACATTATGAAAACTACAAAATTTTGAGATATCCCTAATATGATCACTAGAAGTGACATGACCTTTACCATTGAATGTGGGAACACTCTTTATAGCATTGGGGGGTATGTCATCATATGCATTGAGATGGAAGGGATTTTTAGTGTTAAAATCTAGGAAGGCATGTTGCCTATCCATGTTATCCTCAAATTCCTCTTCACTCTCTTGATATTATTGGCTTTCAAAGTCCTCTTATTCTTCAAAGGTTAAGATAAGCAGAGGCTGTTGAACTTCAAGAGGAAGTTTAAGTTGAATAAATGGGTTTATGGGATTGAAAAATATATTAGAAGATGACCTATAAAGGACCATTAATTATGAACATAAGAACTATGATTTTAAAAATGGTATAAAACTAGATATTACCTTGAATGGAGTCACCAAATGTTGAGTAGAACACCATATGTAACTGTGATGTTGTTAAGACCAACATTCACCTTGACAAGTTATCTTTAAGATAATGGTCCCACCAAGTATGCCAAACCAATTTTCATAAAATATTTAACCATAGAGGAGGTTTTTCAAGCCTACTCTAATATTTAGGCAACAGTGGAATTCTTTTAGTCATGTGGGTTGCCTATAGTAGAGGTAGACCTCTAGGTTTAAGGGTTAGCTCCCTAAATTGATCCTTAAGTGCTTATCACCTACATTAAAGAATTATTTAGATGAAAAAGGATATAATTAAAAATTAAATTAAGATACTCTAAGGGGTTGATACACTATAAATATATCCACAATATTACCATATAAGTACACTAAGAGATATGACATAAAATACTAGTCCTAGAATCTTGAATTGCTCTAACATTAGTATTTCAAACATGGAGGTGATATTCATGGAACTACTCAGGGTGATTGGATCATAGGTCACTTTCATACACTAAATCTACTTTTAAACTTGAAAATAGACCCATACACTTGACAACACTTCATGTGACCTGTTATAGTGAAACAACTTGCATCAAATATGGAAGGATTGAGAGAAAGCAAGTATAGGCATCAATCACTTGACCTTTCACTCTACATCACTTCACATAATTAGACAAGATATTTTTTGAACTCAAAACCAAATTTAATATCTTATTTCAAAGTAAAATAATAATATTATACCAATAGGGCTTTTCCATACTACGTGTGTAATTTTTTTTACAAGAGCCAAAATGGCTTGCATTTATAGAATGTGAGAAGAGAGAATAAATTGGAGCTCAAAGGTCATAATGCCACATGTCAAGGCATGAAAACTATTTACATTTAAAAATTATGAATTAGATAATAGATATATTGAATGTTTTCTTGGAAAAATTTCCACCTGAAGCATGACAACTCTCCAAAACTGGCATAGGGGTCTTCAAATGGCTTCTTTAAACTACCTTCATGATTAAGCATATTTTGATTGCTCAAAACTAGAATATGAATATTTGAAACATATACACTATCAATAATGTGTTAGAAACACACCACAATAGTAATTAGATGTGTCCCTAACTCATAGCCTTCTTTTCTCACTTATTCTCACCATCTGCAATAAATATATCTAGATTTATAGGTCTATATTCATATTTGTCATTAAGATGGCCTTCATTTTCCCAAAAAAATATAAGTAATATGTGTTAGGAAACTTTTATAATACCCCTCTACCTTCCATTCCATGATTTAAACCATAAAAGGACTCCCAATTGGACTTCTCATCTTCTCACTTGGCAGTCCCTCTCCATTTTCACTATCTACCAAAGACTACCCGAAATGAATGAGTTAGAAAAAGTGTTTTCATGAAAATTTGTTGTGATAAATTGACATATGGATTTATAATATGTCTAAATTTACCCCCTCTAATATCCCTCACCTTTTCATATTAATCTACACCTACAAAATAATCAAAATCTATCAAAAAACCTTGTTTTGTACCCTATACATATAAGTAGGGTACAAAAAAATATAATGGGAAGGATCCTGAGATAACTTCCACAAGTTCCAAGAAATTCATAAAAAAAACTACCTCATTTTGATGCATCTTCTCTCATATGTTCTACATCGGGTCAAAACCAAGGGTTTAGGAGGGTTTTAGAGGGTCTGGACTCTTAAAAATTATTCATAAAATCTTGACGTCCAACCTCCCAAAAAATTACAAAAATTAGAATATTAGGACCCTCCTCAAATTTTCCCAACCCCTTATGTTACCATGAAACAAATCCATACATATGTGAATGCCTTAAGTTAGCCTATCGAGCTTTTCTTTTGCATTTTATATACCCTAGAGTGAGTTTGAGCCAAAAATAACCCCCTATGTGATCTCTCTACAAACCAATGGCTCTAACTCATCATAAGCTCTCCCTTAAATTTCATCCAATGCATTGTAATTTTCATCTAGTCTTATAAGTGATGGATAGACCCTTGAAGGGCTTGGGTCTAGCTTTAGGCCTAATTGTGCCATAGTTGTTCATGACCACCCTGTGTAATTTCTAATTGATGTGAGGTATTCAACACCTCTGTGTAATCTCATTATAACTCTATACACCATTTTTTAGTGTTATAACACTTTACATCTCATCCCCTTATTACTTACTCACCAAGCCTACAAACTTGATTATCTTCGACTGCCCTCTATGTAAGATAAAATAGAGGGAATTTTTCTTATTTTCTTAAGAAAAATGATAATATGGGAGGCTTAAATAGGTCATAATGAATATTTGTACCAATTTTCACAATTTTTTCACACCAATAGACACTTAAAATCTTCAAAAACCTTGAGATAGACTTCTCAAACCTACTGACTATGCAAGGTCTAAAACTGCCTATAGGTTGAGATCTAAAAATTGGTCTTGCTCTGCCCTTTTGGTCTAAGGACCTCGTTAAGATATTGAAAACACTATGAAGGTTATTTTATCATCTCAATTCATCTTCATCCATGTTAATCTTCTCAATCCATCTCTGTCCACTTAACTAGGCCTAGTTTGTCTATTATAGCAGACTATGAGTTATGTCTCAGTTGAGATGAGGGGTGTCTTGTAGGTGATCTTCATGATTTATCCTTGTGTTAAATTATTATTAAATTATTATATTTATTAATATAATATTCATACTTGTATTTATTATACCTTTATACACCTAAAATTGGCCACTCATGGCCTTCGACTGGACTTCAGACTGATTCTTACCAACCTTTGCAAATTAAGCCTAAGAATCACTGAATGTCCCAAATTTACTTGTGCATCATTCGTAAAAGATATGAATCATGTTGAGGAATCCCTAATTTGGGTATCCTACTTTAAGTAATAAAAACCCCTCACATATTCATCTCTAATCATCCTCTGGCATCATAACATGCAATTTGGCCTATAGACCTATTAAGTGGGGTACTTACACACTTAAATCAAATCTTGAAAATGCTAAATGAATAGTCATAATTAATTAAAAATATGAACCAAATTAAATTCCTAGTTTAATTATCCATGTGTAATTAATGAAAATATAAAAAATAAAATTTAAAAATATGAAATATCCTAGCTTTTCAAGATTACCTTTGCAAGTTGTCAAGCCTTTGAAAATATCTCAAAATATCCCACCCATGCCTATTCATTGAAAATCATTAATTATTGACACCTTTTAACTCTATTGGGGTTTATTAACTCACCTAGGTTATGTTTGAACCCATTTCATGTTTAAACTATAATTTAACTCGCCTTGATTTGGGGTTAGTTTCTAAGCCTATAAATAAAAGCCTTTGCCTCTTCATTTGAGAGATTAGAAAATTGTAGAGCTATAATACAGGTTTTGTAACATGATTTATATCCATAATGTTATAATTCCAAAATATTTATCCAATCCCACATCAAGTAAGCACAATCCATAAAAATCCAATGGTGCCAAGGAGAGAAGGAATAAATAATACTCCATTGCTAAACACTCTTTGAGCACAAACCAAGCAAGCCATGAACAAATCATTTTGAATACTCAAGGAAGGTAAGGATTGTTCTTATTTGCATTTTATTTAGGTTTTCAATTTTTTTTGTTCATTGAGCTCCCCGTATGATCTAGGTTTAGATATGTTAGCATTTTAGTGTGTTGATTTCATTATTGTATGGACTAACACTTGATCTAACCTCCTCTCTATTATCAAATTCTTATGATCACAAATGGTCCACTTTGGTGGGACCTAAATTCATCCCATGTACCAAGGAAACTAATATGCAACTCTTAAATCTTCAAAGGAATGCTTGAATAGCTTAAAAATTAGAGTTTTACCTTTGTTTTTGCCATATTTTGTTTTTTGTGCTAACTCCAATTTACATAGAGACCAACATCAGTTTGGCATAACTAACACAGTTCTACCTAATCATCATCGATTATACCTAACTAACATTGGTTCTGCCTAACCGACATCAGTTCTGGGTAACCACCATTTGTGAGGGTACAAGATAGAACATGACTTAAAAGCTTAGATTTTGAATCTTCTTAAAGCTCCTCATCATTATTTCTTGGTTTCATTGATTTTAATTTTCCATATCTAATCATCTTATTGTAGATTTTGTGGAGTTTCCATAATATTTTAACCTAAAAAAAATTGACATCATTTTGGTTTTGCCTTTAGGTTCACAAGCAACTAATCTTAGTCCTTATTGATTGGAATCAGTTATTACCAACCAATATTAGTTTTATGGTAACTAACATCAGTCACAGGTGATCAGCATTGGTCTATCTATGAGAAATATAGAGAAACCTGAGACCTATCTTTTCAAAAATTGTTTGCTCAACCATAATATTACTTTAAATTAGAAGGAAGCTCTCTAATATTTGTAGGACCAAGGTGGGATTAGAACATAAATTATAAATTTAAACTCTTGAACACTTCATTTTAGTGCCTAAAAATAATGGTTAAGTCTTGAACATTTGATTTTAGTGCTTAAAATGAACCTAGGTGATTTGTGTTAAATTATTTTGTGAAAATTATTACAAGCTTTGAAAATTTAAGCCAAAGGTCCAAAGAACTTTACCAAACATTTCATTTAGTGCCATAAAATTAACACTTAGATTTCAAATTCTTAAAAGTGTTTATTTTATACTTGTTTGTTTATTTATGCAAAACAAAGAGTGTATGTATACTCTCCCCCATCCCCTATAGGGAACTTGGGTGACCAAAAACACCTTTTCCTTGAAATTTGTGCCCAGACCGAGGCATGAAATGAATGTTGTCTAGGCTCTCCCAAAAACCCGTATGATTTGGGTGATCTAAAAACAACCTCTAAAGTCTTTTCACTTAGTTTTATTTTATACAAATTGGATTGTGAAGGGGTGTTCATAGCTTCTTCACAAGTTCTTTAGGGAAGCTTTAACCTGGGTTTTCATCTCCTGACATTGTTTCAACCCCACTCCATGGTGGGGTATACAAATTAGGGTATGCATATTATGAGAGCTAGGGGGTTGAGCGGTTAACCTCTCCTTTCATAATGAAAACCCAAGTTAGGTCTGTTTAACTAGGGAATTCCACTAGTAGTACATAGATGGAATCATTGTGCAAAGGAATAGACCCTTGGATAGTAATTTAATTAGTATAAACTCAATTGAAGTGATGCATCTCTAGTGTTAATCACACTTGGGACCATCTAGACAATTGAAAACTTTAAGTTTTAGACAATCCCCACTTGCCACAGACATCTTGTTAATGCAGGGCAAGTAGTCTAAAGGTCTATGTGATCGTAAAATCTCTTGGGAGAAGGGGGTGTAAAAACCCTACTACTTCATGCACTTTTATTTTTGGATTAACATTTAAAATGTTCTTAAAATCATGTATATAGATGGATTTTAGTAATATGATGTAACCTTGTCAGTTTAGGGCTTAGGATGATTTACTTAGTTATATTTTGTCATTTATTATTTTATTGCTTGGTCTTTGAGTCTAAAACTAATTGTTTATTTATGCTAAGTCAAAATGAATTTTGTGTTCACATCACTCCATTGTTTGAGGAGGAATTATGTTGTCTATTTGATACCACTTTTTGCCTTAAACTTTTTTTAGTTAAAAACATTGTGTGTCACTTGATTGAAATGGGTAACATTACGTTGCCCAAATCATTTCAAGTTTTGTGCCTTGGAGTCTTAAAACATACAATCGTTACATATTTAGATCATGATAACATCGTTATGCTACTCAAATTGTTTCATAGACTTTTTTTCCTTATGCATTATGCCATTTTTAGAACCAATGCCATGTATGTTATTTGGATCTTTGCCTAGTATCGTTATGCCAATTAATTTTGTCTAGCTTGTCTGTTCAAAGCAGCCTAGTTTTCATTATTATTTGTATCTTTTATTTGGGATAAAATATCCTATCTCTCCGTATGCCTTTATTTTATACCTTATTCCAACTAACCAAATTCATGTTTAAATTATGTATGCTTAGTCTATGCCAAAGTGTTCCAATTTTGTTAGATTAAATACCCCTTTGTTTTAAGTCTAGTTTTTGATGTCGTGTTTGGCCAAATTTCCTAACACATGCCTTTATTTCAGCCTAGTTTTTGATGTTGTGTTTGGCCAAAATACCTAGCAACTTTTATTTTCCTATATTAGACCTATTTAGAACATTTTGAACCTAGAGTTTGACACGTTGGTTTTTATTCAATCACTTGATGTTTTATGTGTAAGACATTTGACATTAGACATATGACGTTAGACTATTTTATACCAAGTTTTAACATACACCATTTTGGAGATACAACTCCTCTAGACCAAGTTAAACCAATTTTGGACTATTTGTCCTATGGACATCATTTTTAGGAGTTTACATAACTTATGGATCTTTCATTATTGATGCAGATATGTCTAGCTACACTTATGGTGGAGATAGGTACAATATAAGTTATGATAAAATGGCTACATAAATTGACTTTGCTCAAGACCCCTATGGTGAAGAAGTGGTTTGTGAGACATATCCATATCCTCCTTATAATCCTTAATCTGGGGAATAAATCCAAGTACCATGTTCAGTGATCCCTTATTATAATTGGTTGATGTATGATACTCGCCCTTTCATGACCACCCATTCTCCCAGTTATACCGTTAACCCTCTTCAGACTACATAAGCCACCAAACCCCACAGCATCTAAGGAATACCATTACCATACCAAAACCTCATCCCTTTGCTTGTGTGAGCCACCAAGGTATACAATGCCCTACCATTTTAAGACCTTATCCTTTAGCTTGTGCTAGCAACCAAGCTTCACAATGCCTTACCATTACCATTATAGGACCTCATCCTTTGGCTTGTGTGAGCAACCAAGCTTCGTGATGCCCTATAATTACCATTCCAATACCTCATCCTTTAGCTTGTGTGAGGAACCAAACTCCATGATGCCCTATCATTACCATTCCATGACCTCATCCTTTAGATTGTGTGATCAATCAAGATCCACAATGTCCTATCATTATACAACCATTGACCATAGTTCATCTATTTCAAACCATTCCCCATTTTAGAAAACCTTTTTCAATCATCCATCCCTAACCAAGATAATCAGTACCTCTCCAACCAAGCCAATTATTCAAGGACCAAAATATATTTAAAACTGGTATTTTACAACTATTTGTAAACCAAGGCCAAGAGAACTAAGCAAGTCAATATTTTTTTGTTGAACCAAAAATTTGTGATGAGTCAACCTATGATGAATCACCTTTTGATACTTTACCCATTATCAAGGAGTCTCACTCTGATAAACCAATCTTTGTTAAGTCACTTATTAATGATTATAATTGCCTTTGGGAGAATTATTATCTTGACCATATGCCTATTTTTGAAGAGACTCCCATTGACAAGCTAGTATGTGTGGAGTTATCTCTTAACCTTTTTCCCATTGTTGAGGAGTCTCACTTTGATAAACTAGTATTTGTGGAGCCTATTATGTCATCACAGGACATTACTTATCTAAAACCAAACATTTAATAAGACATCATTATAGCAGTGTCCAAACTAGATAAAGAATAAACATTGAAGTTAGGTTATATTTTTGAACTAACCTTAGATTTAGCATCAAAAGTAGAATCAACATCAGTCTCAACATTGGGTTCAAAGTCCCTTGAGTCAAAATCAGAATATGTTTGTGGCTGATACAACATTGGTTATTTATGCCTCGTAGATCAATTTAAATATATTTTTGATCCTTCTAAAAATTTTGAGGATGATTATTTCAACTTAGACACAAGTTATCCTAGTATCTTCTATGAGGATTTTGCAGCCTCTCCCCATTCCATTAATGTTCCACATACCATTGCCACCAACTAACATATCCATTTTATTAACCTTTGACCTCCCATAAGTGTTGATTAAAACCCACAGAATCATACCTTGTTGAACTGCATCCATGGTGACATATCAATTATAGAATATCAGGGGAGGCAAGACCATATTCAAGCAAAATAAGAATAATCTCTAGTAAAACCTTGTCAAAGGTGTTATGGGATAATCAAAGTTTAAACTTAACATCTTCTAGTGAAACATTTTTAGAGGTGCTAAAAAACAATCAAATTCAAAATTCAATGTTCCTTAGTGAAACCTTCTTAGAGGTGCTATCAGATAATCAAAATAATTTCATTGGTGAAAACCTTTTTGAGATACCAATAGCTAAGCACAATAGTTATTCAATGCTTGATGAGGACATTATTCAAGATAAAATCAAAATAGCTTCCAATCTAGAGCATAATTAGATGGCAACTACTCTCAAGCCCAAATAATAGAAAAAATTAGTGGTCCTATTGAGAGCATATTAATAAGTCTTCAGCCCTACCAAATCAAAAGTTATGTCAAATTCAGAATCAGCAACATTGTGTGTGCTTGAAAATCCTAATCTTCATTTGTTTCCCAACCATTACACATTATATTATCATCCACCTATTTCCAAATCAAACCTATCATCCATTATTTATCTGTGTTTACCATCCTTAGCCATACTTTCCTTTACAGAGGCTATAAATATACATTATCTCAACATTTTTAGGAAATAGAATCAAAAACCAATGAAGATAACAATAACATTCTTGGCATCCAAATATACACTAGGTTCTTGATAGAGCAGCTATTCAAAAGAGTTGTAGGCTATAAATTTACATGATTGATTATTTTAGTTGTATCATATGTTGATCAGGACATGCATTTTCACATCAACAAGAACAAAAAAAACATTTACTTGGCCAAAATCAGAAAACTATACCTATACCTATTACCTTTTCCATTTGTCATTTACCTTGGCTAAAAATATTTACCTTATCATTGTCATTTATCATTCCTCTTTACATTGTTCCACACCTTGACACTTACCTTTCCTTACCACTTAGGGGCAACCCTGTCACCATTATATCCAATTACCATCATCATCCTAAACAATACCATAACCTATACCATTTTAGCATGCCATCTCTATTATACCAAATCCTATTTTTAGTCATCCTACCCAACCCCTTTTGATCTCAGTTCCTTTTGTTATTCTCACACTTTCTGTGAGGGGATTTTGATCCAGTTTTAGTAGTTTTAGAATTTTGTGTTTAATTGATAGTTTATGAAAGTAGTATGATAGTGGATATGTTAAGTTATCTTTCATTCACATTTGACTAGTGTCACTGATTATAACCACCTATGGGAAAATTAGTATCCCACCTTGTGTTACTAGTTATAACCACCTATGGGAATATTAGTATCACAAACCTATGTCATTGTTTTCTAATTATAACTACCTATGGGAAAATTAGGAACAACACCTTTTACCATACATTTCTACATCACTTTACCACTACTATTCTCATTTAACTGACTATTTGCCTTAATTTGAGAACTTGTTGTGACCTAGTTGGTTATCCTTGCCTTGCATGTTGGTAGAAATATTGTTACTTTAGGTTTTAATGGGACTATGTAGGTTGTGATCAATTCACATTGAGGTTAGCTCAATCTCTCTTTTCAATACTCTCATCATTTTGTGATCAACATAAGCTAACACTCTCATTATTTTATGAGTGGTATCTTATCAATCTCTTACGAGTTAAGATACCCCAAAATTCTAAAAACATTCAAAAAATTTAAAATCTAAAAACATTTGTCCTATTTAAGCCTAGTTAGTCATCCTCAATATCCCCAACTAGGGAAAATCCATTGTTAAGATACCTTCTTTCATTTTTACTTTCAAGTTTTTTGTGTTTTTATTTTCTTGCCTTTTTGTTTTCTTTTGGTACTATGCCTTGACTCAATCTATATGTGATCATTGGGTGATTCCTTGTGAATTATTCTTGAGTCCATCTATATTCATACATCAACATTGTCATCATGGTTTTTATCATCAGTGCATTGTTTTCAATTGAATATTGGATCGAGAGTCAGTCCTTATGCATATTTTAGCATAGTTCTCATGGTGTTCTATCATGAGACATATTGTCAAATGTTATATCAAAAATCATCTTGGGAATTATTACAAGTGATGGATCCATAGAAGTTTCTCCTTGGTAACCTTAGAAAATCCTTTGACCCCATCTTGATCAAACCAACCTATTGAACATTTTGGTTGTATCAATGTTAATAAGGATGAGCATCTCTACATTGGTAGGTACAACTAAATCATTTTCATTTATCAATTATTATTCTTCTATTTATCTCTTTCATCATTTTATGCATCCTCATGTGCTTGGTTTTTTGTGGCTTCTTTAGTCATTAGACAATCACATCTACATTTATGCCCACTCATCCTTAATCTGCATAACAGGTTATATCCTTAAGTTATGCTTGTTAATCTATCTTATTGGGGTACAATAAAACTTCTTTATTCAATCCAAGTCATCTTATTTATTATAACCACCTATGGGAAAATCATTATTTCAACTCATCAACTCTAATTGGGACATATGCCTATGCCATTGATTATAACCACCTATGATAAAATCAATGTCTCAACCTTTATTACTGATTATAACCACCTTTGGGAAAATTAGTTCTTTTTAAATCAATGCATGAAAGACTTTTATCTATTGGATTAATCTCACCCATGGGTTAATTTCATTTTTATTTTTGCTTCTTTTTAAGGGACTGTCCATCAAATGTATGTGATGACCACTCCCTCAAAAGGGCATAATTATAGGCTTCTCATACATTATTTGGAGCTTCCTCTTCAATCATCATTTTATTCAGCATGTTTCATTATTTTAAAATATATTATTATTCCTATATCTTGCAACATCTTCCCAAATAAGGGTAAACTGTAGACACCTATAATTGGCCACCAATGGCTTTCAACTAGATTTCAAACTGATTCTTACCAACCTTTGCAAATATTAGCCTAAGAATCATTGAACATCCCAAATTAGCTTGTGCATCATTCATCAAAGCTCTGAATCATGTTGAGGTATCCCTAATTAGGGTATACTACCATAAACAATAAAAACCTCTCACATATTCATCTCTAATCATCATGCGATATCATAACATGTAATTTAGCCTATATACCTATTAAGTGGGGCACTTGCACACTTAAATAAAATCTTGAAAATGTTAAATGGCTAATCAAAATTAATTAACAAGCTAAACCAAATTAAATACCTAGTTAAATTATCCATGTGCAATTAATGAATAACTAAAAAAGGAAATTTAAAAATATGAAATATCCTAATTTTTCATGATTACCTTTGCAAGTTGTCAAGCCTTTGAAAATATCTCACCCATGCCTATTCATTTAAAATCATTAATTCTTGACACCTTTTAACTCTACTAGGGGTGATTAAATCACTTATGTTAGGTTTGAACCCATTCCATGTTTAAACTACACTTTAACTCAGCTTGAGTTGGGGTTAGTTCTTAAGCCTATAAATACAAGCCTTTGTCTCTTCATTTGAGAGCTTGGAAAATTATAGAGTTATAATGCGGTTTGGTAGCATGATTTATATCCATAATGTTATAATGCCAAAATATTGAGCCAAGCCCACATCAAGCAAGCACAAGCCATAGAAATCCAAGGGTGCCAAGGAGAGGAGAAAAGAATACTCCATTGACAAATATTCATTAAGCATAAACTGAGCAATCCATGAACAAATCATTTGGAGCTCTCAAGGAAGGTAAGGATTGTATTTCTTTGCATTTAAGTTGGGTTTTTTATTGTTTTTTGTTCATTAAACTCCCCCTATGCTCTAATCTTAGAGATGTTAGCATGTCAGTGTATTGATTTCATTATTTTATGGACTAACACTTGATCTAACCTCCTCTCTATTGTCAAATTCCTATGATCACAAGACCAATCATGCCTTAAGATTTTCTAATGTTCAAACTTATTACTCCAACATAATGTGAGTCTACAGTCAATTTTAGGTGGCTATTTTTAGAACAAAGGGACCCCTATAGGTGCTCAACTGTATCCAAACTTTGTGTCTCAACTCCTTAATTGATCTTTGGACCACTAGAGGCATTTTTAACTTGCATGAACACCATATCTATAGGTTTTTCTCATTATATATCACTCTCAATATACTGTGGTCTATAAACTAACTATATATACTCTATATGAGGGATCATGGAATCCTCTTATATGTATTAATAGTGCTTGGGTGCTATCATTTACTCCCTTAGTCCTATCTTGAAGTTAGTAGAACCATTCCAAACCAAATAGATCCATCATGCCTTGAGATATGCAATCATCATGCCATTATTGGATTTTAAGGTTATTTAGGCTTCAAGAAATATAGAGGACTCTCAAAGTCTATAGTGAAGTTTTGATTGAAATGGAAATCAATCTTCATCACCTCTTTTAACCAAATAACCATTTTATTTTACAAGGCATTTCCCTTATGCCTAGTCTACATGATGAAAACACTTAGACTAGCACAAACCTCAAGACACTCTAATATGAGACAGTCAAATGTATGGGCAAAAGGTTATTTGAAGAGTTTAAGGTAAAGTGTCCCATTAGTAACTTTCTCCACCTATGAACATGGTTTGGGGTCTGTCTATAATATGATGACTTCAAGACTATCATAATGGTACTTTCAATGTTTTTATCCTTCAATTAAGGTCTCAATAATGTTCAATACTTTCATCTCATCATCTTCACATTTTTGTTGGAGCACTTGTAGGTGATCATCAAACTTAGAACTATGTATACGGAAGAATTGGTTTTCACAACCAATCTAAAACTATTTGAATAGTTAAAACTTATTTATTTTACCTTGGAAGACTTACCACTATGTTGAAGACCTCATTATGTCATCAGCATGACTTGTCAATGGGTTATCTCACTTGACTACAAGTGGTTTTTATAGGTAGTATGATTGTGCATGTATGCTTCTTGACTATGTTCTTCATATGAAACACTCTTTAGACTAAGTTTTGAAAGAAGAGGTTATCACCATTACATGAGAGGCATGAAACACCAATGAACCTTTGATTTTAAAACCAACATAAGAATAAAAAACCTTTTTAATTGATGAAAATAATATCTATAGACTTTAGTGGAGTCCTATTAACAAACTAAAATAATTTATGCCAATTATTTGACCTCCACACATGAAAACATGGTTGAGGACCATGTTATAAATATAATCACACTCTCCAAAATCATGTACATTACTTGGTTTGTATGGATCAATCCAAATAGAGAGGAAACCTAAAGGGTATGGGGATGTGCAGGAAGAAAATGGTAACAAGCCTTCTTAGCCATGGTTCATTGAGCACAAGAAATATAACCTTAATCTCTTATCATGGATTTGACGTACACAAGGACTAATATTATCTCTCAATATCATTATCCTTAACTCACCTCCTATTATCTATTCTAAACTAAGTTAGTTGACCATTTTTCCATGCAAAGGAGAGTGATGGAGAAGTAGATCAATTTTGTGCCATTTTTGAGATATTCAAAATTGATCAAGCATGGAATTAAGTTGAGGGGACTTTAAGGGTCACTTTGAATCCTTTCACATGTGCCAAATATGCTACATATTCCATACAACTAAAACTTCCTTTTCTTAACTATTTTCTTGATTTCAATGTAACACCTGCTAATTTTTAGTTATGAAATAGTCTATCTAACATCTACTAACATATGGGATGCTCAAGGACACATTAACACAGTTTTCCTCTATGGTAAACTATGTAAGTCTATTAAATGGCCCAAAAATGACCCATTGATGACATAAGACCAACTAAGGACTACAAATGAATATGACCAAGGCTAAAAACACATTAAATGACCTCACTAGGACCATGGAACACAATTCACACCCTAAAAGACCCCTACAACAATTTTTCAACTATAGAGGTTGACCTAATTTTACTTGTGGTCAAATTTGGTCAATAGTCACATTGGAAGATTTTTATGAGAAAACATTATAAGGGGGTATGGGTGCCCCCTAAGCCTCACCAATAATCATGGAACACACTTCTTGAATAAAACTTTACACATTATTCTAGTTGATTTTATGGTCACACACCACAAAACGACTCTATACCAAGCACATGACAATGAAATACTTGAGGTCTTTAACAAGGTTCTTGGCACAACCCTGATTAGGATTTACCATGTACGATGAAAAGATTAAGAATATTATATTTTAACTCTTTTATGGGCTTATATAGCCACATAAAAAATATTAAACAAGTCAACATCATTTTAACTATTTTTTGGAAAAGAAACAATTCTTCTTATGGAGCTCATGTTTCCCTCGTTGCATGATAAATAATTTCCCAATGCACGATTGGAGGATCTTAAGAAGTTTGATGAGAAGTGCATGATCACAAAATGGATTCAAGGGGTCAAAAAAGTGAGGTGAACATATTATCACAATAATCATATTAAAATAAATAATTTGTGAAAGGGTACACATGTAATTGTTGTATGATTCCAAGTGTGTGAAACACCTATTAAAGCTTTATATCTATTGGATGGGATCATATATCATCCATGGTACTCTAGAGAAAGGCGTATGAAAATTATTCACCTTAGATGGTGAAATTTTCCCAATGAATTTCAATAAAATCAATTTTAAGCCATTCAATGTATAATTTTTAATGAGCCGCTCAAGAATAAAGTATATTCATCTCTTTCATTTTTATTTTCTAATTTATTTATAGTTTTTATTTCTTGGAAATATATGTGAAATATAATGTTGCACTAATAGGTTAGTAATAAAGTGGATGATCCTTTTATTCCAATAGGGCGAGTTGAGTGAGGGATTATTTTTAATTTCCTTATGCGAGATGTCTAAGTATTTTTGGGAGGGATTTATCATTTTTTTTTATAAGTGATCTTTGTTTTTATAATGTTCTAATTAGAACTAAGGTTTTTTTAAGTATTGTATTGCACCAATTTATCTAAAATGTAACTTATAACTGTTTCACCTCAAACATCATGCACACCATTCATCTTATCTTATAAGAAAAAATTTCCTACAAATTTTCAAAAGGTTGTGATTGCACACGCACTAGTAAAATATTAAAGAATTATGGTTTGCAAAAATGCATGGGTTTAAGTATAACATAATACATGGTAAAATAATTGATGCATTAGAGGACCATACCCAAATTAGTGTGGGGTAGGAGGTAAAAAGGCTCATACCATTAGAGTTAAGTTGTGGACAAGTGAAAAATCAACGAAATATCTAGATAAGTGAAGATTATGGGGTACATGGGTGTAAATAAATGGGTCACGCATAGTGCCCAGGAATGTAGAAATGATGTCACACCTAAAATAAGTCATGTAAGAATGACATCCATATGAGATAAGGCACATGTATAAATATGTCAGTGATGACAAACAAAAAAAAATGACAAGCATTGTTAGGGTAATTTAACATTGATGGGTAATATAAATTAGCCCTTTCAAGTCATTTTCATCACTTTAATTTTTCAAAAAGATTTGAATGAGCCAAAATCTCAAAATCACACTCAAAACCCCATGGCAAATGAAATCACATAAAAATTTATACTTTTAAGTGAACGTGGGGCCTAGATTTGATTCAATATAGGAGCATAGAATGATTATGAATGGAACTAAAGTGAAGAGAGTGAAGGAAGGTCAAATTCAAATGGATAAGGGTTTAAATAGAATGGTGTTGATAATGAAATTTATTACATCAACTAATCTATACATTCACCTTTTACAAATTTTATAATGGAATCATACCAATCTAATCGAGTGCACCTCTTGACTAAGAAATTAGTACTTAGGTGTGTAGAAGGGGTATTTTAATAGTTATGTTCTAAAGGTTTAATATTAACCAAAGGAATTAACCAAACATATGGAATCAATTAATCTATAAAAATAGATCAAATTTAGGTTTAGAAGATATAATAATTATCATATGTGAACAATACTTCTTTTGATCACTATAAAATAATTACAAGTATATTTAGTATTACATCTATCTTCTTGTATTTCTCAATTTTCTTATCAAATAATCACATAATTTCAATATATTATAGTTTTATTTCATAAAATATGTATTTATCCCTATTGCTTAAAAAAAACTTTGGAAAAGGTTAACTCTTGGAGGGTTAAAAACTTTGATTCATTATTTCTCTTCAATATTTTTCTTTCACTTTCTTAATAAATTTCATTATTCTTATCATATAATTCGTCCTTCCTCTCTAATTTTTTCAAGACAACCCAGCCACTAAGAAAACAAAATAAGCTAAAATAAAATAAAAACAAAAAAGAACACAATAAAATAAAACTAACAAGTACTACAACAATGTGCAAAAGAAGAACTAAGAATGAAAGAAAGTGAAACTAAGCTAAAGAACACATGACAAAAAATGAAAACTAGTGGAAAGTAACTAATATTAGAGTAAATAATTGCATAGATGAATAAATGAAAAAAATTAAGATGGAAAATATAAAATAAAGAAAGTTTAGACTCGATTCATGCATAATTAAATAAAAAATTATTTGAAATCAAAGTATTTCATGACTGATTACAAATTTGTACTGAGACAAGAATATATTGTAGACTTATGTGATCCAATAATCTATCATATAATGTATGAATTATTCATCATTTTTAGTCAAAGTACAAATTTGATACAATCATGTATAACTATATTATTTTTTAATCATCAAAAGAGTTTAGATAATCAGTTAATACATAAATAGTACAACTAGATATACCTGACTGTACCAAGTGAGACACTTCATCTTTAGAGAAGATGTTATTCGGCCTCTATGTAATCAATACATTATCTTATAGACTTTCAAATAAAAGAGATGAAATTTTGGTACACACAAAACTCAATAAATATTAATTAAAATGGAGTACATTCATAGGTTTGAAAAGTCCTACAAAAGAGAAATCAAACCTTATCACTCCAAACTCATGCAATCCCTATAAACACTCACTCAAGCCTATATTTTATGGAGTAACAACTCACATATAATATACTCACACTAATATTATTTATTTATGTTATACCCATGTATTACTAAATTATATAACATCTAATATTATTTCCTTGGTATGAACATGGGGAGAAAACACCACTTAACAACTAAAATGAACATGTACTTGACACACACTAATGATCAATGACACATGTACCATGGATAGGGACCCATTAACTAATCCATGGGAACAAATTAATTGAACCAAAAAAAAATGGAAATATTCTCACTACAACCCTTATCAATAACACATTCTGCTATAGTAATTGTGTTATGGTCCTCTTTTTTTACTTTCACAGCAAGGGATAAAAACATCTATTTACAATGAGCATTGGGATTCTCACTATATTTTACATTTGTCACATTATTTTTTATCATTGTCAAATTCTAAAAGATAGCATAAATAATAGATAATGAGGATAATAAATAGCACTCATCTCACATAGTATTATCCTAAAATCCTCTTCTATTTAACCACTGTTATAGCCCTCACCTAAGCATTTGTCCATGATAGTGTAAACTTTGTCCATGTTGTATATATTTATTCTTATAATTTAAATAATGTGATTTCTAGATAAAATAGTATGGTTTAATGATATTTTACTTTGTTATTACTAATATAAAGTGAATAATTCATAATATACTTCTTGTAAAATGTTTTACACCTGCAACTATGAAGGATAAAATATCCATTTAATTTATTGATGCCACATAGTAATTTGTTGTGTGCACCTATGGCAACTAGGTGATATAACCATAACTATTAGTAAAAATGTCTCATAGAAATTGGGTGAGCTACCCATAGTAACACCTGGAGAATTTTAATCCACCCATAGAAACTAGTCATCACCCATAATAACTGGTCATCACTCATTGTAACTGGGTGCCACTTGTAGTAACAGTTGTGCATACACTTTTGAGGGTGTGATGGTTAGATGACAGTTTTGAGAAATTAACTCCTATGGTTTGAGGATTGTGGTATTTCCTCATTTTTAATAAAATGGGAAGTTAACTTCAAATTGTCTAGTAAGTATTTATCCTTTATTATACTATCCATCTTAAGTTATTTCAAGAAATAAATGTGTTATTTTTTTGTACCTCATATTTTTGGCTATTGTATAGTTGTTAAGTTAAACTTTATTGCCACATATTATTCTCATGGGATATAATCTTATCTTTTCTATTTTTTTCTAATAGTTATTTGGATTGTTGTCACTTATTTCAATCTAGGAATAACCATAGATTTATGGTTGTAACCTCTAGATATTGTATATCTGAATAAAGTGTTGCATTCTCTATTTAAGAGAGAAGTTGTAGGATGTGGTTAGTTAGTGAAGTTTATTTTAGCTAGAAAATTAGATTGGGATATTATTTGATTGAAGATTTGTAATCAAATTGTAAGGTACTTGTCATAATTTTATTTTATGCTACAGTTGAATCAATAAATAATTATTTTGATTTAACCTTGTCTTAAACAAGGAGGGGAGCCAAGTTCCTGTCTAAGGTAGGGCCCACTCATAAGGATTCAATGATCTAATTTCCAATCCATTAGTTAGTTTTCTTTTGTTGTGTGTGTATTTTAATTTCATTTTATTCTTGTAAGTGTGTGTACCTTTCAATTAGTTTGTGTATTTCAATTCCATGTGGGAAGTTTCCAAACATATATTAGCATTTCAATTATAGTATTTAATTTCATGTACTTTCCTCTTCTATAATTTAATTTCCAATCATTTACCTTATGTAAGTATATTAACTTTTAGCAAGTGTGCATTTACCTTCTCAATATTTCATGTAGTTTAGTGCTCAATATATAGTGCAGACACCTTACAAAGTTACACGTCTATAGGTTGATAATTAAGTGAATGATCATATAGTTTGTGTGTTAGTTGGATTCCTTGTGGGGTATATCCTAAAGGTTATATGATAAATCCTCAAGTTAACATATAAAAATAAATTATATATTCCTTACAATTTTAGCATCATTATCAGGGAAGGTATCAAGTGCTAAACACTTGAAAAACTATAGATATATTTTGTGATTTATAAATTAAATTTATTACTTTATAGATTAAATTTCTTAATTTATATAATAAATTTACTATTTTATAGATCAAATTTATTTCTTACTTTTTGTAATAAATTTACTAAACACTTGAAAAACTATAAATATATTTTGTGATTTATAAATTAAATTTCTTACTTTATAGATTAAATTTCTTATTTTATGTAATAAATTTACTATTTTATAAATTAAATTTATTTAAGTTTAATTTATAGATTAAATTTATTGGGTTAGATTAATTTTTTTTCATTGTAGATGAAAATTCAAGAAGCTCATATCATATATTTTTCTCTACATGACATAAGATTAATTACAAAAATTTAGAACAAAAAAATTTAAAAAAATCTAACCATATGCAAGTGAAGTAGCAATTGATTTAAGTAAATTTTTGAGGTAGAATAAGTTTTAAATGATGCTAATGATGAGAAGAATGAAAATTTGGTTATTATATATCAAGACTTATAAGCACTCAAATCTAGGATTAAGGAACTAGAGAAAAAAGACAATTTTGAATGCTCTAGCTAGAGAAACAAATGAAGATGCAGGGCATATGGACAAGGAAATATATGCATATTTTTATACACAAATTCATGCACCTATTGGTGAAAACCAACATGTAATAATTTCCTATTAACTTATTGGTGAATTTCAACCTACAACAATCATCCCTACAAATATTAGACAAAGAAGGAAAATTACAACAACTCCTCTTGTATCTTATAGTAAAGAGGATTGACCAATAGTAGTTGATATTACACCTTTTGGTGAGAATATAATGCCTACAATAATTATCCTATGAAAAATATTAAATATGTTGGTAATATCCAATTTGTATAAATTGATCTTATAACAAATCATGCACCTATTGATAAATAATGAGAATCTATAACAATTTATCATGTGTCTACTTATAATAAAAATATATCTACAGTAATTTTTGGCACAAATAAAGAGCCCATAAATGTTATGGGTGGAGGAAGTCATCAAAAAATAATTAAATTGGTGCATTTTCAAAGGAGTTTGAATATGGCCAAATATGGAGAAAAATTCTATTTCAGTGAGGAATTTAAAGGCTACATAAGAGGGAAAATGTGTTTGGCTCTAGTCCTCAAATCTAATAAGGATTTTTTCCCCCAAACCCTCACTTTTTATTCTAGATAAAAATAAAAAATTGGTAGGGGAACCACATCAACTAAAAGTGACATTTGTTTACTCTTATATTTAAAGAATTAAGCTCAAATATTCTTATTCCTCCAAAAATAGTTCCATAACCATCTATGTATATTATTACCAAAGCTTAATATGAAAATATATTTCAAAATATAAGAATCAGATGGATCCTTCTATATGATAAATGGAAAGCAATAATTCATAAAATTATAGAAGGAGAATGGATGCTTCAAAATTAATGGGCATATGATGTTTTGACTACATATTGCCTTGATTTCTATAAATATAAGTCTGAGTGTAGATGTTGTATTATTTAGGCAAAGAAGAATAGCATATGAAAAGATATACAAGTTGTAGAAGCTAGTGATGAAAGTGAAAAAGGTCTTATTTACAGCTCAAAGGGGATCTTGGACACCAATTCAAGGAATTTAGGTATGCCTAGTCTTTGTTATTCTAATATAATTTTTAAGATTATGTTACCCACTGTTAGTATACACCTAATGCTTCAAATTAAATACCACCACCATCTCAGTATTGTCTAAAACCTACACTAATGTGAGATGATAAATTTGATCAATAAATTATGATATACAATGTCAAAAATACCCAAAATATCAATCTATTACCAATAAATGAGCCACTTCTTAAACTGCGTACATTCACAAGTAAGACTATACCATTTTTAAAAAAATCCTTTTCAAAAATGGTTGAATCATATAATGAAAGAGTCTTACTCATTTTTTTAATTTTAAGTAAGCTTAATAAAAAAAAATTTGTAAGTTTCATTATTTTAACACTATGTATCCACCTATATAGATGCAATCCAATAATTATGTTTGATAAATCACGGCTATAATATAAAATGTTTCAAACAATCCAACTAACTAGATTAGTTATTGATATTGTGCTCATGAGCATGGTTTCTCTCAAGAACTCTAAATAATTTATCCTTATTTTGAATATACATATAGTTGCCCTACTTTATCAAGTAAAATCTTTAGGATCAGCCATAACTAACACAATAATGAAATAACAAAAACATCTAGGCTTTCACCACACCTCTTTTATCCTCTGAATAGAGAGTAAGCCAACTATCAAACTTAAGGTGTTGTAAAATACCTTATCACAATAATGGATTTATGAGAATAAACTATAGCTTACATGATACTACAACTCAAATCCCACTTAGGGAGGCAACCACTAATCTTTCAGAGACCTTGATTTGCAACTAACTTTTTATCTAGATAATCATTTATTATTATTTTAGAAGTAATTTATGTAACTATGTTATTATTGTTCTTATACATGTTATTCCAAAACATTTTATTTCACCCACTTATATATTCCTAAAACACAACATTATTCTATCACCTTATAAACCCAATATAGTTTTTTATTCATTATTTATCCATTCTATCACATGATATACATTATATATATTGATATGGTTTAAAAATTCTAATAAAATTATTTCTAGTATTGGTTATTTGGTATTACTAATAGTTTAATTTTCTAAGCATAAGCTACTAGCCTGCAACCATTCTTGTAGGTCACCTATAGCGACTATTGCAGGTCACCCTATAGAAATTGTTGTAGCTTTTTGAAAATTGCTTTATAAATTTATTGCATATCTAAATGAGGTGATTTCAAAATTAGAATAATATTTAATTTCCATAAATAATTCATGTATGAGTTGTAGATCATATAATATGGTCATTTCAAGATGAAAACAACACTCAAAAATTAGTATTGTAACCACTCATGCAACCCTCATTAGAGATAAAACTACTCTATGGCTGGAAATCATGAACAATGACCACTCTAGTATTCAAAAAATAATCACCACTGACCAAACATTAAACTTTCATAATGTAGACATATTCATATTTAATTATGTACATAACATAAACACACCAAATCAATCCATTTTTATAAGTTTATCCAACATATTGGGTGTCCTCATTGAAATATCATTCCACCTATATGACCCTTAGATCTTATTGGGGATGCTATTACTTTTCATCACCTCTTTTCATATCAATTTTGTATTATTAGTCTTTTAGCATAAGTGCAATCCAATTCTATGTTAACCAATATTGTTTTAAGCCTCCCTAGGTGATCCATTAGCATTAACAACTAGTTGGATCCTTAATTAAATAAATAATATCCATCACCTACTATATTTTAAGTAAACTGCCCTGACGTACATATAATCAGAAATATTCTTTAATGCCTCAACAAACAGATGTTAGAATTTTCCTTGAGCATGCTTTTTTTATTGAATATTCACTTTAGACCTTAGCAAAATTACAACAATAATAATTATTCTAATAATACTAATTTTTGTTTTGAATAACGCATGCTAAGAAGATTTTTAGTTTTTTTAAGTCACTCTCATGTCAATAGATGCTCTTTGAAGGTGGAATGGATAATTCCTTTCCATATCCTCATTTATGCATCTAACAGATCATAAAAATTTGTCTTTGGACAATTATATGGATAGTTTAACCATGCCATGTACTACATTAGCAAAAACCTTTAGGACATAAAGCTCAACTATATGGTAACTATGAATGAATTCATTATAATTAGTGGATTCCATGTTATTGTGCATATTGATCATCCAACCATTTGGTTATCATGCATAAACTAAATCTTAATCATTATACTATTTTATAGTTTTTATTACTACAAGAATTCAATATTACCATCCTAGATAAACTTGAAACAAATAATTTCATTACTCATTTTATTTCAAAATTAACATCTCATATATGAATTAAACAAGTGGATGATGGTTTTTTTGGGTGTTTTATATGAAAGATCCTAGGTATGTTAATAAATTAATTTTAGGAAAGTCTTCCCAAAATTTATCTTGTTAAAGAAAAAACATACACCCACTATGTGATCAATGTTGGAATCTGGGAAAACCCACATGATTTGATTAACTTTGTTGAGTAGCTTCATATCACTTAGAGGCTGCATAAAAACTAGAAATCATGTGGCATGATGGGTTTACTAAACAAGAAGATTTCCAATAGAAAATTAGATAGTGTTTCATGGTTTCACGTAAAATATCACCAAGCTAAGCTTCAAAAAATATGGCTTCAAGTTTAATAGATGCTACAAAATGAGCTCAAACTAAGGAGGAAGTCATATGTTCACTCAAGTATCAGGTTGATTTTAAGGTTGTAGAGGCGATGGTCTAACATCTTCCTAACTTTTCATCATGTCATCATTTCTAAAAAAGTCAAAAAAATAATATTGAAAATCCTTAGACTTAAATTGCAATCTTCATTAGAAAACTAGCTTGTTCATTGACCAAGTATTGAATAAGGATCCTTAATTGGAAAACTAGCTTTTTGGTTGATTCAAGAAATTAATTAACATGCCATGTCTTTCTTATTTACAAGTATATCTATGTTTTTTTAGACATGATGTTTATAATTACAGGACTTTATTGCCTTTGCATATTTACTACAACGTTATAGGTAAACTTTTCATTGCTACATGTCATACCCAAAAAATTTCAATAAATACTACCATCATTATATATGATCAAGATGCTTATTTTTTAGGGGTTATGGTCTCCATTTTATTCATTTTTATATCACATATTCCTAACTACACTACTACATATTTTCCCATACATCCTAAGGCTACCAACTTGTGCTCTTGCTATGTCTATGTGGTCTTTCACTCTCTATAAATATTTGCTACAGGGCCCAAGTTTTCACCTAAAACACTATTTTCATATTCTCCTTTTACAAAAACTCTTGCATTTTTAATCCTATATCAACTACCACTAGCTTGTAACCAGCCCTTATTACCTTGACATGCTCATATATTCTATCAATGTTTTTTCTTTGTCAATTTTTAAGACATCTAGCAAGCCTATTATCTTTTCATAGTTATTAAGAGTTGGTTACCACACCATTAGGATGTTTTACTTAATGTCCACTTAATTACACATCCCCAAATAAATCATAAGGGTCCTATTATAATTCCACATGTTATTGATCTCACATATTTTGAAAGGTGTTTCTTTATCTCTCTACAATCCTATGTTTTCTAATCATCATTTAAAATGATTGATTGTTTATTTTGTTAATCTATCACATTACTTGGAGGTATACATGTTTCCATTTAAATTTACATGTTACTAAGCTTTTATATAGCATCATTATTTTATTGGTAAACCAATATAACTTCAAGTAATTCTAATTTTTATTTAGATATTAATTTTGTTATCTTAACGATAAAGTATGCAAATGTTTCATTTAAGCCACTCCCAATAGCTAGACACCATACTCCATATATATTTTTGTATCACTTGACATACCTTAAAACATTACATCCCTTCACATCATCAGCCATCTATCATGAATGTCTTCTCATAACTTTCCACATTTTCACCTTACACATTCCATCACCCATATTTTTTTGTTTTTATAGTCCTAAATCAAGAATGTTATTTATCTCTCACACACATCTAATCTTCCAAATTCTACTATTTTCCCTCACCTCAATCCACTTGAGGATAAGTGTTAAACCTAAGCTGGGTGGAGGAATGGTTAATAAATATTATTACACTTAAGGACAAGTGTCAAACTTAAGTTAGGGGAGGAATGGTCAATAAATAATATTTATTTCCCTCGATGAAGTGTCACAAATATTTTTCTAATAAGAGTAATTGTAAGTGGCATGTACTAAAAATTCTAGTTGTGACTCACATATCATTTTGGGTTGATATAAAGTCATTTTTATAACCCAAGTTCAACTGCTATAGGAAAAAAAAAGAGAGAGCTTTCTCATATCATAGGAGGTAATATAGTAAGGTAAGAGCCCTTTGACCATACATTCCTTATCGATTGTCTAAAAATTATAGATACATTTAATAATGCTAGTTATATATCATTGTTAGAGAAATTATTAGGATATAATGAAATTATAACAAAATAATTTTCCCACTCTCTACATGGTAATACTACTAAGGTGAAGGGATTAAAATTTTATTTAACATAATAATTTATTATATAGGTTGTTGGTCTTCTAAAAATAGGGATAGGATGGTCTCTAGGGAAGCCTAATGATTCATAAGTAATAAATAAATTATGCCAAATAGGGGAGGTATGCACATTCACTAATCAAGGAAATGATCAACTCTCATTATCTTCATTGTGGGATAAAGTAGCATTCTTAATTATGAGATATATTACTTGTGATAGTTGGTACTCATTTCTTTACACCCATAATTTTAAACTTTTGAGCCATTTGAGACACAATCTTCATATTAAAATGCCTAATCTCTTTATAAACCTCTTAAGTAAAAAGTTTGTAAAATTTCAAAGATTAACATCAAAGGCATTAGCTCATCACTTCTTGATAAAATTAATATTTCATAAAGTATTATATGATAATAAACCTGAAGTATCATGAGATGAATTTATTTTTGCATCCTACATTCCTCCACATGTTAATTTTTTTGAACCTAGCTAGATAAAATATAAAAAGAAATAACCTCCATTCTATAAGAGGTGACAAAAGGAGTTCTTGTTCAAATGATAATCCAGGACATTGGCTGGAAAAAGTATGATGCTTGTATAAATAAATGAAGGAGATTCATTTTCCTTTATGGACAAGGAAGAACCCCATATAATTTCAGACTCAGATAATGATAACTAACATGTATGAACCAGAGATAGAGAATAGAGAAACAAGTTTAAAGATGGAAGAAGGTTTTTGGAAGTCTTTTGATCCAAGTTTCCTAGTATGGTTACATGAGGACATGTAATAGGTTAAATTGGAGGGAGTGATGAGGCCAAGAAATGACACTCATCTCACATAGTATCATCTTAAAATCCCCTTCCATTTGAACATTTTTATAGCCCTCACATATTGTTCTATCCATAATATTATAATTTTTATCCATGTGGCATATATTTATCATTGTAATTCAAAAAATGTGATTTCTAGAGAAAATAGTATGGTTTAATGATAGTATCCTATAGTATTACTAATGTAAAGTGAAGAATGCACAATATAATTATTATAAGGTGTTTTATATCCTAGATATGAAGGACAAATATCCATTTAATTTACTTTCATCCTATATCAATTGGTTGTGTGCACCCATATCAACTTGGTGAGCTACCCATAGAAACTAGGTGAGCTACTCGTAGCAATTGGGAAAGTTACTCATAGTAAACAGCTGAGATACCCATATAAACTGGGTGAGATACTCATAGTAACTAGAAAATTTACCCTTAGAAAATAGGTTGGTTACCTATAGTAATGACTAGAGCATTATAATCCACATGTAACAACTAGGCATCACCTGTAACAATTGGGTTCCACTCGTATTAATAGCTATGCATACACTTTTGAGGGCTTGATGGTTAGATACAAATTTAAGTAATTAACTCCCATAGTTTGAGTATTGTGACAATTCCTCATTTTGAGGAAAATGGGAAGTCAACTTTATATTGTCTAGTCATTATTCCTCCTCCATTGGATCATCCGTTTTAAATAGTTTCAAAAAATGAATGTTTTGTTTTCTTGTACCTCCTAATTTTTATTATCATTTAATTGTAAGCTTAAACTTTGTCATAATGTCTTGTTCTCTTAACATATATTCTAATTTATTTATATTATTCTAGGAATTTTTGTTTTGATTTTTGTAACTTATTTCATTTTGGGAATAATCATAGATTTATGGTTATCACCTAGAGATACTAACATATATAAATAAAGTGTTGCCTTCTCTATTTAAGAGAGAAGTTATAGGTTGAAGTTAGTTAGTGAAGTTTAGTTCAAAGAAAAAATTAGATCAAGTTATTATTTGAGTGAAGCTTTGGAATCATATTGTAAATTAACTCTAGCAATTACATTTGAGTTGAATCAATAAAGAGTTATTTTGAATTAATCGGTCTTAAACAAGGAGGAGTGTCAAGCTCCAATCCAACTAAGGTAGGGATAACTTGTAAGGATTTGATGATATGATTTCCCATTTGTTAGTTTTTTTTTGTTGTGTGTGTATTTCTATTTAATTTCATTCATGTAATTGTGTATACCTTTTAATTCCATTTATGTATTTCACTTCCATGTGGGAAGTTTTCAAACATAGATTAGTATGTAATAAAATTAATTAGATGTTTTCAAAATATAATAGTATATCACAAAAATAAGAGTAGAATATATAGATCCACAATAATAATTAATAAAAGAGCATATGTTTGATAAATATAATTGAGCCACTTCAAGGGGGAAACCTCCACAAAAATGCAATGAGAGAAAAAATTATAATATCATGATCAAATACTAACCACTACCTCTTATGTATACTCTACTTAGCCATGGTTATTCCATAAGCTGACCTTACTAAGAACATAGAGAAATGTGACAAGATAGTATAAGAGGTATGTAAGACACAAGTCACCTCCACATATCCCTAGACATGTTATAGATTAAGGGAATAACATATTCCTTCCCTTTATAACAATGTTGTCCTCGATGTTGAATCAACCCTAGATGCTACTTAAATAATGATTCATCTTCCCATATTGCATCTTCACAATGTAATTTCTTCTATTTGATCAAATACTCCTTAATCACTTTAGTTCGTAGTTGCTTAGTGTTCATTTTAAGGGTCTCTTTAGGCTCTAGAATAACCCTACCTTCCTCATAAACTTAAAATAAATGAGTTTGAGTATAAACTTTATGTCCAATTACCTTCTTTAGGCAAGATACATGAAACATCAAATGTATGTGAGTGTAATGGGATAATTCCAGCTTGTAGGCCACACTACTAACTTTCTACAAGATCTAATAAGGGCCATAATACTTAGGAGATAACTTATTATCCTTTTTTTGTTAATTCAGAGACATATACTTATATTTTTGTAATCATACAAAGACCCAATCACCTATTTCAAAATGTTGCTAACTATGGTGTTGATCTACCTATTGCTTCATTCAATTTTATGTTATAGCTAAATTTACTCACAAACTAGTGAGTACCTATTATTGATGGTGAATGTGTTTCTCAACAACTCGAATATTGGGATGGACCTTCAAGGTTAAAGGATATACATACAAGGCCATAAAAGGAGACATTTTGGAATAACTATGAAAAAATGTATTACACCACCATTCAATAAGTGGTAGCTAATGAACCCATTTATAATGTTTGTCAGAAGTAAAATAATGGAGATACCCTTATATACATTTTTTGACTACCTCTATTTATCCATCATATTGAGGATGATAGGATGAGTTACGAGCCAACTAGGTGCTCAACCATGCAAATAATTAAATCCAAAAATTACTATTAAAAATGGGATATTAATCATTTATAATGATCTTTGGAGTACCATGCAATTTTTGAATTATATTGAGAAAAGCATAAGCTACTATACTAACAACAAATGGCTATGATAAGGAACAAAAATGAGCATTCTTGATGAGTCAATCCACATACCATGATAACATTTTTACCTTTAGATAATGGCAATCGAGGAATGAAATCCATGGAAACCTCCTCATGATGTTGGCTATGGATGGATAAAGGCTATAAAAGACTTGGGTACTTAATGGTTTCACCTTAATTCTATTGACATACCATGCATTCAGTCATATATTTTTGGATATCCCCTTTGAGTCCTTACCAAAAGGAATTTTGCTTGATTATATGATATGTTTTCAAAAATATTGAGTGACCTCCTATTGGAGATGCATGAAGTTCTTAAAGGATTTTATGTTTGAGGATATAATTCTTACAAAGGTATAATTTATCTTTATACCATAATTCATTCTAATTCTATGTAAACTTTTTGGGACCCAATTAATGTTGCTAAAGATTTTGAATTAAATCATGGGTAGCAGTGCCATTCTCCCATTATAATCTTGATTTCTCTAGGTAATATTCCTACCAAATGGTCATTGTGCATAACAATGCCTCAATTGATTCATCCCTTCACAATACTCCATCTACCACCACATTCTCTTTTTCTTTCTTATAGACTATTTTAAAATCATAACCTAACATTTTAGTCACTTATTTTTATTTTTCTTTAAAAGATAATCATTCTTTCAAAAAATATTTGAGGTTATCATGATCAGTCTTTACCTAAAAGTGACAACCTATCAGGTAAGGTCTCCATTTCTTGACTACATGCAAAGTAGCCATCATCTCTTTCTCATATATTGGCTTGAGACTATTGTTTCCCTTCAAATGGTAACTCTCAAATGTAAGAGGTCTACCTTCTTGCATGAGTAAAACCCCCATGCCATATCCTGATGCATCACATTCCATAATAAAAAATTTAGAAAAAATAGGAGTATCCAAAACTAGAGTGGTGCACATAACCATTTTCAAATGCCTTGGTGGTTGTATCAGTCCACTGGAAAGAGTCTTTCTTCAACAAATTTATGAGAAAGGATATAATAATATCATCATTCAAAACAAACCTATTATAGTAACTAGTTAGCCTAGAAATCCCTAAAGGTTCTTGAGGATCTTGGGAACCTGCCATTGCATCATCATTTGGATATTTTTA
This sequence comes from Torreya grandis, assembly GCA_037957365.1. Taxonomy (NCBI): domain Eukaryota; kingdom Viridiplantae; phylum Streptophyta; class Pinopsida; order Cupressales; family Taxaceae; genus Torreya; species Torreya grandis. Next base: position 95,664 of record JARHVA010003524.1, read on the forward strand.
GGATCAACTTTCATTAGTTCATGTGAATAATATGACCCAATTATTCCACATCTCGAATTCCAAAAGTACATTTGGAAGGTTTATTATAAAGCTAATGTTGTTCTAGAACTGAGAGTACTTATTTCACATGATTCAAATGGTCTTCCCAATTTTTGTTGTAAATGAGGATGTTATCAAAAACACCAACACAAACTTTCTCAAAAATGGCATAAAAATAGTATTCATCAAACTCTAAAATATAGATGGTGAATTTGTGAGGCCAAAAGGCATGACTATAAACTAATAATGGCCTTCATGAGTTTTGATAGTTGTTTTAAGTATGTCCTCCTCACAGATTTGAATCTAATGATATCCAGAGTGAAGATATAACTTGGTAAAATAAACATCACCATGCAATTCATCTATAAAATAATCAATTATTAGAATAAGAAAATTATTTTTGATGGTGTAATTTTTGATTTTTTATAGTCTGGGCACATCCTCCAAGTGTCATCCTTCTTTCGCACCATGACCATTGAGGAGGAATATTCACTTTAGTTGTGTCTGATGATTCCTACCTCCAACATCTCATGTACCATCTTTTAAATTTCACTCTTATAGGCATAGGGATACCTATAGGGTTTGATTTTAGATTTTATACTTCTATTAATTAGTCTAATGACATGATCATGGGTTTGACTTAGTGGAAGTCCTTTTGGCATGTCATTAAAAATAATAGAATGGTCATCCAACACCATTATAAATCAGGATGGGTAGACTCCTTGGTTGGTTGAACTTATATATAAAACAAGCATGCCATAAATCCTTTAGAACTTTTTTTGAGAATATTCATCATTTAATGGGAACTAACCAGTTGTGAAGATTTAGCCTGTAATCCATGTAGTTCAAATGTCCCATCTTATGAGTGGAAGTGCATGAATAGTTACTGTAAATTCATCTTAATAGTGCCCAAAGTGGTGATCCATTTCACTTCCATAAAAATGTTTTCCCCTTACATAGGAATAATAAATATAGGAGAATATAATAGGTAGTCTCCCATATCAAGCTTAATACTATTGTATTTTCTTAAAAAACTAATGGTAACACCATCTACAATCAAGACCTAAAAATTTGGAACTACATAAATGAAACATTTCAAATGAGTATTCAACTTATTATTGATGAATTTTTGCATACTCCAAGATTAAATCAATATAAACACATTTTATTTCTCAGGAAAACCCACCACTTTAAGATTTTGAGGAGTATCAATACCTAGAAGTGCATGATAGGAAATAGTAGGTTGAGAATATTTAGTTTAATCCTCAAGTTTGTCCAAACCTATACCTAAGGCCTCATCATATTAATCATACTAATCACTACCTTTAATGTAAAACAACTTATTTTCAACACAATAATGTCCTTTGCTCCATTTACTATCATAGCCAAAACATAAACCCTTTGCATGCTTCTCCTCAATTTGCTAAGGGATCAATTTGGTAGGTTGAGGAAGTGATGGTTTTAAGAAATTACATTCACAAACATTAGTGAAAGGTATTCATTTGATCATCTCTTTTTTATCTACCATGTGTGCCCTTGGGATAGCTTTAGATACTGAACTAGCACTAAACATGTGAACATATAATTGGATGTTATCTTTGAGGCCACCCAAAAACATGTTAGTCAAGATTTACCTCAATGATGTCTACCACACATATGGATATATTCTAAAATATATGAATATAATCATCGATAGTCCCTATTTAGAATAGTTTGGCTAACTGGATAAAGTAGTTTTCTAAGATAATGTTGTGATAGTGGACTTGCAGCTCCTCAAAAAATATAGCCTAGGAAACCAAGAGACCCTTCATTTTATTTTGAGCACACAACCATCAATACCAAATGAACTACTTAGGTTCCAGATATTTAAATACCATGACCACCTTTTGTCAACATGGAGTTTGATGTAGATCAAAAAATTTAATTTGATTGATCCATATGAGTGGATCATTACCATCAAATTTTCACATGTCCACTTTTTGTAACATCATATTTAGACCTAGATGGTTGGTGTGATTGTTTAAAGGAAGAAAACCAAATTGGAGTGGTGGAGGGTTATTTTACAAAGATCAAGTTGTAAAGTTGGACAATTTCCTAGTTAATTGTTATAATTAATCTTTTAATCCATTCAGGTCCCCTCTCATCCTTGTGATGTCCCCTTTAACCATAATGAGATCATTTTCCTCACCATGTCATGTGACTATGACTAAAGTTGTTAAACCATGTTTGACATTTATGAATCAAAATTTTTAGACTCCATGTCATCATTGTAAGGAGTTTTAGGATTTTCTTTCCCTTTCCCATGTTGATGAGTGTTAAGACTAGCCATTCATAAACCCTAGAGGGTTTCAGCCCCAAAAAAATTATATTGGTAGATGAGACCATTGTGATCACTTCACCAAGATGAATCCAATGAATGATAATGTGCACAAGGGTGAAAATTTTCAGCCCAAAAGTGTACCGACAAAATATACCATTATGATATTCTTACAAAGATGAATCCAATTATTTTTAATTTGCACAAGGTTAGAAAAATTCTTAAACTTTTTTTTTAATATTTTAAAAAAAAACATTTCAAATAATACTACAATGGAAGAAAAATTAAATTATTCCCAGATTGCAAGTTATGTTTATTCAATCCTTCCACTCATAGGAGACGTACAACACCAGATCTAAAGAAAAAACCCATCATATAAACTTACCCAAATCAAATTTTTGATAGCACTTGTAATGAATTTTTAGATTAAGGTAAAATTAGGTTTTGAAGGGGCCCCAAAACCCTTTAACAAAATCATGAAAGATAAAACATTAACATCCACTAGGAAAGGCATTCCTTAAACATACTGAAGAACAGTATCTAAACCAGGTTTTACAGGGACTTGAAACCACCAAAATAACCAATAAAATCACCCAAGTTTTACTAGGACCTAAAACCTAAACAAAACCAGGGTTTACTACCTGAAATCCAAGTTTTACATGGATCAAAAAGCTCAAACCCTAGAACCAGCGTCACCAACGCCCTATCTGTCTGCCCGATCATCTATCCATTCTTCCCCTCTACTAAGCTCAGAGGATATGCCACCATGGCAATCAAAATATCATCAAAGAAAGCACATCAACATGAGCTACAATCCCAGTCGATAGAAGGTGATGGCTAAAAACCAGATCTAGTCTCCAAAGGCCAAGCAGGCTTTATAAAACATGGTTCTGAAGTGAACCACCTTCCGCACAAAGCACACCAACACAGAGGAAATAGAGTTTCCCCCATCTATTCACTATTACCATCATAGAATAGATTATAATGGCAGTCCAACTCAGGCTAAAAAACCAACCCGAGTTCCATCCACAATACGAAAATACGAGGTAAAAATAGAGATCCACGCTAATAATAGATATCCCATTACAATGTCGTGCAAAAATGAGCCTCCTCTTTGTGAGCACTCCTCCCATCCAGAAAATAAACTAGATCCCTCCACGGCCATGCAGATGATTTTCTCCTTCAACACCGCCGTTCAATCCCCAATCTTCACTCTGTGCTTTAGTGGCAGCGAGGCTAGGGTTTGTTTGTTAAGCGCTGCAGCTAAGCCTCGCTGCCCACAAAGGTAACAAAATGGATAGATCCTGACCCTTCACCCCACAGTGACCATCATGAAACACTTTTTGGCCCCTCACAGGATTAAGAAGACCTTCTCCCCGTGGCGGCCTCCATGAGACCCTGTGCGGCTCCCCCGTGGCACTTGTAATGAAGTTACTTATATGTTATCACAATAGAATATTATATCATATAAATTAGAGTAAAATATATAGATCCACAACAATAATTGACAAAAGAGCAAAATGCTTGATAAATATACCTGAGCCACTTCGAGGGGGAAACCTTCACAATAATACAATGAGAGTAGAATTTACAATATCATGATAAAATAATAACCACTACCTCCTATATATAATATACTTAGCCATAATTATTCCATAGATTGGCCTTACTAAGAACATAGAGAAATGTGATAATATAATATAAAAGATATGTAAGCCATAATTTAGCCACACATTTCCCTAAACATGCCATAGGTTAAAGGAATAACATAGTATTTGAATTCTAATATGTACTTTCATATACTTTTTTTCATGAAATTTACTTTCAAGTGTCATCTACCTTCTCCAAGTGTGTTTACTATCAACATGTGTGCATTAAGCTTATTAGTATTATGCAGTTTATTATTATATATATAGTGGAAACACCTTACAAAGTTATACATTCCTAGATTGATAATTAAATGAAAGAGCATATAATTTATGTGTTAGATGACTAACTCCTAGGGTATATCCTCATAGGTTATAGGATAAATCCTCAATGTAATGTATCATAATAGATTGTATCTTCCCTAAAGAAGCCATTGCATTGACCATAGTTCTCAACTTTAGTGAGTTTGGTGCAAACATGTTTTCAAGGACGTTTGGTCCACCCAATAATGTGTCTATTACAAGGAGAAAATCTAATAATTTTTACTTTATAATTGACTTTGATGACACATGCATAGATTTTAAAAATTGACATTTACTGACTAAGATGAAAATATTAGATCACTATTAATAGTATTTATATATTAGATTACTACATAAGACATCAATTACCCCTGAAAGTGTGGTTTTTACAAATTTAGACTTGAATTTGATAATTACAATACACATTGGTTTATTAAGACCGAATTTAAACCTAATTATTGTGAGCTAATTTTTTTAAATAACAAATTATTTTATTAAGGTTTAGCTAAATACATTGAGCTAAAAATTGTAGGCTTTAATAAACTAACACCAATACCTAAAGTTCTAGAAGTGACAACATTGAATTGTCAAATACTTGTATAAAAATTCTATAAGACTATTAAAAAACCCTAACTATGAAACCTAAGTCTGATATCTATATAAGATTTGAGCCTTTAGCTACTAAATTCATATTTCATAATGTAAATTAAATTTAAAGTCTCACAAAATTTATGATTTAGCATAATTACACCCAAAACTCCAATGTGATATGCATGTATGAGATAAGTGGCAAGCAGGTCAAATATTGGTAATGCATTAATGCACTAACAAAACCCAATGTCAAGGATGACATAATGAGTGATGCACACAAGTACATAGGTTGGTTGGATTATCATGTAAAAATATCTTGTAACACCTACAATAAATGATTCAATGCATTGTACACCAATTTTCAACTAGAAAACTCTTTTAAAATAAATAATTGCATCTCGAAACCATGTATGCTTCACCAAATTTATTCTTTTATATGTAAAACTTCTCACTCAATAAGAAGAATCTCCTAAAATGAATTATAATTTATGTTTTCCTCTATCTAATCTTTCCATAACATTTTTAAATTCTAAATTTTGTTAATTAACAAGGAAGATATCATAGTTTTACTCATCCTGCATCAAATAGTCATAACAAATACTTATCCAGTTAATACAAACACTTTTAGTTTTCCAACCACAAGCTAAATGAAAATAATCAAAACTATGAATTAAATATTCTTTTTATCTTATTCAATAACAAATTTTATGGATATCTAATGATGTCTTTTACCCTATTTCTACTCTCTTTACTCTTTATATGTATGTATGTATGTATGTATATATGTATGTATGTATAGGTATAGATATATACAGATATAGGAAACTCTCATTACAAAGAAAAATCCTAACAATTGAAATGTTTGAATTATAAAATAATATAGTTTATGCACCAAAATAGGGCTCTCATCAGTTTGAGTCACCAAACATTTGGAAATGCCCCTTGAAAATTATAACCTTATGTAGCACTCATAAAAAAATTTCCTTTTCCTCAAACAATTCCTACTCTAATACCAAATGAAATTTTGGTACACACAAATCTCAATTAATCTTATATAACTATGAATGAGTATATTTATAGGTTTTTAAACTCCTACAAAAGAGGAGTCAAAACTTATCACTCCAAACTCACACAATCCCTACAAATGCTAAATCAAGCCTATCTTTGAGGGAGTAACAACTCATGTATAATGTACTCACACTAATATTATTTATTTATTCTATACCTATGTATTACTAAAGTATAGAATATCCAAGAGATGTGCAAAATGAAATATCAATTATAGATCTTTTACCTATATGACTTCCTCCATAAATGATCTCCTTCAAGGCTTTTTAATCCTTCAAATAAATTTTTATACACATTAAGTTGTAAATTATTTTTAAATTAGATTAAAATAAATTTAGTTATAAATTTACTAAAAGTTAATTAAATTTTATAACTTAGGATTTGAAATTCACTTTATAAAGTTAATTTACTATTGGAATGCTTCAACAGAACTATTATTATGAAAAAAATAAATTACATGAGATTAAAAATTAAATCAACCAGTTGAAATTCTAACTAGTTTTTATAACTCTATAAAGGGAATTTAAATTAAGACTCGAGAATATATTTATAATTATACCAACATAACATAAATGCTCTCATGGGTGGAGACCCAATTAAACTAACATTTAATGAATCATTAACACCAATTATCATGCAGCAAAATATCACATATGATAAGAATCTAAGTAATTTAATATTTGCATGTTGCTTCCCACTCAAAACTCAAATATAGGCATTAATTATTGGTTTTCAAGTGAAAATTACCCTTCATACATATATATATATATAATAAAACTATTACTACTTCTATGCAAAATATAAGTGATAAAAAAACTTGTAGAAAATCAAAAACTAAAATATAGTCAACATAATAATCATTTTCAAAATGCTTTCAACCAAACAGTGGGAAAATATCAATAAGAACCACCAAACTTAAATAAAAACATAATGTAACTACTAAAACATGATATAAAAATAAATAAACCATCACCAAATAATATAAAATGTCATGAAAATGATCAAATAGGGAAAAAAGAGATAAATAAAATTGTAAACTGCAAGTACTCAAAGTCTACAAATGTGTTCCCAATAGAAACTAAGAAACACAAAATTATATATTATCATCTAACAAAATTATACCAATAATTATAATTACCGTATTTGTATTGTAAAATTTATATTCCATTGGAACTACAAGAATTTTAATATGAACCAAGCCACCCAATTAATCATCCACCTCAAGCTTTATCTTTTTTCAACATATGAGTTAGCACAAGCAAGGTTGAAGGACTAATAATGTGTTTAAAACTAGTGGAAGGAAAATAATGTGATGCATATGTGTCATGAAGGGACATAAGATGAATCATCTCATTGTCCAGAGGTATAAGGTCAATAGGTGTGGTCATCTCATTGGTGACAAGGTGCATTTGGCAAGAAGAAATAGTTGGCAAACCATGTTCGAATGGAAAAGATAGTTAATTTCCCCATAAGGGTGCCCTCAATAATCATGAGAAGGAAAAAAAATTAGTATATTTAACCATTTTTGGAAATAAGTTTAAATATAATAAACTAATCAACTAAGCAATAGACTATTTTAAAATCAAGTCAATTATATAATTCAGATTCACAATATATTCTGATACAATGTTGAAATATGGAAATATGATAAATAACAATATAAAACACTAATTTGATTGATTAAACATGAATTATAAATAATTTTTGGATTATTTAATGATTCACAATTAGATATGAGAAGTGAAGGTGCAAAAATAATCAAGATGATGCCCAATTATGATTCTTCAAATTCTATAAATCAGCTCTCTATCAACATGAACATTAATGTCAAAATAGGGACACTAGTGTCAATGTTTTTATCCTAGTTTTGACACCTATTTATATAATTAATTATAGGTCCTTTTCTATAAATTACACCTACACATGTTAAGTTTCACTGTCACCTTGCAGATTATCTATTTGGATCGTGTGCACAAGTTCTAGATATCAATATGTAGCTCAAAATCCTAGGTCCTACAATTAGGGAATGACACCTTAAAAATAAAGGGTTAGTATGCTCAAGTGAAGTATATATGACCTAAATTACCAATATGTCATTGATAGTTTCCTACATAACCAATATTTTGAAGAGGACCTCAAATTGATGTCGTTATCCCCATTATCTGGTCTTGTATGTGAATAATTGTGTAATATGTTATATGTGAATGCATGTAGAGATCTAGCTTGTAACTTGAAAAATATTTCTCATTGGTTGATATTTAAAAAATTTAGACTTATAATAATATTTATCCTATGATTTATTTGGAAATAGGGAAGAATAGAGCATTTTTTCAAGCTTGAGAAGTGTTTTTACATGGTATAAGGTAGATGTGTGCTTGATTTTGTAATTGATGTTACCTGATGTTAGTAGATAGCATATAATTAATTTTATATACACATATATTTTCCATGGGTACTTTAATGTGATATTAACATAAACTATATCCATGATCCATGAACATACAAATGTTGGACCTTTCCTCTACCCAAGTGACACACTACACTAGGGGCATTTGATTTTATTAATCATGATTGATATAGGTTCTATTATTTTATGATCCCATTACATTATTATGTGGAGCTTATATACTAACACTTACACATGTTTTTTAACCTTAAATTAGATTTGGATTCTTACTTGGGTAGATAAGGTTAAGAATATATAAATGACAATGCATAAGGTTGATAATCAAATCTAAATGAGGCCAATTGGGTATTAAACTCATTAAACTAAGATAGGCTAAAAATAGGAAGTAATAGTATGATATATGTATAAATGAAAAATAAGTAATTTACTTAAATTCTTTTTATGCTAATTTAATTTTTGATCTAAAATAGGTATGAATCATATTGGAAGGTAATTATGGAACAGTTTTAAGATTTTGGATTGTCTATAGAACTGTGCACACTAATGTTAGCCCTAGATGACTGTGTCAACACTACCATCTAAACTCATTGTAAGTGTCCTATATGAAATAACTCTAGGAAAATGATTCAACCACTTGGATTATTTTGGGTTTTAATTCACCTTCACTTTTGTGCATTCAAATATGATTCATGGACTATCACTCCTTGTGAATTTGTAAAACCCTAGTTCTTCATCTTCATGGTGACCTTGGGGGAAAAGGGTTAGTGATCACATAGTGCTAACCTAAACTCAAATACCCCTTTATTAATTAGCATTACCTACATATCCAATACTCTAAAGAGGAGCTCAGATAAATGTAGTTCTCCCCTATGTGTTGTCTTATGTGTGAATCATGAAATATGTGCAAAGCAAGGACAACAGTGACCTAGCTTGTAACTTGGAAAATATAGCTCTTGGGTTGTTCTTTCATTACTTCATAACTATTTTTGTGTTTTCCCTATGGCTGATATGAAAATAAGAGAAAATAAGGAAGATTTTCTCACTTGAGTGCTTAATTGAATACCTTTTGTAAGTTGTCTAGTGAGTAGGTAAGAAGTTTCTAGATGAGGAAAGTAAGAGAGTTGATATTATATTTATATCAATCCCTTTGGAGAAATAATTCACATTAAATCACTTATTTTGACCATTATGATATGTTTTATTTATAAATTAGATGACTTTAGGTCACTTGACACTTTCATCAGAGTAGGACACTAACATTGACATAGGTGTCTATCCCGGATATTTGTCTAGGGAGTAAGAAAGTAGGTATAGACTCAAAAAAATTAGAAGTGGAAGATAAGTAGGTTTTAAGTATTTTGGGAAAGATATAAGGTCTAGGTCATCAACATAAGACTATTTGGACTAAGAGACAGGCCAAGGGGCACAAGATAGAGCAAATGTGATACTTTATAAAATGAGAAAGGTCTAGAATTAAGAAGAATAACCAAGGTCCAATTTTTCCAAGTATACAAGACTGAGGTGATATGTAATCCATAAAATAACATATACATTTACCCCCTCCCCCAATATAGTAATGGAATTTCTAGTTTAAAGGAAAGGAATGTTTACTTGGGTGTGTATAACACACCTTGCCTTGGTTTCAATCTAACTTGAGTGATATTTTTGGTGACTAACCTGTAACCAAGATTATGTTACAATACATAATTAATTCATATAATATTATAATTAAAAGTATTAAAAATATTGAAATTGAAAGAGCAAGGCCTAGGAGTATGCTTGTGTGTTGATGTATTCACTTTTCCTATTAGCAAGTTGATTTTAAAGATGTATCATTGTAAGGATCTAAAATGGAGATTAAGATAATGTGTGTGTGTGTGTGTGTGTGTGTGTGTGTGTGTGTGTGTGTGTAGAGAGAGAGAGAGAGAGAGAGAGAGAGAGAGAGAGAGAGAGAGAGAAAGTTCATATATCCAAAGAGATAGAGAGAGATATATATATATATATTATAATCCACATGCCCTCAACCTTGGAGCAAAGGTGAGTTGCCACTCAATGGTTGAGATTAGCTCAACCATGCAACCCAATCATACTTATAACCTGGTGAGCATGAGTGAACCAAAGTAACTCATACTATAAAATTGGTAAGGATGTATGATAAAATAAATTCCAACCTAAAAACTTGTCAAGATTGAGTGGTTTAATCACCTCAACCATACTAAAATTGAACCAACTACTAAAGTAGATTGGCTCAATATAGTCCATAAAAGTACATCATTGTTATCATTGTGTAAAATTTCATTTTGGTGGGTGATGATAGTACCTAAAAGTGTTTTAAAAACTTAATTTTATTTGGATTTTTTAATATTAGGTGCACATTACATAGCATATGCAACTTAGATATGTCTCATGTTGAAACTATGTATAATAATGGTACCAATGTATAAAAGTTACCACAATTGTCAATTTAAATTATATAATTACGTGCTTTGGATAATTTATAACCTATGTAAGTGTGGAGAAGATGATTTTAAATCATTCCCCCACTATAAATTGATAAATCTAAAAACTAAAATAAGTACCATTGTGGAGGACATGTTTCCAAAACATGCCCCCACTATAATTTGGAGATGTTGAATACTAAATAAGTGTGGAGAATATGCTTCTAAATCATTCCCAATGTGAATGTGTTGAAGTTGTGCCTCTATTACATGCCTTATCTAAATTTTAAACTATGAATTTTTGGAAGTCATGCCTATATCACACAACCCACTAAATTTAAAATTGTGAATGTGTGGAAGTCATGCCTATATGACATGCCCCCACTAAATATAAAACTATGAATATGTGGAAGCCATGCCTACATGACATACCCCCATTGAGTCTAAAACTATGAACATTTGGAATCCATGCCTATATGACATGCCCCACTAGATCTAAAAATTGATATAAGTACCAAATACTAAATAAGTGTGGAGAACATGTTTCGAAATCATGCCCCACTAAATTTGATAATAGTGCCAAATTTAAAAAACATGACTCTATGGCATGTGCCCATTGATATTCCCCCCTTAAGGTGAGGGAATAATATAAACCATTATTTACCTCACCTTAAAAGTATAAGACAATTATATAATATGTGAATGGAACCATGTAGCATATATAAGGAACATGTCTAGGTAGATACAACATTGAAGCACATAGAATAATTTGATCACATGAAGGTCTAAGATGCATGATAAGGATCATAGAAATGTTTAGATAGTAACAAGACAAGAAAAATATAAAAATCAAGTACACACACAAGAGTACTCAAAAGCAAGTCAATAGGCAATGGTCTAAGGAGACCGCAAACAAGGGGCATGTTCAAATGTCACACAATCGAAGGAACATGACTTAGTCAAATGTTCATAAAATCAAGGATGACATATTCAAATGTCCATACAAAAAACAATGACATATTTGAATGTCTATACAAAAAAATAATGGCATATTCAAATGTCAAAGAAATCACATGTAGGCACAAGGCCACAAATAAATTATCATATTCAAATGATTAAATAAGTAAGACAATAGCAAGGCAAGACACTCAAGAAAGTACATAATTGAAATCATAAGCAACCAACATAAACATATCATAGTATCTCATGGATTAAATATGTTAGCAAAAAATGTCAAGTGCTTAACATATCAAGTACCCTATGTAAGATATAATCATGGATAAAGGTATGTGTAAGTATGTATATGAGATCAATACATGATAATGTAGAGGGACCATAGAATGATATAGCATATGAGTATCATGATAATAGAGGTGTATTCCCCCAATGTACATATGATATGAGTAGATGAAAGGCCCAACATCTAAAATAGGAATAGATCATATATTTGTGTATTCAAATATCACACTCAAGTAGAAGCATGACACACGTGTATGTAGAATTATATGATATGGCATCCATTAACATGAAACTAACACATATATTCAAGGAGTAAATAAAACATGTAGGTGCCAAAAATGTTTTTGTATTTTTGAATGTTTTTTTTTTTTTGGTATTTTTAGAATGTTTGAATAGACTACTCTATGATCTCATACAATGGATGGTCATAGGTATTTCTACACTTGGTGCCTAAAACCCTTAAGTTGGATCTTTTAAATTGTTTGAATCATGATTTGATAAGTTGAAAAGATACATAGCATGTTCCTCCTCATGTTTTACATGTGTAATAGAATAAGTAATACTATCACTTAGAATATGTATTAATTTTCCTTCATGAAGAAAGCGAATACCTTATCAATGTAGATCAATTTTTCTTTCCATTTGGTATAGCCAAAGAGTTCCTAGTGTAATTTCATAGTATATGTGGTACGAATAACCCAAACCTATGTTTGAATTACTTTATAACCAAAAATAATTGGTATTATTATATTGCCTAGAGAGTCTTCCAGCCTCCTTTATTTTCTAAGTTTGTTAGATCGAAGACAATTTATTGTAAATGTCTTACATTATAAATAGTTTTTCTTGTGTAGGATCAATATGGTCATGCCAAATATAAACACCACCCATGAATAAGGTAATTCTTAAACATTTTTGGCATGGATGCTTTTTTTTGTTCACTTTGGATTCTTGCGTAGGACATGGACCTTGGATTGGCACCATGTTAAGTAACATTTACAAACTGGTTATATACATATTAGGAATACCACATTTTTGTTCATAATGTCCATTTAATAATTTATCTCCCTCCTTTGTGTGGGGAATAAAACTTTAATACTTATAAGGTGATATGTTAAGATCTTTTGGATGAGTAAGGATAAATGAAGCATATCTATATACAACCACATATAAATGTGTAAATGACTCATATTTTTTATGCAATGCTATTTATTTTAATGGTAAAATAATCCCTCTACTAAAATTAATTACAATTCCAAATCTTAGGGTCTAAATGCTAACTCATATGATGTACTTTTGAATCGAATAATATAATCTTGAAGGGATTCATCATCACATTGCTTGAAATTACACAAATGCTCTAATGTAAGTTTTAGCACCCTATGTATATTTAAATCCATGAATAACACATCTTTTAATAGTGAAAAATTGGTTAAGAAACCTTTTGGTAGGCTATAGAACCAATTTTGAGCCTCATCAAAAATGCTCATGTGGAATACTTTTAGCAATAGTTTGTCATCTTTAACCCATTGACCAAAATAATGTACAAAGATAATCATGTGGTCAAATGGCTACTTATGACTCAAAAAAAGAGGTAAATATGGTAGTTCAAAATCTTTTGGATAAATATATTAAATTATACATTGTGCAAGAGGTTGATTGTTAAATGAAGTCACATTTGCATTAGTATTATGGAATGCCATTTGCATTAGAAGTATAAAAACTTGATTTTGAAGATATCCAATAGTGTTCATCATAGAAATAGGATACTCCATGGGAACAATGGTGTTTGTCATAGGTGTTATCATTGGTTTCAATTTACCACATTTTTGAATCAAGGCATATGAGTATCATCATATTTATGAATAATAAGTGCAAGTTCATTATCAATACATTTAGGATATGTTGGTAGTGGTATTGGATATTTTAATTTTGTTACTTTTGGTATATCATATTAATATCTTAGACCATTGGAATAATTTGGTTCATTCCCTTTATAACTAGTTTGTAAATCAGTCATAATTTCTTATGTATTTATCAAAACTTTTAAAGATCATATGAAGGAACATCTTGGTAATGTGCAATCATTTTTATGGTAGGATATGCCTGAAGGGATTGAATAAATGACTTACCTTATTGGTGACTCGTGGATTTTTCTAAAATTCCCAAGTCTTGTTGATTTGTATTATTCTGAAGAGATATAGGGTGGGTTACACCTTGCTCATGTTTGCCCAATCCTTGGAGTTTGTATCCATATTTTAGTAAATATCAAAGGCCAAAATCATATAATGGTGGTGTAAGAAATACAGATAAAGGATCTTTATCTTCCTTAAGATGGATCAAATCATCTCTTGAAATGGTGAGAGTACAAACCTGATTAGAGGGATGGTAGCTACTACTATTCAAATATTTTATATTTAAGGATTTAGCATTTAATAGAATACAAGAGTAATAAATTTTCACCCCTTCGTTAATAAAAATTTTAAGAGTTTCAAAATCATATCATCAAATCAGTCAATATCATCCATGATGAGAGAGATAAATAATATGATACAAAAATCAAAAACACTCCAAAATACAAAAAAAAATTGGCACCTACATGTTCTATTGGCTCTTTGGCATATATGTGTTACTTCCATGTTAATAGATGGATTATCATTTACTTATACATACATGTGTTTCATGTTTATACTTGAGTGTGATACAAACATACATAGATACATGATTTAATCCTATTTTAGATGTTGGGTCTTTCCTTTACTCATGTCATATGGACATTACGGTAATCTACCTATATTATCATGATACTCACAAATTATATCAGTATATGATCACTCTACATTATCATGTTTTGATCTCATATATGTACTTACACATATATTTATCCATGATTATATCTTACGTAGGTTGACTCATGAGGTACTATGATATGTTTATGCTAGTTGTTTATGCTTTTCCTTATGCACTTCCTTAAGGTTATTGCCTTGTTATTATCTTACTTATTCAAGAATTTGAATATGATCCTTTTTTTGAAACTCATGTGCATATGTATACCTTTTTTGAAATTTTAATATGTCATTAGTTGTTATATGGACATTTAAATATGTCATCCTTACTTTTATGGACATTTGACTAAGTCATGTCCCTTGGATTGTGTGGAATTTGAACATGTCTTTGTTTACAGTTTCCTTGAACCATTGCCTTTTGACTTGCTTCTGAGTGCTCTTGTATATGTGCTTAATTTAATTTTTGAGCTTATATTGTTACTATATAAACATTTCCATGATCTTTATCATGCATCTTAGGCCTTCATGTAATCACAGTATTCTATGTGCTTTAATTCTATATCTACTTAAATATGTTCCTTCTATATGTTACATGGTTACATTCACAAATTATATAGTTATCTTGGCCTTATGAGGTGAGATAACTAATAGTTTCCATTCTTCCCTCACCTCAAGGGGGGGTATATCAGTGGGGACATGTCATAGAGACATGTTCTTCACATTTGGACCAATTTTCAAATTCAGTGTGGGCATGATTTGAAAATATGTTCTCCACACTCATTTAGTATTCATTATTTGTATAAGTTTCATATTTAGTGGGGACATGTTAGATATGCATGGTTTCCGCACATTCATAATTTTTATATTTAGAGGAGGCATGCTTTGGAAGCATGTTCTCCCTACTTATTTAGTATTCAACATCTTCAGATTTAGTGGGGGCATGTTTTGGAAATATGTCCTCCATATTGGTGTTAGGAATGGTAAAGACATTCCAACCCTAGAATCTAAAGTGTTGGAAACAAAACATCACAAAGGAAGTTGTAGATATGAAATGCAAAAATAAGGTAGATCATATACATATAAAAATGAATCATATAAAAGCATGCTAGTACAAAGGAAGGCAATTACTTATATAGGCAAGGCAAAACATATAACTAGCTAAACTAGCCTATGTGGGATAAAGCCTCACATAGGACAAACTAGAAGATAAAATATCTAGATAAGACATTATAAAAGCTAATAAAATCACATGAAATACATACTCTAACACCTCCCCTCAAGTGAAGTTAGGGGTGAATAAAACCCAAAACAATAATAGTGGCATATCCACAAAATGAGTCTAGGAAACTAGGCCTTATAAGGTGCTCATGTACAATATGTATCCATGAAATGAATATGGAATATGTCCTCATAAACACCTCCTAAATACAACTTCTAAAATCCCAAGCATGCCACACAACTCAAGGAAACAAGGTGATACCAAAGGCTTCATGAAGATTTTTGCAACCTACTACTGAATCACAATGTACTCCAAGCTAAGAATGCCATCTTGAATGTGTTCATGAATGAAGTGCATATGTACCTCAATGTGCTTGTTTTACTAATTCTCAACTGGGTTACAAGATATATAAATTGTACTCTATTTGTTATACTAAAGTATAGTGGGTGAATCCTACGTGAAGCCAAACTCTGTCAACAAATGATGAATCTAAAGAACCTACTAACTCGATGTAACTAATGTCCTATACTTAACCTTTATAGATGAAACTATAATAGCCTACTAATTTTTTCACAACCAAATAATAGGTGAATAACCAAGATAAAAGATGTATCTGTATTCAAAACACCTATCATCAAGAGAACCTCCCCAATCTGAATTATTATATCCAACTGAGTAGAACCCCTAGTGTAGTGTAATTTAAAATGAGTAGTACCTCATAAATATTCTAAGATCCTCTTGGCAGCTTGCCAATGACTGTCATGAAGGTCATGTGCAAACCTAGATACAAGCCTAATTTCAAATTAAATGTTAAGGTGGGTATGGGTTAAATACATAAGACTCCCAACCATTTGCCTATACAATGTAGGATCATAAAGTGGAATAGTACAAGAAGTAGTGAGAGTCACTCCAGACTAAAAAAGAGAAGGACTTGGCTTGTAATCATCCATGCCAAAATGTTAAAAAAAATTGAGGTTATACTTCTGCTAACTCAAATGGATCCCTTTATTTGACTGTGAAATCTATAAACCAAAGAAGAAATACAGAAGGCCAAAATCTATCATATCGAACTATGTTAAAAGTGCCTATTAAATAATATAAAATTGAGATGAGGAGTTGCTTGTGAGAAGCAAATCATCAACATACAACACTAGAATAATAATGTCCTCCCCAATACACTAAATATACATTATGGGATTAGATTCCTAGTGAATAAAGCTAGTAGATAGAAGAAATGAATCCATCTTATCATACCAAGCCTGAGGGGCCCATTTGAGATCATAAAGAGACCTCTTAAGTTGACAAACAAGAGAAGAATCATGAATAAACCCAACAAGCTACTCCATATATATTTCCTCATGCAAGTCTTCATGTAAGAAAGCACTATTAATGTCCATCTGATATACTGACCATCCCTATGATGCAATAAGAGAAAGTACAATGCAAATAGAATCAATCTTGGAAATGGGCATAAAAGTATCAAATTAGTCAATACCTTTGACTTTTGAGAATATCTTTGTAATAATATGTGCCTTATACTTGCCAATAGACCCATCAACTACATACTTGGTGGAATAAATCCATTTACACCTAACCAACTTTATTCCCTTAAGAAGAGTGACTAAATCCCAAGTATGATTTTTCATTAATGAATAATACTCATCTATCATCGCATCATCCCACTCCAATATCCCATGAGCTTGTGAAAAAGACTATGGATCCCTAGAGAATATCTGACACAAAAGTCTAGTACTTGTAGAATGTGCATGATGATGTTAAGTAGGTGGAAGATCTTGTATAAAAGGTGTTACCATAGAAACTATAGTACAAGCCCATCTAGGCATAGTGGCAACATCAGTGTGAACAAGATCCTCATCCTCTATAACCTCCTCAAGAATATCCTAAACTAGCTCCTTAAAGAATGAAACCTTAAGAATAAGTAAATCATGGAAATAATAAGGCATGGAAGACTATGAAGAGTCATGAGATGTAAATTTCTCATCAAACTATACATGTGTTCAAAAATGAACATCATGAGTATCAAAATATAAAAGATGATAAGCTCTCATGTCCTCACAATACCCTACAAAAATAAAAGGTTTGATATTTTTATCCAATGATTTCATTTTCTTCTTTGGTACAAATGCCTAAGCAAGGCTCCCAAAGACTCATAAAAATGAGACATTAGGCTTGGATCCAGACCAAGCCTCCTCTAGAGTCATATGCTCAAGTTCTCAATGTGGTGTATGTTTATGAATGTAGTTTGTATAATTAACTGCCTCTACCTAATAAATAGGAGGTAAATCCCATGAATGCATCATGTAATTATCCATCTCTTTTAGAGCTCAATCATTCCTCTCTATTAAACCATTCTATTGTGGAGTATGTGCAATAAAATGCTGGTGAATAATACCATGGGTTGATAAAAAATTAGTGAACTCTCAATTGAATTACTCCTCCACATTGTCTATATGAAGCTTCTTGATGCAACTCGATGACTATTTTTCAACCAAAACCTTAAAGACTTTGAAGTGACAAAGACATCACTCTCCTACTTGAAGAAATAAAACCAAGTACACCTCAATAAATTATCAATGAAAGTAAGGACATACTTAACTCTATTGAAAGGAGTATGAAATATCATAAAATCATTATGTATATGCTCAAGTGGTGAAGAAGCTCTCATGGACATGCCCTTAGGAAATAGATCTTGATGTTGTTTCCCTAATGCACAACTGGGCCTGACTCCATCAAGACATAAAACTTAGGAAGACCCTCTATCATACTATGAGTGCTCAACTCCTTCAAATATATGTAATTGAGATGTCCAAATCCCTCATGCCAAAATCAACTCTTAGAATCTGCATGAGAAACTAAACACATCCCTAAAGGAGGAGTATCATCAAAACCCTCAAAATAGTAAACTTGAGAATATGATCAATAACACCCTATTTAATGAGTGTATGTGGATCTAATAAAGCTCAAACTTGCTTGTCTTTCCTTGACCAAAATGATAAATTTGATACATGAAAAATAGATTGGTGGTGATATCTAGAACATATAATGCATCATTGACGTGACCACCATCTAGATATATGTCACCCTTCCCTTTAAAAAAAATGAAGGAAGAATATCCAACCTCAATTTTGGAAGTAGAACTCAAACCAAGAGATACAGAGGACTCCTTGGTAGAAGTCATATGGTGTGAAGTACTAGAATCTAAAACCTAACTATCTGAAATAGGTAAATGTGATCTCCTAACAACATTACATGCTTTTCCATGCTCATGAGATGAAGGAGTGGAGATATAAATCTTGTGTTTCCTAATGGTATCTTATAAGGATTGCATTCTCTTAAAACACCTACACTCTTCATGACCAGTCCCTCCACAATAGGATAAATATAGCTTAGACTTATTCTTGGATTTGGAAGATGGTTTGGGTTTAGATGAAGTAGTGTTGGTGTTCCTAGGTAAATTTTGAGGTGGAGGAGTGTTTTTATTCTTACCCCTATATTTTCCCTTAGACTTAGGATGTGAGGCCACTAATATTTTTTGAGAGGTGGAAGACTCAAGGTGAGACAATTTGGATTCCTCCCTAGTGAATATCTCACAAAACAACTCTAAATCTAGCATTTTGAATGTGGTACTTAATGCATCTATACTAGAAAAAAATTTATAAGTAAATATTTAGAATGGGCTACTCAAATTAGATAATATTGAGTATATACACTCTTCATAGTTTTTATCTCATCCATTCCCCTTTAATTGTGTCAATAAATACTTAAACTTTGTGAGGTAATCTACAATAGAAGCAAAGTCATCTAGATTTAGTGAAGTAAGCTCTACTTCAAGCTACATCGCTCTCAAGTGGTCTACTTTCCCAAAAAAACCCTTTAATTTAATCCACATTTTGAATGGAGAATCACACCCATAAAAATTAAACCAAAGACTATCACTCACATATCCCCCAGTCAAGCCCATACATTCTTTAAACTTACACTGATGCTAATATTTTTCAAATTCTCATGTGAATTGTGGTTGTGTTTCATTCATTAGGGGCCATAATCTTTTGTGCTTTATGATTATTTCCATTTGAGATATCCATATATGGTAATTATTTTTAGTCAAAAGATCACAATGGTTAACACTAGAAGTAGAATCCATTCTAATTAATCACCAAGAGTAGAAAGAATACAAAGGGTGCACAATAATTGACACTGAGATAACCCTCCAAAAGATTGTATTATAGGACCTCTCAATTTTAGCACTTTAAAAAAATAGTGAATTTTTATAATTTAATGACACTAGTGAATAGAGAATCAAAAAACATGCACTTTTGAAAAAAATAGAACTCAAATTTGAGTTAGGTTTCAAAAGTTACAAGCATTATGGTTTCCCATAAAATGGGTCAAAATAATTAAAAAACACTACAAACAGATTTTAGTGACCAAAATGAGAAATAACATAGTTTTCCAACCACTTTTTGGAACCAAAACTTTGCCACAGACTTAGAAAATCTAATTAAAGTGAAAAATAACCAGCTGGGTGACCCTTATACGCATGTAAATGCACTGGACTTCCTCTTAAGGAAAAAAAATAGCTTATAACAGGGAAAAATGAATGGAAAGTTGGTTTTGAGAGGAAAGAAAGGGAAAATACTAATTTTTTGGGCTTAGATTCCTCCAAGGGCCTCAAATTAGATCTTTACATAGCAAATGAAACTCAAAATTTCATATAAGATGAAAAATAGTAGTGTTTTGCTAAAGCAATAAAGGACATCACACTCAATAACTTAGATATGCAATGCAATAGCACTTCTCTCTCTCTCCTAAATAATGTAGTATTAAAGTTCCAATGCCTCAATCAAATCTTTTTAGGATGCTAATCTTAGCTAAACCCAACACAAAAGTAAATTTCTTCAAAAGAATACTAAAACCTTCATGTTATCTCTCACAATGCCTCAAGTTGATCTGACACCAATGAGCAGAATAAAATAGATATTCAAACAAAAATCTAATATAGGAAGATACTAATGATGCAAATACAAGAAAAAAGACAAAGTATCAGTGAAATTTTTGATAGAATCTACAATGTAGGGCTAATACCAATGATGCCTTGGCTGTAAACCAACTCAAGGCTAAAAATAAATTCTAACATAGATTTATCAAGAGCCAAGGTCTAATTTCAACACCATAATGTTGTTTTTTTAATGCTTTAACTTCAAAAAAATGCCAAGTTCAGATCTAAACATAGATCTTGAGAAAAATATGGCACCAATCTCTTCAACTAAAAATCTAATGCTTAGTCTCTCCAGTGCCACGATCAAAATCTCAAATCTGAAACAATAAAAAGAATAGAAAAGAATTTAAACACTTTGAAAGATATTGAAAATGCCTTTAAAAAATATTTTTCAAATCTAAAACAATAAAAAGAACAAAAAAATTTCCAATACTTTCCTCTAGATCTCAATACATTTCAATGCTTGGGCTCAAAGTGCCAAACTAGGATAAGGATGCCAAGATCCTTCCTTTATCCACTCTAAAAAACTAAGATCAAAATCTCCAATGCTTTTTCTCCAAGCACCTCTCTCTCATAGTTGATTTTCCTCTAGCACTTAGATCTACCTCAAAAGCAACAAAAGCTCAAAAAACAATAAAATTTTCAAAAAGTTTGAAGAAGGGGCACCAAGATCTCCTTGTACACATCTCTTCTATGTTTCCTCTCTGCAATAAGGGAATAAGAAGAGACAAGGGGCAAGTGAAGTAAAATTATCTAAATTAAAAGATAAAATATGGTTGCAACTTCCTCAAAGCTCTGGTACCATGTTAGGAATGGTAAAGACATTTCAACCCTAGAATCCAAAGTGGTGGCAACAAAACATCACAAAAGAAACTACAAATATGAAATACAAAAATAAGTCAGATCATATATATAGAGAAATGAAACATACAAAATCATGCTAGTATAAATTAAGGCACTTGCTTATATATGTAAGGCAAAACATAGAACTAGTTAAACTGGCCAATGTGGGATAAATCCTCACAAAATAGCTAGCTAAGACTCTAGAAATTGTGAGAAAAGCACATGAAATACATACTCTAACATTATTTACTTAGTATTTTTTACTTATATAAGTTTTATATTTAGTGAGGTCATGTCACATAGGCATGGTTTCCACACATTCATAATTTTTAGATTTATCAAGGGCATGCTTTGGAATCATGTTCTCCATACTTATTCAATATTCAGCATCTCTAGATTTAGTGGGGGCATGTTTTGGAAACATGCCCTCCATATTGGTACTAATTCTAGTTTAAAAATTTATCCATATATAATGGGGGCATGCTTTGGAATCATTTTCTTCACACTTACATAGTTTTTAATTTGACTAAAACACACAGTTATATAATTCAAATTCATAGTTATGGTAAAATTATATACATTGGTACCATTGTTATACAGAGTTTTAGCATGAAACATATATAAGGTGAATATGCTATGTTATGTGCACTTAATATTTAAAAATCTAAATCAATTTTAGATTTCAAAAATACTATCATTACCCACTAGGATATGCATTTACACATTGATACCTAGGATATACTTTTAAAGACTATATTGAGCCAATCTATTATAGTAGTTGGTTTATTTTTGGTATGGTTGAGGTGATTTATTCTCTCAATCTTGCCAAATTTTTAGGTTATACTTGATTGTATCATCCATCCTTACCAATTTGATAGTATGAGTTTACTTTATTCACTCATGATCACTAGGTACAAGTATGATTGGGTTGTATGGTTGGACTAATCTCAACTATCGAGTGGCAACTCACCCTTTCCCCAAGGTTAGGGGCATGTTCCTTCCAATCTCTTTCTCTTTATCTCCTTATATATATGCACTTTCTAGATTTATATATATTTATCCTAATCTTAGTTTCAAAGCCTTATAATGATACATATTTCAAATCAACTTGTCAATAGGCAAGGTAATTACATCAATACACATGTGTACTCCTAAACCTTTCTCTTTCAATGTCAAATATTATAAAATACTTTCAATTCTAGATTATATGCACTAATCATGTATTGTACCATGTTATTGGTTACAAGTCGATCACTAGTAAAACACCCAAGTTGGACTCAAGTAAAGGCAAGGTGTGTTATACACACCTAGGTATACATTCCTTTCATTTAAACTAATAATTATATTACTATATTAAAGGGGGAAACGTAGACACTATTTTATAAATTATAAAACACCTCAGTCTTGTACACTTGGAAAATTTAGACCTTGGTTATTCCTCTCAGTTCTGGACCTTTCCTACCTTTCAAAGTCTAACATCTACTCTATCTTGTGTTCCTTAGCCTATCTCTTGGTTTGATTATTTTTATGTTGATGACTCAGACCTTATATCTTTCCAAAATGCTTAAAACCTACTTATCTTCCACCTCTACAAGTTATGATTTTGTACCTACTTTCTTGCTCCCTAGATGCTAACATTCAAGATAGACACCTGCATCGACACTAGTGTCCTACCCCGATGCAAGTGTTTAGTGCCCTAAATTCATCAAATTTACAAATGAAATATATCATAATGGTTATCCTAAATGATTTAATGTTAGATATTTATCCAAATGGATTGATATAAATACAAGATCAACCCTCATTTATTCTTCACCTACAAAACCTATAAACTTCTTACCTACTCACCAGACAACTTACAAAAGGCATTCAATGAAGCACTCAAGTGAATAAAGCTTCTTTATTTTCTCTTAATTCCATATTAGTCATAGGAATATCATAAACATAGGTCTGAATTATTGAAGGAACAATCCAAGAGCTATATTTTTCAAATTAAAAGCTAAGTCACTATTATACTTTGCACATATTTCATTATTCACACACAAACTAACACATAAGGGAAAATTAAATCAATTTGAGGCCTTCTTCAGAGTATTGACTATGTAATAAATACTCATTAATAGATGTCTATTTAGGATCCACTCGACACCATGTGCCCACTAACCTATTTTCCCCCAAGGTCACTATGAAGATGAAGAAATAGAGTTTTATAAATTAATCAGGAGCGACAATCTATGATCCAAATTTAAATGCACTAGAATAAAGATGAATTAAAACTTAGAAGCATCCAAGTGGTCACATCCTTTCCAATAGATATTCCATACAGGATACTTTCATCGAGTTTATATAATAGTGTCAATGTAATCATCTGAGGCTAATGTTAGTGTTCATAACTCTATAAGCATCCAATCTAGAATCTGGGGACTATTCTAAAATCATATTCTATTTTTCTCCCTTCTTATTATAGATCTAAAATTACATTAGTATTAAAACAATCTAATTACATTACTTCTTTCTCATTTATATACTTAGGGTTGTTGTACTTACTATTTTTTATAGATGATGGCTTTTGACTAGAACTTGAACTGGTCTGAGACATAATTAGGGGCCCAAATCCACATATAATACCATGTGTATACCATATATTACTAGTTATCTCAAGAATATCTAAAGCCATTAACGACCCTAAAAATATAAATATGGCCACAACCAGCCTCATATGTCTTTCCATAGATTTGAACCTGGATGGAGCTTAAAACAACTGAGCCACTTAACTAACTAACCCACATTTAATTGGCTAAAATTAATCTACATTTGGATTTTAATGTGGGTGGGCTTGGGTCTATAATATCCTTTGAATGATATGTAGCTGAGTCTCCCCATTAGGATTTGCATGGAACATATGGATAATTTTAACCCCTACCTCAAAGTGTTCCCATGGATACTTTAGAGTGTAGGTGGTATGAAAAGGCCCTACTCCACACACTATGGGTAAATCAAGGATTGAATCTGAGACCTAGGTGCCCTAAGTCATTACTCCTAACCACTCAAGTTAACCCTTGATAGAAAAAAATAATAATAATCTACATCTAAATCTTAATTAGGGTGGGTTTGGGTCCATAAAGTCTATCAAACTATCTACAACCAAATCACCCCTTTGTGATCCACATGAAACACATAAAGAAGTTTTACCCCTACCTCAAGGTGTCCCCATGGCCAATTAAGAGTGTATGTGGTGTGAAAAGGCCCCACTCCACGCACTAGGGGTAAATCAAGGATTGAACCTGAGACCTAGGTGACCTAAGTCATTACTCCCAACCACTCAAACTAACCCTTGAGGGATGTACTTACTATTTTTAGCCTATCTTAGTTTAATAAATTCAATATATATTTATATCTGAGTTTAACATCTAATTGGCTTGTTGTAGATCTGATCATCACCCTTGTGCATTATCATTTATATATTCTTAACCCTATTTACCCAAGTAGGATCCAAATCTAATTTAGGGTTAAACAAAATCATTTTATAGTCTGTTTCCTTCCTATTCTAGATCTTGAACTACATTAGCATCAAAATAAGCTAAGTACATTACTTCTTTGTCATTTATATATCTATCATAGTTTTACTTACTATTTTTAACCTTTCTCAGTTTAAAAAATTTAGTATATGTTTATATCCAAGTTTAGCACCCAATTGGCTTATTGTAGATTTTATTATCACTCTTATACATTATTATTTTTATATTATTCACTCTATCTACCTAAGTAAGGATCTGAATCTAATTTAGGGTTAAACACATGTATATACTCATGCTTATATCCTACATAATGTGCTAGATATTCTATGCTACATGATGTTTTGTTAACACATGTATATAGGGACTAGTATGTCATACTTATGCTAGTTGGTTATATATTTCATTTATTCATCTTATCACATGGCTTACTTGAGTGTAGTTTCTTATTTTCTATCTTATTTAGACTGTGAAACATTTAAATGTGTTCCTTGTTTATTGGCCCCAATGCCATTGATTATTTTTTTAGTGTGCAGACATTTGAATGTGTCCTCCCTTTTGAGTGTGTAGCATTTGAACATGCCCTTTATTTGTGGTCTCCTTATACCATTTTATGTGACATTAGGTGCTCTTGTGTGTGTTTTGATAGAATTCATACAAACATATGTGATGCACAATAGATCTATGATGTAAATAATTAGTAAAACATAGAATAATCAACATATGAACACAGTGACATGGTGATTTAATGTAGGAAAACCTCAAAAGGTAAAATAACCCACAAATTTTTATATTCATATATATAAGAAACTTATTAACTCCAATACACATCCATCTCCTTCTCACTTTCTCTTTATCAATCTTCTTCATAAAACCTTTCCAAGTTATTTGTCATACACAAATATCATTTTTTCATAATATAACTAAAAAACATTCAAGTATTTGAATGCATTTATAATAAAAGTAAAACCCTCTTTATAATAAACGTGAGGGGAGGTGACCATTGTAACCAATGGTTCCAACCATCCTAAGAATATTTTAAAACAATGATAAATAAAAAAATATGTTTTCTTATTTATTTACATGAGATTTTTCAACTTATGTTAATAAATAATAAATAATTATTATTAAATTTATCTAAAATGTACTAAGGGTCTATAATTGCACCACTTAGACATTAAATTTTTTAACATTTTCTCTTAATGTTAAGTGAGGATAAATGTCATAATCACCTTAATAAAGGAACTATACTATATACATAATTAAAGGATTTAAAAAACCTTCATCATGTCAAACATTACATTTTGAAACAAAATGAACTATAATCTATAAACTATTTTAAAATTAATTCTAAGCTAGCATGATCATGAGGCTAAATCTCATAGTTACTCATGAATAACCAACCAATCATATTTAAAGCCTTTTATAACACAAGGACCTCCAATACAAAGTATGTTTTTATGTATTAGGGTACAAAAGTAAAAATTCCACATGAAGTTCACTCAAATAATATAACTTCTACATGAATCTTATAATGATTTAAAATGATAAGAAGTATAGACAAGAAGAAGGAACACATGGCCATTAGGAAGTGTCATTGTCATGCACACTCTTTAATGTTAATTGTGAGAGGCCTAACATTGTATGAAATTAAAAAAACTTGGTAGCACTAAGTTGTTTTGTGAATATATCAACCATATGTTCATTCATAGAATAAAATTGCATATCAATATCACCATTGAAGACTTTTTCTCAGATAAAATGCACATAAATTCAATATGTTTAGTTTATTGATTTTGTTTTAAATTTTTCACTAGAGCTATACAATTTTGGCTATCACAATGAAGGGGGTATTGTGAGAAATATTTAAATAAAGTTCTTCTAATAACCTTTGCATCTATATGGATTTTTTAGTAGCTTCCATATCACTTTTATACTCTTCTTCTATAGAAGAAATAGATACAGTAAGTTGATTTTTAGTACTCCAAGTGATAGCATCTGCACCAAACTTAAACACATGTCCAAAAGTAAATTTGTGATCTATAGTATCACCAGTATGGTTAAAATCATAATAACCATATAATTTAGTTTTATCAATGAAAGAATAAAATAAATCAAAATCAATAATTTTTCTAATATAATGAATTATAAGTTTAGTTAATTTTCAATTATCTAAATATGGATCTTGCATTAATCTTAAAGTAACACCAACAACATATGTAATATTTGGCATAGTAATGGTTAGATAAAACAAACCATCCACAAACTGTCTATCCAAAGCATGGTTAGCTTTTTCACATTCAAATTTTGGATTAAATTTGACACAAAATTCAATAGGAGTAGATGTAAATTTATAATCAATCATAGTAAACTTAATAAGAATACTATGTGCATATTGAGATTGTGATACAACAATGGAATATTTATTTTAAAATATAGTCATTCCTAAAAAATGATGCAAAATATCTAAATAAGTCATTTCAAATATTTGACTCAGTTTATCATTATATTTATGGATTAAACTAATCAGATCATCAGTAATCAAAATATCATCAGCATATAATATAATTAAGATTAAATGATCATTTTCAACTTTGACAAAGAGATCATTATTAGAAAAGCAGTTAAAAAAACATAATTTTTTAAAGAAAAAAGTAATTTTATAATTATCAAGCTTAGGGAGCTTGTTTTAAACCATATAGTGATTTTTAAAACTTACACACATAATCTTCTCTATTATGGTTGTGGAACCTTTAGGCCGATTCATATAATTTTTTTCTTCTAATTCACCATTTAGAAATTCATTTTTAACATCCATTTGGTAGATAATCCAGCCATTTTAGGCTACAATAGTAATACATGATCTAACAAAACTCTTTTTTGCTACAGGAACAAAGATTTCAATATAGTCAATCTCAGATTTTTAAGTAAACCCATGAGTAAACTAATATTTATTTAAACTTGTCAATTTCACCAATTGAATTATATTTTATTTTATAAAGTCATCTACAACCAACAATATGTCTTTTAGGTAGAGGTGGGATAATATCCCAAGTCTAATTTTTAATTAAGGTATAATTCTCAACTTGCATAACAATTTTCTATCAATCATTTTAAATGGCTTCCTTAAAATATTGAGTTTCACATTATACATAGTCATTAAAACATGATAAAAATATTGAATTGTAGTTAATTTATTAAGAGTAGAAGATTGGATTAGAGATTCTACCCATCTAGGTATTTTATATTGAACATGAAATTCAAAGGGTTCCTCAGACTCTAAGTTATCCAAATATGGATCAACTTCCTCTAGGGCATATGTTTCTTCATAAGGAGAACCAAGAGAGTTTGTTTCATCAAAAGAACATTGAAGAGGTTTTAAAAAGGGATCACAAAAAGATTTTTTGAAAATAAGAACATTCATATTCTCAATTATCTATTTTTTATATGAATCATATAGTCTTAATCCTTGGTCTTACCGTCATAACTTACAAAAATACAAGAACATAAATTAAGATCAAATTTCTTTCTTTTAACTTTAGGAAAAAATATGGAAGTGGGGCCACAAAAGATCTTAAGATGAGTCACACTGGGCTTATTTTCACACCATATTTATAAATAGGTATAAATATATAAATATTTAGTATGGATTCTTTAAAATATTCACAACAGTATTCATGGCTTTGGCTCATAAGAACTTCAGAGCATTTACATAATTCAACATTATTCTAGCAATTTATATAATAGTACAATTTTTCCTTTCGACAATACCATTCTACTGAAGAGAATAAGGAGTTGTTAATTCTCTTTGAATACTATAAATAATTCAAAAATAACCAAACTATTTTCTAATATATTCACTACCATTATTGGATCTTAATCTCTTAATAGAAAAATTAGAAGCATTTTCAATAAAAGCTTTAAATTCTTTGAATTTAGATAACACTTCAGATTTATTTTTAATGAAATATGGCTAGATAATTATAATATAATAATCTATCAAAGTAACATTATACAAAAAACTTTTAAGAGATATAACTTAAAGAAGTCATGTTACATCACTATGAATTAAGTCTAAATGATAAGAGAAATTTATATCATGATTCTTGTGAAAGGGATTAGTATGTTGCTTACCATGTAAGCAACCTTCATAAATTTCATGATGGAAAAAGGTAAAAGGAAGATAAACAACAACATTATGAGAAGACATATCATCTAAAATTATAAAATTAACATGTCTTAATATTTCATGCCATAATTGAGATTCATTCTAACTATACTATGAAAGACAACATGTAGAAGAAGAAGAAAATATATAAACCATTGTTTTGAATACCTTTAACAATCAGAGAACCAGATTGATTTTTAATGGATCAATTATTTTTAATTAAAATTACAATTAAATTATCATTGTAATTTGATAACAAGATAACAAATTCTACTTAAACTTAGGTACATAGAAAACATTATTAATAACAATATTTACAAATTTTGCCTTTTCTTTCTTAGTTGCTTTTAAAAATGAATTATCTCCTAAATAGATCTTTTAAAAACTATCTCTAGTATCAAATAAAATTTTAGATAAGAAAGTCACATGATGTGATGTACCACCATATAAAATCCATTCTTTCTCACTAAAATCAAACAAGGTAGCATATAAATTAATAACATTAAAATTTTAACCTTGATTGTTGTTTTAATTATGGTTTTGATTGGATTTTCACTCTTTGTTATTTTTAGGAGTATAATTATTAGTTTTATTTTTATTTTTATAATAATTTTCCATTATATGACTAAATTTACAACATAGATTAAAATTTCCATTAAACTTATGTTTATGATTTTTATTATCGGGTTTCTTATTCTTATTTTTGTCATTAGTAGAATTAGGGTTAGATTTCTAGTTTTTATTATTCTTAAAAATAGGATTGAGAGTAAGAATTTTATACACAATATTTTCAAACTTTATCAATTATTGATATTTTCTATCTTATAATAACCCATAAAGTCTCAATCTCTCTGAGTGCATGCCTTAAATAATGCATTGGGAAAGGGGTAGGTAGGCTATTGGTACTTCACATGATTGTTGTCCCTTATTACCACTTGTTATCTACACACCCATCTCCTGAAAACATTCTTGTACCCTCCTCTAGTCATTTCATCTTCATTAGCCCTTCCCTAGCCTAAAACCCTTTTTAACAGTTTATATTACACTATCAGCCCCATCAAATTTATACTCTAATTGAAAAAATTTATTTAGGGTCTAGGTCAGCCCCTAGATGACCTAGATTAAGACCTAATTTATTTTTTCAATAATGATACAAGGTTGATTAGGTTGACCTTGTTGACATAAACTTTTGAAAAGTATTAGGGTTAGATATGCCTATATAAACACATATATTTCATCATTTATTAGAGAAGAGAAGAAGAAGAGATATGTATTACACATCTGCTTATCTACTATTTTACTCGAGGAGCATATTTTAGGGCTTCATACTTTCTTTGGAGATATAGATCTTATCTTATGGAGAAGTCTTTTGGATGTATTGATAGGTTTTGTATCCTAGAGTTGATTTATCCTTGCCATCCTTACATACCAAAAAAACCTCTTGTGAAGCACCTTGGCCAAGGGAGAGATTAAGGCTTGGTAGGTTTGTCTTCAAATGTGAGTATTCTTAACTTTGTTTCTTCTTTGTAAGAGTATATAGAAATGAATTTTTACTTATCTCCCACACATTATAATTCTATATACATTGCCATGAGTATATGTTTTTGATGCATATTTACTTTTAATATTTATAAACCCCACTTTGTGCCACAAGTTTTGGTGAGCACTAGATTAGACTTCTACTTTACTTGTTATTAGTTTAGTGAATATGAAAACATAGGACCTAGTTAGGGTTACTGCATAGTTTTACTTGACTATGTTGATGAGAGTTTTAACCACATTAGTTTCTTAATGAGGTAGCCTCTAACATTTTAGGATCTAAATGGAGGTGAACTTCACTCCAAGACATGAGTTGTAGGTATGCGGTTTTAATAACTAGTTGATGAATAGCAGGTTGTTAACAAGGTTTTTGGATGGAGGGGTGGTCTCTAAAATATAAGTAAAAATATATATGATTTTTTGTATGGATTCTTGCTAATATAGAATGGGTAAGTATCAAAATAAACTCAAAAAAGATGGAAGAGTAGAGGAAAAAAAAGTTGTACGGCTTTAGGAATCACCTCTCTAGATGGTTTCTAAGTGGACAAGTGCTTTCTAAACCTATGCCTATTACTAACAATTTTTGCATACACATAGTCAGACATGGTTAAGAAGTCTAGGATGATATTGATATAAGACAAACATGGACCTTAGTCAAAGGTTGTTCCTTTTAGATCAGTTGTTGCACACCCTTAATTAGCATATTATGGCTAAGGCTTAGTGATGTTTCTAAGACAGCTATTGCACACACATATAAAACTATATTGAATGAAAGAATCTCTACACACTTCATAATATGAATCAATCAACTCAATTGTCAATAATCAATGTAATTTACCAATCCTTCAATATCTATTATACATCTAAGACTAGCATATTAATCAAGACAATAAATAACTCATTCATAGCTTTTACACACTAAGAGTTATTGAATCATACAACCAAAATAAATAAGCCTAATTACACAAACATGGAAAAGAAAATACACAAACACATGAATTGATAATCAAAATTATTTCTTATCTTATATATTAAAAATCCTCTAACCCTTCAAAATTATGGATTACAAGTGTTTAAATAGAATTGGTGAAGGGGTCACCTCATCCTCCAAGTATGTGCAAGATATAATACATGTCATAGTTAGAACTTGAGTTATAACTATAGTAAAAATCCTAGAGTTATCTTATAGTTATTAATATTCTAAGTTAGTCTTTATAAAAATATGCAATATGTTTATGTGTATAAAAATGAATTAGGAAACTTTATAATATGGTTTGAACTATAAGAAACTATAATAATATAAAATATACACCGCTGTAGAATGTTCATGAAAAAACTCTTGGCCTTTCAAGGATGTGTTGATGTATGGATGGCTACATGGACTTTAGTTAGTGTAGTAACTATGGCTATTAATATAGAACTGGAAGCAGTAGCTTGATTTTGCTTCTTCTTCACCTCTATCTTGAGCCAGCACTTATGTGAAACATCATATTGCTATTGAATTATCTGCATGTTGAAAAGAGGTAGTCTATATACCCTATTGACTTGTCCCAAGAGCTTTACATACTCTACCTTAGTCATCTAAAATTTGATCTTAAAGATTTCAACTTCAATGACCTTTCTATCAAAGCTTAAGTCGACCTCTATGTCCTTCAATGGTAACCCCTATAGATTTTGTTTGAAATTATTTATGGCCTCCTAAATGAGTTGATCAAATATAATATTATTGATCAACTTTATAGTAGTATATTTTACCTTAAACAATTTCAAATCATTCAAAATTTATAGGATGAGGGTCTCATGTTCTTGGTACTTAGGTAGCAAAGCCCCCGCTACTATCAACCATTCCCTAGCCTCTTTTATCCTGATGACCACTAGGTTGAGTGCATTATATGCCTCTAGTGGTGTCATGAGATCCAAATGGCTATAATTCTTATTAGTTGTATAAACAATTAACATTTTTAATTTATTACCATTAGACTTCAAAGAATTAAATAATTCATGAGTTTTGGTAATATAGGGGTTTAATTCAACTCACATGAATTCTAATGCTTCCAAATAATTGTAACACTTAGAAGCTACCTCTTAGACCTCAGTTTCAATGCCAACTAGTATATGTATAGTATTTTGTTGCTCTTTCAATTATTCTAATTTAGCCTTCAATTCCTATCGAGTAAATTTTGTGCCTTCATGAATTGCCACCATGGCATCCTTTTGTGCTTTAGCCAAAGATATAAATTCTTCAATATAGGTTGATTACCCCAATTGCCTATTCTATATTTTGGTCAAGGAGAAGACATCTTGCCTTTCTTCAAAAATCAATTCCCTACCAACATCATCTTCCAACTTCCTCTTCCTCACCCTTTAAATGATTTTGGATGGTTTGTCAAACAAGGTTGTTATAAAAGGGAGCTCTATTGTTTTAAAGCTAATAAATTAAAAGGTTTTGGATCTTAAATCTATGTCCCATGCAAAGATTATCAATTGGTTGAGGTCTATTTCCTTTTTGGTTTTAACCATAACTTATTCAACCTCCTCAGTTATTTGGTTCTTTGACAATGGTATCAAGCAAGGAATGATCCAAAGGATTATGGTCACTATGGTCACCATTTTTGTTAATATGAAGACCATAACTAGTAGAGCCCACTTTTATAATGGAGGGGGGATCTATCATCATGTATGGTAATGGTGTTTTATTAATTTCTTAATTACACTATTATTTATTTACCATATAATTATCCTTATTGCTTCTATTTATGACATGTGGTAGGACAAAGAACATTTAAAAGGCCCACATGATGGGTCCTCAGGCCACCATGTGGCCTACCACCATATCCTTGATATTTCTCCAATCCATAATGCATTTCAAGTTTACATGTTGAGTTCAAGTCATGACAACTTGAGTACCAACTCAAGTACCAACCCAACTTGCTTGGTAACCCAACTCACACGGTTCATCATTGAACTCATTGATCCAACTCATAGCTAGATTAACTCAAAGTTCAAACTTATCTTTAAGATTCCAACAAACAAAAGGATGTTATGCATGGTCACAATCATGAATGTAATATTTGAATCTCATCTATTTAAATAATTGTTAACATCCTTCCCATGGATGTGGGATTTTTGGTTCAAAGGATACCATTCCATGAGATGAGCAAGGGGGACCTGACGACCCTTAAACAAAATTTATGATGTGGCTGAGGCAAGGGCCTGGGAGTGAAGGCATGAATGAAGCATCTATTTTTATCATTTGATTGGAGGAATGAAGTTGCCATTAGGGCAAAGATGTATAGAGGTTTGATGTGCCTTGGATAAAAGACATTTGAATAACTCCTTTATACAATCCTGTGAAGACAAAATGAATTATTTTGAGAAACTGATAGTAAGCCTAAGTGGGCATGATAATTTATTAGTTGTTTATATATGGCTTTATAGACATTCAAGTGGATAGTTTGAAATATATGTTGGGGATCAACCAACAATATGATTACACTTATGAAAGCAATAAACCACAGAATTAAATCAGATAGATAAGTAACTAGAATGATAAATAGCAAAGAACAAGAGATACAAGAAACCACCTTGAAAACTTGTATTAAACTCTTTATAGAAGGAATACAATTGAAGAAACTTCTTTCTTCCACACCTCTCTCAGATGTACAAGATCTCTCTCTAGATCTCTCTCCCTCAAGAGCTCTCTCTCTCAAGTACAATCAACTCCAACAACCTGGAATGATTCACCTATACAATTTTGTATTGTTCTTCAACATTCACAATGTTCTACTACTTCCATAAGCTAAGAAGATCTTTCCTACATATAGAATTAGGAAACTTGAGCATGCACTTAAAACCAATAGTTAAGCCTCTTGAACAAGGGCTCTAAAAATAGTCTTGCTAATAATAGAGACGTGGACTTAAGACTATAACTTAATCTCATCATGCAAACACTCAGTTCTGTCCTCAGAAATTACTTTCTAGACGCACAGGTAACTGACGTTGGTTCCTGCCTGCTTGCACCTGACCGACGTCGGCCAATTTTTGCCGACACCGACATCTCTTCAACTGCTTCTAACCGACGTCGGTCGTTCCTGACCAACGCCGGTGACTGTGTAAACCTGTAACTTTGGTAATGCACTCCTTGGTGAAGCTTTTAGGCTCCACACCTTAACAATCTCCCACATGGAGATAAACAGTTGCACCAGTACCTGTACAGCAACATCTTTTAGCTCCTCCATCTTCAACTCAATCATGAAGACCAATAGAAGTTGAATGAAGATTCAACTTCTCCTTTATAACCGGCTTGGTTAACATATCAGCAGGATTCCTATCTGTATGGATCTTCTCCAGCTTCAACTCACCATCCTCCAATACCTGTCTTATGAAGTGGTACCTAAGTTGTATATGCTTGGTTCTTGAATGAAAGGTTGAATTCTTAGCCAAATGAATGGCACTCTGACTATCATTATATAGTCTGCAACTCTCTTGCTCCTTTCCAAGCTCTTCCATGAACCATGTCATCCATATCATCTCTTTGCTAGCCTCTGTGGCTGCAATATACTCTGCTTCTGTAGTTGACAAGGCAACAACCTTCTGCAACTTTGATATCCAGCTAACCGTCATTCCACCAACAGTGAAAACATATCCTGTGGTGCTCCTCCTGCCATCCAAATCACCTGCCATATCTGAATCTACATAACCATGTAGAGAAGTATCTGAACCTCCATAGCACAAATGCCTACTGCTGGTTCCTCTCAGATATCTAAGGATCCACTGAACTACTTTCCAGTGTTCCTTCCCTGGATTGGCCATATACTTACTTACAACTCCCACTGCTTGGGCAATATTTGGTCTAGTACACACCATTGCATACATTAAACTCCCTACTACGGAAGAATATGGAACCTTACTCATGTACTCTACCTCATCATGTGAATTAGGACATTGTTCTTTACTCAACTTAAAATGTCCAGCCAAAGGTGTGCTTACTGGTTTAGCATCCTGCATATTGAACCGTTTCAACACCTTGTTCACATAATCCTCTTGAGACAAAATCAACCTATGATTTTTCTTGTCTCTCTTAATGCTCATGCCAAGGATTTTCTTTGCTGCTCCCAAATCCTTCATAGCAAATGTTTGAGCTAATTTCACCTTAAGCTCAGAGATATCCTGCATGTGTGATCCTACAACTAGCATATCATCTACATAAAACAATAAGATAATATATCTACCATTATCCAATCTCTTAAAATACACACAATGGTCAGATTGACACCTACTATAGCCATGCTCAGTCATAAACCTGTCAAATTTCAAATACCACTGTCTAGGAGCTTGCTTGAGGCCATACAAGCTTTTCTTCAATCTGCACACTAACTTCTCCTTACCTTTGACCTCAAATCCTTCCAGCTGTTCCATGTATATTTCCTCATCCAAATCTCCATGAAGAAATCCTATCTTAACATCTAGCTGCTCAAGATGCAAATCCTCAATAGCAACCAAAGACAATACAACCCGTATAGAAGTCATTTTAACAACAGGAGAAAAAATCTCACCAAAGTCAATTCCTGGCTTTTGTGCAAATCCTTTCACTAAAAACCTGGCCTTATATCTCATCTATCCATTCTCACCTTCTTTCAACCTATAGGTCCATATGTTCTTCAGTCTCCTCTTACCTGCTGGCAACTCAACCAAATCCCATGTTTGGTTCTCTCTCAAGGACTCCATTTCCTCAACCATGCCACGCTCCCACTGACTCTTGGACTCCACCTGTAATGCTTCTTCAAAACTCTCTAATTCTCCACCATCAGTTAGCAATAAATAGAATAATGAAGGAAAATATCTAATTGGAGGCTTACTTACCCTTTCTGACCTCCTGATGGGCATCTGAAACTCATTCACAACACGTTGTCTACCCAAATTCTCTAACAGTGACCAACCTCGGTCACCTCCAAACCTGTTACTGGCTGACGCCAGTTCTTCCTGACCGACGTCAGTGCTTGTCCTACCGACGTCGATCTCTGTATGACCGACATCAGTTTCTGTTCTACCGACGTAGGTTCCTATCCTGCTGACGTCGGTCTCTGTGTTTTCTTGCAAGTGATTATTTCTTTTTCTTGTGAGCTCATTTTGGACCGTCACCTCGTCCAATTCTCCATTGCTCTACCCAGATTGATTCAGCTTCTTTAGCTAATCACTATACATCACTTTTTCATTGAAAACAACATCACGGCTCCTAATTACCTTGTTAGTTCCTAGATTCCAAAATTTGAAACCAAAATCATCTGAGCCATAGCCAATAAACGTGCACCTCATAGACTTAGCATCCAGCTTCTTTCTATTTTCCTTATCTACGTGCACAAAGGCTTCACAACCAAAAACTTTGAGATATGAGAGATCTACCTTTTTACCTATCCATGCCTCTTCTGGAATTCCACCATCCAGAGCTGTAGAGGGTCCTCTATTAATCAGGTACACTACAGTATCCACTGCTTCTACCCAAAACTCTAAGGGCAAACTAGCATGCAATCTCATACATCTTGCACGCTCCATGATTTTTTTGTTCATCCTTTCAGCAATACCATTCTGCTGAGGTGTCCTTGGGACCGTCCTTTGCCTGTAGATTCCATGCATATAACAATATCAATTGAACTTAAAGCTGTAGAACTCACCACCATTGTCAGATCTCAGGCACTTCAATCTTCTGCCTGTTTCATTCTCAACCATAGCTTTCCAAATCTTAAAAGTCTCAAATACATCAGATTTCTTCTTAATACAATAGATCCATACCTTTCTTGTAGCATCATTTATGAATGTAACATAGTACTGTGATCCTCCAATAGAAGCTACCTGAGCTGATCCCCACACGTCTATGTGAACAAGCTGCAACTTATGCCTCTTCTTTGTTGACCCAGTCTTAAGAAAACTCACTCTCTTCTATTTTCCAAACACACAATGCTCACAAAATTCTAGATCTATGTTTTTCAAATCTGAAAGCTTACCTCTAGACTTAAGAATTGACATCCCCTTCTCACTCATGTGGCCAAGCCTTGAGTGCCACAATTTAGCATCCACATCTGAAGTAGATAATACAGAAGGAGAAATATTAGTAACACAATTACATAAATAGAGAGTACCAACTCTCTTACCTCTGGCCATAACAAGTGCACCCTTGGTCACCTTCCAAGATTTAGCTATGAGAGTTATTGTACAACCCTCACCCCTAACTTTCCTGTAGAAATCAAATTCCTCTTCAAGCTAGGAACATGCATAACATCTCTCAACACCCATGTGTTGCCATTCTGTATTTTCAGCTACACTTTACCTTTGCCAATTATTTTACAAGGCTCATCATCCCCTAAATACACTATTCTAAAATCTCCATGGATATAGTCACTAAAATATTTTCTATTAGGGGTAGCATGAAAAGATGCACTAGAATCTAATACCCAAGATTCTATATTATTATGCAAAGAGAATATTAAAGCATCTTGTGCAATACTTGAAACCTTTACTTCTTCTTTTCCTTCGTGTTGATTGTCCTCCTTAGGCTTTGACTAGCAATCTCTGCTTATGTGCCCCATCTTTCCACAATTCCAGCATTGTGGCCTCCTGCCATTTCTGGATTTGGATCTACCTCTCACCTTAGACTTAGATCTTGATCTCCTCTTGCTCTTCTCTTTTTGCCTTCCCCTACTCTCAAGATTTAAAGAGTTCCCTGATGTTTTCTCTATGCTTTTCCTGCAAATTTCCTCATTCAAGATCACACTAACAACATCCTCTACTTTCAAAATATTTGAGGCAGATGCAGTATTAGAAACTGCCATTACTAAGCTATGCCAGCTTTCAGGCAAAGAACATAATATTAAAAGAGATTTTATTTCATCATCAAACACAATATTGACTGAACTTAATTGATTAACAATTCCATGGAAATTATTCAAGTGATTAGATACAGATCCACCTTCCTGCATACGCAAATTAAATAACTGCTTCATAAGATATACCTTATTAGAAGCTGAGGGTTTTTCATACAAATTTGCTAAAGTAGTCATCAACTCTACTGTAGACTTTGCCTGTGATAAATTAGATATCACAGTAGATGCTAGACTCAGTCTTATAGACCCCAGGGCCTTTCTATCAAGAACTTCCCATTCTTCATCATCCATGTCTGTGGGCTTCTTTGCAATCCCACCTAACGGTAAGTATAGATCTTTCTGATATAGATAGTCCTCTATCTGCATTCTCTAATGTTGATAATTTTTGCCATTGAACTTCTCCATTCTTAGCTTACTTTCTTCTGCCATTGCTTCTCCCACTCAAAAAAAAATCCCTACAGAAACCCCTGTGAGCAACCCGTAATCAATACACACTACACAGATCTGAACCACCTGTTAGTGAACCTGAGCTTTGATACCACTTATGGATATCAAGCTCTAAACCTAAAACCAAGCTCTGATACCACTTGTTGGGGATCAACCAACAATATGATTACACTTATGAAAGCAATAAACCATGAAATTAAATTAGATAGATAAGTAACTAGAATGATAAATAGCAAAGAACAAGAGATACAAGAAACCACCCTGAAAACTTGTATTAAACTCTTTATAGAAGGAATACAATTGAAGAAACTAATTTCTTCCACACCTCTCTCAGATGTACAAGATCTCTCTCTAGATCTCTTTCCCTCAAGAGCTCTCTCTCTCAAGTACAATCAACTCCAACAACCTGGAATGATTCACCTATACAATTCTGTACTATTCTTCAACATTCACAATGTTCTACTACTTCCACAAGCTAAGAGTATCTTTCCTACATATATAATTAGGAAACTTGAGCATGCACTTATAACCAACAGTTAAGCCTCTTGAACAAGGGCTCTAAAAATAGTCTTGCTAATAATAGAGACGCGGACTTAAGACTACAACTTAATCGCATCATGCAAACACTCAGTTCTGTCCTCGAAAATCGCTTTCTGGATGCACAGGTAACCAACGCTGGTTCCTACCTGCTTGCACCTGACTGACATCAGCCAATTTCTGCCGACGTCGAAATCTCTTCAACTGCTCTTGACCGATGTCGGTCGCTCCTGACCGATGCCGGTGACTGTGTAAACCTGCAAATTTGGAATTGCGCTCTTTGGTGAAGCTTTTAGGCTCCACACCTTAACAATATAAAAGAGGATGCCAGCTTATAAGGCCATTGAATTATGGCCATTCAAAAGATCATTGGAATTTGAAAGATAGGTAGTGGACGTGGCTACATATTGGGTTCACAAAGTCCTAAATAGGGACATTCTTGACTACTGAGCAGAATTATGGGCATTGAAGGATCAAAGAACTGAGGAAATGCCATTTAATAGATGAAGGCTATGGAATCAATTTGAGTTGATGGTAAATACATTATGTCTATTCAGTAAAGCCATTAAATCTAGGGTGTAGGCATATATGCATTATTTTATTAGCATGGTTGTAGATCCAAAGGGCATCGAGGTAAATTTCCTTATAGCTAATTGATGTATTCTTTGATCGATGCATTTTTGTAATAGTATAGCTCAATCCTAATCTATGAAAGAGACCTTGAATTTTAAAGATCACCTACTTTAATAGAGACTGTGAGTGAAAAGGAGAGTGCAGATGTCAGTATACTATTGTCAAAGACATCAAACCATGACTGGGCAAAGATCTAGAAGGGATCGATTTGGTAAGGGCAAATGTGTTTTTATTTATATAAATGCTTTCTTCTATTTTCATAAGTCTTTAGCTAGGTAATGAGTGGTTTTTAAAAGGCATAGGGTCCTAAATATCCTTCTTTGGATGTTATGGGATATTTAAAAATATTCTCAAAGAGCAAGTGGGATAAATGCCAATTATAAGGCAAGTGTGTTTATTTAAAGATTTTACATTGACAAACAGAGACCCAATCCCAGAGTCAAATCATTTCTTATTTTGTATAGTGATAGATAAGTAAGATATGTATCTGTGTATTGATTATATAGATTATATAGTGATAGCTAACGAAGGGATGTAATGTGAATATCGAACTGAGATGGTATTAATAGAGACCAAGTCTGGTTATTTCCTTATGTGTGGAAGATAAGGGAAATATGTATTGTGACATAGTATTGATATAGAGACTTGTGATTATATTATTTCTATTACCTCTCTTTGTTTTTAACCTAGAGGGATATAGATAGTTGTAGGGTTATTGGGGGTTATAGGTCTAAACAAAAACTAGACACTCTTGTTTATATTTATTATTACTCATGTTTACTCATTTGTCAAAGTTTTTAATAGATACTCTGAATGGAGAATATATTGTCTATATGCATGGAGAGGAAATATAAATGTTGTTGATTAAGGATGATTAATTTAGATCCTTAGAGCCTTCACTATCAGATTTCAGCATTACATTACAAGTTCCTTAAATCCACTTATGATGTAAGTTGAAAAGTGTATATTTGCATGATTGTTATAATGGATCGGATTGAATTTAATAAATCTTGGATACGTAGCCCAAATGATGGGTGAACCCTATTATCACTTTTGGTGTCCCTTTTCCTTTCAGTATTTCTATGTTTTATTTTAATTCAGTTGGTAAAAGAATTAATGAGGCATTAAGATTAAATTATAGAAATTTATAAATGATGGAGTTTATAAATATGGGAAATGAGATGATGAAGTTTTTTGATCAATTTCTATTCATTCATAAAAAATTCCCCAACCAATTTATATGTCATTAAATGGGAAATTAAGAGTTTTAGAATCTGATATTTAAATAGTTTGTTTTATCTGAGAATTAAACATGGTTTACAGATCAAATTTGGTATCAGAGCAAGTGATTGTAAGACCTTGCTTTAGTTGTGATATACTTTAGTTTGGAGTTTTATCAGATTCTTACTTTATTATTATTTTATTTAAGTTGACCATGTAGGAAGGATAGTGCAAAGCTAAATTAGAAGGTGTTCCAATTCGTTAGAAGAAGACAAGCTTCTAACAGCCAAGGTTCTAGAACCACTAGCCCTACAGGATCAACACACATGAAGAACATTGCAGTGTCAATTGAGGTGTGAGATGGTATTGTGAAATAAAGATCCTTTCTTCCTTGGGAAGCATTTAGATAAAGTACAAGGCACTTTCAGTGATGCACATCCAAGATAAAATAGTTGTAGTTCGATTACCAGTCTTACATAGAGGGTAGATTGAGGTATGGTTGTAATTTGATTTCAAATTAGTATTGAAACAATATTTTTGGTCTTTGATAACCAATTATGTAGCCTTTATATTTTGGACTACTAATCATATTCTAGATGCCTATGTCTTTCATGATAAGAACACGTGAAAAGACCAATGTCATGGTAAGATATAGAAATGGCAATAAGGCATTATTCAGTATTGAACAAGTTTTTGCACTTTGAGTTTTGAGTTTTTAACTAGTTCAAAGATTGGTAAGTTTCATAGCTTTGTTAAGAGTTGTAGGAAGCAAAAAGGGACTTGTTTAAACACCAACACTATGTCAACTAGTACTCAGTAGGTGCACTTAAAAACTTCTTTAGAGGTATAAATTATTCTCAAATGTAACAATGTTTGCACAGTTTTCATTGAATCCTTTGTGTAAGGTTGCTTTGGGAGTAAAATATGTATTTGTTTGGAATTATTTTTAAAGCATTTTTGAAATATAACATGGATCATATAATTATTTGAGATAGAATTGAAAAGATGAAAAAACTACTATTCATTTGTGAAACCTATAAAGAGGGAGCAGCCCTTATGGGTTATATGGTTTACTTGAATAGTATTAGATAAGCATTACTATAGTCTTGAATAATATGCTTAGTTTCCCTCTAACACATTATTGTCAAATAAATTCCTAATTATTGAATTTGGGAAGGAAATTTTGTTAAAGTTATAGTTGGAAGGGTTTATGTTTGCTATCTCATATTTCAATTTTCCATTGTGATTCTATTTTAGAAACTAACTTAGTTGGATGAGTTGTGGAGATATGAATTAGGGAGTAGTCAAATGGTGAAGGAAACCTCAAGATAGGTTTAAAATACTTGGTTTTCTTCACACCTTTGTATGATATTTGCTTACAGTTACTTGTAAATTTATGAGTTTGTAAAAAAGCTCTTGTTATGGAAAGTTTTCCAACATGACATTGGAGTTTGACAGGTACAGGGAAGGATTTGATAATTAGTCTGAGAAACACAGTAATTAATTTTATTGTTTATAGTTTCCTTGATTATCCTCAGGTATTATGTGTATTGTGCATTAGTCACCTTAGGATATACAAATGTATTATACATTTTTATATTATGCATATACATTTAAGTCCCACATCATTATGGGCAATGTCTGTATTTGAAACTATTTGTACTCACATGTATGTTTGTCATATACATCATGTAGGATTATTGTCTAAGACCCATAAATGGGAAATGTTTGTAATACAAGTATACATATGTGAAGTTGTTTGTAAATCCTAAAGGTGTATACAACATAATTTATTTCCCTTATGTGATAACAAGGAGAATACCTTAACCTTCATCTGGTGCAGGGTTGAGAGAAGCTACTAGATATTATGACTATTTTGGGTAATAGGTCATTTGGTAGAATGGATATAGAGTTTATTGTACTCTCCATATATATGTTGCAATTGTAGTTGTACCATGACTTTTATGGATTTTTGTTCATTGGTGTGATGGATAAAGTCATGTAGTAGGTTCAATTGGATTCTTGATACTTTTGAGGACAAAATCCTCTTTGTGGAGAGGTTTGATTCAAAGGATTATGGTCACTGTGGTTACCATTTTTGTCGATAATTAAAAGGGCCAGCTATAAAGATCGTAGCTGATGGAGCCCACTTTTATAATGGAGGGGGGCTCTACCACTATGTATGGTAATGGTGTTTTATCAATTCTATAATTACACTATTATTTATTTACCATAAAATTATCCATGATGCTTCTGGTTATGATGCATGGCAAGATGATAAACATTTAGAAGGTCCATATGGTGGGTCCTTAGGCCACCATGTGGCCTACCACCATATCCTTGATATTTTTTTGATCCACAATGCATTCCAAGTTTACATGCTAATTTTGAGTCATGACAACTCGAGTACCAACTTGAGTTACTAACCTAACTCACTTAGAAACCCAACTCAC
Organism: Torreya grandis; assembly: GCA_037957365.1. Taxonomy (NCBI): domain Eukaryota; kingdom Viridiplantae; phylum Streptophyta; class Pinopsida; order Cupressales; family Taxaceae; genus Torreya; species Torreya grandis. Next base: position 139,967 of record JARHVA010003524.1, read on the forward strand.
ATGGTAACCCAACTCAAATTTCATCATCAAGTTCATCGATCTAACTCATAACCAGCTCAACTCAAAGTCCAAACTTAGCTTCAAGATTCCAACAAACAAAAGGATGTTATGCATGGTCATAGCCATGAATGTAATATTCCAATCTCATCTATTTAAATAAATATTTACATCCATATCCCATGGATGTGGGATTTTTGGTTCTTAAAAAGGATATCATGTCATGAGATGAGCAAGGGGGATTCGACAACCCTTCAATAGAGTTTATGGCTTGGTTGGGGCAAGGTCCTAAAACCAAAGGCATGAATAAAACATCCATTTCTCTTATTCAATTGGAAGAATGAAGTCACCATTGATGTAGATATGTACAGAGGTTCAATGTTCCTCAGATAGAGGACATTTGAATAACTCCTTTATACAATCATGTGAAGAGAAGATGAACCATTCTAGGAAACTGACAGTAATCCTGAGTGGGTGTGGGAATTTTTTGGTTATTTGGATATGAATTTATAGCCATTCAAGTGGATAGTTCAAAATATAGAGGAGGATGCCAACTTACAATTCCATTGATTTATGGCCATTCAAAAGGTCATTAAGCTTTGAAAGATAGGCGGTCAACATGGTTGTATATTGGGTTCACACAGTCCTAAATAGGGACGTTCTTATCTACTGAGTAGAAACCTAGGCATCAAAGGATCAAAGAGATAAGGAGATGTCATTTGATGGATGAAGGCTATGGCATTGATCTAAGTTAATGGTAAATGTCTTACACATATTTAGTAAAGTCATTGAAGCTAGGGCATAGGCATATATGCATTATTGTATTAGCATGGTTGCAGATCTAAAGGGCATCAATGTAATTTTCCTTATGGCTAATTTATGCATTTTTTAATTGATGCATTGTTGTAATAGCATGACTCGATCTTGATCTACATAAGAGATCATGATTATAAATATTTCCTACTTTGACAAAGGCTATGAGTGAAAAGGAGAACATAGATGTCAGTATACTATTGGCAAAGCCATCAAACCATAGCTGGGTAGAGATCTATATGGGATTGGTTTGGTAAGGGAGAATGTGTTTTTATTTAGATAAACACTATCTTCTATTTTCATAAGCTTTTGGCCAATTAATGAGTGGCATTTTTTAAAAAAAGGCATAGGGTCCCGAATATCCTTCTTTTGATGTTATGGAATATTTGAAAATAGTCCCAAAGAGTAAGTGGGATATACACCAATTATAAGGCAAGTATGTTTATTTAAATATTTACATTGACACACAGAGACCCAATCTCATATTCAAATCATTTCTTCTTTTGTATAGTGATATCTAAGAAAGATATGTATTTGTGTATTGATTATATAGATTGTATAGTGATATTAAAGGAAGGGATGTGACGTGAATATCCAATTAAGATGGTATTGACAAAGACCAAGTTTTGTTATTTATTTATCTATGGTAGATAAGGGAAATATGTATTGTGACACATTATTGATATAAAGACTTGTGAATGTATTATTTCTATTACCTCTATTTGTTTTTAACCTGGAGGGATATAGATATTTGTAGGGTTATCAGGGGTTGCAGGTCTGAATAAATAATAGACACTACTATTTATGATTATTATTACTCATTTTTACCCATTTGTCAGATTTTTTAACAGATACTCTGAATGGAGAATATATTACCTACATGCACAAAGAGGAAATATAAATGTTGTTGACAAAGGGAGATTGCTTCAGAGCCTCAAAGCCTTCACTGTTAGATTTCAACATTACATTATAGGTTCCTTAAATCCACTTATGATGTAAGTTGAAAAGTGTATATTTGCATCATTTTTATAATGGATCAAATTTTAGTTAAGCAATCTCAGAGATGTAGCCCAAATGGGTGAACTCCATTATCACTTTTGGTGTCCTTATTCCTTTTAGTATTTATGTGTTTCATTTTAATTTAGTCAATAAAAGAATTAATGAGGCACTAAGATTAAATTATAGAAAGTTATAAATGATGGAGTTTATAAATACAAGAAATGATTTGATGAAGTTTTTTGATTAATTTCTATTTATTCCGAGAACATTTCGTAACCATTTTCTATGTCATTAAATGGGAAATTGAGAGTTTTAGAATCCAATATTTAAATTATTTGTTTTATTTGTGAATTAAACCCAGATTAAGGATCAAGGAAGTCCAAATAATCTTAGACTAATCCAAACCTCCTTATTGGGGGAGTGGATGGACTATGACCATTTGTGTTTTTTCCTTCTTACTCTTACCTGAACTTATAAAAATGGTTTCATGGGATGGAGTGGTAGATGTCATAGGGAGAGTGATTTGGGTGGATTAGACATGAAGATGGGGAGTGTCCATGGTTTTTTCCACCTTCCTAGATGCCATTTTCTTCTTCAATGATCTGACAGTGGCAATATTAGAAAGAATACTAGAAGTAGCCATGATGGAGGTGGATGGCATGGGGGTGGAAAATAGATTAATGGTGGTAGAAGATGGAGCAGTATTAGAATCATCCTTCTCAACCTTTGGGGTAAGTAAGGGGAAATGAAAGAAAGAGGAGGATTTGAATGAATCATCATAAGTAGAACTGATAACTTCCACCTTAAGAGTTTTCAAAATAGATGATATTGACATAGAACCAAAAATGGGAACAAAAGAAGAGAGTAGGAAAGTGGTCTCTAAAACCTGATTACCTATGGGGTCCTCCATAGCTAGTGTTTTTCCCTTATCACCCTTGAGGCTTAGAGCCTTAGCTACTTATAATTTTTCCTCTTCATTAGGATCGTCTTCTTCTTCCTCCTATTATACTTATTATGACATGGTAGGCAAACTTTGAGGTTGCTCTATTTTAAGATGACTTGTGGGGGGAGTCCTAGGCTTCTTCTTATAGAAAATGGTAGTCTTAGGCTATGAGGAGAAGCCTTGTTGAACTTATACAACTTCTTCATCTATGGCTACCTCTGAAGATGTAGAATCTTGTACCTGGGGGGTAGCTATAAGCATTTGAATTACACTAACAACTGGCTATTCTAGTCCTTTCTCTTCCTCATCAGAGGAATCGAGATTTATGGGGTCTCCTAGAGCTCCTTTGGGGTTAGGTTCACTCACCCCTAATTCTTTATTAATAACCTTTATCTTGAAAATAAGCTCTTGTGATGGGCCTCCTTGTTCTTGGACTACTCTGTGGCTTGGCCTTTCCAAAATTTTGAGTGTGTCCACCCTACAAAGAGTGGCATTCTTATATATAATTACTTCATAATGATTGAAGTTTCATGTTGGACTACCCTTAAATTATCATCCTTTAAACTAGCAACCCTTTCCCTTTCCAAGACCTCCTCATCATTCTATTCATTCATGAACAAAAAATTATAATCATAGTGGACGTGTTAGTAAGGGATACCAAGGCCCTGAATATGCTTTTAGATGGTGCAATGAGGATCCCAATACCTATATGGGACTATGGGAAAATGGTAACTCTTATTTTTTTTGCCCACATCTCTGAAGTTTTTACTCATTATGTATACCATTTTGATAATAACCATGTGGTGGCCAAAGAACATGCTCTTCTTATTTTTTGTTAGATCCTCCACTATGTTCCACCATAGCTAAAAAGCAATTTATTACTCAACCAATTTGTCAAGTACATATTTTGGGAGACATAGGGGATGAACCTTGTTCCCATAGATCATGATAATAGTGTCATCTAGATATAGAAAATAATCACCCCTTGAAGATAGTGTCTTCACAATGCTTACTCTGACCCTAGGCATTGAAGAACCATTTATTATTTGCCAAATTTGAGGATAAACATCCCCATAAATCCTCACCATATTTTTAATATAAGCATAAATATATAGAAATCGATAATGATCACAAATTTTATTTTTGATACAGTCGATGGTTAGGCTCTATAGCTCACCAAGGACTTTATATATTATTGCCATGATAGTGTCTAGAAGATAAAACATCATATAGAAATGGTCCGCTAGAGTGGGTTATTTGTCCTTATGAATGACCTATTCTCTTAGATGGAAACTAATAATTTCTCCCAAAGTGAGCATGGCATCATTGGTCAGCATCATGTGTAATAATGATACTTAGTCTAAATTGAGGAAATGGATACTAGTGTAGACACTAGAAAATTACACATGATGGTTCTAGATGTTGAAACACCCCTGGATCAGACCATTACCCAACCTCTAACCATAAACCTGAGTTAGTTTAGCCAACTAGCTAAACCAACTCACCAACCTACCCTTTTCACCCCGCTTGACCTTTGATACTCAACTATCGATAGTCATAATGACCACCGACGGTCACCTTGACCATCGACAGTTAGGTCCCTACCACTTGGACAATCAAATTTAGTCTATGTGTGAACATAAATACATCATAATTTAATTTATGTAGTGAGCTAATGCATCAAGAATTAAATTTGTGTAATTATTTTCACCCCTTCTAGAACCTACACCTCCATCTCTTTTGCCTATTAAAGAGAGGAGCAGGAGGTGAAAAAAATCAATCCATCCATCCCAAAGCTTAGAAATCAAGCTATCAACCAACATCAAGAACTTGTTTACAAGTCTTCCCTTTAGCAAGTCAGTAGCTATGATAGAGACCCAAACCTATACCAAAATTATTTTATAATAAAATAATTGTTACTCTGCCATAATCACTCTAGATCAGCTACCAACTAGTATATTTATGATTTTCAAGTTTTGATAATTTGGTTTCCAACTCAGACCTTCTTGCATCATATCCTCTGACCCCCTACCTCAACTAGACCTCCAAACCACTGACTAACCCCTTTTATAACTTGAACTAGACTCTTTTTTAAACACCTTCAAAACCCACAGCAACCATTGATGGTCACCCTAACCACCGATGGTCACCTTCAACTGCCAACGATTACCCAACCATTGACAATAACCATAATTATTGATGGTCACCCTGAACATTAATAGTCACTATGGTAGGAAATAATAGCAAGTTATTTCCACCTACTTACCCTCAGCCAAATTCCACTTCCTATCTTTTTGCTTATTCATAGACCCTTGCCTAAGTTTTTGGACCCAACTTGACCTATTTAGCATTAGTATTGACATGTTATTTGTTATAATTAATCTATTTTATTTATCATGTATTTGTTTCTTCTAATATTCTCTTTCAGTCTTTTCTATGATTTGATGCAATTATTTCATCTTTATTTCTTTTAAATTAACTATTTTAAGAGTGTGGATTGATAGCCTCCTAGTAAGCTCACGTTTCTTGGATCTAGATTATGATAGGCAACCTACCTTGCTACCCATCTAACAACCCTTTTTGCATTAGTGTTTTCTTATCTACATCATATTTTTCGTAAGACAAAGAGGAGATCTTTATAATCATCTATATCATGCATGCACAAACAAGCAAGTTCTTCCACCATACCCACATTTAGTTTCTTACTTATTTTTTAAGTAGAAAATAAACTAAAATTAAGAGAAACATTTTAGCACACTTGGTTGGACCTAGTAACATCTAGGTGCCCTTTTCTTCCTTATTCTATGCTCATATAAAGAAATCAAAATTTATTTTGGGTATAAAATAAACCTTGCATACATGATTGCTTGCATGTTTATCTCACATAGTTAAAATTAGGCAAATTAATTCAATTATAACTTCATTTATTTATCACACACAATACCAAACCACTTAAATCAATCAAAACATCACAATAATTGACATAAGTCCCAACTAGGGTTTCATCTCCTAGTGAATCACCTTCACCCTTTGTCTATCTTACTTAGAAGTCATTAACAAGAAGAAAAACCAAAACTTGGCTCTCTAATTAAGCCTAAACTCTGGAAATTAGTATATACTAGCTAAGAACTCAACACCCTTATCACTACAATGTGTAAAGTGAGGGGGTAGGCCCCAATACCAAGACACATATTGATTTCTAACACATATCCTTTTGAGAGCCTTGAACACCTGAAACCAACCATAGATTTATTTTCTAGTACCTATTCTACAAACCGGTTCTTCTTCACACTTTCCAACTAAGGCATAAGTTAAAAGAGATGTAAAAGGTACCCTAAAATTTTAAACATACTCTAGTGTGTGTTTTGTATTGCCTTGAGATCTTTGTCTTTTGTTTTCTCTATGTTTGAGTTGTAATCTTTCCTTTACTCTTTTCTATTCCTCATATGGTTTTTACTAAACAATAGTTAAGGAACCAAACCAGCCAAGAGCCACCTTCCTCTTCTTCATCATCCATGGAGTATACCTCAAATGTTGAGGGCTCTCCCCATCCTTCTACCCCCCTACCATGCCTTGGATAGTTGTTTAAGGTGATTTGGATTTTTCCACCTTCCTTGATAATAACCCTGTGGCCCTCTGACATTACCTTAACACCTTATCTCATCGCACCCGTACTTCGATTTCTCCTAGTGATCCACCCTTTGGGATGCCTCCCCATATTATGGTTTTCGCTACCTCTAACTAACCCATGATCACTCAAACATCTTCCTCCACAAATAACCCACCTACTACCTCCACCCAAACTCAATCAAATAACCCAACCAATAACCAAACAACCACTACACCAACCAAAAATTCCTCCAACATTGGGATAACCTCACCTCTTGTTACCCATACCCCATATAGCATGGGGATACCTTCTACCCATATTTCCAATATCCCCCCTATCACTTCCAACCCACTAATCTGCACCCCACTTTAAAGTGTAGTGCTTTCTATACCTTCTACCCTTCCACCTATCAGTACTAGAGTTACCACTCACCCCTAACCAATTAATCCATCGATACCTCCAACCCAATCCATATCAATTCCTCAATCTACCAATCCAATCATACCTCTAAACCAACCCAAATAAACTCTTCAACAAATACTATGACATGTTACCCATGCTATGTTCCTAATCCACAAGGATATATAGCTCCATCTTTTACCCAACATCTTATGCCCATTAACCCTTATGTGGTAGCATCATAACCCTCAATGACCACATACCAACATGTGTAATATTCTCAACCTTATACAAGTTATCCATGCATTGTATCCACCCAACCTCAACAAAACCTACCATACAATTATGGAACTCCCCAACCCCAAACAAATTTGGTAAAAATGTGGATGGATAAAATGACCAACCTAGAGTCATCTATCTCTGGGGCTCACAACCTCTTATCTTATGATCAAATTTGTAATGAACATATCCACCCATTCATCCCTATCCAACCTTGCCCTCCTCAATGATAATTACCTAAAGTTTTTGAATTCCAAAGCAAGGAGGACCCCCAATAACATCTAAGATCATTTTGGCATTATTGCTACTTGATTGCCTATGATGATGCTCTTCTCCTTTGTACCTTTCCAATGTCTTTATCTAGACTAGTATTATATTGGTACAGTGCTCTCACTAATCACTGCATCTTTTCCTTTTCCCAACTTTTCCAAACCTTTTTAGACCACTTTTCGATCAATATATCTAAGAAGGTCTCCATCACCGACCTCTACTCCATCAGGGAGTTTGATGATGAATCAAATGTTGATTTCATAGCTTGATGGAGAGGTCTTATCAACTAGCTCTCTTTCTCTTTACCCCAACCTAAGTTGATTGAAATTTTCTCTTGACCTTGTGCCAAACACATCACCCCCACTCTATAGGTTCAAACTTTTAGAACTTTTGATGAGGCTTTCACCATGGTAGACAGACTATAAATTAGAGCCATCAATGAGGAGAACTTGAAATTAAGAAAAAAAAACTTTAGATTCAAATCCAATAACCCTTCCCTATTTAAAACCACCAACTAATATAACTACTCCAACACCAAATCAAAGGCAACTAGAAACATGATTGTCCTTAAAACCAATCCACCTCTATTTTTCAACCAAACCAACTCCTCCAATCAATAAACCTAAAATCAAAATTGGGCTACCCCAAAATAATACACTTCATTAAGGGAGTCATATGCTTCAGTTTTGGATAAGTTGCTTAAATCCAACATCATACATCTTCCTCCCATCAAACCTCCTCAAACATTTGATGCTTCTTTCCCTATGCCTAGTTGGTACAATGAGAATGATCTATGTGATTTCCACCATGTCATTAGACATGACATTAGTAGGTGTAACACCTTCAAGACCATTATCCAAAAATTAATTGATAAAGGAGAACTTGCATTGGATAATCCCAATGCACCCTTGAATTATTCACTTGACATCTTTTGAAAACCTTTCCCAATCATGCCCCTTCTACCAATTATGAGGCCAACAAACCAGAATCATCTCACACTCATGAGGTCCATACAATCAATGTAATTATCAGTGAACCTATCATTGAGGAAACCATTGTCTTAACTACCTCTTTCTCCACTCCACTTATTGAAGTTGTGAAATCACCCTCCATTCCTTTAGATACCCAAATAAAGGAAGCAACTGCATCCTCTCCTTTACTTAATGAGATAAAAAACTTACCCACCACTCCTTTGATATACATACCCAAGGAGGCAACCATTTCCATCACACCTTCCTCCCCCCTCATGGAATCACCCACTCTCTCTTTGGAAACCATTCCAAAAAGAAATATCACCTTAATTGATCCTTTCATGGAGGAAACATCCTCCCAAATCTCTCAACCTTTCATCAAGGATAAGGGTGAAGAAACCATTCCCTTACCCAAACCTTTAGGCCTAATCTTTAAATCCAATGCACAAGGAACCAATTAGTTTACAAACCCTTCTATAGACTAGTCTAAAGCCTAGAATTTTCTTCTCAATCTGATTTGGATGGGACACATTTTGGCATCATCTTGGGCTTCCATATCAAAACAATCATGAACCTTCAATCTCACTTTCATCCACCATTAAACCTATCATCACCTCGATCCCTTCGTCAAACAACTCTCCCTCCAAAACCGTGGAAGAACCATCTAAAATCATCAAATCACCTTACACCTCTCTAATAAACCTATCAAGAACGTATGGCTACTTCCTAATCCTATCCTTATCCACCCATCTTTGAATTTGGACTTAATTCTATCTAATCCACCAAAGAAAACCTTGACCAAACCAACCAAGAAGGTGGAACCATCCAAATTCCCACCTAGAACCAGAACTATGCCACCCCCTTCTCTTTTACCTTCTATCTTGGGACCCCATCATTATTCCATCCTAAGAGCTCATCCTTTTACCAAGAAGGTAAACACTCCTAAAACTATCCAAACTAAACTTCCTCCTTTTATTCTACCTTTACCTACCCCCTCCAAAACATCAAACTCCCCATCATTTTCAGCCAAACTATCTACCTCTACCTACCCAACTATTTCCAAACCCTCACCATCCCAATCATCCACATCCAAATATTTTAAATTTAAACTCTCCACCTCAAATCCATCCAACACCAAACAACCCCAATAAAACTCACCTCTTAAATCCATTCTAATAACCACAACTTTCATGGTAAGGCCTACTTATAAGAAGGCCCCCACCCCGAAAACCAAAAGCCCATCAACCATAACACCCTTGCTCAAATCTTATTCGACCATTTTACAAAGGTTGTTACAAAACTCTTCCTTAAACCTACCACCTATAAAACCCTTTAACCCTTCAAGATCTAAACCATCTTGGTTCAATGATAGTTTAATCTGCTCATACCATAGGATACCTAGACATGACATAGAGAACTGTAAAGCTCTGCAAGCACTTATCCATAACTTATGGGATGAGGATGATCTATTATCAAATCAACTTCTTTAAATCCCATTACCAACCTAACCACCAAATGAACCTATCCAACACTTACCCACTCCCCCACTCTCATCCAAGATTGAAGAGGAACTAAAGTAGCCTTCCAACCCAATGCCTCCCCTCAGCCACACTATCCATATGGTTACCTGATCTCAGGCCCAACAAAAGGATAAGGGAAAGACCAAACTATCCATTCCATGTACATATCCTTTCACCCCTCAACCTTCCAACCAAACTCAAGCACCTCCACCTTCACCTTCACCAAAACCCAAAGTATCTATTTTAGGTGCATCTCCCTCAAACCCTTTTGAATCCATCCAGAGAGTAGTTCTAAAATAGCTTCACCAAACACTAGTGAATATTATCCTATATGAATTAATCAACACCTCATCCCATCACTACTAAGCACTAATAGGGACCTTTCAATCTATAGAGATTCAACCCAAAGACCCTCAACCTCTTACAGCCTTTATCAAAGCTCTTTCATTTTCCACCTTTGTCACATTGAAGGATTCAAAAATACCTTTTATTCATCCCTAAATTTCTATATCCTCCCCTCTTATTCATTACATACATCAATCAAACCCACATCAAAATGGTGATGATTGATTGGGGAGATAGTATTAACATTATCCCCTCTCATGCTTATGACCAACTCCAATTGTCAAAGAATATCATGTCAAAAACCATAGTGGTCCTCCATTCCTTTAATGATGTTATAGCCAAAACCTTAGGAACAATCATCCTCCACATTTGCTTAGGACCTCACATACTTCTAGAGCTCTTATACATCATAAAAGGTGAGTTCCAATACAATGTCTTACCTGGATGACCTTGGATCTACTCCATGAGTTGTGTCCCATCCACCTTGTATTGATGTGTCAAGTTCGAACATGAGGGTCAAGTCATCACCATACAAGTTAATCTTAGTCTTTTCACATCTTGAAACATGACATATCAACACAATGATGTTCTTCTTCCTCACTCTTCCACCTCACCACCAACCAATAATAACTACACCCCTACCATTGATGAAGTTTCAACTAGTTCATTTATCCCTTCTTCTTAGATCCCCATAAAGGACCCATTAGAACCAATGTTCTAATGTCTTTCCCTGAGAAAATATCTTCTTTTGGCCTTGGATGCCTTCCCTACTCCTCAAGCGTATGGGAATCTTTACCATGATCCTGGTTATGATCCTAATATCATAACCATCATTGCCTTCGAGATTCCCAACCACCAAACCAACTTCATCTACGGGGGACTTGATCATCCCCTTCTTGCTTCTTCCACCACCTCTTCTACTTGACAATTTAACTCTAATTTTTCCTCTTTAGACAAACTAGAATTTACTAAATTATACCTTCATAGGTGCACCTAAATGGATTTAGCCTTAGTCATTATGAACATGGACCTCATGAATTACCTTTGATTAAAACCCAAAAACCTCATGATCTATTTGGACTTGGGTTCATCCCACCAGAAGAACCCACTAATTCACCCAAACCCCACACCACCATTGAGAAAGACACTCCATCCTCACTAACCCCATATCTTTCAAAGTCTAAGGATTTTGAAACCATCCCTCCTAACTTTTTTTTAGTAAATACCATTAGTTTGGGGCCCCTAACCTATCAAAAGGGTATTTTGACTAAAACCTTTACTCTAATTCATCCTAGAATGGTAGAAAATGATTCTCCTACCATCCAACATCAAGATTATGATTCCACTATCACCTATCTTGGTGTAGGGGATTATTCCATCCACAAATCCCTTCCTCTTAAAAACCAAACCATGTTGAATGAATCCACTATTGATGTTAACTTGGATGCTAAACATAAACCTCACATTGTAAATATCAGTCAATCCTTAGATTCCTCAAAGCAATAATATTACCCTTCCTTCATGATCAAAGCATACATTTTCTTGGTCTTATCATGATATGATCAAAATTGACCCTTCCATATCTCTCCACAACATCATCATATGTCCTGATGCTAAGCCTATTAGGCTAAATCTTTGTAGGATGCACCTTTGTATCACCCTTCTAGTTAAAGAAGAGCTTCAACACCTCTTATTTTTCAATTGCATTCAACCCATTTACTATCCCCAATGGGTTTCCAATATCATCCCTATCACCAAACCCATATGGGACTTTGCCTCTATATTGACTTTTGTGACCTCAACCTTACTTGTCCAAAATATGACTTCCATTTGCCTAGCATCAACCAACTTGTTGATCTTATAACTGGCCATGAGATGTTATCCCTCATGGATGGTTTCTCAATATATAATCGGATCTTGATTACCCTTAAAGATTAGCATAAGACTTATTTCATCACCCCATGGGGAACCTTCTACTATAAGGTCATGCCTTTTGGTTTGAAGAGTGTTGGAGCCACCTATTAGTGTGTGATGACCTATATCTTCCATGATCTCATCCAAAAAATCATATAGGACTATGTATGTGATCTCCTTAGGAAATCCAAATATCACAATGATCATCTATATGTTCTCAAAATTACATTTGAGCACCTAATCCATTTCCATTTCTGACTCAACCCCAAGAAATGTGTTTTTGGGGTCCTATCGAGAAAGCTTCTTGTCTTTATCATCTCTCTTCAAGGAATTAAAGTAGACCCTACCAAATTCAAAGTAATCCTCAAAATGCCACCTCTAACCCACCTTAAGTAACTACATATCCTGTAAGGGAAGTTCCAATCCATCCATCATTTCATCTCTTAATTATCATAAAGATGTCAACCCTTTCACCATCTTCTTAATAAAGATACATCTTTTAAGTGGACTAAAGACTATCAATAAGCCTTCAATTCACTTAAAGAGTACCTACTTTCTCCACCCATTCTTACCCCTCCTAAATAATACCAACCCTTCTACCTTTATATCTCCACCAATGACCATTCCTTAGGGGCAATGCTCACTAATCATGATGAATAAAACAAAGAACAAGTTGTCTACTATATAAGTCAAACACTTATAGAGTTTGAGATTCAATACACCCATAGCGAAAAGCTTTGCCTCACTTTAGTCTTTGTGGATTCCAAACTTTGTCATTATCTCCTCAATCATAAAACCTTTGTCATCACCCACACTAACCCACTTAAGAACATGCACTCTAAACCATACCAAAACTAATATATGGCTAAGTGGCTCATGTTCCTAGTGGAGTTTGACCTTGAGTTCCTCCATCAGAAGTTGATTAAAGGGAAAGTCAGCATCGATCAATTTGTTGAGACTCCTTTTCCATATAACCAACCACTTCCTCTTACATTTCCAAATGCGTCCATCATGATTCTTTCTCAAGAGGACATCACCTATCAAATGACTATGTTTTTTTACAACTCAAAGTGCCAGCACGATTAGGGTGTCAAAGTTATTCTCATTCCCCTTGATGGTGAACCTCTTCCTCTTTCTTTCAAAATTGATTTTGAGTGTACCAACAATATGACTAAGTATGAATCCCTAGTAATAGATCTCCAAACCACTCTAGCCTTGGGAGTTAAGAGGATTAGTGTCTTCGGTGATTCCCAACTTGTGGCCAACCAGATCAATGTATCCTACCAATGTAAAAATGATGTCTTGTAATAGTACAAACATCTAGTAAATGTACTCTTAACATCATTTGATCATTACCTCATCTAATCTGTTCCATGATCTACCAATAATTTCATGGATACAATGTCTTCCCTTGCTTCTCAGGTCCCATATTAGCCTTCTAATTCCAAGCTATTTATCACCATTCATAAATTTATCACACCCTCTTATATCCAATCTAACCTTCCTACCATTTGTAGTATGGGGGAATGTTTATTAGACATTTGGTATGAGCAAACCTTTGACTACCTTAACCTTAGCATTATTCTTCCCAACCTCTCTAGGTATGTTTATAGAGCCTTTATTCAGAGTAGCTCTCATTATACCATACTAGGGGGAATATTTTACAAACATGGTTTCAACAACCTCCTTTTCCATTACCTACATAGTCATAAAACTTCCCATGCTATCAAGGAAATGCATGATAGGATTTATGGGGGACACTTTAGTGGCCTAGATGTCATTAAACATATCCTTTTCCTTGGTTACTATTGGCCCACCCTCAACCAAGACTGTTATGATTATGTAAAGAAGTGTGTTAAATATCAATAGCATGCCAATTTACAACATGTGTTGGCCCATGGCCTTCGAGTATCTAAGGACTTTTGGTCCTTATCACAATGGGTACTAGATCTCATTGGGGAAATCAATCCTCATTCTTAATAATGACACCACTCCATCATCACCACCACTAAGTATTTCACCAAGTGGGTGGAGGCTATTCCTCTCATCTCCACTAAATCCAAAAATATTTTCAACTTTATCAATCATCATATCATATGTCATTTTGATGTTGCCCATAAGATCATCATAGATAATGATAAATATTTCAAAAAAAAAAAAGTCCAAGGTCTTTATGACACATTTGGCATATAGTTAATCTTTTTTTCACCTTATCATCTACAAGTAAATGGCAAGTAGAAGCCTCTAACAAACCCTCAAAAAAATGTCAACCAAAGTGGTTAGTGCTTATGGTTGAGACTAGCACTTGCACATCCCTTTCACTTTATGGGCCTACCACAGTAGCATTCAAACCTCTATGATTGCTACCCCTTTCTCTCTAGCCTTCAGAGCAAAGGTGGCCTTACCTCTCAAAGTATATATTCCCTTTCTTTGCATATCCTTGCAAGACATCATTTAAGAGAGTGACTATCATCAAGAACATCTAGCATGACTTGAGCTACTTGGCGATCATCGCCTAGATGTGCTTAACCATCTTTATGTCTATTAAGAGTGAATTAAGCATACCTATAACAAGTACCTAAAAGAATGAGAATTCAATAGCAAAGACCTCATCCTAAAGGAAAATTTAAATGTGACCAATATGGATAAAATAAAATAAGGTAAATTTGATTTCAATTGGCTTGGAGGCTACATCATAACCCACAAGTATGGATCAAGAGCTTACCTTTTGTCCTCTCTTAAAGGCAAACTAGAACCTGAGCCTGTCAATTTTTCACATCTATGTCCTTTATTTTGTTAAACAAGGATCAAACTCACCTTTTTATCTAACTTAATCTTGTCCCTTGATTTATGATATTTTCACCTTCATCACACCTTCATCCCATCCCTTTGAGGACAATCGTTTACAACATAGAACCATGTGATTAACCATCACAGTCATAGCTTAATCCTAAAAATAGGTACCATAGCTCTACTCATGACATGGTTCTCATGGATACTTTTTGTCCCTAATCAAATAGAATCCCATGGTTATTGTGTCTCAAACCACCCCTTTTACCTATCATTAACCCCTTATGCTCTAAGTTTTTTTCCTCATAAAGGTAAACCTCTAAGCCTAAATAGACTTGTCCATATCTAACCTAGCATTAAAATAATTTAGGATACCAAAATATCACTTGGGTTAAATATCTCTAGCATGTAGATTGCTCCCTTGAAGGATAGCTACCAAAATGAACAAACCCAAAACTTAGATCACTCCCTTGAAGGATGGCTAATTTAAATTTGTTAAAAAAATCATTTAAAGATTTCTACATCAATCATCTTCATAAAATTATCAAAACCAATCAATAAAAGACCCTATATCAAAATCAAAAATAAGATATCCCAAGAAAGTTGTGATCAGCGTTTATATGTAGCATCAGTAGACTTCCCACATCGATTAGTCTACATCTTGAAATAAAACATGGACTTGTCAATTAACTTTCTTAGGTCACCTATAGAAAGGGCAAACCAACCCTCAAGAGGTTACACTACCCTTCACACCACCTATCACCTATCTCCCCTTTGTACCATCTACAAATCAAGGGATTCAGAGCTTACTTAACACAATGTGATCAAGACGCATTTTTACCAATCAACATATGCTCATGCAAAACATTCAAAGATTTTATGTTCCTTAATCAAATATAAATTTGGGTTTTGTTTTTTCTTGTGCCAATGAATAAGCATCATGCCTCTTTCCTTATCCTCTCATAATTGGTTCATGTATTCACTTAGACTTAGGTCTCATTATTTTTCTCTCTTTTTCCACCTCTACTTTTGTTATCTAGCTTAATTTATGTGCTATCATCAACTAAATAACTATAAATTATAAAATAACATCATAAACCACATCAAATATCCATAATCATAAGTATCACATATCCATGATCATAAATCGCATCATCATAACATCACATCCATAATCAAAACATCATAACCATATATGGAACCATAATCATAAACACCATAACCTTGAATAAATTAAAGCATCACATCTCATAATAATTTATAACCATAACTCATCATAAACATCATCCATATTCATCACATGCCTAAGCTAGTGAGTCTACATCTCATAAGCATAATCATAAACTATAAACATCAAAACCATGAACCATGAACCATGAACCATAAAATCACATATATATATCATCATCACATCATATATATCATGTCTCATCAACATAAAATATTACATATAATCATGTGCATCTCTCTCTCAAAAAAAATATACATCTCCCTACATCAGCTCATAGGCTAGTATCAAAATCATATATACATATCATATCATAAAACTATGCCCCTAGGACACCACTAGCACCTAGTATGTATCCCCCTAAGGTGCTTGCTTGTCCACCCACTAAAGTGGCCCACTGACTTGGAGTCACTACACCTACACCACCTTCCAAGATGGCTCTATACTCACCCCATTGAGGATCCTCTAGACAATGTGTCAGAACTATGGCCTCATAATAACACAACTCCTCAACTATAACTTAAGTAACATGCTATGGGGATGCTACCTAGTGGTACTATTAGTGTTGTGGCTCCTCCTCTAGTCTATCTCAAGGAGTCCCTCTCCTAGGTCACCAAGGCTTGTGAAGTGTTATCCTGGTCCCTCTCACCCATCACAATGGTAACCTAACCCTGTAACATAACAACCTAGCCCTGTAATGTGGCCACCTATCCCTAAAAAGTTTATGACCTATGTCTATGTAATAGCTAGCACCACTCTTGCCTATCCATTAGGGCCACTTTCTTGTACATATACCTATAAACCACCACCATTTGGGTCCACATCCATGGACTGCCTGCCCCCATCATCCCAACCAAAATCTATCACTACATAAGGGCCTGATACCATGCCATATAGCCATAAACAAAACTTGCATCATCAAACTCTACTTTGGCAAGTAGCTCCTCGTGATCAAGCACCATCTCTACTAGATGTGCCTCTAAAAGCAAAAACTTGGCATCCTCCTACCTATATCTTGGGAATGAGCTGGAATCCCTTGTACTAACCTAAAATACATACACACCCTATCAAAAGGGATGAGCTTAGTCTCACCCTCTCTCCTCCTAAAAATCCACTTGTAGCTCTACATCAATAAAATATGTTGAGTTTAGTGGGCCCACCTTAAAAATCCAACATACAACCTCTAAACCACCTCTCCAACAACCAAGGCCTCCAATGCCCCTTTGAACCAATCAATGTCTACGTCCTCTAGGTCCTGTGAGCATGTAATCACTCCTCCACTGCATGAAGCCCACCCTGAAGTCCATATGGGCATATCCCTCCCATGGTATCCCTATTATCCTTAGTACCCAGATGTGCTCATAGGCCCAATAATGTAGCACAAACACCACACGAATATCATACCTCCTATGAGCTTTAAACCCCCATAGTTCCATATATATCTTAACCAACAAAATAGGTGCCCACCCAAAGACTATTTGTCCTAATAACATATCCACCAAAACTCCCAACAGTAGATAGAAAAACCTCCCACTGTTCAAATCTAACAATGTAAAACATGAGACTACCATCATCATCATAGTCATCAACCTTCGATCATATCTAGCCCTCTAATATAATGAACAGTAGTTGAATCATCCATCATACCACCTAGCAAAGGCTTGATTCTCACCATATAGGAACTTCATGTGTTCATCCCTCTCCTCCCTCTCAATGTGATATATCAACTCCCTTTCAATATGTAGTCATGTGATCTTATAAACATCCTCTAGCAAGATCATCATCTCACCAATCAATAAGAAAAAGGTGTTCATGGCTGTATCCCATTTCTTGATGAGGGCCACGATCATCACCGTATCTCATAGCATGTGTTGGAAGTGCATCATCGCACCAAGGCCAACCTCCTCTATGTATATCAATTCATCATCCATCATTTCACAATAGATCTTTGTAAGGATCTGAGGAACCAAATCCCACATTTGGATCTAATCCCATGCTTACACAATTAAATATAACAAACACATTAAGTTTTATATAAACTACTTTACCCATAGACCTCACCCTTTTTCACCTCATTTAGCCTACCTAAATAGTTCTCTTATATAAACTACATCAACCTCTTTTTCCCACCTACCCTTCCAACCTAAGATACCCTTAGAATTTTAAATGCTAAAACATTTTAAAATCGCCTATTTCCTTGACCTTTCATAAAAAATACATGACCATTTAGTCAACTTTTGATGGTCACTATGACCATCGATGATTGGGTATGACCACTGATAATCACTATGTGTGACCACTGAGAGTAAAACCCCCAACCCTATCTACCTAAAAACCCACCTAACCACCCCTTTATAATAAGTAATTAATCTAGCTATGTCTTCCACCCTACCCCCAACTAACATACCCTCCCAATTTTAATTTTCACCCACAAATTCAATAAAAACAACACCAAACCTAAAATTAGGTCAAACCCCAAACCAATCATAAATTAACAAAATTTAGCCAAAATGACCAAATCTAATCTAATCTAGCAATTTAATGCAGCCCCTACCTCATTCCTTTACCATCATTAAGGAGGAATCTTGGGTCCCACTTCTCGGTCGTGCCCCTGTCCACCCTACATCCTTAGTCTAGCACTCTGGTCAACTCAACACAAATACCCAATCAACCAATCAGTAATTGCCTCATCAGCACTCTCACATAAAATGCTAAAATCACTAAGTGTACAAGATTTAAGAGAGTCAAAATCAAAAATTAAAATGACTTGCCTTTTTTAGTTTTTATCCTCTATATTTTTAGGGTTTCCCCTTGATCGTCAATGGTTAGGGTGACTACCAATAGTCAATTTTGGGACCCTTAATCATCAATGATTAGGATGTCCCCTTTTCAAAATTTTGGCACCAACACCTTGATACCACCTTATGGAGACCACCTTATCCACCTACCCTACCAACCATGTCCATCTCAATGTTGGTCATTTTGGTCCAACCTATCACACATTTTGTGATGACCCTACCTTGGTCCTTTTGATTACACCAACCAACATTACCATGTTGACCATTTGAATTTGCACCACCTAGTATACACCAGACCATTTATGTTTTTCTTAGGATAAATTCTTACCTTGGATACCTATGAAAACACTGACCCTATCTAGGAGACTTGATAGGAATAACCTGATCAGCTATGCTTAACATTGTGGCCCAATTACCCCATTACTAATCCTTCTAAAACCAACCTTTTATTTTTACCAACTATGGAAACTTAGTCTATGCATGATCTTAGATATCACCCTTAATCACATTATGTGTATATGTTTGCACTTCAAAGGCCCAACCACCATTATCACCAACCTTGTGATTCATCACAATCACTTATCAAATCCACACTCGATTCTACTTCACCTCATCGACTCTCAGTTTGAGGGGGAACACCTCCTCACATACTTAGGGAAACCAAACCTTCAACCCATAATGAATTTTTTATTTTACAGCTTGTTGACACAAATAGCATAATAAAAATGGGTAAAATATAAACACTATAAAACCACACATGATGGTTCTAGATATTGAAACACCCTTAGATCAAACCATTACCCAACTTATGACTATGACCCTGAGTCAGTTTAGCAAACTAGCTAAATAAAATTACCAATCTACCCTTTTCACACCACATGAACTTAGACACTCGACCACCAATGGTCAAAGTGACTATCAATGATCACCCTGACTATCGACAGTCAGGAGCCTACAACCTAAACACTCAAACTTGGTCCATGTGTAAACACAAACACATCATAATTTAATTCATGCAGCAAGCTAATGCATTAAGAATTAAATTTATGTAATGAGTTTCACCCCTTCTAGAACCTACACCTCCATCTCTTTTGCCTATAAAAAAGAGGAATAGGAGGTGAAAAAAGGATCAATCAATCCATCCATCCTAGAGCTTATCAATCAAGAAATCAAGCTATCAACCAACATCAAGAACTTCTTTGCAGGTCTTCCCTTCAGCAAGTCAACAGCTACGACAGAGACCTAAACCTTTGTTAAAATTATTCTTCAATCAAAATACCATTACTCTACCAAAATCACTCTAGATCAGCTACCAACTATAAAATAACTAGCTAATTATATTTTTGGTTTTCAAGTTTTGATTATTTAGTTTCTAACTCAGACCCTCTTGCATCATATCCTTTGACCCCCTAACCTTAACTAGACCTCCAAACCACTACCTGAACCATTCTACAACCTAAACCAAACTCTTTTTCAAATACCTTCAGAACCACAAAAAATGTCGATAGTCACCCTAATCATCGATAGTCACCTTCATCCATCAACGGTCACCCAACCATCAACGGTCACCCTGACCATCAATGGTTACTATGGTAAGAAATAATAGCAAGTTATTTCCACCTACTTACCCTCATCCAAATTCCACTCTCTATCTTCCTACCTATTCATAGACCCTTACCTAATTTTTTAGACCTAACCTAACCTATTTAGCATTTATATTAACCTATTATTTGTTATAATTAGTCTATTTTCTTTATCAAGCATTTATTTTTTCTTGTATTCTCTTTCAATCTCTTCTATAATTTGATACAAGTATTTCATCTTTATTTATTTTAGCTTAACTATTTTAAGTGTGTATATTGACAGCCTCCTAGTAATCTCATACTTCTTGGATCTAGATTACGCTAGGTAATCCATCTTGTTACCCATCTAACAACCCTTTTTTGTATTAATGATTTATTATCTACAAGTCACTTTTCCCAAGACAAAGAAGAGCTCTTCATAATTGTTTGGATCACGTGTGCATAAAAAAATAGGTTCTTCTACCATACTCACATTTAGTTTCTTACTTATTTTATTAGAAAATAAACTAAAATTGAGAGAAACAACTAGGCATGTCATAGAACTTGTTGAGCAATTCCATGCCAATCTACACTCGCATCGTAAATTTATTAATGGGGTGGAATTTTTGCCTTTGTATGTCATTATTTTATTTGGAAAAATCCATAAATTTAACACCTTTTCCATTGAATTATTTTGATTTCACGAGACTAATCTGTGCTTGTCAAAGTAAGCATCTGGCACTAGTAATTACAAATACCTCTAAAAATTTGCTCCTGTGATGCATGCCATGACCATTAGATTATTAATATGATGAAAAAAAGCATCTTGTGTCGCTTTACCTACAAATAAAAATTCTTGAATGAGGTTGATACATGGCATCACCTCAGGCTTGGTCATAGCAAAATGTAATCATTATCTTTTAACTGATAACAAATCCTTGACAAATAGTCACTTCAAGGGAGAGAGGTTTCCATCTAGTGAAAATATGTCAATATAATATATAGCATCTCATAATTATGAATAAATTACATACATGTTGTTGAAAATGGAGACATCAAAGACTATATCCATAAATTACGTTACATCCTTAATAGAATATGGTGATGGCAATACTACTCCCCTGAATGGTTTGGATAAAGATGCCATTGCTATTATGTGTAGCGTCTATAGTCTTCTCTACATGTTTTATGAATAATTATCCCTTCCATTAGTCATTGGTTTTACTTGTAGTACTTTCACAGGTATCTAGGGATTTTCTTGCATATGATAGTAGTCAAATTCAAGTGTAAATTTGTTAACAAGCAATGAAGAATTTAATAGTTGCATGTCACATAGATGGTTTTAGCATTAAATTCCAATTCATGCATTATAAATGCCCAATGTTCACCTATTTTTTATTTTATGCATAGTTTAAATCTCTCATTAGTTTTAGTTGGCAGATAGCATTAGCAAGTATTAGGAAGTATTTTGGCTTTATCAGCTAAGTATAATAAGTTTTTGGCATTTAGGACTCAAGTATTAGATTCCATGTTGGGATCAATATTTACAAAAGACCTAAACAAAAAGCATGAAGACCAAATTTCATCAGACAAAATGCTTGAAGACCAAAATTTTTGAAGTGTATATAAAGCTTATAATCCATCAACCAAAAATTCATATGCAAAAATCTCGAAGACCGAAAATCCTTTAGATAAAATGTCTAAATAAAAATTTTGAAGATCTAATTTCCAATAAAGATAAGTCTTTTTGGAATAATTATTTTGGATAAAATGTCCATTGCAAAAACTTTGAAGACCAAATTCTATCAAATAAAAGTTTTGAAGACCCAAAATACCCGATGTAAAAATGTTGAATAAGTCTTTTGCATAAATCCTGATGAACAAATGTTGAATAAGCTTACGGATATAAAACTCAATAAAAAAAACTTGAAAACCAAATATGTCACACAAAATGTCCAAAAAAATGTCCAAAGACCAAAAATTTTGAATAAATTTGTTCGAATAAAGTAAGTCCCAAAAACTTGTATAGTTCAAAAAAGTTTGAAAAAGGCATTAATAGAGTTAGTCCATAAAATACATAATACCATGATTGTTTTCTCGAAGTATAAATATTGGGGATCAACCCTTTCAATAATTTGCACAAACATAAAGAAGAAAGGTTCAACAATCAAAGACAAAATCAAAGTGGGTCCCTTTTTCTTCAAGAAGAAAAAGAAGGATATTGGGTATAACAAATGGTGACTTATAGGTGGAATACTCCTTAGTATTTGAGAACTTAGAACTTTGGTTAGTAATCTCAAATCAAACATGAACTATTCCATACAAAAAATACTAAAATCAAAAATATGAAAGAACATTCCTAAGCAGATTCACACAACATACTTACCTTCTTATCCTTGGATCTGTGTGTGTTATAAGTGAAGTTCATTTAACCCATATTGTCATGAGCTTCTCAAAGGCTTGATGAAGTTGTAGGTTTTATTTTGATTTATCTTAAAGATTATTAAAATCAAGGGAAGATCAGGGATTGCTTTATTGTCATCCATGTATCCATAGTCTTTATAGAAAAACCTTGGGCTCCCTCTCTTCCTCTTCCTTCATTTTCTTGATCATGATGCGTGGTACATTGACCTTATTTCATAATGTGAACCTTTTTTTTAATTTTTTTTAGACATTATCTTGGTTTTATTGATTACTCTTTTGAACTCATTGGTTCTTTTCTTATTTTCTCTTTCTTTTATTTTAATGGAAAGAGGAGAGATAGAACCCCAGTGACCCAATATGATCATAAAATAAATCATCACCAGAACATCCCTACTAGCTACATCTATACCAAGAATTATCACTTACAACAAGTAGTTAATGTAATAAGTGTTCTTGATCCAATAAAATAAGAAAACTTTCTAAATTCATATGAAGTAATTGAGAGTAAATTACACATACCTAGTAAAAGTACTCAATTATGACACAATCTAGAATGATTTATGATTACATACCTACATCTTGAAGACTTAAACTCAAAAATATACCTAATTTTTGAATATGTCTCAAGTTATTACTCTCTTTCAATTTTCCCCTTTTTCCACAAGTCTATTTAAGTGTAAAATAAGGGTTCAACTGGTTTGATTTTTTTAGTTCGGTTACACCAAAACAAAAATAATTCAGATTGTCATAAGAATCAAAGAGACAACTAATCTAGAAAGCATTAAAACTAAACTAAGAAAGCAGGGAATCTATCCTCAGAAAATAGGAAACTCAATTTTAAAAAGTAGGAAACTAATCTATAAAAGTAATAAACTATCATAATCATACCTATACCATGTTTTTTCATCAGTTGGGGGTACCTTTAGAAAGTACAACCATGAAGTAATGCTTCAAGAACTGTCCATTGACTAGATATGTGAGTTTGTTTCCCTATAGGTCCTTTAGATAGAATGTATTATTTCCCAGAATCTCAAAAATCTAATATGGTCTAATCCATATAGGAGCAAATTTATCATGTTGTCCTTTATTTTCATGGGCTTTATCCCAAGAAGCACAAATATGATATCCTAAATGCCTTTACCTTTACTCTCTTATCAAACCACCTCTTGACTATATCTTGATGTTTATTAAAGGTCTATAAGGTTTCAATCCTTGAATCCTCCATTTCTATTATGTCTAGTAGTCGAGACTTTGCTTTCTCATTTGGTTCCATGTAATTTTACATGAACTGATAAGTTGATAGTCTCAACATGATTAGGAATATTGGCCTACATCCATACACCAATAGATAGGGTGAAGCTTTAATGGCCTTCTTGTATCTAATTTGGTCTACCCAAAACACAATATAATAAATTATGTTAGTCCCTAGGCTTATCCCTAGCTAATTTATTAATTACATTTATCAAGTTTTTATTCATTGATTTTGCCAGTCTATTTCCCTAAGGGTAATGGTTAAAAAATGACCTAATAGTGATCTAGTTATCATGAGCCCATTAATTGAAATCTATTGATATGAATTTTGGTCCATTCTCACAAACTAGAGAAATAGGGATGCCAAATCTAGTTGTGATGTGTTCCTCCAAGAATCAAATCACATCTTATGCTTTGTAATTCTTTGTGGCCACAGCTTTAGTCCATCTAGTAATATAGTCTGTGGCAATGAGTACAAATTTATGGTCTACTAAGGAATTTGGGTTAATGACACTAATGAAGTCTAAAATCCATTAGGCAAATGGCCTTCCTTTAATAATAGGTTGTAAGGGCATTATTGCATGTAGTTACCTCTTATCTAAATCTTGGCATTCATGGCATATTCTCACATGAACATGAGCATATTTGAAAACTGTTGGCCAGTAGTAATCCATTCTTAAGATCTTACGAGATGTGGTATTCCCAGATGGATGACTATTACCTATCTTTTAATGCAAGTCTTCTAGAATTTCTTTAGCTTCCTTGTAGATACACTCCTAAGATATATGCCTTCATAGTTCCTTATGTAGAGAACTCCTTTCTTGATCATGTAATGAGCATTTTTGAGCCTCAAATCTCTCCCTCATGCTATGTTGAGTTCTAGGGAACAAGTACCTATAAGCAGATATTATATTATGTCATTATACCATTCTCCTTTATATACCTGAGCTTCACATACCTCATCAACAATGATACAGGGATCAAGTTTAGTCATGAATTAAAAGATGCCTTGACTCTAAATGATCTTGACAGGATTGATTACAATGTTGAATTCTTGCAGCTTAGCCTTCCACTTGCCTCTATGTTCTCCTAATTCATTCTATGATAAGGTGAGCTTAATAATAGGATCAAGCATGATGGAAATAGTCTTATTCCTCAAAATATAGTGTCAAAATTTTTTCACTACTTTGACAAGAGAAAAGATTTGTTTATCAATCATGGATTACTTAAGTTTTACATCTTTTATATTTGTGCTCATAAATGCAATTAGATGCTCAATCTCATCCTTATTCTATGTTATAACAATAGTAATTGTTATTCTAAAGTGAATGAGTACAAGTGAAAATCCTTTGTAAAATATGGACTAATTAGAACTAGGGCCTAAGATATTACATCTTTAATGTCTTAAAAACACTTTTGGGCCTCAGCTATCCATCTATTTTGGCATCCTACTTGAGAATTGCATTTAGGGGTCTAACAATCTCTGCAAATCTTGAGATAAACTTCCTTATGAAGTTAATCTTCATAAAGAATGATTTGATCTCCTTCTTATTATTTGGTGGTACAATCTTTAAAATTCCCTAGATTCTATCTAGATCAATGATGATCTCCTCTTTGGTGATGATGTGTCCTAAGATCTTTCCTTCAGTCACTCAAAATATACTCTTCTTTGGGTTCAGTGAGATACCAAACCTTCTACATTTATTGAATATTGACTAAAGGTGGCCTACGTGGTTGTTCTTATTCTTTAAAAACATAGTAAGATCATCCATATAAATGATTATCCATTTTCCTATTGATCCTTTGAATGCATGATCCATAGCATGATAAAATGTGGCTTCTATATTTATTAGGCCAAATAGCATACTTTTATATGCATAAGATCCCCACTTCATAGTAAATGCAGTCTTCATCTTATCCTCTAATTGTACCAATACTTAATTATAGCTTAAAAATCCATCCAAGGATGTCATTTCAGAACCACTTGCTATCTGTATCACCTCATCCAAAGAAGGTAGTGGATAGTTTTCCTTTTTAGAAGCCTTGTTCAAGTTCTTGAAATCAACACATAATCTTATCTCATCATTATTCTTTCTAACTAGAACCAAATTGACCACCCAAATAGAATGTATGATTGGGAAGATGATCCTTGCACTTAGTAAGTTATCCACTTCTCTTTGAATGAGAGGCTTCAGGATAGGATTCATTGGTCTTTGTCTTTGTCTAAATGACTTGTGGTTTGGTGTTAGAGGAATTGTATGACTGATGACCTAAGGGTCATAAAATTTCAAGTCTTCATAAGTCCATGTAATAACATCTCTATATCGAGTGATTAAGTCCTTCACTCATTGCCTTTTCTCTGGGGTACAGTTGAGGCCAATGTTAACATAATGTGGGCTACGTTCATCTCTTAAATTCTCCCTTTGGAAGTCTAATTCATTGACCTTAGTTTTCCTAAGCTATTGAGCTTAAGGATCTATGTCAAATGGTATTTCTAAGGAGACCAACCTAGTTGGAATATGATTTTCTTTAAGCTAGAGAATACCTTCTTTGTCTAACTCTTCTTGATAGAGATGATTAACTTCCTTATCATCGATGATTTGGGACTCAAATTCTTTTGAATTAGTTATAAACTAAATGATATGTTGATCATCATCAAAGACTTTGAAATATTCTATATTTTTAGGAATAGAAGAACAAGGTACTAGTTCAATAGAGAATCTCTTTACCTTGGATTCTTGGAGAGGCTCCAAATTAGTAACAGTAATAGCTAGTAAATTTATAGCTTGATATTGCTCTCTATGAACTCATACTATGTTGAAATATTCAAATCTCTCAATTAGGGCCCATGCTTTATATTTATACCTTCTTAAATAAGATAGCTTGTATTGATATTTATTTTTGACTTGATTAACTACCAACTCTGAGTCACCAAACACTAACACTTATTTTACATTTTTCTTGACTGCAAATTGTAATCCCAGAATTAAATATTCATATTTGGCCCTATTTTTAGTGCAAGAGAACTATAATCTATATGCTTCTAATAAATTATTTCTTTGTGGATCAATCAGTTCAATTCCTATACCTGATCCTTGCTTGGATCTGACATCATCAAAGTGTAACATCATAGCTAATTGGGACCTTATAATTTTAGATTTTGTATTTGATTTTACATAGTGAAAGAGTAAATACCAAGGCTAGGAGATTCATACTTTACATCTTCATTCTTCATATTATATTATTTGATAAGATACTTCATCTTTGGTTCTCTATCGATCTAGATTTGATTTACAATGTCTCTCCATGGTAACCAAATGTGGGAGAAGTCTGTAAAGAGATATCCATTAAGAGTTTTAAACCAATCCCTACTTAGTAACAATCTATAGCCTTTAGGTATATCTAATACAAGTATATCAATGGTCATTTAGACTCGTGGTTTAGATGCTACCTAAATACATACATTCATCAATTCTCCAACTACTAGTACCATTATTTTATCTAGTTGTGAAACTATTCTCTTTTAAGGGTTTGGAGTTAGACCAAGATTTTGACATATGTAAATAGTCATAACAGTGGGTGAGGATCTAGAATCAACTAAATAGTTATGAAAATTCTTACCAAATACTTTCATAGTTAGTAAAAAGGGTGGAACTTTTGGCTTACTTTTATATATGACATTAGTATTGGTAGCTTTTGCTTTATCTATAGATGTTTTGGTCCTTTCCACAAGGGTCTTCCCTATAATAAACTTATGTAGTAGATATTTTTGTTCAGTGATCTAAGCTAACTCATGAAGAGTAATATTTGCTTTGATTTTGTTCATGTTTTCAATGATAGTATATCCTCCTTTGATCTATTCCTACTTGTTCTAAGGCTAATCATTCCCTCTTGGGGGAAGTGGATTGTTGTCAAATTTAAGATTTGGTGGAATCATTGTGATATTTGGATGAATAGACATTATGAATGGCTATCTATTCCTTATATTATAGCCACCCTTATGGAACTATTGGAAAGCATGAATCTCATCATTATTATCTTCTAGTACATTGTCATCTTTGCTTAGAAAGGGATACTTGTGAGTCTCAAATAACATGGTAGTGCTTAAAGGGCCAAGATCTTGGTGGGATTATAGTAGATTATGCATCTGGTCATGTCTTACTACTTCTCTTTAAAATATTTCAAATGTTGCACAAAATTCAACACAATCAAGCTCACCATGCTAAGAAGTATTATGGATTCTACACCAATTAGGTAGAGCTATCTCTACCATGTTAATCTATGGAAGTTTGTTACATTGATCCATATTTTTTGCAAGCCTATTAAATGGTCTATTGTATCTCTGGAATCCATAATTCTGATTTCTATTTGGGGCATTAGCATTGCCCATATTTCTTTGCATACTAAGGAAGTCATTACTTAGTTGTTGAACCATCTTTTGAATAACATCTAGCTCCACCTTTATAGAATCAGTGCCTTGGAGAATAGTATCAGAAGATGTGTCTAGTTATTTATTATGTTGGTAACCATTACCTTATGCATGGTTGTTAAATAAGTTATAATTTGGTTGTATTGTCTATGTCAGAGGAAGTAGTGTGTATAACTAGTTCTGATTGAATGCAAGAATATTTTACTTCACGTGTGGTACTATATTTAACATTGGGAATCCATTGTTAATTTTAGGTGTGCCAAGAACATGGGGCTTGATCTGTCTATCAATGTTGATGTCTTATTTATATGCTAACACTAAATTGGTGGCATCAGTTGCTCTTCTTAGGAACACCGCAGTGATTGGATCTAGAGCATTCTTGTATATCTCCAATGTTAATACTTCTTTTGGTTTATACCTTTGGGTTAAACATGTATACATATTTTAAAATCTTGCATTAAAAAGGTAGATTATCTCATTAGGCTCTATTTTCATGTTAGTAAAGTACTAATATATCAAATCAGTGTTAGTGACCTATCCAAATTATTCCATAAAATTTACTTGACATGTATCCCAAGAAGTGATGGAATTTTCCATTAGATTCAAATACCAATCATAAGTAGCATCCATTAGTGTAAAAGGGAATAATTTATATTCAACATATTCATTGATAACATTTATTAATCTTAAAGAAGCTTTAAAAGATTTGATATGTTCCTCTATTTTCCTTGCTCTTGAAGGAGATAAATATGGTAGGTACTTTTCAAGATTTATAGGTAAATCATGCACATCTCCTAGGATGGAAATAGTAGATCCAACTAACCAATGTGGTTGAGCCATTAGATGATTAATAAGGGAAGGGGTCCTTACTAGAGAAGGGGTCCTAGGTCTATTAGGGATAGTTGGTAAAATTCTAGGTTTCCTATAATTTGACAAGAGTGAGACTGTAAAACCAACCTGGGAATTAGATCTAGTCACTCTCCTAGGTGACTCTTGTATAACTCTATGTAGAAATGAACCTATTTTATCAAAGGTACCGGCCCTCCTTCTAGCACTAGAAAGAGTATGTTGATGAGGGTTTTAACCACACCAATGTCATAACAAGGTATCCTTTAACATTTTAGGATCTTAATGGAGGTGAACTTCAGTCCAAGGCATGTGGTCTTAACAACGAGTTGGTGGAATAGTAGGTAGTGAATGCAGGTTCTTAACAAGGTTTTTAGATGGAG
This sequence comes from Torreya grandis, assembly GCA_037957365.1. Classification (NCBI taxonomy): domain Eukaryota; kingdom Viridiplantae; phylum Streptophyta; class Pinopsida; order Cupressales; family Taxaceae; genus Torreya; species Torreya grandis. The sequence continues at coordinate 169,738 of JARHVA010003524.1, forward strand.
GGGTGGTATCTAAAAAAGAAATAAAAATATATATGAGTTTATGGATAGATGGTTACTAATATAGAGTGGGTAGGTCTCAAAATAAACTCAAAAAAGGAGGGAAGACTAGAGAGAAAAAGAAAGGTTATGTGGTTTCAGGAATCCTCTCTCTAGTTGGTTTTTAAGTGGATAAGTGATTTCTAAACCTATGTTTTTTGCTAACAGCTTTTGCATGCAAATATTCAAACATGGTTAAGAATTTTAGGATGAAATTGATATAGGAATCTCATAGGCTTCAATCAAAGTTGTTCCTTTTAGATTAATTGTTGCACACCCTTAATTAGGTGATTATCGCTTAGGCTTAGAGAGGTATCTAAATCAACCATTGCACACACATAGAAAAATATATCAAATGAAATCACCTCTACACACTTAAGAATATGAATCAATCAACTTAATTTCCAATAATCAATTTAATTTATCAATCCTTCAATATCCATTGCACATCTAAGACTGGCATATTAATGAAGACAATAAAGAACTCATTCACAGCTTTGGCACACTAAGAGTTATTGAATCATACAACCAAAATAAATAAGCCTAATTACACAAACATGGGAAAGAAAATACACAAACACATGAGCTGACAACTAAAATTATTTCTAATCTTGTATATTAAAAATTCTCTAACCCTTCAAAACTATGGATTACAAGTGTTTAAATAGACTTGGGGAAGGGGCCACCTCATCCTCCAAGTACATGCAAGATAGATTACATGTCATAGTTAGAACTTGAGTTATAACAATGATAAAAAAAATGTACAATTATCTTACAATTTTTAATAGTTTAAGTTAGCCTTTACAAAAATCATGTAATGTGTGTATGTGTACAAAAATGAATTAGGCAACTTTAAAATATGGTTCAAACTATAAGAAACTATAAATATATAAAATATACAACACTAAAAAATGTTCATACAAAAACTCTTGGCCTTTCAAGGCTATGTTGACATTTGAATGGCTACATGGAGTTTAGTTCATGTAGTGATTGTGGTTGATGTGTAACTAGAAATAGTAGCTTGAGTTTGCTTCTTCTTCACCTCTATCTCAAGCCAACACTTATGTGAAACATCGTGATGCTATCAAATCATCTCCATGTTCAAAAAAGGTGGTATGTGTACCTTATCAACTTGTCCCAAGGGCTTTACATGTTCTGCCTTAGTCATCTAAAAGTTGATCTTAAATATTTCAACTTTAATGACCTTATTTCTAGCAAAACTTAACTCAACCTCTATGTCCTCCAACAAAAACCCCTATAGACTTTGTTTGAAATTGTCAATGGCCTCCTAAATGAGTTGATCAAAGTTAATCTTATTAGTCAACTTATTTCTAGCATCTTTTACCTAAGATAATTTCAAATCATTCAAAAAATTTAGGATGAGGGTCTCATGTTCTTAGTAATTGAGTAGCAAAGCCCTAGTTGTTGTCAACCATTCCCTAGCCTCTTCCATCTTGATGACCACCAGCTTGAGTTCATTAGATGCCTTTAATGGTATCATGAGATCCAAATGGATATAATCCTTATTAGTTGTATAAATAATTAAAATTTTCAATTTATTACCATAAAACTTCAAAGAATTAAATAATTCATAAGTTTTGGTAACATGGGGGGCTAATTCAGCCTGCATGAATTCTAATGCTTCCAAAAAAAACTAACACTTAGAAGCTACCTCTTGGACCTCAACTTCAATGTCAGCTATTATATGCATAGTCTTATGTTGCACTTTTAATTTCTCTAGTTTAACCTCTAATTCTTGTTGAGCCAACTTTATGCTTTCATGAATTGCACCATGGCATCCTTTTGTGCTTCGGCTAGAGATCTAAAATCTTCAGTATAGGGGGATTGCCCTAATTGCCTATTATGTCTTTTGGTCAAGGAGAAGACCTCTTGCCTTTCTTCAAAAATCAATTCCCAACCAACATTATCTTCCAACTTCCTCTTCTTCACCCTTTGAATGTTTTCGGATGGTTTGTCAAACAAGGTTATTATAGAGTGGAGCTCTGTTATTTAGAAGCTGGGTAATTATGAGGTTTTGGTTCTTAAATCTATGGCCCATGGAGGGATTGTTAATTGGTTGAGGTTTATCTCCTTTATTGTTTTATCCATAACTTCTTCAACCTCCTCAACTATTTGGTTCTTATTTGTCATTTTGATAATTGTGTCAGGAAAATAAGGCTAGATAATCTTAGACCAATCCAAACCTCCATATTAGGGGAGTAGATGGATTGTGACCATTTATGTCTTTGCCTTCTTACTCCTGCCTACACTTGTAACAATGGTTTCATGGGATGGAGTGGTACATGGCATGGGGAGAGTGATTTGGGTGGATTAGACATGGAACTGGGGAGTAGCCATCATTATTTCCACATTCCTAGATGTCATTTTCATCTTCAATGATATGATAGTGGTAGTGTTAGAAGGAATACTAGAAGTAGACATAATGGAGGTGGATGGCATTGGGGTTGAAAATGGATCAATAGTGGTAGAAAATATACCAGCAGTGGAAGCATCCTTCTCAACCTTTGGGGTGAGTAAGGGGAAATGCAAGAAAGAGGAGTTGAATGGATAATCATAGGTGTAATTAACAACTTCCACCTTAGGATTTTTTAAAATAGATGATATTGACATAGAACTCAAAATGGGATTAAAAGAAGAGAGTAGGGAAGTCATCTCTAAAACCTGAATACCTATGGGGTCCTCCATAGTTGATGTTTTTGCCTTGTCACCCTTGAGGCTTAGAGCCTTAACTACTTCTAATTTTACCTCTTCATCAATATCTTCTTCTTCTTCCTCCACTTCTACTTGTTGGGGCATGGTAAGCAAACTTTGAGGTTGCTATATTATAGGATTGCCCATGGGGGGAGTCATAGGCTTCCTCTTATAAAATATGGTAGTCTTTGGCTATGAGGAGGAGACTTGTTAAATTGAGGTAGTTTCTTCATCTATGTCTACCTCTGAAGATGTAGAATCTTGTACCTGGGGGGTAGTTGTAGGTATTTGAATTGCACTAGTAACTGGTTATTTTAGTCCTTACTCTTCCTCATCAGAAGAATCTAGATTGATGGGGTCTCTTAAAGCTCCTCTGGAGTCAAGGTAACTCACCCCTAGTTCCTTCTTAATATCCTTCATCTTGAAAGGAAGCTCTTGTGATGGGCCTCCTTGCTCCTTAGACTACTTTATGGCTTGGCCTTTCCAAAAGTTTAAGTGTTTTCACACTACAAAGAGTGGCATTTTTCTATGTAATTCCTTCACAGTGATTGAAGGTTCACGTTGGATTACCTTTAAGTGATCCTCCTTTAAACTAGAAACCCTTTCCCCTTCCAATACCTCCTCATCATTCTATGCATTGATGAATATAAAATCATAATCATATTAGATGTGATGGTAACAGATGCCAAGGCCCTGAATATTGTTTTGGATGGCACCATGAGGATCCTAGTCCCTATGTGGGACTATGGGCAAATGGTAACTCTTCCTTTTGTTGCCCATGTCTCTAAAGTGTTTCCTCATTATGAAAAACATTCTGCCAATAACCACATGGTGGCCAAAGAATGTGCTCTTCTTATTTTTGGTCAAATCCTCCTCTATGCTCCACTATAACTAGAAAGTAATTTCTTGCTCAACCAATTTGTTAGGTACATATTTTAGAAGACATATGGGATGGACCTTGTTCCCATTGATCATGATAATAGTGTAATCTAGATATAGAAAATAATCAACCCTTGAAGATAGCATCTTCATAATGATTGCTCAGACCCTAGGCATTGAAGAACTATGTATTGCTTACCAAATTTGAGGATAAACATCCTCAACAATCCTTACCATATTCTTAATATAATCATAAATATGTAGGAACTAGAAATGATCACAAATTTGATTCTTGATATAGTCGATGCTTGGGCTCCATATCTCATCGAGGACTTTATATAATGTGCCCATGATCACATCCAGAAGATAAGACATCATATAGAATTGGCCTGCTAGAGTGGGCTATTTGTCCATGTGAATAAAATGTTCTCTTAGATGGAAACTAAAAATTTCTCCCAAAGTGAATGTGGCATCATTGGTCAGCATCATGTGTAATAATGGTACCCAGTCCAAATTGAGGAAATGGATACTAGGCATGTTGTAGAGCCTGTTGAATAGTGCCATGCTAATTTGCACTCCCATCTTGAATTTATTAAAGGGGGTGGGATTTTTCCCTTTGTATGTCATTATTTATTTTGAGAAAATCCATGAAGTCAACACATTTTCCATTGAATTCTCCTAATTCCATGAGATTAATTTGTGCTTGTCAAAGTAAGCATAAAGTGTTGGTAATGATAAATACCTCTAAAAATCTGCTCCTGTGATGCATGTCATGACCATCAGGTTATGAATTAGATACAAAAAAATTTCTTGTCAGACTTTGTCTACAAAGAACAAGTCTCTAAGGAGGTTGATGCATGGCATCACCTCGGGCTTGGTCATAGAAAAATTAAATTCTTATCTCTTAAGTGCTAGCAAATCCTTGATGAATAGTCACTTTGAGGGAGAGAGGTTTCCATATAATGAAAATATGTCAATAAAATCGATAGCATCCCATAATTCTAATTAATTTGCATACCTATTATCAAAAATTGAGACATCAAAGACTGTATCCATAAATTTTATTGCATCCTTAATAAAATATGGTGATGGTAAAATTGCTCTCATAAATGGTTTGGATGAAGACTTCATTGCTATTATGTGTAGTGTCTATAGTCTTCTCTATGTGCTCTATGAATAATTCTCCCTTTTGCTAGTCACTATTTTACTTGCAGTACTCTCACAGGTAGTTAGGGATTTTCTCACATAGGATAGCAATCAAATTCAAGTGTAAATTCATTTACAAGCAATGAAGACTTTAATAGTTGCACATCATGTATATGGATTTAGTATTGAATTCTAGTTAATGCATTATAAATGCCTAATATTCACTTATTTTGTATTTTATAAATAATTCAAATCTCTCATTAGTTTTAGTTGGTAGGTAGCATTAGTAAGTATTAGAAAGTATTTTAGCTTTATTGGCTAAGTATAGCAAGTTTTTGGCATTCAGGAATCAGGTATCAAGTTTTGTGTTGGGACCAGTCTTTATAAAAGACCTGAATAAAAATCCTGAAGACCAAATTCCATCTGACAAAATGTCTGAACAAAATACTCGAAGACCAAAATTTTTGGAGTCTATATAAAGCTTATGATCTATCAGCTAAAATGTCAAATGCAAAAAACTTGAAGACCCAAAATTCATCAGACAAAATGTCCAAACAAAAATTTTGAAGATCTAATTTCCAATAAAGATAAGTCCTTTTAGAATAATTGTTTCAGATAAAATGTCCACTAAAAAAACTTCAAAGACCAAATTCTATTGGACTAAAGTTCTAAAGACCCAAAAGTCTTGATAAAAATGGCCTGATGTAAAAATGTTGAATAAATCTTCTACATAAATATGGATGAACAAATGTCAAATAAGCTTCCAGACAAAAAACCTGACAAAATCCTGAAGACTAAATCTATCAAACAAATTGTCTAAATAAAATACCAAAAGACCAAAATTTTTGAATAACTTTTTCTGAATAAACTAAGTCCTGAAAACTTGCATATTTCAAAAAACTTCAAAAAAGGGATTAATAGAGTTAGTCCATAAAATACATAATACCATGCTCATTTCTTCTAAGTATAAATATGGGGATCAACATGTTAGCCATTTTTCACTCCCAGGTTTTGCATCTTTCATTTTGGCTAAGTGCAACATTCTTCATTGGTTTATCTCCACAGCAAAAAAAACCAAATGTTATTTCCTTCGAAAGCCTTTGTTTGGTCTTTTGTAAGTGTTATTTTAATTTTTTTGCTCAAGTGTTATTTCTTTCGACAAGGCTTTACTTTGAGTTTTTTATCCAAGTCACAAAAGAGTAATTTCAGACTTTTTATCTGAAATAAAAGGTCTGAAGGAATTGATCCATTTCAAGATTTTTGAAAGGCAACTTTAAGATTTCTGAAGGAAGAGTGTCCTTTACAACTTTTTCGAAGGATTTGTTCTTTCAAGTAATTGGTCCATTTCAGATTTTTTGAAGGGTACATTTCAAGATTTCCAAAGGATCATTTCTCTTGTGAAGGGACATTTTCAAAAGTCTGAAGGGTACATTTCCATTTTGCCAAAGGGTCTTTTTCTCTTGCAAAGTGTCCTAAATAGGTTTTTCGAAGGGTACTTTATAGATTTCTGAAAGAAATGTCCCTTACATTTTTTCTAAAATAATTGTCTCTTACAACTTTTTCAAAGGATTTATTTCAGACTTTTTGTCTAAAACAATCTCCTTGAATGGTCTTTTTCTCTTACGAAGGGACATTTTCAACTTTTTCGAAGGGCACATTTAAAGTTTCTAAAGGGACACTTTGCACTTTTTTGAAAGGCACTTTCAATCTTTTTGAAGGGTCTTTTTCTCTAAAAATTGGTCACTTAGAAAATTTTGAAAGGTACTTTTAATTTTTCTGAAAGAATTGATCCTTACAATTTTTTGGAATGAATTTGGGAACATTTTGTCTAAAATAATTCTTCAAAAGAGTCATTTACAAAACTCCAAAGGAATTAGACACTTCAAGCTTATCAAAAAAAGTTGTTCCTCATCCAAGTGCCCTACAAAAAGTTTGAAAGTGTCCTTCAAAAAGATCCAAAGGGACACTTATAAAAATTTTGAAGGGTCTTTTTCTATGCAAAGTGCCCTACACACTTTCCCCGAAGGGTATTTTCTCAATAAAGTGTCCTTTTTAGGCTTTATAAAGGGACATTTCAAGAATGTCGAAAGGCATGTTTAGGCTTTCAGAGAGGCAAATGAGAATGTTAAAGAGTTATTCATGGAAAAAGTGTCCTTCAAAAAATTTCCAAAGTGACACTTGCAAAAATCCTAAAATAATTGTTTCGGACATTTTGTTCGAAACAATCTTTCCAAAGGGACACTCCAAAAGGCCCAAAAGGAAATGGACCAATCAAAAGGGGCCCAAAAGGTTATTTCTTTTAGATAAAATTCCTATGGGAAATTGTTTGGAAATAATGCCCAAAGGAAAAGCCCAAAAGAAATGGTCTGAAGGAATGGTCCGAGTGGAGTGATGGCTATATAGAGGGTCAACTTCAGGATGAGGGACTAGCCATTGGTGTTCAAACAAGTGGTCCTAGGTAGATCAATGGTCTTCATTCAAATGCTCAAGGATCCAAGGGATCATGTTCTTCATCCACTAAAGTAGATCAAAGGGCTCATCTTACCATTGATTAGATCAGGATCTGAGTCATTTATGATGACCAATAAAAGGAAGAAGACAAGGCCAATAGAATGAAAATGACTCTCCCCTACACCACTGCACACCTCAGCAAGCTACTGGGAAGTTTCTAACATCAAGACAAACCTATGATAGGTGGACTCATTTGTATAACCGCATTGATGTTATTGCTCAAAATATTTTGATTCTGTTAGGCAACCATTGGAGAAGCATCTTTGAGAGAGCAGGCCAAGAGTGTTCAAGGGAGGTGATATACATCAATCAGATAGCCTGAATGAGCATCATTGGAAAATACAGTTGTAGCTAAAGATGGAGACTCCTAATAGATTGATTCCTCGCATTGGCACCCAAAGGCCTCCCCCTCTCACTTCCTCTCTATTATATATATAGCCCTTAGGCTAGAATAAAAACAACCACATAGTGTATGGTGAAGCCTTACTAAATTGATGTAATGTTTTTTACCTTTAAGCATTGGTATAAGTCTTTTTTCTTTGAATTTTTGAGCAATTATCTGAATGTGTAAGTGACACATAATGACAATAAGTGATGGTTTTCATCCTTCTATCTTTTTTCCTTCACACCTAAGTAAGATTTATGGGTCTAATAGGTCATATGGAGTGCATCCAAGTGTATCAAATTTTTGTATATGTTTAACTATTCTTAGAATATATAGGTTGTATTTTAGTTCATTTGCCTTGTATCATTTCATACATCTCACCTCTATACTAAAATACTTATGTTAGAATCTTTAGAGCTTGAAAATAGTCTATGTATTTTGTTGTATCATGCACTAGGATATGACATTATGTGGAAGATAATCTCAGTGCATCACCAATCCTAGAGTAGGTTTCATTTTTTTGCAATTTCTAACTCTTTTCCTTTATATCAAACTGGTTCAAAAAGAGGTTATTTTGTAGAGACACATTCAGGGAGCTAGCCCCTTTAAATCTAGAGGTTCATTTCCTCTATAGGTATACCCACATTCTTGGAAATGTCCCAACATTGCCCAAATCTAGAAGAGGCTTGAACATTCTCTTCTAGGGTACAATATTTGGAGACAATAGTTTTGACACACTTGGTGGGACCAATTATTGACATGTCAAGGTGAATGTTGGTCTTGAAATGCCTAAAGTTGTAGAAATATTCCTAACCCAGCATTTGGTGACTCCAAAAGGTGAGAATCTCTAGTTGTAGATCAAGTTTCCCACATTATACTTCATGGTCCTCACTAGGTCATCTAGGACTTTTGATCAAGCCCCTCTAGCTGAAGCTCTTATTGAAGAACAATGTCCTGAACCATTCCTAGTGCTTAAAGATCCTTGGCAAGGAGGTTTTATAGAAGAAGAAGTTGAGGAAGTTGGAGAAATATGAGATCAAGAGGAAAGAAGATAAATGGATAGGCAACAACCTTTCTTGACCTTTAACACCCAAAATACAATTGACCTTCCTGCATATGACCAAGAGTCTCCCTAGTTTCAATGGAGAGGGTCATATTACCCTATCTGAGCATATTAGGGACATCCCAAATTTGTATAACTTCCATAATGTCACTCAGGCCAACATAGTGATTAGATTGCTTTCTATGTCTCTAAAAGGCAAGGCACTTAACTGGTATAGGACTTTGGAAGGTGTTTGCATTGCAAGTTGGGATGGATTTAGGGAATTGTTGGTCACTAGATTTGAAAATAAGAGTGACCATACTTTACTGATCCATTAATTGAATGTGATAAAGAAAGGTCCTAACGATATCCATGGAAGATTTTAATGAGATATTTCAAAGGACTTGACATAGGTTACCACCTATCATGAGACATCAATCAAGCTTTGTATTCCCTACTTATCTCAAGGGTATTGGTGCTGATATGGTGGTGATGTTACAGTCAAATAGAGGATTCACTCTTCTAGATGCATATGAGATAGCTATTGAAGCTAAGAATAACTTAATATAGGGTGGAAAGCTACCTCCAATAGTTTTCATTCCTTTGTTGTCTCATAGTTTGGTTGAAGCACCAAGCACAGCATAAGTTCCTAATGCCAATGTCAAGCCAAGAACCTTTCCCAAGAAGATGGATAATATTATGGATAAAGATGAAGATATCTAATCATTATGATCTCAGCTCAAGTAAGCTCAGTTCTAGGAAAGTGCTCCACCTAACCCTTAATACTATCCTCAATAAGCCTATAGATCTCCACCCTAATACAACTATCAAAGAAGAGGACACGATCAACAAGGTTTCAATAAGCAACCCAATGCCTATAATCCTAATTCCACTCCTTCCATGAAGGTTGTTGTTCTAGTGCATGCTAACTTGATCCAAGAAGAAGATCATTTGGACCAATGGGGACAACCTCAAGGTTAGTTTATGCATGATGATGGAGAAGCCATCCAAGCTTTAGTGGCACAAGAAAAACTACTACTTACATGACATCAGAAGAAGCAAATCCCAACCAAATGGATATTCATGGAGAAGGTAGCAGCTAGAGTGTAGGTATAATGAACTTTTAAGCTAAGAATGATTATGTGTTGAATCAAAGAACATGAATTATAGCTAACACAAGAGCCAAAAAGAGAGCTCTAGGAGATATTTTGGGAGTACATGTGACTCAAAGTGATGCCTCTCCAAGGCTAAAAAGTGTGAATCCTAATGAAATAGCAATTACTAGTCATGCCCCTACACAAGGTCATAATGAACGTAAGGTTGTCAAGCCTACAATACAACAGGTTTAGACTCCCTCACTACCTTCAAAAATGCAAGAAAAGGTGAATACTTCCCCTCTAAACATTATTGATTTCTTCAAGAATACCAAGACTAGCATATCTCTTTAGGAAGTCTTGCTTATGCCTGGTCAAAAGGAGCTCTTATAAGAATAGCTTGAAAATATTCACATAGCCCCTCAAACTTCAAAACACAATAATGTGGCCCTTACCAATTCTCCAAGTCATGTCTTAGAGACTACCACCAAAATTGAAAAGCCTCCACCTTTCTACCTCACACTCATTATGGGGGACAAGTTACTTCATAATTGTATTGTAGATAGTGGAGTTAGTACCACTGTCATGCCTAAAGTGGTGGTTGATAAGTTGGGATTGAAGTATGAACCACATAGTAAAAGTGTGTTATAGCTTGATGGGACTCCAACCAAGATAGTGGGACTGGTCATAGGTCTGAAAGTCTTTCTACATGATTGCCCAAGTTTCCACATTTTACAAGACATTATGGGGTAATACCTTCCAGCTCATTTTGTTATCTACTTGTCAAGGGCATTCATGGATAAGATAGGAGGGTACCTTCTTGTTGACTAGTCTTTTCTATATTTTAAAATAAGATATGGAACCAAGGTGACTATAAGGACTCATCCCTTAGCAAGGTTCTATATTGAGCCACACATGGAGACAAGTTCAAATCAGAATTATCTAATTATCAAAAAAGAAGAAGGTGTCATGGATGGTGAAGCATCCTCCCACCCTTTAAGGTATTTTTGATCTTTTCCTTGATAAGTACAGCACTAAAACACACAAACTTGATTTATATACATTCATAGAAGAGACTGATTTGAGAGTTCTAAGGATGATTATGTGTTGAATCAAAACACATAAATTGAAGCCAATAAAAGAGATAAGAAGAGAGATATAGGAGATGTTCTAGGAGTACATGTGGCTCAAAGTGATGCCTCTTCAAGGCCACAAAGTATGAATCCAAGTGCAATAGCAACTACTAGTCATACCCCTCAACAAGGTCATAATGCAAGTAGGATTGTTAAGCCTATAATGTAGCAGGTTCAGACTCCCTCACCACCTTCTAGAATGCAAGAAAAGATGAATACTTCCCCTCTAAACATTGTTGATTATTTGAAGAATACCAAGACAATAATATCTCTTTGGGAAGTCTTGCATATGCCTAGTCAAAAGGAGCTCTTACAAGAAAAACTTATAAACATTCATATGGCCCCTCAAACTTCAAAACACAATAGTGTGGCCCTTAGCAATTCTCCAAGTCATGTCTTAGATCCCTCCACCAAATCTAAAAATCCTCCACCTTTCTACCTCACACTCATTATGCGGGACAAGTTGGTTCACAATTGTATTGTAGAAAGTGGAGCTAGTACCATTATCATGCCTAAAGTGGTGGTTGATAAGTTGGGGTTGAAGTATGAACCACATAGTAAATGTGTGTTACAGCTCGATGGGACTCCAACCAAGATAGTGGGACTGGTCAGAGGTCTAAAGTCTTTTTACATGATTGCCCAAGTTTCCCCATTTTATAAGACATTGTGGTGATAGACCTTCCAACTCGTTTTACTATCTACTTGTTAAGGGCCTTCATGGATAAGATAGGAGGGTACCTTTCTGCTGCCTAATCTTTTCTATATTTCAAATCAATATATAGAACCAAGGTGAATGTAAGGACTCATCCCTTATCAAGGTTTTATATTGAGCCATAAATGAAAACAAGTTCAAATCAGAATTGTCTAATTAGCAAAGAAGAAGGTGTCATGAATGGTGAAGCATCCTTTCCCCCTTAAAGGTATTTTTGATCTTTTCCTTGATAATTATAGCATTGAAATGCATAGACTTGATCCATATACATTCATAGAAGAAACTGATTTGGGAGTTTATTGTATACATAAAAAGGATGTTTTAATCCCTTCACTTACTAATGAAGACCTTAAACTTCAAGGAATATGGGAAACGTTTTTTGATGGCTCAAGAAGCAAAGTAGGTGTAGGAGTTAGTGTTATGTTAGTTTCTCCATCAAGGAATCAATACTAATCCTCATATAGATTCCACTTCAGCTGCACCTGTAATGTGGTAGAATATATGGGCCTTGTTCATGGCCTCTAATGGGCAAAGAAGAGAAGAATCAATAATTTGAAAGTTTATAGAGATAATGAATTGGTTATCCATCAAGTGAGAAATCAAGCTACAACCAAGAATCCCTTACTTAAATCCTAAAAACATAGGGTATGAGACCTACTTAAAGACTTTGATGCCTTCAACGTACATCCCATACTAAGGGATTCAAATAAACATGCTAATAGATTGGCTGCCATAGGAGCACAGTTTGATGTAGTTGTTAATGTAGGGAAAAAGAAAGATCCATCCCATATCAAGGTCATTGTGAGGCCTTCTATTTTAGATAATGAATTATCATGGTAGGTATTTGAAATATATGAACACATTACACACTTCTTACAAAATGAGTAAGGTTTCTCCTCAAGGAACCAAAAGAGACTGAATGATCAATATAAAGAATAAGTTATTCAGTTGAAGACAAATAAGATACCTATGGGGTTGATAACCTTAGAGAGTGTTTTCAATGAAGATGATCAAGAGAAGAAAGAAAGACTGATCATGTCAAAAAAAGAGGAGAACTATGAGAGTCATGATTTATAAGAAGAAGCTCCTAAAAATTGGTAAGGTATGTTCTTTGTTCGAGAGGCAAGCCTTTATTAAATTATGCAAAGATTTCCATGACATATTTGCTTGTGAATACAAAGATTTGAAATCATTTGATCCAAGTTTATCTCATCACACCATTAAGTTAGAACCTAGAGTTAATCAGTTTGGCAAAAATAAAGGCCTATCAATCCTAAGATAGAGGAACTCATGAGGAAAGAGCTAACCTAGTTAATCAAGTCTCGGATTAAATTTTCTATCAAATAGTCAACTTGGGTGGCTAATATTGTACCTATTTGAAAGATTAATGGAGATATCAGACTTTGTGTGGATTTTTGAGACCTTAATAGAGTGTCTCTTAAGGATCATTATCCACTATCTTCCATAGAAGAAATTTTAAAAGTGGTTTCAGGTTCTCAATACTTCTCACTTCTTGATGGTTATTCAGGTTACAATCAAATACTAGTGAATGAAGAGGATCAATTCAAGATGGCATTCACTATAAAATGTGGGACCTTTGCCTATAGGAAGATTTCATTTGGTTTATCCAATGCTAGAGCTACATTTTAAAGGACAATGGACATGGCTTTTAAAGGTTTGATCAATAGGCTTCTGCTTGTGTACCTATATGATATAAATGTTTTTTCAAAGGGTGTTACTAATCATATGAAACATCTAAGGTAGGTGTTTGAGAAATGTATGGAGTATAGAATATCCCTTAATCCAAAAAAGTGTATCTTTGATGTCCATAAAGGTAAGCTATTGGGTCATATTATTTCAAAAGAAGGCTTGTTTATTTACCCCGAGAGGATTGAGGTTATTTTAGGCTTATCTTTGCCTCAACACAAGAAAGGACTACAAAGCTTCTTTGGGAAAATAAACTTTTTAATAAGGTTTATTCTAGGATTTGCTACTGTGGTAAAGCCTATCATAGCCATGCTTAAGAAGAACCAAGCTTTTACTCAAACAAAGGAAGGTAAGAGTAGTTTTGAGGCAATCAAGCAAACAATTGCAAAATCTCCTACTCTCTTGAACCCAAACATTCCAAATGATTTCATAATCTATACTTTTTCTAACTTGATACAATCTCAACTATGCTTATGCAAAATAATGATGAAGAGGTAAAGCAACCAATTGCATTCTTTAGCCAAGGATTGGAAGATTATGAGGTCAAGTATACATTTGTTGAGAAACAAGCTCCAACAGTGATAAGAGGATTGAAAAAATTCAAACACATGGTTTCAAACAATAAGATGCATGTCATGGTTTCTCATCCTAGTAGAAAGGAGTTTCTCCTAAGTAAAGACCATAATGAAAAGAGAGTTAGGTGGATTACAAAGGTGATGGAGTATGATGTGGATGTTAAGGTTATAAACTTGATAAGAGGAAAAGGATTATGTGAGCATTTAGCTTCAAATTTCCAAGAGCCAAAAGAGGAAGTCTTGATCAACCAAGTTCAACCCCAAACTGTTGATCACATAAAAGTTCAAAGTTAGACACAAGACATCATTAGTTTTCTTCAAAATGGTGAGTGCCCTAATGGTTTAATAAGTCTCAAAGGAGGTATTTTAGATTGTATACCATTCCTCACTATCTTGTAGATGGTGTTCTCTTTAGAAAATATGTGAATGGTGTGATGTTGAGGTGTGTTAATAGTGACTAGTTTAATATGCTGCTAGAAAAGTTTCATAATGGTATAGATGGAGGTCATTTATCTCCTAAGATAATAGCTATAAAGATAATGAGCGATGGTTACTATTGGCCTAGTCTTTTTCAGGATTATTACCACTAGGCTTAAATGTGTCCTCAATGTGCCCTCTTTGTAGGCAAACAAAAACTTTCAGCCCTTCCATTGAATCCTATCCAAGTAGACCAGCATTTCATGCAATGGGGCCTTGATTTCATTGGTATGATCAACCCTCCATCAAGTGTTGGAGACAAATGGATATTGACTGCTACTGACTACTTCACAAGGTGGGTAGAGGTTGTTGCATTGAAGGAGGCAAGTGAAAATGCTATTTTGGACTTATATAAGAGTATTATAATAAGGTTTGGAGTTCCCCATATTATAATTTCTAATAATTCACTTGTTTTCATAAGAGCTAAAACTTTTGATTGGGAAAATAGGAATGGAGTTTAATTGATTACCTCATCCAACTATTACCCTCAAGGTAATGGGTTGGTTGAATCTACTAACAAGAATCTCATCAAGATAATCAAGAGGGCATTGGAGAATAATCAAAGATCATGGCACAACAAGTTGAAGATAACCTTATGGGCTGATAGGATTACTCCTAAGAAATCAAGTGGTAAATCTCCCTTTGTGCTTGTTTATAGAAGAGAGGTTAGGTTGTCTATATCTCAAGAAATCCTTACTCTATAACTTGCATAATAGCTAGAACTAATTGAAAATACTCTAATAGAAGTCATATTGACATAATTAATGTAGTTGCAAGAAGTAAGAGGCAATGCACATAAGACCATGGAACACTACCAAGTACTTATGAAGAAGTATTTTGATAAAAGAGCAAGTGCAAGAGTGTTCAAGGAAGGTGACTTGGATCTCAAATTGGATGAGGATAGAGCAAAACCAGGTAGACATAGAAAGTTTGATACTTTGTGGAGTATCCCTTACATCATTAACAAGTGTAAGCAGAGTAACTCTTTATAGCTGACCAAGATGAATGGAAGAGAATTGCATATCCCTATGAATGGGATACATTTGAAGTTATACTATTAGTCCTTGCAAGTCTATTGTAAATATTAGTTTAGGTTTGTTTCCCTTGGTTTATTGTTGTGTTTCCTAAGTGCTTTGTATCACAAGTGTGTTTCCTTCCTTTTGTTTGGTGTGTGTCTCTACCTTTGTGTGTATAAATCAATCCAACTTGTGTTTTTGGGCCAAAAGTCTATTCAAGTCATTTTTGAGTGCCTATATGTGTGACTCCATGCCTAATGGAAGTATTTAGGTAACTGGTCTTAAGCATAGCATGAATGCCTCCCCTTGGAATCACCAAGAATGTTAGCCATTTTTAACTCCCAAGTTTTGTATCTTTTGTTTTGGATAAGTGCAGCATTCTTAATTGGTTTATCTCCATAGCAAAAAAAAACCAAATTTTATTTCCTTCAAAAGCCTTTGTTTGGTCTTTTTCAAGTGTTATTTTGGTCTCTTTTCTCAAATGTTATTTCTTTCAGTAAGTTTATGCTTCAGGTTTTTTGTCCAAGTCACAAAGGAATTGTTTCAAACTTTTTGTTTGAAATAAAATTTCCAAAGGAATTAGTCCATTTAAAGATTTTTGAAAGGTGTCTTCAAGATTTCCAAAGGAAAAGTGTCCTTTGTAACTTTTTTGAAGGGTTTGTTCTTTCAAGGACTTGGTCCATTTTAGGTTTTCAAAAGGGTACATTTCAAGATTTTTGAAGGATCATTTCTCTTATGAAGGGACATTTTCAAAAGTTTGAAGGGTAAATTTTCATTTGGTCGAAGGGTCTCTTTCTCTTATGAAGTGTCCTAAATAGGTTTCTCAAATGGTACTTTACATATTTCTAAAAGCAATGTCCCTTATATTTTTTCTAAAAGAATTGTCTCTTGTAACTTTTTCAAAGGATTTGTTTCAGACTTTTTATCCAAAACAATCTCTCTGAAGGGTCTTTTTCTATTGCGAAGGGATGTTTTCAAATTTTTTGAAGCACACATTTAAATTTTATGAAGGGACACTTTACACTTTTTTGAAGGGCACTTTCAACCTTTTCAAAGGGTCTTTTTCTCAAAAAGGTGGTTACTTGAAAAATTTTGAAAGGTACTTTCAATTTCTTCGAAAGAATTGATCCTTGCAATTTTTTTGAAGGAATTGTTGTAGACATTTTGTCTAAAATATTTCTTCAAAAAATTCATTTGCAAAACTCTAAAGGAATTAGACACTTCAAGCTTTTCAAAAGAAGTTATATCTCATGCAAGTGCCTTACAAAAAGTTTGAAGGTGTCCTTTGGAAAGATCTGAAGGGAAACTTGTAAAAAGTCTAAAGGGTCTTTTTCTATGCAAAGTGCCCTACACACTTTCCTTGAAGGATCTTTTCTCAAGAAAGTGTCCTTTTCAAGCTTTCCAAAGGGACATTTCAAGAATGCCAAAAGGCATGTTTAGGCTTTTGGAGAGGCGAATGACAATGTCAAAGGGTTATTCTCAACAAAAGTGTCCTTCAAAAAGTTTTGAAAGGGACACTTGCAAAAATCCTGAAAGAATTATTTTGAACATTTCGTTTGAAATAATATTTCTAAAGGGACACACAAAAAGGCCTGAAAGGAAATGGACCAATAAAAAAGGACCTAAAAGGTTATTTATTTTGGAGAAAATTCTTATGGTAAATTGTTCAAAATGAATTACCAAAGGAATGGTCTCATTTGAGTGATGGCTATATAGACATCGACTTCAGGATGAGGGACTAGCCATTGGTGATCAAACAAGTGGTCCCATGTAGATCAATGGTATTCATTCAAACATTCAAGGATCTAAGGGCTCATGTTCTTCATCTATCAAATTGGATCAGAGGGATCATCTCACCCTTGATCATATCAAAATCCAAGTCATTTTTGATGACCAATCAAAGGAAGAAGATAAGGCTAATAGAATGAAAACAACTCTCCCCTACACCATTCCACACCTCAGTGAGCTAGTGGGAAGCTGCTAGCATCAGGACAAACCTACTATAGGTGAACTCATTTATATAATCATATTAATTCCATTGCTCAAAATATCTTGATTCTATTGCACAACTGTTGTAGAAGCATCTTTGAGAGAGTAGGCTAAGAGTGTTAAACGGAGGTGACATGGATCAATCAGATGGCCTAAATGAGCATCATTGGCAAATAAAATTGTAGCTAAATATGGGGACTCATAATATATTTATTCTTCTCTTTGGTGGCCAAATGCCTCCCCCTCTCACTTCCTCTCTATTATATATACAGCCCTTGGGCTAGTGTAAAAACAACTATGCAGTGTATGACAAAGCCTTGCTAAATTGATGTCATGTTTTTTGCCTTTAAGCATTGGTACAAGTCTTTTTTATTTGAAGTTATAAGCAATTGGATAAGTGTGTAAGTGAAACATAGTGACAACAAGTGATGGTTTTCATGCTTCTATCCTTTGTCCTTCATGCCTAACCAAGAGTTTTGGGTCTAACAGGTCATATGGAGTGCATCTAAGTGTATCAAATTTTTGAATGTGTTTAACTATTCTTGGAATGTACAGGTTGTTTTTCAATTAATTTGCCTTGTGTCATTTCATACATCTCACCTCTATCCTGAAATACTTATGTTAGAATCTTTAGAGCTTGAAAATAGTTTGTGTATTTTGTTGTATCATGTACTAGGCTATGACATTCACATGGAAGATAATCTTGGTGCATCACCAATCCTAGAGTAGGTTTCATTTTTGTGCAATTTATAACTCTTTTCCTTTAGATCAATTTGGTTTAGATAGAGGTTTTTTTGAAGAGACACATTTACGGAGCTAGCCTCTTTAAATCTAGATGTTCATTTGCTCTATGGGTATACCCACATCCTTGTAAATGTCCCAACATTGCCCAAATCTAGAAGAGGCTTAAATATCCTCTTTTAGGTTGAAATATTTGGAGACAATAGTTTTGGCTCACTCAATGGGACCAATTATTGACATGACAAAGTGAATGTTGGTCTTGAGAAGCCTAAGGTTATAGAAATATTCCTAACCCAGTATTTAGCAACTCCAAAAGGTGAGAATATCTAGTTGTAGATCAAGTTTCCCACATTATACTTCATGGTCCTCACTAGGTCATCTAAGACTTCTAATCAAGCCCCTCTAGCTATATCTCTTCTTGAAGAACAATGTCTTGAACCATTCCTAGCACTTAGAGATCCTTGGCAAGGAGGTTTTTGAGAAGAAAAAGAAGTTGAGGGAGTTGGAGAAATAGGATATCAAGAGGTAAGAAGAGAAATAGATAGGCAATAACCTTTCTCAACCTTTAACACACAAAATCCAATTGACCTTCCTGCATATGACCCTATTCCTCCCAATGCTACCAAGATTCTCCCAAGTGTCAATGGAGAGGGTCCTATTACCACATCTGAGCATATTAAAGACATCTCAAATTTTTGTAACTTCTATAATGTCACCCGAGCCAACATAGTCATTATATTGCTTTTTATGTCTCTAAAAGACAAGGCACTTGATCAGTATAGGACTTTGGAAGGTGGTAACATTATAAGTTGAGATGGCTTTAGGGAATTACTAGTGACTAGATTTGAAAATAAGAGTGACCATACTTCACTAATCCATCAGTTGAACATGATAAAGATAGGTCCTAACAAATCCATGGGAGATTTTAATGAAAGTTTTCAAAGTATTTGCATAGGGTACCACCTATCATGAGACCTCCTCTGAGATTTGGGTTTCCCACTTATCTCAAGGGTATTGGTACTGATGTGGTGGTGATATCATAGTCAATAAGAGGATTCACTCTACTAGATGCATATGAGATAGCTATTGAAGCTGAGAATGTCTTAATATAGGCTAGAAAGCTACCTCCAAGAGTTTCCATGCCTTTATTTCCTCATAGTTCAATTGAATCTCCAAGCATAGCACAATTTTCTAATGCCCATGTCAAGCCAAGAACCTTTCCCAAGAAGATGGATAATGTTGTGGATAAATATGAAGAGATCTGATCATTATGAACTCAGTTCTAGGCAAGTGCTCCAACTAACCCTCAATATTATCCTATAAAAGGCTCTAGAGCTTGACCATAATACAAATACCAAGGAAGAGGACATGGTCAAAAAGGTTTTAACAGGAAGCCCAATGCCTATAATCCTAATTCCACTCCTTTTATGAAGGTTGTTATTCTAGTGCATGTTAACCTGGTCCAAAGAGAAGATCATTTAGATGAATGGGGAAAACCTCAAGGTCAGTTTATGCATGATGATAGAGAAGCCATCAAATTTGGTTTCACAAGAAGAAAATAATCCTTACTTGACATCAAAATAATCAAATCCTATCCAAAATGACATTCATGGAGAAGGTAGCAGCCAGAGTGTAGGTATGATGAACTTTCAAGCTAAGGATGGTTATGTGTTAATTCAAAGCACATCAATTTTAGTCAATACAAGAGCTAATAAAAGAGATCTAAGAGATGTTATGGGATTACATGTGACTCTAATTGATGCCTCTCTAAGGCCACAAGGTGTGAATCCTAGTGTAATACTTACTACCAATCATGCCCCTCAATAAGGTTAGAATGTAAGTAGGGTTGTCAAGCCTACAATGTAGTAGGTTCAGATGCCCTCACCACCTTCAAGAATGAAATAAAAGGTGAATACCTCCCCTCTAAACATTTTTTATTTTTTTTAGAATACCAAGACAAGTATATCTCTTTGGGAAGTCTTGCATATGCCTAATCAAAAGGAGCTCTTACAAGAACAGCTTAAAAAAATTCAAATAGCCCCTCAAACTTCAAAACACAATAGTGTGGCCCACCCTTACCAATTCTTCAAGTCATGTCTTAGATCCCTCCACCAAATCTGAAAGGCTCCACCTTTCTACCTCACACTCATTATGGGGGACAAGTTGGTTCATAATTGTATTGTAAACAGTGGAGCTAATACCACTATCATGCCTAAAGTGGTGGCTAATAAGTTGGGATTGAAGTATGAACCATATAGTAAAGATGTGTTATAGCTTTATGGGACTCCAACCAAGATAGTGGGACTGGTCATAGGTTTGAAAGTCTTTCTACATGATTGCCCAGGTTTCCCCATTTTATAAGATGTTGTGGTGGTAGATCTTCTAGCTCATTTTGCTATCTGCTTGTCAAGGGACTTCATAGCTAAGATAAGAGATAACAAGTCTTTTCTAGCTTTTCAAACAAGATATGGAACTAAGGTGACTATAAGGACTCAGTGCTTAGCAAGGTTTCATATTGAGCCACACTTGGAGACAAGTTCAAATCAAAATTGTCTAATTAGCAAAGAAGAAGAAGATGTCATGGATGGTGAAGCATCCTCCCCCCTTGAAGGAATTTTTGATCTTTTCCTTGATAATTAAAACACTAAAATGCATGAACTTGATCCATATATATTCATAGAAGAGACTGATTTGGGAGTTTATTGTACACACAAAAAGGATGTTTCAATCCCTTCACTCACTAATAAAGATAATGAACTTGAAGGAATATGGGAAATGTTTTTTGATGGATCAAGAAGAAAAGTAGGTACATGAGCTCAAGCTATGTTAGTTTCTCCATAAAATAATCAATACTACTCCTCATATATATTCAACTTTAGCTACAATAGTAATGTGGTAGAATATGAAGGCCTAGTTCATGGCCTCCAATGGGCAAAGAAGAGAAGGATCAAGAATTTGAAATTTTATGGAGATAGTGAATTTGTCATCCATTAAGTGAGAAATAAAGTTACAATAAATAATCCCTTACTTAAACCCTATAAACATAGGGTATGGTGCCTACTTGAAGACTTTGATGCCTTCAACATACAACCCATACCAAGGGATTCAAATAAACATGCTGATAGATTGGCGGTCATAGGAGCACAGTTTGGCGTAGTTACTAATGTAGGGAAATAGAAGGATGAGTCCTATATTAAGGAAATTATGAGGCCTTATATTCTAGATAATGAAGTATCATGTTATGTGTTTTAAAGTGATGAACACATTGCAGACTTCTTACAAAATGAGGTAGGTTTCTCCTCAAGGAACCAAAAGAACTACATGATCAATATAAATAACAAGTTATTCAGTTGAAGACAAACAAGATACCTAAAGGGATGATTAATTTAGAGAGTTCTTTTAATGAAGATGATCAAAAGAAGAAATAAATATTGAGCATGTCAAAAAAATAGGAAAACTATGTGAAAGTCATGATTTATAAGGACAAGCTCCTAAAAATTGGTAAGGTATATTCTCTATCTAAGAGTTAGGCTTTTATTCAATTATGCAAAGAGTTATATGACATCTTTGCTTGGGAATACAAATATTTGAAATGGTTTGATCCAAGTTTAGCTCATCACACCATTAAGTTAGAACCTAGAGCTAAACCAATCAGGCAAAAATAAAAGCCTATCAATCCCAAGATAGAAGAACTCATGAAGAAAGAGCTGACCAAGTTGATTGAGTCTAGGATTATCTTTCATATCAAACACTCAACTTGGGTGGCTAATCTTGTACCTATCCCAAATAATAATGAAGAGATCAAACTTTGTGTGGATTTTCAAGACCTTAATAGAGTGTCTCTTGAGGATCATTATCCACTACCTTCCATGGAACAAATTATGCAAGTGGTTTTAGGTTCTCAACACTTCCTACTTCTTGATGGTTACTTAGATTAAAATAAAATACTAGTCAATGAAGAGGATCAGTTCAAGATAGCCTTCACTAAAAAATGGGGGACCTTTGCCTATAAGAAGATGTCATTTGGTTTATCCAATACTAAAGCTACATTTCAAAGGGCAATGGACATGGCTTTTAAAGGTTTGATCAATAGGTTTTTGCTTGTGTAGCTTGATGATATAACTATTTTTTCAAAGGGTGATATTGATCGTATGGAACATCTAAGGCAGGTGTTTGAGAAATGTAGTGAGTATTGAATATCCCTTAATCCAAAAAAGTGCATCTTTGTTGTCCATGAAGGTAAGCTATTGGGTCATATTGTTTCAAAAGAAGGTTTTTCTATTGACCCCAAGAAGATTGAGGCTATTCTAGGCTTATCTTTGCCTCAACACAAGAAATGAATACAAAGCTTCTTGGGGAAAATAAACTTTGTAAGAAGGTTTATTCCAAGCTTTGCAACTATGGTAAAGCCTATCACAACCATGCTCAAGAAGAACCAAGATTTTGCTTGGATAAAGGAAGGTAAGAGTAGCTTTGAGGCAATCAATCAAGCAATTGAAAAAACCTACTCCTCTCTTGAACCTAAACTTTGACAAAGATTTCATACTCTATACCTTTTCTAACCTTGATACAATCTTAGATATGCTTATGCAAAAGAATGATGAAGAGGTAGAGCAACCAATTGTATTCCTCAGCCAAGGATTGGAAGATTATGAGGTCAAGTATACATTTGTTGAGAAGCAAGCTCTAACAATGATAAGAGGATTGAAAAATTTTAGACACATGGTTTCAAACAATAAGATACATGTCATGGTTTCTCATCCTAACACCAAGGAGTTTGTCCTAATCAAAGACCTTAATAAAAAGAGAGTTGGGTGGATTACAAAGGTTATGGAGTATGATGTGGATGTTAAGGTTACAAAATTGATAAGAGGAAAAGGATTATGTGAGCATTTATGTTCATATTTCAAAGAGCCAAAAGAGGAAGTCTTGATCAACCAAGTTTAAACCCAACCAGCTAATCACATACCAGTTCAAATTTAGACACAAGACATCATTAGTTTTCTTCAAAATGATGAGTGCCCCAATGGTTTGAACAAGTCTCAAAGGAGGTATTTTAGATTGCAGGCCATTCCTTACTATCTTGTAGATGGTGTTCTCTTTAGAAAAGATGTGAATGGTGTGTTGTTGAGGTGTGTTAAAAGTGATCAGTTTGATATGTTGCTAGAAAAGTTTCATAATGGTACAGATGGAGGTCATTTATCTCATAATACAATAGCTACAAAGATAATGAGGGCTGGTTACTATTGGCTTAGTCTTTTTAAGGACTATTACCACTGGTCTAAAAGGTGTCCTCAATGTGCCTTCTTTGTAGGCAAATAGAAACTTGTAACCCTTCTATTGAATCCTATCCAAGTATACCAACCTTTCATGGAATGGGGCCTTGATTTCATTGGTATGATCAATGCTCTATCAAGTGTTCGACACAAATGGATATTGACTACTACTGACAACTTCACAAGGTGGGTACAGGCTGTTACATTGAAAGAAGCAAGTGAAAATGCTATCTTGGAGTTCTATGAGAGCATTATAATAAGGTTTAGAGTTCCCTATGTTATCATTTCTGATAATGCACTATCTTTCATAAGTGCTAAAAGTTTTGATTGGGCAAATAGGAATGGAGTTTACTTGATTATCTCATCCAACTATTACCCTCAAGGTAATGGGTTGGTTGAATCTACTAACAAGAATCTCATCAAGATCATCAAGAGGACATTAGAGAACAATCAAAGAGCATGGCACAGTAAGTTGAAGACAGCCTTATGGGCTGACAGGATTACTCCAAAGAAATCAATTGGTAATTCTCCATTTTTGCTTATTTATGGGAGAGAGGCTAGGTTATCCATATCTCAAGAACTCCCTACTCTATAACTTTCATAATAGCTAGAACTACTTGAAAATACTCCAATGGAAGTCAGATTGATAAAACTAATGTCACTACAAGAAGCAAGAGATAATGCACACAAGACCATGGAACACCACCAAGTATTTATGAATAAGTCTTTTAATAAAAGAGCAAGTGCAAGCATGTTCAAGGAAGGTGACTTGGTTCTGAAATGGGATGAGGATAGAGAAAAACTAGGTAGACATACAAAGTTTGACACTTTGTGGAGTGGCCCTTACATGATTAGCAAGTACAAGTAGAGCAACTCTTTCAAACTAACCAATATGAATGGAGAAGAATTGTCTATCCCTATGAATGGGATACATCTAAAGTTCTACTATTAGTCCTTACAAGTCTATTGTAAATAGTAGTTTATGTGGGTTTCCTTTGGTTTGTTGTTGTGTTCCCTAAGTGATTTGTAGCACAAGTGTGTTTCATTCCTTTTATTTGGTGTGCATCTCTAAATTTGTGTGTATGAATAAAGCTAGCTTGTGTTTTCAGGCTAAAAGTCTGTTCAAGTCATTTTTGAGTGCCTATATGCGTGACTCCATACCCAATGGAAGGATTTAGGCAACTGGTATTATGCATAGTAGGCATGCCTCCCCTTGGAATCACTAAGAATGTTAGCCATTCTTCACTCTTAGGTTTTACATCTTTAGTTTTGGCTAAGTATAGCATTCTTAATTAATTTATCCCCACAACAAAAAAAACCAAATGTTATTTCCTTTGCAAGCCTTTGTTTGGTCTTTTGCAAGTGTTATTTCAGTCTTTTTGCTCAATTGTTATTTCTTTCAACAAGGCTTTGCTTCAGGTTTTTTATCTAAGTCATAATGGAATTGTTTTAGAATTTTTGTCCTAAATAAAAGGTCTAAAGGAATCAGTCCATTTCAAGATTTCCGAAAGGCATCTTCAAGATTTCTAAAGGAAATGTGTCCTTTGCAACTTTTTTGAAGGGTTTGTTATTTCAAGGAATTGGTCCATTTTAGGTTTTTTGAAGGGTACATTTCAAGATTTCTATAAAGTATCATTTCTCTTGCGAAGGGGCATTTTCAATAGTCCAAAGGGTATATTTCCATTCTTTCAAATGGTCTTTTTCTCTTCCTAAGTGTCCTAAATAGGTTTTTTGAAGGGTACTTTATAGATTTCCAAAAGAAATGTCCCTTACGTTTTTTCTGAAAGAATTGTCTCTTGCAACTTTTATGAAGGATTTGTTTCAAAAATTTTGTCTGAAACAATCTCTTTGAAGGGTATTTTTCTCTTGCAAAGGGACATTTTCAAATTTTTTGAAGGGCACATTTAAAGTGGTCACTTCCAAAATTCTAAAAGGTACTTTCAATTTCTTTGAAAGAATTGATCCTTACAAATTTTTTGAAGGAATTGTTATGGACATTTTGTTTGAAAAAATTCTTCTGAAGAGTCATTTTCAAAACTCTAAAGGAATTAGAAACTTCAAGTTTTTTGAAAGAAGTTTCTCCTCATGCAAGTGCCCTACAAAAATCCTGAAAGGGTCCTTTGGAAAGATCTGAAGGGACACTTATAAAAATTTTCCCTACACACTTTCCCCGAAGGGTCATTTCTCAGGAAATTGTCTTTTTCAAGCTTTCCAAAGGGACATTTCAAGAATGTTGAAAGGCATGTTTATACTTTTGAAGAGGTGAATGAGAATGCCAAAGGGTTATTCTTGGAAAAAGTGTCCTTCAAAAAGTTTTTGAAGGGACACTTGAAAAAAGCCCAAAAGAATTGTTTCATACATTTTGTCCAAAATATTCATTCCAAAGGGACACTCCAAAAGGCCCAAAAGGAAATGGACCAATCAAAAGGGGCCAGAAAGGTTATTTATTTTGTAGGAAATGCATGTGAGAAATTATTCAAAAAGAATTTTTGAAGGAAATGCCTGAAGGAAATGGTCTGAAGGAATGGTCCTAATGGAGTGACGACTATATGTATGTTGACTTCAGGATGAGGGCCTAGCCATTGGCATTCAAATAAGTGGTCCCAAGCAGACCAATGGTCTTCATTCAAATGTTCAAGGATCCAAGGGCTCATGTTCTTCATCTGCCAAAGCAGATCAGAGGGCTCATCTCACCATTGATCATATCAAGATCTGAGTCATTTTTTATGACCAATCAAAAAAAGAAGACAAGTCCAACAAAATGAAAATGACTCTCCCCTACATTCTTGCACACCTCAGCGGGTTGGTGGGAATCTATTAGCATCAAGACAAACAAATGATAAGTGGACTCATTTGTATAACCACATTGATGCCATTGCTCAAAATATCTTGATTTTGCTAGGCAACCATTGGAGAAGCATATTTGAGAGAGTAGGCCAAGAGTGTTCAAGGGAGGTGACATGGATCAATTAGATGGCCTAAATGAGCATCATTAATATAGATGGTTGTAGCTAAAAATGGAGACTCCTAACAAATTTATTCCTCTCTTTGGCACCCAAAGGCCTCCCCCTCTCACTTCTTTTTTGCTATATATATAGCCCTTGGGCTAGTGTAAAAACAACCACACAGTATATGGAGAATCCCTACTAAATTGATGTCATGTTTTTCACCTTTAAGCATTGGTAAAAGTATTTTTTATTTGAAGTTCTGAGCAATTTTCTAAGTGTGTAAGTGACACATAGTGATAATACGTGATGGTTTTCATCCTTCTATCCTTTGTCTTTCATGTCTGAGCAAGAGTTCTAGGTCTAATAGGTCATATGCAGTGCATCCAAGTGTATCTAATTTCTACCTATGTTTAACTATTCTAAGAATGTACAAGTTGTCTTTTAGTTCATTTTCCTTGTGTCATTTCATGCATCTCGCCTCTATACTTAAATACTTGTGTTCAAATCTTTAGATCTTAAAAATAGCCTATGTATTTTATTGTTTCATGCACTAAGATATGGCATTCATGTGGAAGATAATCTCAGTGCATCACCAATACTAGAGTAGGTTTCATTTTTATATAATTTATAACTCTTTTCCTTTAGATAAAACTAGTTTAGATAGAGGTTATTTTGTAGAGACACATACAGGGAGCTAGCCCCTTTAAATCTAGAGGTTCATTTCCTCAATAGGTATACCCACATGCCTAGAAATCTCCTAACATTGCCTAAATCTGGAAGAGGCTTGAACATCCTCTTCTAGGGTACAATATTTGGAGACAACACAACCTTTTCAAGAATTTGCACAAACATATAGAAGAATGGTTCAATAATCAAGGTCAAAATCTGAAAAAGTGGGTCCCTTTTTCTAGGGGATATTGGGTATGATAGACTTGAGGCTTTGGAAACCTCTCTAGTGATATTTTTGTGGTAAGAGATCCCTTAGCTAGGTCTAGCAGATCCATCTTGGTCATGGCTCTAAATATCTAATGTATCAACAATTGAAAGTGTAAGTAGGATTTATCTTCTCTGAGCTAGGATTGATTTATAGATTTATTGCATTTCCTAATGCATGCATTCTGGGGAATCTAATGTGAATCTAACCCTTTAAATTTTTTTTTCATGCTATCATTTTTGTCATTTTATTATATTTTTCCATATTTTTAGTATTGTATCAAACTAATCAATATAGTTCAAACTTTGTGTGTCCAAGTTTAACACATAATTACTTCAAAATGACTCTATTTTATCTTTATAGGTCTTCATTAGCTACATGTTACTAGATCAAATAGGTCAACACAATACTCTTCTTAAGTTCTATTTTAAAATACAGAGTCAAATAGGTCAACCCTGTCTTTTGATTCTTTTTACCAGCATACAGGTCAATAAACGTTATCAAACAGGTCGACCTTATTCTTTACTCTTCTTCTTCAGCATATAGGGTTTTGCAAAACTTCATTAAACCAATCGACTTAGTTTGTAAAATTTAAAACCAACAATTAAGGTATTTTAGCATAAAGTTTGTAATATTAACTGTCCTCAAGCCTACCAAAGTTCCTCTCTTTTTCCTCTTTGTCACTTTAGTACTTTCTTCATTTCTATTTTTCACAAGTTAGTAGTCTTCAAAACTAAAACTATACTTCCAACTAAGTCTACTTAGTTAACTCAGTTGTGTATTCTTTATTTTGTCTAAGAGCCATAGCTGACCTATTCAACTCTATTCTTAAAGACCTTACTTCTACAGAAGAGTAAAAACCCAGTCAACTCTATTATGTACTGTTTGGATACAATGTCATCTAAACCAACTTTGTCCTATTCTTAAAAAAAGAATTAACAATTATTTGCTAGTAATTAATTCACATTTCATTTTTAATTGTTTATATGCTTAGAGTAATTCACATAGTCTAAATAGGTGGTTTTTCAAATTACCATTTTAGTTACACAATTTTACTCTTTTTCACACACTACCAAATCACATAACACTTAAAATTCATATAAACACTTGTCTTCCCAAGGCCTACCTACTTGGATTTCATCACCAAGGGGGAAGCCGACTTAGTTTTCTAGGCAAGTATAAATATGTGGTTAATAGTATTATTGGCAAAGCATATGCCACCCTTATCATTATATGATTTTTAAGTGAGGGGGTAGGCCCTAATACTAAGCCAATACCATTACCAACATAGATCTTTTTAAACCCTAATGTCTCAAAACCATCCATAAATTGCATTTCTAGTTCCCTATTTTAGCTAGCTTTCCTATCACATTTAAATCAACACTTTCTAATAATCTAATAACACTTAGGATGACCACTTAGTTAGCATTTATTTTTTAGTTGATTACTTACTCTATGATCATTACATGTATAACAAAAAGTTGCATTGGCCAGCATTGGTGCAAGGTTTTGTGCTTTGTGTCATAATTGGATCACTCACACTGATCCATTTGTTTCTATGTTTGCTTTCATTTTTTATTCATTTATCTTGCAAAAAAAATCCCTATTTCAGTTCATTGTCATTCTGGTTGATACAGTCTCTTACATACTATATTATTTCCTTGCCAGTAGTACATAGTGGACTTGTACGATGGTGTATCCTTTTTAACATGCTTTATCTCCTTATCTATAATATAGATTCAACTTAAATGACTCTGTATTCATCTCTACTAGTTAGGTTATAGAACACATTCAACCTACACAACTTTATATCCTTATTAGCCTGGTTTATCCCCTATATATAATACATAATTGACCTAAACGACTCTGTATTCTTCTCTACTTGCTAGGTTATAGAACACAGTCAACCTATATGAATCTATATCATTTTTTCTCACTTCATCTTTTCATCCTATTAGTCCTCCTTACCCTTTCTCTCTCATCATGAACTTCCTATTTGAGGACAACATTGAGTTGAACTTAATAGATATGATGAGATTTACCAACTCCAATAGCTTTTCCCATAAATAGCTTATGGTTCCTACTCTATATGCAAGTAATGTGCATGTGGCCACTTGCACTAAAAATTATGAGACCACTCCTAAAACATATTAAGTTGGTAATCATCTTTTCTCCTTAGAATATCATCATTAATTAAAGTATACTCCATAATTGCTTTTCTTTATTAATGAATTTCTTCAACATTGAGAAAAAGACCCTTCCACCATTTATCACCTTATGATAAATGGTTAAATATAATAACCCCATTCACCTTCCCCCAAATTCTCACATGAAATTTGGGGTAATATATTCTTTGCCTCTCAACCTCTCCCATCTCTTTTGACCCCTTAGCATACCATGACCTATTCTTCTTTTATTTCCTTAGTCTCCATGTCAAGTATCTTTAATAACATGGAAGGTTCCACATCTAATGGGCCTTTTTTTAGACCCACTCTTCTCAACTCCTCCACTAGTGCATCATTTGGTACCTCGGGTAATCATGCCACTATTATTTCTTCTTCTAATCCTTCTATTAGTGCATCTTTCACAACACAAGAAAATTATGTTACTAGTGCCTCATTTTCTAACAATTCATCTCAAGCTACTAATAGCATGCATAACACCATTGATAATGGTACCCAAGCCACTAGTACCAATGCTAATGTTTCACATATTGAAAATAACACCACTCAAACCCATCAACTTTTATTGCAAATTTTTAACCAAATGAATTCTTTCCAATTTAATAATGCCAACCAAATGATGCAAATGAAAAATCATCTTATCCATCTCCAAAATCACCCTCAACAAGTTCCATGGGGAGCGTACAAATAAAATTCCCCCCAACCCTCTCTTCCCTTAGGGACTCCCATGGCAGTCTTATCCCTCAACCTCCTCTTATTAACAAAACATTCAAACACCTTAAAATTAACCTCTTAAGACTCAAATTGCTAATATAGATATAGGAGGTATCACCCATACCATTAACTAAAACAGTTCAACTGATCCTACCTTACACTTAAAAACATTTAGAAATATATACAAAGATTGGATTACGTTAAATACTTTTGAAACTATAAATATCTTAGTAAAAACCCTATCTAAAGACACTTTAGATTGGTATAACTAACTCAAATCTCATTCCATCACTAGTTTTGAAGATCTAATTAATGTTCTAATACAAGAGTTTTAAAGTAGTGACCTTCTTGAAATTACATTGGCTCATTTTATTAATTCTAAGTAACTTGAGATGGAAATCACACAAAATTTCATTAAATGGTGGAAGACTTTGTCTAACAAGTGAGAACACAACATGCCAAATGATAACCTCTTTCATCTATTCACCAATGCTCTCTATCCTAAGTTATAATATCAGTTCTAGAATCTCTCTTCATGAACTTTGGAAGAGGCCATTGACTAATCCAAGCGCTGATTTCCTCATGCATCAATTTGATCCATCCCAACCTTCTATGGGCACTCATATGGTCATCAAAAATAAAAATTTTCATGCTACTAATGATGGTGTAACTAATTACTATGATACCATTCATAATATTCGAGTTATTATTCTTGACCATGCTCTGGAACAAGATTTCCCTCTAAACCACATTCCTAATCATTCATTTTCTTTAACAAGTAACATCAATGTTCATAATCCTTTATCCTTAGAAAATTTAAAAAAATGTTTACCAAGGCCTCTTTCATGAGATATTGATCCCACTTGTTCCATGAAATCATAGTATGATCCAAATAAATTATATTGGTTTCATACTAGTTGGGGTCATTCTCATGAGAGTTATAGGCAATTACGTAACTTAGCTATGAATTTCTTCCTTGGTCCCAATTTAAACGATGATTCCCTCATTTATAAATGTCAATAAGCCTATGGCATTACCTTAAAAGCTCACGAAACACAAAATAAAACTCACGCTTTAAACTAGGCTAATGCTCATTTGGCCATCTACAAATACCATCTTCTAAATCACCAAGACAATAATGATAAGCCTACTCCTTCTGTAGAAATGGATTACAAAGATGGTTAGATCAAGAATTAGTCATGAAAACCAATAAAAATTCATAAAGAACTAAAAATCTAGGCCAACCTATTTAATGATGTGTGCAAATGATAATTAGAGAAAATGAAAGAAAGTAAACACAAGTTACCTTCCAAAGAACTTCCCATCACACAAATGTGGCTCAAAACATGATTTTCCCCTTAATTTGGTGCTCAAGTCTTCAACAATGGTACAAAGCAAGCTCCTCCACGATCTCAATAATACCAAATAAGCTAGGCTCTTGATATAAAATCAATGCTATGTCTATCAATGAAGCTATCCTATTGCAAATAAAGCATTATGAAACTACACTCAAATGGCTTATAGAGATAATCATGTATTATAAGTTTACACAAATGAAGCTTAATGAAAGTGGTCTTGGCCCTTCTACTCATAGGTTTTATAAATTTATTAGGATCAACCATGACTATACATCTTGAGATCAAGATGTGCAGCTATGAATTAATCCAATTATGTAAATAATATCCATAAATATTCTCATAAATATTTGGGAGGAAGGAGAATTAAAGAGGCATGGAAAGCCATAATCTTGATATTTATTGCATTTATGGCTTATGGATGCCACCCCATTGATCATGTCATTTGATGATGCAGCAGGAATCAATTTCCAACAAACAAATATTTAATAAATTCCATGAAATTCTTACTTAAGCTCATAATTTGGTTTAATTTGCCTAAGATTAATAAAAATTTAACTAATTCTTTGGAAATTGGTTGCACTCCATTAATCAAACTAGATAGAAAGTCATATTACTAGATCATAATTTGATTGGAGGGGAATTAAAAAGTGATGTTAGTTGTGTACGAACTATCATCCCATTTAGAACATTATCGACACAAAATAACATATGCACATGTCATGTGCTTTTGAATTACAAGAAAAGAGTGATCCAGAGTACCAAAATGCATTTTCATCATTTTGACTCAAAATGATTTAATAAAATTTAATCACATAAAATTCATTTCCCCATATAGGGATACATTAGCCTAGCTCATCACTTGTATACGACAAGCTCGAACTATTTAGCATGGTTAAGTGATTTTGGCCTAAATTGTGCATTTTCACAAATTTTTAGTAAGATTGGCAATTTCAACATAATGGTGTTAGGAATTGGATGTCTACATTTTACCCCTATTTGAGAAGGCATATCAAGACATTCATCAAAGCAATATCTTCTCAAATAAAAGTGTTGTCAAGAAGAATTTGGAAGGAAATGACCTATGATGCCCCCTAGAGAGAACATACTAAGATGAAAGAGAAGGATGGACTCTTGAAAAGAAAGAGAAAGTGAGATTAACCCATGGTTAAGATTAAATCTAGATGAGCTAATGCTTTCACATGTTGATTTTATCAATGATTGAAATATAATTAGAATATAATGGGCCCCAAAAACGAGGCGAATGAGAAGGACTCAATCCAAAAATATAAATGACACACTTTGAACACACCCAAAGCTAAGGTGCAAGTTGCATGCTTATGGAATGATGGATCCTAAGATAATTTTCTCAATAAAATATTACCAGAATGAGGGAAAAAGTTATTAGATAGTGGAATTAGAATAAATAGGAGAATCATGTCTACCAAGATAGAATAAATAATAATGTACCCCTGTAGAGAAAATATGATCTTTTGATAAAACAATTTTACCCCAGTAGGGTTGATTTTGATCAATGATAAATAATGGTTTGCCCCTATAAGGAAAATTTAGATTTGTAACTGGTTTGAATGTTGTGCCCACGTAGGGAAAATTAGTAAGCAATAGCTTAAGGATATAACCTATAACATAAATTAAAGACAAGCGGGCGTAAACATAGATGTAAGGTTAAATGATTGTATAATCCATAAAAATCTAATCGTATAAGGATGCACTTAGTGATGAAAGAGATGAAAAGAAAAATAAAGATGGTTGAGCTGACTCGAGATACGTTATGTATCCAAGCACTACTTACATAGTCCAAATGGACCTCAAGCCAATACAATTCACCTAGAAGTAGGAGAGAATGAAATGAGGGATGAAGAAAACTGACCACTTATTTGATTAGACTCATGATGTATGCTGAGAGATGCACATCTTGAATAGATTCAAATACATGATAAGCCATTAGTACCTAGTTTCATTGGTGTTCTTGATATTTGATCATTAGAGTTGCATCAATGTTGAGACTTGGAACCAAAGTACATAGTGTTTGATATAACAAAAGGAAATTATGCATCATAAGTATGAGTAACCTATAATGACATTGCATTTCAATTACACTGAGTTGGTTCAAATGTGAATGTTTATAACTAAGGATAATGATAAGGACTACCAAAACCAAAGTTATAACCATTTAAATTTAAACAAAAATAAATAAAAAGAAAAACATAAATGAACCCAACTTAAAATAAAAATATGAGTACTCAAGACTTAAGTAGGAATAAGAATGTATAAATACAAATCAAGAATAACTTAATAACATGAGATCAAGATATGAATAATCAAGATCCATGTCGATCATCAAGGTGTGCCTAGAAAAAGCAAAATAGAAGAACAAGACAAAATAGCAAAACAAAAGGCCAAGAAGAAACAAGAGAAAGAATAAGAACCAAATGAAGAGACAAGAAATCATAACAAAACACCAATAAAAATCAAATAAACACACACAAATAAAAACAACATTAGTGTGGTTTAAAAATAACTCTTCAAGCACATGTAGTAGAGGCGTTACTATCTGCCATAGTGTAACAAGAACAAGGATGGTAGGGAGACAACATAGAGGAAATGGGGGAAGAGAAGAAAAGGAAGAGGGTGATCGAACTGACTCCAGTATGTATAAGACAAGTGGACACTGCCTACATAGTTCCATAGACACAAGATCCAACATGAAATTCAGGCCAAATGTATTTCTCTTAAGAAAAAGGATAGAAAAAAAATGATATAACAACATGATTGATGATATAAAAGAAAATAAGGAAAATGGGGCTCATAAAACAACAAGAGTGTTCAAATTAGTGCTTGAAAAATGGCAAGAGTGTGGGATGATTACTTACAAAATGGCAAGAGTATGTAGATCAGAGTAAATAAAAGTGTAAGATAATGTTTATATTTTTTGTGTTTATCATTTTCTAATATTTTGGTGTTTTTGGGATAAGCAATAGAAATTAAATAGTCACAAAAGGTCTAAGGGAACTACCTAACTGAGGAGATGCACACCCATAGGTAAGAGTTTAAACAATAGCTAAACAGACTGCAATGTTCCATGCTCACAAATTAGTCAGAATGAGATCATAATAAAGCAATAATTTATACCAAACAATAGCAAAATAATAGAATAGTATACATCATAAGATAAAATCTAAAAAAACCATGCAGCAAGCAAAAATCATACATTGTGGTATCTATGTTCACTTGTCTATACAATAATCTGCAGGATATTATTCCTGATGATATGATTTATAAAACTAATGTTGAATGTGTCCATAATGCCTATGATTTATAATTAATATCATAATTGGCCAAGGGATAAAAGTGTGCAAGTTACAATAGCCCAAGACATGAAAAGAATATGGTCCTCAAAGAGAATGGTCTAAACTAAATATTGTCCAAAAGAGGATGGTACAAAATGAATATGGTCCATGAAAGGATGGTCTAAGGTGGGATAAAATGTTTTCAGAGTGTCAATGGTCCAAATTTTTCACTATCCAAAGTCATGAAAATAATAGGTTCTCGAAAGAACGATCCAAGGTAGGTCAAAATAAATATGGTCCAACATTGGATGGTCCAGGATATAATGGTAAGATAAAATACTTCAGCATAAGTTACCCCTAAGTAAGGGGTCATATAGATAATGGTTTGAAGTTGTCAAGCATAGAACCTCTTAAGGTGAAAAATGTTCATGGGCTCTAGAAGTTCTTTACCATTTAGAGTAGCCAGTTGATATGCCCCTGATCCATAGTTTATCATGATAACATATGGTCCCAACCAATTAGGTTAGAACTTACCTTTTTTATTGCATTTAACATTTATGTTCTTATTATTCCTTTTCAACACCAAATCACCAATCTCAAACTCTTGAGGGAGAATGCACTTTTTGTAGCTTCTTCACAATCTATTCTGATAGGCTTGTAAGTTTTCTAGGGCAGCCAAATGCTTGCCATCAAGAAGTTCTCATTCTTGAAACCTTGAGACTTTATATTCTTTATCATCTTCAATATGATCCAAATAAAATCACAATGAAGGAAACTCAATCTCAATCAAGATAATAACTTATGTGCCCTAAACAAGGGAGTATGGAGTGGTTCTTGTAGGTGTTCGATGATTAGTTCAATAAGCCCAAAGGGTAGGAAAGATTTGCAAGTGCCAATTATGGCCAACATCATTGAAAATCTTATTTAAAATAGCCACAATGGTCTTGTTTGATGCCTTATCTTATCTATTGCCTTTTTGGTTATATGGTGTGGATTTATTGTGCTTCATATTGAATTTTGTACAAAGGTCTTTAACATATCTATTTACAAAGGATCTGCCATTATTAGATATAATATGTGCTAGGATGCCATATCGACAGATGATATGGTAATGAATGAACTTGGCTATCTACTTCTTGGTGATGTAAGTGAGAGGAATGGATTTAATATACTTAGTAAAATACTCAAAAGCAATTAAAATGTGTTTATGGCCATCTAAAGATGTTGGGTTTATTTTCCTGATGAGATTGAGGCCCCAAGTAGAAAATGACCATGGAATTGTGATCAGTTGTAGTGGCAAGAAAGGTGTGTATATCAAATTTCCATGTTGTTGACAAAGAACACACTTCTATACATAATTACAAGCATTTATCTCCATTTTTTCCAATAATAGCCTATTTTGAGGAGATTTTTAGCTAAGACTACACTATTGGTGTGGGCCCCACACATTCTTTCATAAACCTTTTTCAACACTAGCTTGTATTCTCCTAAACATAATCAATGAAGTATCATTCCATCATAGCCTTTAAAATAAAGCATGTTTCCAAGGAGGGTATAATGAGCTAGATGGTGAAATAATAGTTTTTTTTGGTCATTGGATAAGTCAGGTGAAAAAATGTGATTATGGAAATAGTTATAAAAATCTTGATACTAAGGCAGTTCAGGTGGGGGATTAG
Source organism: Torreya grandis (assembly GCA_037957365.1). NCBI lineage: Eukaryota > Viridiplantae > Streptophyta > Pinopsida > Cupressales > Taxaceae > Torreya > Torreya grandis. The sequence goes on from JARHVA010003524.1 coordinate 206,290, forward strand.
GACCAGTAATGTTGCATGCACTTTTTGAATCTAACATAATATATGCAGGTTGTAAAATATTTTCAATCAAAAATTGATACTCTTTAGCACTACTATCAATTTATATCATAGACCCAGTTATTTCCATTGTATTAGTAGATTTTTTATTGGCCCTTGGTACTTATTCAAACTGTAGAGATTTAAAATGAACCTTGAGATTATCCATAATTTGCTTGTAGGGTAAAATCTTGTCATCTCTAGTTTGATATTGATCAGTGGTTTGATTGATGATCATTTTGGAGTCACCATAGATCATTAATTGTTGAATATCCCATTATATCACATGATGAAATCTTGCAATAAGTTCCTCATATTTGGCCATATTGTTGGTACAATTAAAATTGATATGAAATGCTTTGGGAATCAGATCTCCTTGCAATATAATCAATAATATGTCAACTCCAAATCCATAAGAAGTGAAAGAGCCATAAAAATATAGCTTTCATTATTCATGTTCATGATGCACTTCTTCCACTACCATGATAGAATCATCTAGAAAGTCGAATCTAAGTGGTTGACTATCTATAATAGTGGCTTCTGCAAGTTGATCAACAATAACCTACCCCTTGATAGCTTTCTAATTTTGACACTCAACATAAAATTTACATAAGAACATGACCCATTTATTCATACGTCCTATGAGAGCTACTTTGGATAATAAAAATTTGAGAGGATCCACCTTAACAATGATAATTATTTTATTATTCAGCATATAATGTCATAACTTTTTGAAAGTGAACACCATATCTAAACATGCCTTATTAATAGGTGTATAATTATGTTCATATGCCACCAATGTTTAGATCAAATAATAAACTACATTATTTTTACCTTGATCATCATGTTAGGCCAAAAGTGCCCCCAGTGCATGTTCAGTTGTTGATATGTAAAGAAGTAGTGATTGTTCAGGTGTTGGCAGTCTCAAAACTGGTGGGTTAGTCAAATAATTTTTGAGCTTTTCAAATTATAGATGATATTATTTATCCCATTTAAATGTGACCCCTTTCTTCAAGATATTTTTAAATGGGTGGCACTTATCTGCCAATTGAGAAATGAACCTGCAGATAGACTAGATCTTTCCTTGCAAGCTTCAGAACTGTTTAGGATTTGAAGGTGGAGGCACTTTAATAATAGCCTTAACCTTAGTAGGGTCAAATTTTATCCCTTTTTGTGATATAATAAACCCTATTAATTTCCCTAAAGTGATTCCAAAGACACACTTCTCAGGATTCAAGAAAACTTTATATTCACGAAGCCTTTCAAAGATTCTTTGTAGAATGTTAGGATGTCCAGCACGTGTTCTTGATTTTGCTAGTATATCATCAATATAGTCCTCAATAATATCATGAATTATGTCATGAAATATGATGGTTATTTCATGTTAATATGTGGCTCTAATGTTCTTTAAGCCAAATGGCATGACTTGGTAACAAAATGTTCCCCACAGAGTAGTGAACACATTCTTGTGTTGATATTTTTGGGTTATTTTGATATAATTGTATCTAGAAAATCCATCTATGAGGGACAAAATATTGTACCCATTAGTATAATTAATGTTTATGTCGATGTTGGGTAGAGGAAAATCATCTTTAAGCATGCTTTTTTGATATCTCTAAAATCTATACAAAGGTGTATACCTTGTGGCTTTTTATCAACTAGAACTATGTTTGATATACATTTGAAATAGTCCAATGGTCTAATAAAGCTGGTTCCTAGAAATTTCTCCAGTTTGGCTTTAACCAAAAGAGTGATGCATCTATGCATCTTTCTCTATTTTTGTTTAACTGGATTGGCATCTGGATGAATAACAATCCAATGCACAATCAAGTATGGGTTTAAGACTGGCATGTCTAAATATGCCCATGCAAATATCTATGAAAGCCATCAAAATGGATATAATATGTTCACATTCTAATTCAATAAGGGAAGCTCCAAGATAAATAATTTTGGGATAATTGTATGTTCCTAAGTTCACTTCAACAGTGTTCTCTACAAGAAGTGTAAATCCATCTTCAATAATAGTATGCAATGTGTGATCATGATCATCTTCTACTACTACAATTTTTTGTTGTTCCTCCCAGAGATCTGGATAATGTGATGAATCTAAATCTGCCAAATCATCTAATGGCTAACTAGTAAATATTTCATTAAATTCAAGAGCAATATGCTCAAAAATCTATTGTTATTTTGACTCAATTATAGTACTGGCTATAGAGCTAGGACTTGATGGACCTTGTGAATCCTTTGGGGATGAGCAAACTTTCCTATCCAAGAGCACTTGAAATAGGTTTTTACTCAAGGGCTTGTCTTTATCTTTACTTTTTCCCTGATTAATAAGCACCTCAAAGAGGTTTTCTCCTAAATATATTGATGTTTTATCTTTGTTATGACTAAGAAAGTTTGCTTGTTCCCCAAAGTAGGTAGAAAAATCCAATGAAAAATCAAAGCCTTGTTTGTGATCGCCAATGGGAAATCCATCTCTTAGGCCCATGTATTCTGCAATTGATTCTTGATTATGAAACTCATCAAGGTGTATGACCAAATTTTTCTAGTCCCAATCAATGAGTTGGGGATGGAAAAGGCATAGAGAATAATGAGGTGTTAAGGTCATAATGGCACATGAATCAAATAAATCCAAGTCAGCAAGCTCATCAAAAAGGCTATAATGGGGCACTACGTAACTACCAAGAGTCTCATTATTGAATCACTATTGAAATTCATGAGGTTACCCCCAGGCAGTATAAATCCAAGACCATGATTCAAATTAGGTACTCCAACTAATAAAGGTTCTAGGATTCCTTGCACTCATGGGCCAAGGCCTTTTCTTGTATAATCAAAATATTCCATGATTTGATTAGGGATAGGATATTTTGGATTCTAAAATCAATCAACAATGTCATTAGAATATAGCTTGTCTCCTTCATTGAAAACCTCTTGATCTTGTTTTGGTGAAGTAGAAAGTATAAATACCATAGGTGGTTTTCATTATTTCTAAATCAAGTTGGTTCTGTTAGGGATCTTAGAAGATTTAGGTTTACCAAAAAAATTTGGAGACTTTAACAACTTAGCAACATGGAAGGCATCCTTAATATGGTACGTGTAAATTCCCACATCTTCTATAATAACCTATTTTACAAGAGTTACATAGGACCTAGGCTCACAAAGCTCTAACACCAATTGTCAGGATTAAGAGCACAATTGATTACCTTTGTATAAGCAACTAAACACGGAATTTAACCAGAATAATAAGTAACTAGAAATTAGAAATAGCACATAATATGAGAGACAATGCACAATTTTATTCAACTCATCCAGAAGGAAATACAATAAAGAGATCACACTCTTCCCACACCTCTTAGGCATACTAGTAATCTTCCCTCAAGATTTCTCTCTCTCAATTACAAACACAATCAACTCAATAACCAAGTTGGTGTTTCAACCAGTCAGTAACAATACTGCCAGTACCACCGAGTACACACACATACTCCAAGTTTGAGTACACCACGTACTCCAAGTAGATCTCACCTGATCTTGCACACCTGTAGATCAACCTGGGTTTGCACACCTGCAAACCTAGATCTTACTTACCATGTAAATCTCACTTGATCTTGCTATACTATAGATCAACCTGGCGTTGCACACCTGTTGACCTAGATCTTACATACCATGTAGATCTCACCTGATTTTGCTATACCGCAGATCAACCTGGCCTTGCACACCTATCGACCTAGATCTTACACACCCGAAAGAACCCTTGTCCTTGCCTCACCAAGTCCTTATGATTCTCCAAATTAAAATATAGTCCCATGAGTCTATTATATAGATCCCATACAAACAATAATTAGACTTCCTGATTACAATAATTAGAAACGCAGCTCCAAGACTAAAATTAGTCTTTACATGCAAACTAGTCGTTCAACAAACTAACTATTCGTGTAACTAACAGTTCTGGAACGTACAAGAGGCCGACATCAGTCATCTAAATATATCAGTTGGAGTGGACATAAGGTCACCAAGGTTTATATAATTATATGGTGGTGGATGTGAAACTATTTCCTTATTCTTATTTACAACAAATTTAGAACTAGGATAATAGTTATAATTGTAGAATCAACCTCCAAATGTTTACAACATTAATAAGGTTTTAGATCGGTGGGAATAATAACCTTGATCCCATCATGGAGAAAATTAAGGTACTGATGCAAGGTAGATGGAACAACCTATACTTCATAGATCCAAGGATGACTAAAAAGTATGTTATAAGGCAGCTCAATGTCCATAATATGTAATAATGTGTGGTGGGAAATAGACCCAATAATTATTGATAAATAAATGGCACCAGGAGACTCCTTCTTAGCATTGTCATAAGCCTTTATGGTGATCATCTCTGGTTGAATGTCTTTTATAGTATAGCCTAATCTCTGTACCAATTTAAGGGACCCTATGTTCAACCTCAAAACATTGTCTATAAGAACCCATTTGATCTTATGGTTTTCAATGATGATTTCAATATACAGTGGGTTGTTATGGCTCAGACCTAGGGTAGACATGTCTTTTTGATCAAATGTGAGTTGTTGAGATGAAGACAAGTATCCTACTAATGATTAAAACTATTCAAGATTAATATCTTTGGGAATAGTTGATTCTTATAAAAGGTTGTTCAAAAACGTTCTATGGATTTCAGACATATGCAAGAGATCCAAAATGGAAATTTGCATAGGGGTTTTACTTAGTTGGTCCAAGTGACTCATGGGCATCTAGTTACATTGGAATAGTTTTGATTCGATGAAGAGCTATTATAATTAGAGGAAGGATGTTGTCCAAAAATAGTAACTCATGCAAACAGAGTCATAATAGAATTACGTGAACTCAGTACAACATTATTAGAGGAAGAGGGTATTGACCCTATAATAATGGGTCCAGTATTATGAGGAATATGGGATGGTTCATAGGATTTAATAGTAATAGTGGAAATTTGAGTTGTAAAAATGCATCCCACTATGTTGTTATAGTCATAAATCATGTTGTTATAACCCAAGCTGTTAGCATGGGTATTATGATCATGTTGATTACGATTTTGACCTTGATGCTAGTTTTGATTTTACTGTTGATTCTTTCCTTAGTTATTATTGTTCCTTGGTTGTTATTGATTATATTGAGTAAATAGATCTTGGTATATTCTCATATCCTGATTAGTGCCCTGTGGAGCAAGCTTAATCTCAACTTCACCACTCTTGATCAAATCTTCAATAAAGTGTTGTAATTAGATGCAATGATAAGCATCATGACCAAAAACACGATGGAAGTTACAAATTAATTTTCCTTATACCAATCTAGCTTTGGTTGATCTACAAGAAATGGCCTTGGTATAGGCCATATAATTAGGTTAGTTGCTATGAGCTTTTAGAACATTGTCTCAATAGGCTCTCCCAATTTGTTGAAGACTCTAAATTGATTATAGAATGTCCTCTATAGAGGTTGTCTTTATAAATTATTTGGTGGATTAGGTGAATATAATTTTACATTTGGAACTGATGGGAATTACACCATTTATACATGTCTTGTTTTAGTCAAATCATTTCCAACCATTTTTTTTCTCTTGTTGAAACCCTTAGGTTTCTCTTATGCAACCGTTTGGACTAGTGATTGGGTTTGATTTGATGTTTGACCCTAGATGAAAATCCTGACAAGGCCTTTGGAAATAAGTACCTTAATTTGCACCCCTTTTATATAATTTATTCAAATGAATTAGCATAAGTAAGCCATAGATTATGCACGAACTCAGGGTGTAAGTTATGTGCAAACATGTCCACCAACTATTTGTCTAGAAAATTATGTTGAAAGTGACTAGTTAATGCTCTTCATCTCTACAAATATGTTATGAATATTTATCCATCATGTTGTTTGGCTTTATACAAGTCAAAATGGTCAATTCATATTCAATATTTTATGAGAAATGGTTGATGAAATTTTATGATTGATTGTTCCAATTCATAACTGATCCCTTGGGTAAATTAATTAGCCAATCTAAATTTTTTCCTATTAAACTTTGCGAAAACAAATGAAGTAAATAAATGCTATTGTATGTGACCTCTTGTTATAACACAAAGAATGCCTAAATGTGTTCATGAGGGTCACCCTTTCTTTTATATTTGGTGAATTTAGGTGCCCCAAAATGAGATAGAAAGAGGACTTAGAGAATACTTAAATCAAATGGATATAAACATATCTCATCAAATTTTTACTTTTTGATTATGTTTCTAGTCTCTAAGTGTGACACAATCTCTTTCATGGAATTTCATTCTTACATGTTTCATGCATTCATGGATGGAACATAATTATATTGGGGTGGTATGTGCCCCTAATGTTGGGGTGGTATGTGCCCCTATTGTTGCATGGGTTTATTATGGATATACACCCTATGATCTGTGACTTAGTTTTGGTTCACTCCTTAAGTTGAGTGAGTGAGTTGTTGATTCCTTGGAATCTGTTGCCTTGAATTATATGTGGTATGTTGATTTTGGGGAGTCTATGGTCTATTTACTAAAATATGTGTTGGTTGAGATGAAGTAGCCAAAAAAAATTATATGATTTCTTCAATGCATAATAAATGTTTTCGTCTTTGGTTATATGAGGGAACAAGAGGTTCTTAATGATTGAAAAATGTATGATCTATGTCTAGAAAAGCATGTTACGAAACCTCTTGAGGCTTAGGTTGTTTAATTGAGACATCTTGATCCATTGTTATTATGTTCTCAACTAGAGTTTTCATTAGTTCAACCACATTCCCTTGTTCTTTAGAAGCATCATTATAGATTGAAGTGGCAATTAAATAGTCTGTCAAGTCTGCGATAAGTTGGTTTGTATATCATTGGCTTATATTTTTAATCTTGGTGACAATATCTTGATCATTGGGTTTTAACTCTATGATTATTTCCTCTCCTTTACTAGAAGAAGGTATATTTGTTTTTTCAATATTCACGAAGTATTGCTCTCATTGTTGCTCTCCTTATTTAACCAAAATATGTAATTATTCCATAAGAAAGTTTGAGGATAACCTAACATTAGATTCAATCAACCTTAGGAGTGCTTCATCCTTGTCCTCTTGGAGTTGATATTCTAAAAAGTCTTCCTCAGGTCTTATAATTATGGGAATGACTTCAAAGACCATGGAATTATCCTGACCATCATAAAAGTGCTCCTCTTCATAGCTAGAGCCATAAGAGACCCCACTATGAGTGTACCTTTGAGTCATGTATAGAAGGATTGTTATATACATTTACTAAGATTTGGAAAAAAAATTTACAAACATTTAAATAAGGTATATATTTTGAATTTCTCCAAATAAAGTGACAAGGTAACAAAGAGACTATAATAAAAAAGGATGTGGCATAGTAATACATAAATAAAAGAATACATTCATGAAATTACTCAACCTTGGGTAGGGTTGAAATCATATAAATTAAAAGAAGGTATGATGACTCAAATACCTAAGTGTAAACTAGTACACCAAATGTAGGTTGAGAGATACATCAATATTGTAAAAGCTAGTTCTGTTGTGATGAGTTACCACTAATAAATTAAAAGAAAGCCCTTTAGATTAGGAAGGTGATAATGTCAACCAAGAAATTAAAGATGTGAAAACATGCAAGAATTACTAAGTATAAAACTAGAACCAAATGGGTAGCACAATGCCACCACACGGTAATAGGAGGTAGAATAAAATGTGTTCTATAACTTGGAGTGTGAGTTAACACTTGATGACCTAAGTTCACAATGATCAAATAATGATGATTCTTTAAATGGCCTTTAATCCAAATGGGAAATTAAACCCAAGTTAACTCAAGTCAAGTGCAAACAGAAAAACTAATTAACATGTTAACCTGAAATTTAGAAAGGTGTAATTTTGAATTTGAATTATTAGTAAAGATTTTTGGAAAGTGATTTAGACTCAAATGGCTAGCATAACTGCATTATTTAGATAATAAAAACACAATGTTTTAAGATGAGTATTTGAATAAGGCAAAGATGATTTGGATTTGACCAGCGTAATTCCTCCTTGTATAAGAAATAGTGGACAACAAATGTGTTTGGTTATGATGTTTTGTTTATAAACAAGTTTTAGACTCAAAAAAGACCAAGTAAGTAAAGACTAAAAATACCAAGTAAATTATCCTAAGCCCTGAACTGACAAGGTTGCATTGTATTATTGAAATCCATCTATATATGTGCTCTTGGGAGGATTTTAATTATTAATCCAAAAATAAAAATGTGTGAGTTTGTAGGGTATTTTACACCCCCCTTCTCCCAAGAGATTGTATAGTGGAATGGACCTTTAGGTTACTCACCCTGCATCAACAATACTCCATGGTAAGTGGGGTTTGTCTAAAACTTATAATTTGTGATTATCTAGATGGTCCCAAGTGTAGTGAATGTTAGAGATGCAAACACATCAATTGGATCCATTAAAATTAGCTTATTGTGAAAAGGTCTCATCTTTTTCATAACCACTACTTCCATCAATTGTTCAGTATAGTGTGATGTCCTAATCGATCATACATTCTAAGTTGGATTGCCACTATTAGATTTTGATTAACCACTCAAGAAAATGTCCCAGTGGTTTGACCTTAATTTGTATACCCCCATTGTGGAGAGGGGTTGAAGTCAATGTTAAGAGATGAAACTCTGGGTCAAAGATTCCCTAAAGAACTCATGCAGAGGCTATGAACTCCCCCCCCCCCCCACAAGTCAATTTGCATAAAAATAAATGATCTAAGTAAAAATGCTTGAGAGGTTATTTTTAGATCACCCAAACCATACGAGTTTTGGGGAGAGACTAGATAACTTCTTTTTCATGCCTTGGACAAAGGCACAATCACAATGAAAAGGTGCTTTTGGTCACCCAAGTTACCTATAGGGGATGGGGGGAGAGCACACATGCACTCTTCATTTTGATCAAACTAACTAACAAGAAATAGATGATTTGCATAAAATAACACACTTTTGAAAAGGTTGTAACTTAAGTAAGTGTAAGTTTCAAGCACCAAATTTGAAATGTTAAGTGAATCTCTTGGCCCCTTCACCTTAGTTTGTAAAAACATTGAAAAACTTAACAAAAATATTTAATCAAACCATCTAAGTTCCTTTTAAACACCAAAGGTAAGGTTCAAGGGTTAAATCATGCTTCAATATTTTATCACTTTTCCATGCGGGTCCTACAAAGTTAGTGAGTTCCCCCTTATTTTGAAGCACAATTGATAATCAAACAAGTAAGTTTAGAATTTTTTCTTTCAAGTTCTTTATTTTTTACACATAGAGACTAACGTCAATCAACAAAGACCGATGTTGATTGTAGCAAGATCGATATCAGACATAAACATAACCAATGCCAATCAAAAACATGATAATAGTTACTTGTGAACCCTTAGGCAAAAATCATTTTGACAAAATACTTTTTTAGCCTAAGTAAGGATAAAATATCCAAAAGAAACTTCTAGATAAGGTAAATATATGTTCAAACAGAGACTTATAAACTCAAATTGACCACTACAACTTTGAATAAAGCTTTAAAAATACAATTTGTTAGCCATGTTTTTCCTACAACCAAACTGATTATGGTTAGCTTTGACCAATGCCGGTTACACAGAACTAACATCGGTCACTGTATGACTTATGTATCAATAAAAAAATGTCAAAAACATGGGAAAATGAAGATAAAAATTGATGTCAAAAGATTTTTTTAGGAAATATAAGATTACTAAAGTGTCTCCCTTACTTTAATGGGTTGCATGGTCCCACCGGGCGTGCCAAGATGTAGAGATGGATTACAAACATGGTTGGATCAATAATTAGTCATAAAAACCAAGAAAAATGCATAAAGAACTAAAAATCTAGGACAACCTATTTAACGGGGTGTGAAAATGACAATTAAGAGCAAATGAAAGAAAACAAACACAAGTTACCTTCCCAAGAGATTCACATCACACAAATATGGCTCAAAACATGATTTTCCCCTTGATTTCATGTTCAAGTCTTCAACAATGATGAAAGGTAACCTCCTCCATCATCTCAAGAATACCAAATAAGTTAGGTTAATAATATGATATCAATGTTATGCCTATAAATGGATCTATCCTATTTTAAATAAAGAATTATCAAACTACACTCAAATGGCTGTAGAGTGAATCCTGCATTATAAGTTTACACAAATGAAGCTTAATCAAAATGGTCTTGGTCCTTATATTTAGAGATTTTATAAATTGATCGAGATGAACCATGACCATCCATCTTGAGATCAAGATGTGTGGCCATGAATTAATCCAATTATGTAAATAATATCCATAAATATCTTCATAAATATTTGGGAGGAAGGGGCATTAAAGAGGCATAGGAAGCCATAATAATGATATGTGTTGCATTTATGGCTTATCAATGCCATCCCATCGATCATGTCATTTGATGATGTAGTTAATAAGAATAAAATTTCAATAAATAAATATTTAAAAACTTTAATGGAATTCTTACTTGAGCTCATAATTTGGTTTAATTTGCCTAGGTAAGATTAATCAAAATTTAAGCAATTCTTTGGAAATTGGTTGCATTTCATTAATCAAACTGATCAAAATTTCATATTATTCGGCCATAATTTGATTATAGAGGAATTAGATGGTGATGTTAGTTTTGCATGGATTTTTATCCCATTTAGGATGTTGTCGACACAAAATAACACATGCATGTGTTATGTGCTTCCAAACTAGAAGAAAAGAGTGATCCAGAGTACCAAAATGTGTTTCCATCATTTTGAATCAAAATAATTTGATCAAAGTTAATAATCACATAAAATTCATTGCTCCATTTAGGGATACATTATCCTAAATCAACATTTATATATGAAAAGCTCAAACTATTTAGTGCATTTAAGTGATTTTGGCCCAAATTATGCATTTTCACAAATTTTAAGATTGACAATTTCAACAAAATGGTGTTAGGAATTGGATGTCTACACCTTCCACAAATATTGTTGATAGTCTTATAGACCTAACTCTCAAAGATAACATGGTCAACATGACTAACATGTGAAGGGTAGTTTCCTTCTTTGATTCTCATCCCACCCACACTCACTAATTGTCTCACTTTTTATGTTATCCAAAATTCTTCCCCCACCCACCTAATAGAATTGGGGCAAGAAGACATTATCTCTTTTGATGAACCAATTCAAACACCTCCATTAGATAACACTTTTTATACCATTTTTACAATTCCTCCAACCTTTTTACCCATCATCAATGATACTCAACCTTCTAATACCACTTCTTCAAATCTACCTCAAACCAAAACTGCATCAACTACCTTATCTCATGATAATCAACCAACTTGTCATCCAATTAAACCTCCCACATCTTATTAACACAAATTTACATGCATTTTTGCTCCTCTTTCTGAGGAACTCCTCTAACACTACGCACCTCTCTCTAGCAGTCCCCTCATGGGTTATGATGAATGGGATCCTATCACAGAACTTACTAATCTCCCATATCAAATTCCATTTCTCAAACTCATGCAGACTTTTTTGCATCATTATAATCGTATTATGCAGCTCTTATTCAAAATGAACATCCCTCATCCTCCCCTAGTAAGACGTGAAGCCACCTTATCTAGATCATAAGATAACATTTTACAACAGTGCAAATAAATGTCTATACATGTTGATGAAACCATGGACACTTCTCTTTCTCTCAAATTCCCCATTGCTTCTATGATTCTTGACAAGATTATACTTCATGCGAATGATCCTCCCCTCTTTATAACCATTCAAATTGGTGACATCCAAGTCAATCATGCCTTGATTGATGAGGGTTTAGGTACTTATGTTGCCTCACTTGACTTTATTAAAACCCTTAGATAATCTAAATGTAATCTTAAGTCCACATGAAACACATGCCAAGGCTATGAAGGATGACAAATTCCTCCCTTAAGATGTGTATGGATCCATATCACCATCCTAAATATCACTATTTGCGTGAAGGTTATGATCTTCAATTTTCCTCTCTCATAACATCTTGCTTGGTAGGTTATGAACTCATTGCATGAGGTTTATTGCCTCTTATACCTATCAATGTGTCAAGTTCCCTCATAATGGTGCAATCTATAAGATTTAAGGCAATACTAACCCTTAGAATTTCAAACAATTCCAAGACCATGGTGTCTTCAAAATTCTAACCCTTGAACCCTTGTCTAGTGTTCCATTTTGATAATCTTAATGGTTTAATTTCCCTATCAACTCTACATGAGGTTACAATGGTCACCCAAAACTCATCGAGAATACACCACCTAACCTCTTAGATTATAATGATGATGATCCTAATGAGATCATTCTTAAGATAATTTTTTTATTTGTCCTCATCTCATTTCTCAACTTTTACCTTCTCTAAAGTTATGTTCCTATTAACCACCTAATGATGATATACTTGTAATCTTAACAAAGACTTGACACTCTATTCATCATGCCACCTCCGATGAGAAGGTCATCCCTACCTGTGTAATTGATCTTCATACACCCAATTATGATGATGGTTATACCTTAGATGACCCATTTATAGGATGTCTTGTTTAGGCTCAAGATGTTGAGATCATCTATTATCATTCTTCTTTGTTTTAGTCTTTTCAAATTTCTTCTCACATTTTTTCCTATATAGTTCCTAATTTTAGCATTTTTCCTCTTGTTCATAGGGTAAAGATGGTGTGAACACCCCTAGTTTATGAATAACCTATTAGAATCATGCTTTTGGATCATGTTATGGCTGGTTTCTATCACTTTGCTAGATACCAAGACCCCTATAGTTAGCTTTCCCCTGAGATACTTGCTATTATCTTTCAACCCTCTATGCATCTTGCCCCTCCCTCAATTGAGCCTAGTTCAGATCCTATTCCCACTCCCTCTCTAGCTAAGTCTCTTCTTATTTTTGCTCCTATTACTCCTTCAGTTAAGCCTCATTTAGTCTCTCCACTAGCCTCACCTTCCCTTGGTGATGGTTTGTTCCCTTTACTGTAGCTTTGTCTTTTGCCCACCCAATGGGTTGATCAACCATTCTATGATATTCATAAAGTTGTTGATCATTAGAATAGAGATTGTACATTATACTAGCCTTCCCTAGCTTCCATTTTCACCCCCTCTATTACTACACCTATAAAGTCTAATAACAAATATATCTACTACTTACATGACATACATAATCAATCCTTCATGCATTGTCATAAGCTTTGACAATATATAGACACTTTGCATCCTCCACTTCCTCAGCCTACTGATAAGGCTATACCTCCCACAATCGTATTACCTGAGTCTATTCCTAAACATGGAGAGGTATATTATCTATGTACTACTACGGTACCCATCACATTAATCATTGTTGCATACTTTAGTAGCATCTCCAAGATCACCTTATGACCATTATTTCACCTTATATCCTTCCTCTCATAAGTCACCCTCATAAGAAGGTTCCACCTTATTCACCCATGGATTTTCCACTTATGGCCCCTTATCTACCTGTAGTTTCTCCACCTATGGATCCTCCTTCACCTATGATCTTTTTGACTATTTTGTGAATCCTATATGTCAAAATGGGCACCCCCCCCTCTTTTTTGCCTTGAAATCTTGTTCTTCATTACCTTTTGCCCTGAAACTAGGTTTTAACCATTTCAAAATCAAGGAAAAGTTGATTTTGTGCAGGTGCAAGTGTTGTCTCATCAAGCATTGGTCTTTTCCAGCACTCACAGAGCAAATCAGGTTCTCATAACAGCATTATTTATAAGCTTTACAAGTAATAAATAGGAGCACTTGACAAACCTGAAAGGGTCAGAGCAGTGTATTTAGGGGACTTGTCTTATGACTTTTATAAGTTGAAGCTGAAGAGAAACCCAATAAGGGTCAGAGTAGATCAATTTGGGTTTGTAGGATTATTTTACTTATGATCTTTCATGAGTTAGAGTTATTCATAAACCTGAAAGGGTAAGGAAGAAGCAATCAGGTTTTTGAGATGTCTTTACTTCAAAGCTTTTTGAGTTTAAAAGAACCTAAATTGGTCTTAGACGCTTCTTAAGGCAAGTGTTTCTCTGTAGAAGGCACCTAGGCATTCTGTAGGGTCATTTGCAATTTCCCTGAAGGGTATGTACCCCTGCGAGGGGCACTTCCAAGATGAAATGAACCTTTAAAAAACTTTTAAAGGGTATGTTTGAAGGCAGAATAGACCATGCAGAGGGATTTCCATCAATGTGAGGAACAATACAAAAGTCTTGAAGGGTAACTAGAGGCTCAAAATGCCCTTATGGAGGGCACTTAGATAAATACAAGGACCTTTTCCATAAGCCTGAAGGGCACTTTTGGCTCGAAATACCCTTATGGAGGGTAGCCAATTGAAGCAAAGGGAAGAGACAATAAAGGAAGAAGCAAATAGAAAAAGAAACTATGGAGTTTTCCCTCAAAAATATTATCTCAGACTTTTGTCTGAGATGACCTTCCTAAAAATCTTGAAACCCATAGAAAAGGAAATAACGTAGACCCAGGAGCCCAAATAGGTGCAAAAGGCAGAAAAAGATAAAGCAAAAAAGACAAAACATGGAACTATTCCAACTACTGACAAAGACAAAGGGAAAAATTAAGGACCAATCAGAACAATAAAAGTGGCATGAATAACTTAGCAAAGGGAGTTAATACATTTAGTTGGAAAATATCTATCAAAAACTAATAAATAGATTAGTTTTTGAACTATAGAGGAGAACAACCTATGTTTTCATGCTTCACCATTAATGCACAGCCAATTGTGCCCATTATTGAAGAGAGCATGGTCCAGCCACAACAACTTGGGGATGGCTTTGTCAGTTACTAGAAGGAGTATCCCATGTTTTTGCAAGCCTAAGACAGTAAGGGTGGCAGCTTGGACATCTATAGCATGGCTCTCCCATACATAGTTCAAATTATATGTAAATGACATGGTCTCTTGTATTAGAAGTGTTTGACTCCAGCATGGGTCTCCTTTCCTTGTTATATTAGTATCTTACTCTATATAATTGTAACTTCTCATTTTGAGAGGAAATCTCTCAGCTTGTATGGTGAAGCCCTAAAGGAATTTACCGTGAATCAAGACATAATAATTTTACCTCTATTTGGGTTTACACTTTTGCATGTGTCTATGGTTTTGATCTTGTGTCAAGTCATTTTCTTTCATGCTTTCACAGTTTGAATCTAGTATATCTAATGTATTGTGATCTCCTTCTTATAGGTCAATAAGAAGTGTTCATAGCAAAGTATAGACACATTTGAATAGGCTGCCATAGTGTGTCTTAGAACACCTCTAGTAGTTCTCCTTCCTTGTATCTCCATAGGCCCCCTATCAAAATATTGATGCAAGAGAGTTCTTCATCTTGAATGATAGTGTATGTCAGCTTGTCTTGGTGTAAAGTGTATGTCACAGTTGAGTAGACCAACCATTTTGGTGCATCATTGCTTTAGTTTTGGATCTAATTTCTAGTATTTCTCTTCCTTTTCATCCCCCCCCATTATTAGCAGTAGGAAACCTAGGGCCTTAAGGTGCATCAAGGGGAGCTAGCCCCTAATCTAGAGATTCATCCCTCACATTTACCACCCACAGTAAGAGGGATGTCTCCATTATGTCATGTGGATGAAAAGATATGAGTCTCCCTTCATAGGGTGCAATCCACCATGTCAATAGTTTTTGGCATGCTCGATGGGACATTTTGTCTAAAAGGTTAAAGAATTGTTGGTGTGTTTTTCAACAAATCAGCCTTTAGAGGCATTCAATCAACACCAATGGTGACTCTAAAGATACATCAGTTGGTTGAGTAGCCTGAGTGATCCTTTGAAGAGCTTTTTAGTATGTTTATTTATGAATTTTCATGGTTGCATACAGTTATGAGTTTTGACCTTTGTAGGTTGGTGAAACATTGCAGGCTTTGCCTCTTCCTCCTCAGTTTTAGTAAGTCCTTGGCCAGCCTGGCTATGATCTTTACCAACCTTGTGTTGATCCTTACCAAGTCTAATATGACTAGTTTTAGCCCTGTCATGAGTTATATCAATCTTATGCCCAGTCTTCTCAATATGTTACTTCTCTTAGTCAACCTAATCCTTTTTCCAATCAGCCCATTTCCACCTTCAAAAAAACACTATTGGGGTATGAAAGGTATGTAGTGGAGCTTGACAATGGAAGGGGATGTGGCCAAAAAATTCTTGATCATTTCATCCATCAAGTGAGAAATGCATTAGATCTAGTCAAGAGTGAATGGAATACTATTGAAAGAGCCGATTGGTAAAGGCTTATAAATGAGATGTTGGATGTGAGTGGTTTGATTGCATCTTTGGAAGAGAAGCTGAGTATTCATGAGAGGCAGCCTTACCAAGTCTTTCAACCTGCATACCCACTACCCCAAGTTTCATATCAGCCATACACAGCCCCTACTCATAAGCAAAGTCAAGCCTATCAAAGTATTTTCCCTAATCATGTTGAGGAGAGTTTCAAAATAGAATATCTTATGTTTAAGTCTAGTCTTGATAAGCAAATTGAGTTGGCAAATCTTAACATGCAGCAATTTATGTTGGCAACAAGGGAAGTGGAATCCAAGCCCTCACTACCCTCTCACATTGCAACCCCATTACCCCAAAAGGAGACTTCCAGTCCTAAGACCATGAGTTCGAGTAAAGTAGTTGAGTCATGGAGTAGTAAGGAGGAGAAGGGCATTGTTCAAGAGTGTGAAGTACAAAATAAGGCTAGTCCTTCTCAAGTCCCTCCAACCCTTCCTCAAGAAGCTTCTTGTACTCCATGGCAGCCTTCATGCACTCCCCATTTCCATGATGATTCTTATGAGCTCTAAGAAAGACTCTTTCAAGAAAATCTAGCTAATCAAATTGAGGAATTAGAGGCAAAGGTGAGATTGCTTAGTGAAAGTGAGATGGAAGTTTTAGACCTTAGAGAGGATCCTATGCCAAAAGACACCCCTTCTACTGATTCTCGAGATCATTTTGATATTGATGAAGTATTGGTCAAGTGGAGAGAAGAAAATCAAGTTTTTGGCTCAAGGTTTTCCCCCATTTTCTCATGAGCTCTCAAAAATATCCCATACTTTCCATTTCCAACCTGATTTTGACAATCCTTGTGTTCCACCTCCTTACCTAGTAAATGAAGAATGTTTCTCTTGTGTTAAGGAATTCATCTTGAGGGAAGCAAGTGAAGAGGAGTATGCTCCTTTCATGACTAACCATGGAGACTTCATGAGTGTAGATGAGAAGGAGATCACCATAGATACCCCCCTTGGTGAACAAGAAGACAAGTCACAAGCTTTTGCCTCTATCTCTGATGAGGAAGAGATGATCATTGACTCTTTTCTCACTTTGCAAGATGTCATGGAGGAGTATGGATAGATTCTTGATCATTCTTTAAATGATTTGTTTGTAGTCATTGGGGTAGGTTACACTCTTCTTCAAGGAGGCTATGAGTTGGCTAAGGGTGGAGAAGGCAACATTAGGACTCAAATAAGTATGTGAAAGAGAAGCAAGCTTTCAGATTTATCCTTTCAAGAGGTTGGTAAATCCAAAGATGATATTTTTGAAGTCATCAAGGAGGGATATCACCTTCTAGAAGGAACCCATCAAATCTGGAAGGATGAAGAAGAATCATGTGGGCCTAAAGCTTCTAAGGAACATGAGGAACATGAAACTAATCCTCTTGGAGACATGCTTACTAAAGAGATACAAGTTGACCATGAGACAAAGAGTGGGCATAAATATGAAATGTCTAAATGTGTCCAAGAGGAATATGTCTTCATTGGAGACATGTTCAAAGATGACCTATTCGAGACTAAACAAAGTAAAGTGCCAAAGAAGAGGCCTAATCTATAGAGCATTCAATTCAAAGAGAATCATGCTTGGCACTTTGTTTTATCTCATCTTGAAAGTGACTTAAGAAGTTTCCCCTTTGATCTAAGAGGGAGAAAACCATACATAGTTAGTTTTACATAGTAGTTTTCTTTCAGTTGTGTTGTCTTTGTTTTCCCTAAGTGTTGATTACATGAGTTTGTTTTTTTTTTTGTCCTATTGTGTATGTTTTTCCTTGTTTGAGGTAAATCTTTGTTAGTTCATAATTTCTTACAAGGTTGTTATCAAATTTTCAATCTACATTCTAGATTCATGCCCAATAGACTTTTAGGCCACTAGTCTTCTCAAGCATAGCAAGCATGATTCCTATCTGAGATGCCAATTTGTTGACCATTTTGTGAATCCTAAATGCCAAAATGGGCACCCCCCCCCCTTCTTTTTTGCCTTGAAACCTTATTCTTCATGACCTTTTGCCCTGAAACTAGGTCTTAACCCTTTAAAAATCAAAGAAAAGTTGCTTTTATGTAGGTGTAGGTGTTGTCTCATCAAGCATTGGTCTTTATCAGCACTCACAGAGCAAATCAGGTTCTCAGAATAGCATTACTTATAAGCTTTACAAGTAATAAGTAGGAGCACTTGACAAACCTAAAAGGGTTAGAGCAATGCATTTTAGGGTTATGAGGGGACTTGTCTTATGACTATTATAAGTAACATCTAAAGAGAAACCCAATAAAGGTCAAAGTAGTTCAATTTAGGTTTGTGGGATTACTTGAATTATGATCTTTCATGAGTTGGAGTCATTCACAAACCAAAAGGGTAAGGAAGAAGCAATCAGGTTTTTGAGACATCTTTACTTCAAAGCTTTTTGATCAAGTCCTTTGAAAGAGCTTGAATTGGTCTTAGACGCTTCTTAAGGCAAGTGTATTTTTGCAGAAGGCACCTGGGCATTCTGTAGGGTCATTTTCAATTTCCTCGAAGTGTATGTGCCCTTGTGAGGGGTACTTCAAAGATGAAACAAACCTTTACAAAACTTTTGAAGGGTATGTTTGAAGGCATAATGGACCTTGCAGTGAGATTTTCATCAGTGTGAGGACCAATACAAAAATTTAGAATGGCAATGAGAGGCTCAAAATGCCCTTGCAGAGGGCACTTTGAGAAATATAAGGACCATTTCCATAAGCTTGAAGGGCACTTTTGGCTTGAAATGCCCTTGTGGAGGGTAGCTAGTTGAAGAAAAGGGAAGAGATAAGAAAGGAAGAAGTAAAAAACAGAAGCAAACAAAAAAAGAAACCATGGATTTTTCCCTCAAAAATATTATCTCAGACTTTTGTTCGAGATGACCTTCACATAAAACATAAAACCCATAGAAAAGGAAAGAACGTAAACCTGGGAGCCCAAATAGGTGTGGAAGGTAGAAAGAGATAAAACTCAAAACTATTCTAGCCACTAACAAAGATAAAGGGCAAAATTAAGGACCAATCAGAAAAACACAAGTGGCATGAATAACTTTGCAAAGGGATTTAATACATTTGGGTAGAAAATATCTACCGAAAACCAATAAATAGATTAGTTTATAAACTATAAAGTAGAGTAGCCCATGTTTTCATGCCTCACCATTAATCCACAGCTAGTTACACCCAGCATTAAAGAGATCATGGTCCAGCCACAATAACTTGGGGATAGCTTTATCAGTTGCTAGAAGGCGTATCCCATGCTTTTACAAGCCCAAGATACCAAAGGTGGTAGCTTGGACATCTACAACATGGCTCTACCATACGTAGTTTGAAATATATGATAGCAACATGGTCCCTTGTCTCAAAATTTTGTGTCTCCAGCATGGGTCTCCTTTCCTTATTCTATCAGCATCTTGCTTTATATAATTGTAACTTCTCATTTTGAGAGGAAATCTCTCAGCTTGTATGGTGAAGCCCTATAGGAATTTACCTTGAATCAAGACATAAGCATTTTACCTCCATTTGGGTTTACACTTTTGCACATGTATATGGTTTTGATCTTGTGTCAAGTCATTTTCTTTCATGCTTTCACAGTTTAAATCTAGCATATCTAGTGTATTGTGAGCTCTTTCTTGTAGGTCAACAAGAAGTGTCCATAGTAGAGTATAGGTGCATGTGAATAGGCTACCATAATGTGTCTTTGAACACCGCTAGTAGTTCTTCCTCCTTGTATCTCTATAGGGACCCCTATCAAAATACTGATTCAAGAGAGTTTCTCATCTTGAATGATAGTGTATGTCAGCTTGTCTTGGTGTAAAGTGTATGTCAAAGCTAAGCAGACCAACCATTTTGGTGCATCACTGCTTTAGTTTAGGTTCTGATTTCTAGTATTTATCTCCCTTTTTACCCCCCCCCCCCATTTCTAGTAGTAGGAAATCTAGAGCCTCAAGGTGCATCAAGGGGAGCTAGCCCTGAACCCAGGTCTTAATCCTTTAAAAATCAAGGAAAAGTTGCTTTTGTGTAGGTGCAAGTATTGTCTCATCAAGCATTGGTCTTTTCTAGCACTCACAAATCAAATTGAGTTCTCAGAATAGCATAATTTATAAGCTTTACAAGTAATAAGTAAGAGTACTTAACAAACCTGAAAGGGTCAAAGCAGTGCATTTTGAGGTTACGAGGGGACTTGTCTTATGACTTTTATGAGTCAAAGCTGAAGAGAAACCTAATAAGGGTCAAAGCAGTTCAATTCAAGTTTATGGGATTACTTGACTTATGATCTTTCATGAGTTGGAGTCATTCACAAACCCGAAAGGGTAAGAAAAAAGCAATTGGGTTTTGGAGACGTCTTTGCTTTAAAGCTTTTTGAGTAACTCTTTTAAAAGAGCCTGAATTGGTCTTAAACGCTTCTTAAGGCAAGTGTTTTTCTATGGAAGGCACCTAGGAATTCTTTAGGGTCATTTACAATTTCCTTGAAGGGTATGTGCCCTTGTAGAGGGTACTTCAAAGATGAAACAGACCTTTACAAAACTTATGAAGGGTATGTTTGAAGGCAGAATGGACCTTGCAGAGGGCTTTTAATCGATGTGAGATCCAATACAAAAGTTCCAAAGGGCAACTAAAGGCTCAAAATACCCTTACGAAAGGCACTTTGAGAAATATAGGGACCATTTCCATATGCCTAAAGGGTAATTTTGGCTTGAAATGCCCTTGTAGAGGGTAGCCGGTTGAAGCAAAGGGAAGAGATTAGAAAGGAAGAAGTAAAAAGAAGAAACAAACAGAGAAATAAATCATGGAGTTTTCCCTCAGAAATATTGTCTCAGACTTTTGTCTGAGATGACCTTCCCAAAAATTCCAAAACCTAAAACTCACAAAAAAGGAAAGAACATAGACCCAAGAGCCTGAATAGGTGCGAAAGGTGGAAAGAGACAAAGCAAAAAAGATAAAACTTAGAACTATTCAAGCTATTGACAAAGACAAAGGGTAGAATTAATGACCAATCAGAATAAGATAAGTGACAAGAATAACTGAATAAAGGGAGTTAATACATTTGGGTGGAAAATATCTATCAAAAACTAATAAATAGATTGGTTTTCAAATTATAGATGAGAGCATCCCATGTTTTCATGCTTCATCATTAATACACAACCAGTTTCACCGAGCATTGAAGAGAGCATGGTCCAACCACAATAACTTAGGGATGGCTTTATCAGTTTCTAGAAGGAGTATCCCATGCTTTTGTAGGCTCAGGATAGCAAGGGCAGTGGCTCAGACATCTACAACATGGCTCTCCCATATGTAGTTTGAAATATACAACAACAACATGGTCCCTTTTCTTAGAAGTGTTTGACTCCAGCATGGGCTTGCTTTCCTTGTTCTGTCAGCATCTTGCTCTATATAATTATAACTTCTCATTTTGAGAGGAAATATCTTAGCTTGTATGGTGAAGCCTTGTAGGAATTTACCTTGAATCAAGACATAAGCATTTTACCTCCATTTGGGTTTACACTTTTGCATATGTCTATGGTTTTGATCTTATGTCAAATCATTTTCTTTCATGCTTTCACATTTTGAATCTAGCATATCTAGTGTATTGTGAGCTCTTTTTTGTAGGTCAACAAGAAGTGTCCATAGTAGAGTATAGGTGCATGTGAACAGGCTACCATAGTGTGTCTTAGAACACCTCTAGTAGTTCTTCCTCCTTGTATCTTGATAGGGCCCCCTATTGAAATACTAATGCAAGAGAGTTTGTCATCTTAAATGATAGTGTATATCAACTTGTCTTGGTGTAAAGTGTATGTCAAAGCTAAGAAGACCAACCATTTTGGTGCATCACCTCTTTAGTGTAGGTTTTGATTTCTAATATTTCTCTCCCTTTTCATCCCCCCCCCATTGTTAGCAGTAGAAAATCTAGGGCCTCAAGGTGTATCAAGGGGAGCTAGCCCCTAATCTAGAGATTCATCCCTCACATTTGTCACCCACAGCAAGAGGGATGTCTCCATTGTGTCATATGGATGAAAAGAGTTGAGCCTCCCTTCATAGGGTACAATCCACCACATCAATAGGTCCCTTATCCACTAGTGACTCCTTCATGTCCCACAGATTCCACTCCTATTCCTTCTCCTGAGTATCCCATGTATGGTGGCCCTCATGAGCACTATCCTTTAGGCATTCCTACATTTTCTATCAAGGAGATTAAACAATAACTATTTTCCCTACTTTATCTGAAGATCAATGCAACCCTCATTGTAGTTAGATTCAAGGCTTCATAGAGATTTATCAGATGTTATGGATAATGTTTGTTATAAATATACCAGTATCTATGAATAGAGCATGGTGTTCCTTCAATTTTTCCCTTCATTATTAGATTAGATGTATGCTCCAAATTTACATTTCTCTATCTTATATCATTTGGCATTATGTCAGAGTCTTATCTATCTTACATGGTTATTCATATTTTGCACTACATATTGTCTATGATGTTATTTCCTTCCTTATCTTCTCTTATGGATTCTTTTCCATGACTACATGCTTTGTTTTCTATATGAACTCATTTATTTTGTATGGATGTTTTGTTTCTTTCTCATGATTGTCTTCTACCTTATCTCTATACCATGAATAATCATTATTGTGACTTGGTTATACAAACCTTGTTCCCCTTAGTCATTCCTTCTTTACCATGTGATTAGTTACCAAACAAGTCATCTCAGTATAATATCATTTTACCAGTCTATCTTGGATCTCCCTTTATTCCCCTTATTTCCTTTTACAAACTAAGCATACACATGGTTGAAACTTGAGATAACATGTTGATTCACAGGGAAGCTAAAGTGTTTTAGTCAGTCATGTCTTTGGATGCTTAGCTTCCTTTAGCCAAAGTCTACATCTAATTTCAGTGTCTCACTTTGTCTCTCATGATTGGTCATTCCAAGTCCGTATGGAGGAGGAATATTAAAAACCATAAAAATTCAAAAGCCAAAACATTTTAACAAAAGGATATGATACAAAAAGCAACATTAAAATTTTCAAAAGTGAATTCACACTAAAAGATGTGATTCAAAGCACATCTCTTTTTTCTAATCGAAGCTCAAACTCCACAGTTGGCCTCATGATAAAGTTGAGATCCATTGGGGTGTGGTAGGCTAGTAGATTGGGAAAGGAGAATTAAAAAATCTTTTAGTGCTACCTACTTTCTCATGTAAGTACCTAATATTTGTAGTAGATCAATGACTCTGTAAGAGGTCCTAAGAAATGGGGAACATGTTGTGGGAAGGTAGGTCCATTTTAGTTTAATCATTCAAACAACCAATGTGAATTGATCTTAGTACCTCACTTATTTTCCTATATAGTTTTGTACTTACTATGAATGAGTATCCTTTGTATATTGATGGTCACTAGTCACTTCGTGTCTTTCTATGTCCTTAGCATGCCTCATGTTTCCTAAGGTCTTCTCATAGATGCCTACGTTGTGATTTTTGTATTCCCTCTTTCATTTCTCACAATCCAAATATTTTCCCTTAAGCAATATTGTTTTGTTCACTGATAACTCCCTGTAGGGATTCCATTTGTGAGTTGTAGTGTAAAACCTTGGATAGGACCAGGCCTACCTCATAAATTATCACATTACCATTCCAAACATCCCCTTTAACATATATTTCTTTTTATTTTATACCTCATTAGTGTTCCCTTTTTGAGTTGTAGTGTAATACCATGGATAGGACCTGGCCTTCCACACAAAAAATTTCAATACCCAAGTCAAAATGAAATTACATGTGTCAAATTTGAGATAAGTCATGATTGATCATGAATTAAAAGTCATGACATGCTTTCCATCTTGATATAGTATGTTTTATGCCTACTCTATTGATTTTTCACTTTTATCTTCTTATTTTCTGATTACATGTAAAAATACAACCATTTTTCATAAATATTTTATACTTCCTAGCTTGAATTAGTGTGATCAATTTAAGTTCATTTTTTTCCAATTTTGTTTCTCTTTTATACTTCCTAATGTGATTTAGTATGATTGATTGACTTAATTTAGTTGTTTTTATACCATTTGATTTTTTATATGCCTTCCTTTTTATTACATCATCTTCATACTTACCAACATGATACAGTGTGATTTTACTTGTTTTAATTTGGTACAAATCTTTTCATAGTTTAAAAACATTTTATGATTATTTTTACCATTTTTAGTTTACTATACTTAATCATATTTTGTTATTACACATTTCCAATTGTGATATAGTGTGCAGTACATTTGTTTTGGGTTAATTATACTTTTCCAAGTCATTTCTACCATTTTCTTTTTAACCATGCATGTGTATCACATAATGCTAAAAAAGAAAACACTCCACATATATTTCCCATAACATATACAACAAAAGCAAACGTACATATGCTAGCAAGAAATATATCCATGCATCAACAACCACAACCAATTATAACTCATGAGATCAAAACCAACTGTCAAAATAAATATATCTATATATCATGTGTTTTATATAAATATAACGATATAAAATAAAAAAATAAAAAATACATAGCACCAGCTCTACAGTTGGGCTCCATCATGATCTTGTGGCCTAGCCACACTACCCATAAATGCTTAGGACTATCCCCTCTACATGGTACACTTTAATGAGGCATTCAGGATCTCAATTATACTAACTATCCTTGTAGGTTGTCCACTTAGACCTGTACATATCCAAGTTAGACCATGATAGCCACGTGTACTACTCTCTCTTAAGCCAAGGACTGCCAAGCATGTGCCTCTCCCACTCCCACCCTTACCAATGGATGCAACCCATCCCTGCATGTCTATAACTTCCTTGAAACCTCCACTACCAGTTTAAACTAGCCTACCTAAGTTGGGGCAGATAGTACCACAGGATCATCTAGCATGGTGGGGTTGTATGGTACCAGCACCCTATCCAAAATGTCATGGTGTGCAGTCATGACCAGGGATCCCTATTTGACCTCCTCTATCACAAGATCTTCAAATTAAAACCACATAAATATTAAATCACATATATATTTCAAAATCTATTTATCTACTACAATCACATGCAACTAGTATGTTATATCAAAACTAAAAATTATAATATTTCTCACTAGTCTTGGTGTCACCAACCACCGTCTCCTCATTTCAACTATTGTTTCCTCACCATAATGGCTTTCTAATCTCTTAGATCTTTGTTTTCTCATAATATTAAAAATGACAAATGAATTATTTTTCATCCTATTTATATTTAATATTCAAATATTATTTACCTTTCAAATATTTATAGTCAGATTTCTTATTTCGATCATATATTTGTTTCTGCTAATTCTTTTTCCAAACCATCAAATATTCTGGAATCCTGACATTGTAGATAATATTTTCACCTATTATATGTCTATATTACAAAAAAATTGATTTTTTGCTTTTTTTACTAACCTCTACAGGTTCGCCTATTATTTCTTACATTATATACCTTCACATTTCCTTGCATCTCCTTCTTTATCTACAACACTAAGGCAATTAAAGCTATGTATTTTTTAATTATATCATTTCATTTATCTTATTTTTTCCTTACTGCATTTTATTCAACTTCAGTGTTATGTGTTTCTATGTTATTTTCCCAAAGCACCATCCCATGTTGCACCTACATGACACATAATGAGCTTTGAGTGGGGTATATGTATACACATAATATTTTTAGACTTTATCAATTACTAATTCTTTCTATCTTACAGGAACCCATCGATTCTTAATCTTTCTAAGTGCATGCCTTAATGAGTGCACCAAAAAAGGGGTGGGTAGTTCATTGGTGCTTTACAGGATCGTTGTCCCTTACTATCACTTGATATCTACACACCCATCTCCTAAAAACATTCCCTTAAGATTTGCCTCCTATTTTTCACCCTTCTCTAATAATTTTCCACTTTCATTATCCCTTCCCTAGCCTAAACCCCTTTTTGATAGTTTACATTACACTGTCGGCCCCATTGACCTTGTACTCTAATTGATAAAACTTATTTAGGGTCTAAGTCAGCCCCTGACCAACCTAGATCGAGACTAGGGTTAGATCTACCTATACAAACACATCCATTTCATCATTTATTATAGAAGAGAAGAAGGAGATATATATATTATGCATCTGATTATCTATCATTATACATGAAGAGCATAGATTAGGGCTTCATACTTTATTTGGAGATATGGATCTTGTCTTGTGGAGAAGTCTTTTGGATGCATTAAAAGGTTGTGTAGCCTAGAGCTAATTTATCCTTGTCATCCTTAAATACCATAATAACCTCTTGTGAATCACCTTGACCAAAGGAGCTATTGAGGCTCGATGGGTTCATCTTCAAAGGTAAGTATTCCTAACTTTATTCCTCTTTTGTAAGAGTAGATAGATATGCATTTATAATTCTCTCTCATGCATTAACATTCTGAATACATTGACATGAGTGTATCTCTTTTATGCATGTTTAATTACCCCCACTTTGTGTTAAAAGCTTTGGTGAGTACTAGATTAGACTTTTACTTTACTTGTTATTAGTTTAGTAAATATGAAAACATAGGACCTAGTTAAAGTTATTGCATAGTTTTGTTTGACTAAACCTTCCCTAGTGATATTATTATAGTAAGAATCCCTTGGTTAGGTCTAGTGGATCCACCTTGGTCATGACCCCAGATATATAATGTATCAATAATCAGAAGTGTAAGTAAGATTTATCTTCTCTGAACTAGGATTAATTTATAAATCTATTGCATTTCCCTTTGCATACAAGAAGTGTTTGGGTGACATTCACTTTAGAATCAAAAGTAGACATCACTTGTTCTTTTAAAATTAAAAGAGTTTAAAGGGTAGTGAGGTAAGGGATATCTTGCTCTATTTGGTACTTTGAATTCAAAATTAAAATAAAATTTAAAAAAAATCATGAATATTAATCTAAATAATTAAATATAATAATTGATCTTGAATTAGATTACAATTACATCTATCTAACTAAATTTTAATATTCTTAATTTTAGTAAGAAAGTTAAAAACTTTTTCATCACCTTTCATATGTGTAGTAAGCAAATCAAGAATCAATTTAATAATCTTAGAGAGATGAGTGTCTTCATACATAAACTCAAGGAGTTTTGAAGCATTTCTAGGAGACTCTTGATTACTAATATGTAATAATAATTCATCCTTAACACTCCACAAGATAATCAATATGGCTTCTTATAATTTTTATTGAAATGCATTTGAAAGCTCGGTGACGACATGTCATCATGATTGGGCTTTTTCAATCTCGACGACAATGTTCCACAACTTTCAGCCATAAATTTAATTTTAATGTAAATTTTCTATATATTATAGTTTGATCCATTAAGCATTTGATATTTATCTAATACAAATTTAGGCGAAGCCATAGCTTCCCCTTTATAAAGATAAAATAACACTAGATAATGCTTAAAATTGAACCTTTTTTAATGTGAATTTTAAATTCATTTGATAATAAAATAAATTGTAAGTGTTAAAAAATAATAGTTATTAAAATAGATGCAAAACAATGTAAGAAATTATAAGAATATATATTAAATTAAGTGTCTCACACCAAATAAATATCTAAACATTGTTATTAAAAGGTGTAAAACACTATAATATGAGGTTTGAAATCAATAAAATGACCACACTAATGCATATGGATTATGTTAAAACTTAGAAAATAACTAGTCACATGACTATGTTTGACAAAAAAAATCAATAGGTCAAATGTCGTAAAAGAAAACGACACTAGAGAAGGGTTTACATGTGAGTAGTTTGGCACACAAACCAAAAAGTAGAATTCAAAGTTAATTAAATTTGAAATAAATTTGACCAAGTCAAAAATAGATTAAAAGAGTTGTTTTTAGGGGTTTTAAACATAGAACCACTCTGCATGCAAGTCTTTAGCAAAAATATAGTAACCAACCCATATGCACTAAATCTTTGGAATAATAAATGCACACACACACACACACACACACACACACACACACATATATGAACCCTATTTTTTCTACTTTTTTAATAATATGTGTGTGTGTGTGTAAACTTCAAAAATTAAAAACAGATTAAAGTTTTTAACATTTAGATTAAAATGTTAAATTAGAAGTGGGTTCCATTTAAGTTGCATGTAAATATTTACTTTTAATAAATAAATTATTTTTTAAATATTTCATACAACTATGTAAAAATATTCACATACTTGTATTACACTCCAAGCAAATATATGACACTCATGTAGATGCAATAGTGCTCACAAAAACCTAAATAGGTCAATAAACTGCATGAAAATTTGTCAACCTTCATGAATCCTTGTCACAAAGCATATTACACTTTCAAAATCAAAATTTTGATGCATAATTCAGATTTCTCATTTCACCAAGCATACTATGGCACCTCAGGTGGAGAGAAACGTTTTCTAGAAGCTTGAAATGTCCTTTTTAGGGTCTAAAAATTTGCAAGAGGCCTTAAAACTCCACAATGATGCAACCAGAACTTTAACAAAGGAATTTTGAAGTCAAAAAATGATTTTTGAATGTTTTCAATGCCATAGGGTCATACAACCATATCCACACAAAATAAATTTAAAAAAAAAATCAATTCTAGTTGCTTAAAAAGAGTTTTGGACTACTTGAATAGTGTTTTCATAAAGATCCAAGTCCCCAAGAATGTTGAACCAAGCCTCCACCAATGATAAACAATAAATTTCCCTTTACTAGGTTGTCCCAGTGTGATACAGGCTCAGAATGAATAAAATTTGCTTTGAAATTTAGTATTAAAATTCAAAATAATTTGCTTACTAAGCTTGCCAATCCTCTACACTCCCTCTGGCTTTGATTTTATGACAGAATTCATACAAACATATATGATGCACAGTAGATCTAAGATGTAAATAATTAGCAAAGCATAGAATAATCAACACATGAACACAATGACACAATGATTAAATGTGGTAAAACCTTAAAAGGTTAAAAACCCACAAATGTTGATATTCATATATATGAGAAAATTAATACACAACCTTATACTTCTCACATCCTCTTTGTAAATCTTCTTCACAAAACCTTTCCAAGATATTTACTACATGCAAATATCACTTTGTCATAATATCACTAAAATAATTCAATTATTTGAATACATTTATAATAGGGGAAAAACCCTATTTATAATAAATGTGAGGGAGGTGACTGTTATAACCAATCAGTCCAACCATCTCGATAATATTTTAAAATAACGATAAATAAATATGTTTTATTATTTATTTACAAGAAGTTTTTCAAACCATGTTAATAAATATTAAATCATTATTATTTAATTTACTTGAAATCTACTAAGGATCTATAATAACACCACTTAAACATTAAATGTTCTAATACATGCTTGATTATTTTCTAAGTTTGTGTTTGTTACTTCTAACGTTGTCATGATCTATTTTATGCATCTTAGGGATTATTATGTTTGGATTCTATGAATTTCATTGATGCATCTCCTTAGACATGATTACACTATATGCTTCTTCACTACATGATTCATATAAATATAACATGGTTATCTTATCCTTTTGAGATAAGGTGACTCAGATAACATTCCCCTCACCTGAAAAAGGGGGCATATCATTGGGTACATGTCATAGAGACATGAGTCCACATACACATAATTTACGTGATTTAGATATACATTTAGGTCATAATATTATACATTTGACACTACTTTTCATGTATTTGAGATAATTTTGTAAATTTGTGACCAACATTATACACATTTTATAGAGTAGAGGTTACATTTTGATAGATACTTCATCTTGAGACACATTAGAGGTGCATATACCATGTAAATATACTAAATCATGTATACATATTCAGATTATATACACATTTATGCACTGGCCTTACCAACATGCATCGATTGAGATTTTAACTATCTATAATTATTGGCTCCCTTGAGTAGTGTGATTGAGATTTAGTGCCCTTGATGACCTTGGCACTACTCGCATTCTATAGGTTGATATGGTTATACCATTTAACTTGGGCTAGATTGGCTAGATTATGTATATATTTTAGTTGTGCCATTGAGATTCAATGATCTCAATGGCCTTATCACAACTCGCCCTTTACATTATATTGGGGGCATGATCACCCTCCAATTCTCCTCTTGACATCTCCAAGATTCAGTTGTGAACCTCTCTCTTATGCTTCAACAACAAAGCATCATTACTAAAGCAAAGTACCAATGTGAAACATGGTTGCGTCGATACACATGTGTATTCCTTCCTTGATCTTTTTTCTTTCAAGTGTTTCAATTATTTAATTTTTAGATTATATGTATTAATTACATTGCAACATGCTTTTGATTGTAGGTAATACACAAATAACAAATTCAAACGGGACTCAAGTCAAATCAAGGTGTGTTGTACACACCATGATATGCATTTCTTTTCCTTTAAACTAGTAAGTTTATCCTTATGCATTAATAGAATAGAGGGGGAATGTAGATACTAAATCTATATTTTACATGGTAAACTAGTCTTGTACACTTGGAAAATGTCACTTATAGCTCAACCCTTCAGTTCAATACCTTTCTGCTTCTGCAAGGATCGTGTTCATCAGTTTACTATGCCTAAATGTTTATCTTATATTTTAAACATGATATTATGAATACCCAAATCAAATGTAGCCCAAAATATGCTTAAAACCTTATATAAATCTTACACTATCAATTACAAATCTTCAACAATTCTCTATCTTCTAGGTTACTACCATCTATATTATGACACTAGCATCAACACTAGTGTCCTAATTCTGACAAGCGTATATACCTCATAAACATTCAAATTTACAAATATTTTGACATGTATGGGTCAGCCTATTTATATTAATTAACCCTCTTATGATATAATTTAAAAGGTTTGATATAAATACAAAATAAATCCCACTCATTATATAACTTGTAATTATAAAGGTAAGCACCTATCAAGATCACTTAATCATTTGCACAACTAAGTTATAATGTCTTATTATTTCCTATTTCTAAATTAGTCATAGGAGAAATATTATTATGTGTCAAAAGCATTCAAATAACAACCCATGGGCAGTATTTTTTAAGTTACAATTTAGACCACTATATGCACTCACATATAGTATATTGCATAATTGTTTACACACAAGCCCATAAAATGGGGATAACTACATTAGTCTAAGGCCTATTTTGAGTATTGGCTATGTAGATAGTACTCATTGATAGATGGGTCTCTAAGGTCAGCTCGACTTCACTTGATCTCATTAACCCCTATTTTTTAAGGTGGCATGCCCTGGTTGGAGGACCTAAGATTTTGAGATACATATTGATATCTAGAACCTGTGCGCATGATCCAAATAAAAAATATATAAGGTGATAGTGAACTCTAATAGGTGTAGGTAGAATTTCCATAAAAAGATGTTTTCTATATAGGATAGAAGTGTAGGTTTTTGGATATAAGCATTGGTGTTAGTACCCCTATTTCAATACTTTTTTCACAACCAAGAGCTAAAAGAGTTAATAAGACTCTTCAACCAAGATATCACAAAGAGACCATTACTACAATCATGGAAGCTTCAACATATACACAAAGAATAAACAATCTATTAACAAAGTATAGATTATACAATACTAAAATTATTCTCTATATCTTAGCCTTAGGTTTTAAGGCACATTTATAGGAGGAAGGTAGATAAATCCCAACATCCTAATGCATGTGTAACTAACTTCTCCAATGTATACAAATATACTTAAGCATATATTAACTCCAACACCCTCCCTTAATATATGATTAGAGAGAGAAAAAATAAAATGGGTCCCAACATCAAGGCCTGATGAGGTACTTCTGTATAATAAAAGTTGCAATATGAAGCCAAATGTCCCTATGGATGCCAATCCATCTTACTGGAATACATAGATGTCAAGTCACTGTAACCACCAAGTCAAAGTAGGAATTGTGTTGAATATGAAGATCACTAAATATGAACACTATACTCTAAAATACTGGGTAAAGTGATAAAATTAAGGAAGCATTGCTTGAATACCCTCCAACAAGATGGTGAGAAGTGAGCACTAACACTGGTGGGGATGCCACATTGGTGTCACTAGTGGGTATGCCATATTGGTTTCACTATAAAAATAACCAAGTAGGCTATGGAAACAAGTAAAAGATCTTCATATGTGTTTTGATAAATAAAATTTCTGAATAAGATACACATGTACAAAGGAGGAAACCACAAAACACTTAATAAAGTAAAAAATATACATATAACTCTCATAAAGTGGAGAAAGGGAGAAAATCCATACAAAAAAACTCCCCCATAAAATAGATAAAAGATGAAGAGAGAGCTACAAAGCCCCCCTAAGATGATGCTGAAGTAGACCATACTCTAAATACTCACAAGTTATAAAGGAACTCCATCTGCATGAGTGGTTTGAATCCACTACTCAATCACAAAAAGAACTAACACTAGGCTTCACCAAAATAAATTCAATCAAGAATATTGTAAGTGGTGTTAAAAGTGCAAAAGAGTAATACTTAGTGCAAGGGACACTCAACACTTAAAAAGTAGGATCTACACCACACCCTCTATATTACTGACTAGGTGGAGTGATGCCAAAAAATATGTATGTACATCCCCACCATAATGATAAATGGGTGGAGTGGAGAAAAAAAGGTCTATACAAATGGTTCGAATCCATTACTTAAACACTAAATAAACTAACATTGTATGCACTAGAATAGCTCCATATCATGCTAAAAGAGACTATCGAACTGTTAAAAAAGATAAGATGACACTGGGATTCACCAACATAGCTATGATTTAAGCTATGGGAGATTATCAATTATAAAAAAGTGGGGTTGAAAATATAAATAAAATCTCTCAAATAAGTAAGATCTAAGTGGTGATGGGAGAGACAAGCAACTAAAGGAGTGAAAAGGTGTTTATAATAGAGCACACAAATACATGAAGGTAAATAAAGTTGAATCAAGAAACCCTCTATGGCACTTTATACTCGGTAATAGTATAATATATCCCAATAAACACTAAATAAAAAATAAGAAAAACACTGGGCTTCACTAGAATAGCTCCAAATAAGGACATTGTCAACCTATCAAAGAAGTCATAATCAATCATGAGAGTTGTTCCAAAAATAAGGGAGCAGAAAATTATCTCCATAGAAGAAGGAAAGGTGCAAAGAAAAGGGCATTGATGGAGACATGACACAAAATACACGTGTGTCAACGTGTCAATGCATAAACTAGAATAAAACAAGTTGTGGGCTAATGGATTAATGTGGCAAATAGTGAAAAAATTTATCATGTATGCAAAAACATACTTGAAAAGATTAGCTACCAAATATAACAACCTATAAAGCACATGAAAATAGATGTCAAACTCAGTCAAAAATGCATCCAAGATAGTGCAAAGTGTAATAGTGACATAATTAGTACAATGTAGGCCATGAACGAGTAATATGGGCCAAAACTCATGCAAATGGGATGTCAATCACAACCAAAAATGCGTCCAAAAAATTACAATGAGAGATCAAAAACAAATAAGAAGTAAACTCCCACATACTATTGTATTAGCCCACCTCCTCAAATTTAACACTTTATTATTTTATTATAATTACAATGAAAATAGGACCAATGGAACAAGCATCGAAGAAAATGCATTTTTGCAAAAAATAGCACTCAAAAGTGAGATATCAATCAAAAGTTATTGTGATTCCCATTTTTCATCACCAATGGCCCAAATTAAATAAGATTGCATGAACTTTAAATGCATTAACGATCAAAAAATGATTTTACACTTTAATGAAATTTGGGTAGTGAGATTTGATCCCAAGACCTCCCATATGATAATGGTCTACCAAAAAGTGATTTACCACTTCACCTATTGTTTAGTTTGAGAAATTACTTTCAAATTTTGCTTTTAAACAACTTTTCAAGTCATAAAAAGATAATAAACAGCCCATAAATACTCACACATGTGAGGGAGTGCACATGAATATATTCAAAAGCTTCAAAAAAAATATGTTTAGTAATTTCTTTGGTAGAAACTAGGCATAGGTTGTAAAAAATGGGTGAAAGCCAGTTTCAGGAAGACTCTTTGTAAGATTCATAAAAACTTGTTGATTAGGCCATGTTATTATGTACCAAAATATAGTACAGCCTAATGTACAGTGGCACTAATTATTATAAGCTAAAAATACTATCCTCTCTAAGAATTAGATCTCAATTTGTAGATTATATGGCCTCAAAGCAGTAGAAAATTGTTTGGCTATCCAAATGATGAAGATAGACTTCTATAGTAGTATTATAGCTACCAAAAGATCTATATGGTCTACTCCAAATTGCTTCCAACTAGTATAATATGAAATTTAGGACTGTTAGCTAATTGTTCCAGGTTTCATATTTGAAAAATCATATATGTACCGCTTGTGGTGAGAGAAAATCATACAGGTGGTAAGTATATGCTAGTAGGACCAACGAGCAAGTTTTTCAATAGAAAGGTCATACAACCTATTCTCAAACAATTCTAACAAATTAAATTGGACATAAAACTTATATTTCTATGCCCTTATGCTTTCATATTTGGATTTTTATTCATGTACGACCTGGAACTATAAAACAAATGCATAAATTGCCTTAAAAGCTTTCAAAATAGACTTAAACATGGGAGTAGCAAAATAAGTACATAATGGTATAGCTTAAGATCCATATGGCCTATTCAATGGACAAAAAAATATAGATCATATATCCATACAAAACACCTCCCCAAAAAAATGAATGGTATGGTTTGTACAATAACATATTCAAGTAATTCAAATGTAAATATTCAAAATAAAAACATAGATTTTGAAGATTGTAAATGATAACAAAGGGAAAACTTAGACATACTAAGTAATGTCTATTTGAGACCACTCTGATACCAGAAATAGTTAACAATACTCTTCAACCAATATCTCTCCAAGAATCCATTACCACAACCATGAATTTAATACATTGCTCATAAAGAATAAACTGTTTATTCATAGAAATAGGCTATACAATGTTGAAATTATTCTCCATATCTTAGCCTTAGGTATAAAGGCACATTTATAGGAGGAAGGTAGAAAAATATCAACATACTCATGCATTTGGTACTAACTTCCCCAATGTACATAGATAGACCTAAGCATAGATTAACTCCAACAAGAACTTACTTCATTGTCTTAGGGTCTTCACTATCAATCACTTGTAATAAGAGTGCATAATAATAAATCTGGTGGGACAACAACAAATCTAGTGGGATATTCCTTTCAATAATTTTTTGTGACCATTCCAATCTCCTCAAATTAGGTGATCCATAAACTAGGTGGATAATCCATGCTAATATTCACCAACATGAATCCTTTTAAGACAAAGGGTTGTCCTCAAGTTATATGCCATTAAACAACACCCAAATGTTATTATAAGATGTATCCCAACTCTTATGAGTGTCATATAAAATAAAAAATATATGCAACCCTTCACATGTAATATCCACAAGCTACGTTTATCACATACATTCTTTCACACTCTAAACATGTTACAACTCAATAATGACTGCAATTGAAATGTTTGCATGGAAGTGAAATACGAGTGTGACTTTTTTTAAGCTTTATGAACAAGTGATATGCTTGTGATTAATGATTATTGATCTCTCTTAAGTGTTTTAAATAATAAAACAGTTGAGAATAATTTGAAACATGGTATCAAATTAAATAAATGCATCAACAAATAGAGATAACACAAGACATACCCTTGAGAAGCTAAATGTGAGAAAATGCTAGCAAATGTGGAGCTATGTTTTCTCATTTACACTATGTTTTGTAGTTTACAATATTTTGACTTGTTGGTCTTACAATGACACCAATATAATAAGTATCCTACACTAATAATGATATTTGTATTTTTTTGTGTAAGACTTACATCTTCAACAAGAGAGACTACTAAACTTAGTTATCTTAGATGTGCAATCTTCAACTCAATAAATTTCATGAAATAACAAATCGATGAAGAAATAACTAAATAAATTCCTTAATATCTTATACTTACATCCCATTTTATAAACTCTACATTTTCATATATATAAATAATAACACCCTTTGGGCTCACATAAGAAACCAAAGGGTCGAAAACTAAATCCAAAAAAGCCTTTGTGTCCTTTAAACTTATTGTGTTGGTGAAACCACCACTTAAGGTTACAAATCCACTATGGTGGTTTTTAAAACCTCTAGTATAATTTGAATAACTATCAAGGATTTTTTTAAAACCACCATGGTGGTTTTGAAACCACCATCTACATAAACTAGTGTTTTTGCAACCCTCAAAAGCCCTCTAACTTTTGGATGCCATAATATTTACACACAAGCTCAAGATTACATGTTTTTCTTCAATTGTATAAATTTTTTAGAGGAACCCAAATATGTACTCTAAATTAAATTATGTGATAATCATTTTTTATTTAATCCCTTATAATATAAAATATCTCTTTTCAAAGACTTGATGCATCACGGATACCCCTATTTGACAGTTGATTATCTTACTCATTGAGTGGGATGATTTTTTTGATCCAAATTTTTTATCAATAGGAGTTGCAAGATCCTCCTCTTATTTTGATTTTTGATAATCTTCATATGTTGTACCATACATTGATAAAGGTTCTCAAATTCTACATCAACCTTCATCTTTTATGTCTCTTCCTTTCGCTTCTTCCTTGGTTTTTCTCATGTAAAAACCTTATGCACCTCCTTAAATAACATATTAAAACTATAGATTGCCTTATTCATCTCAATATTCCAAATCTTGTATCCTTTGACATGACTCCCATACTAATAAATATGTTCTTTACAAACTTAAATTCAAGTTTCAACCTTTTTTCCTTTATAATGTAAGAGTAAACTTCACGACCAAAAATTTGTAGGTGTTGCGAGCATGGATTCTTATCAGTTCAGGATTCTTTCAAGGTCTTATCAATCACCACTGATGTGGGAAATATGTTGATGAGTTAAGAATCACTAACCATTGCTTCAACCCAAAATTTATGCTCTAAATGTGCACCACTCAACATACTTTGGGCCTTGTCCATTAGTGTTTTGTTCATTAGCTTTGCAACTCCATTCTAATATAATTTATATGGAATTGTGTTTTACATTTAAATGCCACTTTGACTACATAAATCATTAAACTATTTGGATTAGTACTCACCCCCATTGTCTGTGCACAATACTTTGATCTTCTTCTTCATCTAGTTCTCCACAAGAACTTTAAACTCCTTGGATTTATTGATAACTTCATATTTATCCAATAGGAAGTACATATGGGTCTTTTAAGACTAGTTGTTTATAAAATATACATAAAATACATACTTGTTCAATGATAGGACATATATTAATCTAAAAACATCATTATAGATCACTTACAATATTTCACTTACATGTGCAACATTTATATGAATTTTACCCAACTTTATTTGTCATAGACACAATGGTCATATAAGTTGAAGACCAATGGATGTTTATCCATCCATTTCACCATATCTTTAGTTTTCAACATACACAAACCTTTTTCAATAATATTAACTAGCCTATAATGCTAGAGTAATAACTTTTATACTAGAAGCAATGTGTAAGTTCTTGTTTTAGCCTTGGCCTTAGGAACAATGGTGTTGTTACATGTGTTTCTTATCGCAATTGAATCAAGCCTAAAAAATTACTCATGTGCATGCCCCTTGCCAATACCATGGCTTTGCACACCATATTGGACCCATCTCTGATAAATAAGACTTGGACACTGACATCATTCATCTTGCTCATAGATATTATATTCTTTACAAGGCCATGAATGTGCGAAATTCTAGGTAGAATATTAATTCTCAAATATTCAAAGTTCAAGTTCACTCTTCCTAAACCCATGACCTTATAGGTTGAGTTGTCTCTGAGAAAGACATCACTGCCATCATATTCTTCATATTCATAGAACCACTCCCTCATTAGATTCATATTATAGGAGGATATAAATTCAAATAAACACACATCATTGCATGCATAACAACTTGAGTCTATGAGATATGTCTCCATCTCTATTAGTGGAGACCTTATCACTTGAGGATTGTGCAACATATAGTGATTTTCCATTTTTCATATTTTTCACACTATAGTTCTTCTTAAAATTCCTAGTGTTATTGTCATTCCAACACTTCTTTGAGGATCTATCTAGAGTAGTAGACCTACCTTTATACGTTGAGTGTTTATCCCTAGTATTTTGCCTACCTCTTTATCTGAGTGACCTCACATGATCAAAGCATCATTCACCTGATAAATTTTCATAGACTTATACCTCATCTCCTATGAAAACAAATTTGTGACCACATCTTCTAATTTCATCTCCAATGTAATACTAGTGATTTCCATCACTAGATTATCCCACGAGTTTGGAACATAGCATAATGACATGATACACCTTTCTTCATCATCCATGTTGACATGTATGAATGACAACTAACTTAAAACAATATTGAAGTCATTTATATGATTTGTAACTGAGTCACCATCATTCATTTGCAATGAATATAACTTATTTCATGTGAAAAGTTTGTTGACCAGAGACTTGACCTAGTACAACATACCCACCTTATCCAAAAGAAGCTTTGTAGTTTTATCAATCAAAAAATTCAATAACACTAAGTCCAACAAACATAATCTAATGGAGATTATAACTTTCTCCCATTTTTTGGTTCCATTCCCATGAGAGATGTGTCTTCTACAACAATCCATTTATAACTCTGTCTACCAAGTGATATTCCATTATGATTTTTTCATAACTCAAAATTTTTACCATTGCATTTCTCAAATTTTATCCTTGTGCTTCCACGTATTTTATTCACGCAAGATTCTTCTGCAAAATCCCACTTCAAGGAAACCATTTATCATAAGTTATTTTAGCTTCTACAAAGCTTGCAATCAAGCTCAAATACCAAATATTGGGCATTAACTCATGCACAATAAATAAATACAAAAGACACCTTTGTTATACAAACCTTACATAGACAAAGATAAAGACAAACACATATATACACACATTTTCACCTAGGAAAACCCTTTTGGGTAAAAACTTTAGCATAGTAACCTTCTTTATGATAACATAAAATGGATTGTCTTCCAATGTTACACCAAGTCTAAGGTTTTGTAACCTTCATACAATGCTTTATTATTTATTACAATGCACAAACTTAACCATGTATATTTAGCATTCAACAACCTTTATTACACATATATCCTTTATTATAAGGATCATGTCTTTATCAGGCACTTCACTTCATAATGTCCACATAACAAAGGAATATTTTTCATCAACTGCTAAGCTAAGTGATCAACATGTAGCACTCCTCAATAAGTCTATGTCAAATCACCACCAAAATATTGCTATCACTTCTTTAGTTTGACAAATATAATTAGACAAGTGTATGAAATGTATTCATATGACTTCTCATTGCTCTACATGTTGTACAACTCTTTACAACACCTTATTATGAATCAACCATTGTGTTCCACTTCACAACCTCCTAAAGTGCAATGAAACTATGTAAGATATCATGTGAAATTATACCACCATTATTTTATACTAATAACCTTTTGTATCTATCATATGCAATTTCCATGTAAGTCTATGCAACCATCCCTACTTGTACTATCAACCTTCACAGTATCCCACATAGCCAATGCTTGTGAAAAACACCTTGTGTAATACCTACCTGGCACATAATTACCATTACATAGATCCATGTAAATTTGAGACATTTCCCAATTTAACACTTTATGAACTTATTCATTAGTGATTGCTTGTCAAAAACCTCTTCCATAATTGTGAATTGGTGTGAGAGACTACTAGAAATGTTTCTTCTTTGCTCAATCCCTATTTTAATCTAATAAACCTTGCAAGGACATAAAAACTTTGGTGTTATTTTTAGGGGTTTACCTCAATTTTTATCTTACTCAATGATAAATTTTAATTCAACACTCATGCAAGTCAACAAACAAATGCATGCATATGATAGTCCCAACCTTGGTCCCTATACATGTATGAGATGAAAGCAAGTAGTTGATTATATATGTTATTTCAATAGTCCTTATTTTGATGTAAGTATGCAATAATGAATATTCAATAGATAAAAATGCAATAAAAAATAAAGTGAATGATATATTTAAATGTGATCCTTATGATTACATGAGCATATAATGTCTGTGCATTATGATAAATGTATTAGGGTGTATATATATATATATATATATATTCCTCAATTTCAAATCAAGGAACTATTGGTGCATAAGCTAACATGGAAATAAGATATAAGAGCTAAAAAAATAAGGTTCAAAGCAATGGTAGCTTTCACCCAAGGTCTAATGGGGCCAACAGAATCTAATCCCCAGTATCATAACATTTTGATATAATTTAGACCTCTATTAGAATGGTTTTGATATTGGAAAATGGCACATTTAGAAATAAATAAATAATAACAAGGATCTATAGACTAAGATAACATAGAGGAGAGAGAAAAGTAAATGAATATAAATAACTCATTGACACACAAAGAAATATAGAGAGTCCTAAACACATGAGAAAGTGATAATAAGAATTTAATATTAACTAATCACCCATATGTACAAAAACACTTTAATAAAATTACAATTACAAGGCCTATGCCAACATTAGGTGTCTACAGTAACTGATCAATATATATGACATTTCTCTATCAAATACCCAAATAAATACAAGAAAACTAAAAATCTGAGACATGGAAGATTGAATATGTGTAGTTATGTTACCATGATAAGATAAACACATTTTTTAACTTTGCATAGAATTCTAATTTTATAAAATTATATTGTATAAAACAAGTGTTTCTCTAGGAAAACATATTTGCTACTTACTCAGATTCCACATTAACTGAACTCAAAGGTATTGATGAGTTATTTTAGTTATAAAAAATTATTCACGACATTAGTGCATGTGAAAAAATCAATGTTGACAATGACAAGTTAACACATAGAAGCTAGGAATTAAAGGAGTCCATTCACTATATCAACATTTTAAGACATATAAATGAAATGTAGGAAATTTTTTAGGAAGGAAAAGCTTTCAGGTGAAGTAGTGAAGATGATCATAAAGTAGAATATTTGAGAAAATATGGTGAAAATAATAGGTATGGATGCAAAACAAGTGTGAGAGTGAGAAGATGATGAAAACTTCCTTAGACAATTATATAACACTATGTTCTAAATATTATTATTAATCACATTTATAATCCTTCATAATAAGGCCTTTGTAATCACCTAAAAGTGTTAATTGGATGCTAAGAGTGTCACTTGAGTTACCCTATCCCTAGGCTATCCATGGCCCTATCTTTGAGCGTTAAACTTACATTTCCAGTCATATAACAGACCACAGTCACCTAAATCCAGTCATAACATAGTCCCCAAAATGTCATCTTAGACCCCAATCTAAATTTCTTAGTAGTCTACCTAGAGGAAATTAGTGCCACGTTTGGGACACTACAGCCACATGGAGCTAGTGTCCCCAATTGGGCGCTACTATCCTTATCCCTAGCTCTTCCCAATGGATATTTTTTCAAATTTTTATCACTCCTAAGGTTGACCTAAGATCATTTTATTATCCACACAAATAATATAACCTTATAAAAACAAGTCTAATCCACCTTTATTTACTAGATGGAAAATAGATGCAAAAGTTATTCAAATCAAAGACAAAGTTATGCAAAATCAAGGTACTTTATCCCTATTATGCCTTAATTTCTGCATACTACCATCTACAACAACCCTAAGTCTAGTTTTCAAGAATTCTAAAGCTCAAATACATTTAAGGCATCTAAGGACACTCTCATTTTATCATTCACTTGCACATACATCAAGCACTAGGTGGGAGAACTGCATCGGACTTTATCCCTCTTCAGAATATTGGTATGTAGGCAACTCTCTACACAATAGGGTGTTGAGGATGTCTAATCCATCCTACTAACACACACTCAATGCTTTCTCATACCATACTTACAAAGAGAACTAGGGTTTTCACATCAAATTAAGTTTTTTAGGTATAATACATAGCTATAGGTTTCGATCATGCAGGAATAGAATATACAGTTATAGTCGCATGTGCTCCCTAAAAATAGGAATAGTCTTGAAAAATGGATATTAAGGATACTACACATAAATGATGCTACTATCCAAACTGGGTGATACTTGTTAGTGAACAGATGAATATCAAAATCATGTTGATGACATAGATTACTACTTAGATCTCAAAATTCAAAACCCATATCATCTGTAATAGTTTTTAGTTAGGTCTCTATTTATCCTTATTTTTTACTATTTATATAAATTCAAACAAGATCAAAATAATAACAAATTATTAGTTTGATTATTTCAATTTATTTAACTGATTTAGGCATCTCAACCCTTTAACCAAACATATGAATTACATGTGTAAAACCCTAAAAGGTTAAATCAACCTCTTACAAAGAAAAGTTATTAAAACCTTATAATTGCAATAATGATAAACAATATAGAGCATGTTGATTGGAAAATGAAATGTGTGGGATGTGTTTAATTAAAATTTTGAAGGATGTAATACCCTCCATTACTAATAATTTTATAGGAAAAACTATGTAGATTTTTTTGATATAAGAGATAAAGACATTGTACATAAAAAAAATCTTAGTGCATTTAATGGTGATGACATACTCGACTCAAAGCTAGTGATGAACTATTTTGGTTATCAACATTTATTCACAACATTATTTCCTATGAAAAAAATAATGTTGAAAATAACAAGTCGACACATTAAAGCTAAGGATTAAAGGAAGCCATACACCATATCTACATTTAAATCCATTTAAATGAAATCTATGTTAATTTTTGGGTGGCAAAAAATTTTAGATGAGGTGGTGAATATGATTATAAAATAGAATATTTGAGAAAATATAATGAAGAGAGTCGATATGAATGCAAAATAAGAGTGAGGTTGAGAAGATAGATGGCAGTGTCATTTGATAGTTGTATACCACTATGGTCCAAATATTATTATTAATCACATCGAGAGGTTCACAAAATAAGATCTCGCATGACATAACATTTTTTTAACTTTGTAATTGTAACAATAATAAGAAAAATAGAGCATGTTGATTTGAAAATGAGGTGTGTGGGTTGTGTTTAATTAAAATGGTTGGGGGATATAATACCCTTCGTTACCAATAAGTTTTATTAGTAGAAACCATGTAGAAGTTTTTGACATAAGAGATAAAGGAGACCATACACAAATACAATCTTAGTGGGTTTGATGGTGACAACATACCTCTATAATTATTCCATATAGGAGATCACATGTTCAAAATAGAAGGGAGTTAGAGTTATAGACATTCTTGAAAAATATATGAGGTAAATAGAAAAATAATCATAAAAAATGGAGTTTCATTCATCAAATTAATATCTCATTTGGTAGTGACCTTAAAAACTACCTTTACCCACCTTTTATCAAAATAAATGAAAATACCCACATATAATCATTAGATACGTTAATGTGGGAAGTTGAGTAGGTCTAATGAAAATGAGGGTGGGGAAACATAGGTAACTTTAATGAATGTGAGTTATAGGAAAGGGAAATAAAGGTCATGGGAGTATATTTGGAGAGATATGTATACATAAAAATATGACTACCTCTAATTAAACATTATAAAACATGTAAATACAATAAATAATTTTAACTAGTCACTTAATCAAACATGTAAAGGAAAAAGGTCTATTAGATCTCTGGATTGTTGTTGCAAGGATTTATTTTTTGATTCCAAGCCTATCATTGTAATTTTAATCATTTACATCAAAGAAA
This sequence comes from Torreya grandis, assembly GCA_037957365.1. Lineage (NCBI taxonomy): Eukaryota > Viridiplantae > Streptophyta > Pinopsida > Cupressales > Taxaceae > Torreya > Torreya grandis. The sequence goes on from JARHVA010003524.1 coordinate 250,636, forward strand.
AAATGTTTAAACTTGTTCACCTACTAGATATAGCTCAAAATGGAACAATGTTAGGACTGTACATATGGTATCGATCATTTTTAGACTTATATTGATGGTTTTGTTCAAGGTTTGTAAACATGTAATGCATATATTAGATTATGTATGTTTCATTTTGATATTTCACCTCCTCTCTTGAATTTGTGAACTTCAATTTTTGCATTTGTAAAATGAGAAATTCTTGCATGACTGAAATCGATAAGAGTTTGGTTTAAGGGTCTATATAAATAGGATTAGTGCTTGTTATTTTGATTTGTTCGACCCCTAAAAATGCACATAGAAATCACAAGTATATAAACATAAAATGTATAACAATAAAAATTATAGTGAAGTTCTAGAAGATTATCCAAATAAGAATTGATAAGTGTTTGAAGATGAAATGAGCATAATCACTTATCTACTAATAGATGATTGAATTTAAACTTTGGAAAAATTGGTGCACACAAATAACTTTCAACAATTATAAATAGAAAAGGTAGTAAAAATGGACAGGTCAACCCAATTTAAAATAGGTTCTACGTCTCCACTTAATGGAAATATCCTCTAGATAGAGGAAAATCAACAAGCCTTTAGAGTGGCACTAGATAGCAAAATCTAGGATAGGGAAAATGAGAGAGTGCATAACAATGGTATTCAGTACACAAAAAGTGAAAGGCTAATGAAAACTATTTAATATGCACTAAAAACATGGAAGATAGCTAAAACTAAAAATAAAGAAAGTGTAGATACTAAAAGTGAATATTTATAGCATCCCAAACTTTTACATTTGATAAATACTAATCAAGGATCTACCCTTCAGTTTTGGACCTTCATGTTGCCAAAAGGCTCACATCTGCCATCACATTGTGCCTAAATAATTATCTTATGGTATGACCCATATCATTATGATGACCAAGACACCCTGTACACTACAAAAATCTCAAAACTTGATATATATCCTTCACCAGCAGTTACAAATCCATACATATTTACTAGCCTTTTGGACACTAGCATTAATGTTAGTGTCTTGATCCTTATCTAGACTCTAGCTATCAAAAGTCATCCAGATTACAGACTATTTAAAATCATCGGTCACCTATTTGTCTTATTAAACCCGACAACAAGATATTTTCAAAAGGTGTGGTATAAATACAATTGCAAGCCTTCTCGTTGTTCATCTAGCAAATACCACACAAGAACCTACCAAGACTCATTCAATCAATCACATAATTGAGTTATTTTTTTATATTCATCCCTATTTATGTATCAGTCATAGGATAAATCATATAAAAGATCTAAACCATCTAAATAATAGTCCATGAGTGGTATTTGTCAATTTACAACCTAAATCACTGCATGCATCTACATATAGCATATTACACCATTGTTCACACACTCCAAAACATAGGGGATAACTACATAATTTTTGGGCCCTCCTTAGAGTATTGTCTATGTAGGTGATGCTCATTGATAGAGGGGTTTTTAAGGTCTTCTTAACATCGTGAGCCCACTAACCCATTTTTGGAAAAAAAACATTCTAAGGGTGAATAAGGGTGAAGAGATAGGGTTAATCAATAATAAAAGAGTGAAATCCTATATTCTAGATTTTAATACATAATCATAAAGGTGAAAAAAACCTAGAATGATGAAGTTGGTTGCATCAAGATCCAGTGGATATTCAGTACAGGATAGTAATGTTGCATCACAAATATTAGCATCGATGGTAGTGTCTCAAGGTTGATGATAGTGTCTATATCTCTAAAAACATCATTTCTAAAATATTATGACTATCTTAGAATCTTGATCCTACACACTTCTACCTATGTCCAACCCAGATATGTTTGTGCATGGTAAACCCAACTAAGTATCATTTTTCTTTGGTATTATAGTCAATTGAACATCTTTTAAATTTGGTGCTTCCTATATTTAGCATATCTAGGTTTTATAGTTCAAAGTAGTCATTTATATGAGTTTTTAATTAATTCACCTATTATAGAATAGTTTATCACCCTTGTATTCAGACTACTTATATATTCATAACCTTATCCCCATAATCTAAATTTAGGGTTAAACATTTAGTGAACCAATCCTCTATACTTATTTGAACCAAACCCTATAATGCATTTAGGGTTTCTCCTTATAAAAAATTCATTTTCATAATATTGTATTTATTTTCTAGATATAATTTATTACATGGGCCTCGCTTACAGATTATTTCTTCACATTTTTACCCTAGGCCTTATATTATTTCTTTTTTTATTGTGTCCAAACTTATAAACCTCATCATAACTAATCTTATTGAAAGCCATAGGAGATCCCATCCTTTAGATAACATATTTAATGTCCCATGTGACTAATGTATTACCTATAAAGATCTTCTGACAAAACAATAATGTCCCCAACCATCCACTTTTTATTACAATTATGATAATGAAAATACTAATAATGAAAATGTAAATCTAAATGAATACGTCAATAATCATAGCATGTGTTCATATGGATATGAATGCTATCATACACCTATTGAATATAAATACAAGGAGCCTAGATCTCTTATTTCTTCTGTATCCAATGATAAAATGCTAAAAAGGTTTAAAATGATAAACTTTGTTAGTGCATCACATAATGATAATACAATGAACATGTAAAAAGTTAGCATTCGTGATGTTGAAAATATCAATTTATCATGCATAACACAATGCATTTCCTCTCTTTCTAATCATGAACATGTTAACCAGGATGAAGATTTCCCTTCTTTCCAAACTATTGATAGTGTTGAAAATCTTGTTCCTTCTTTAGATCACTCAAATTAAAATAGTGAAAATATTCTCTCACTAGATCTCAATGGTATAAATGCATGTATTAATTCTCTCCCTATCCTTTTAGGTTAGAAAGATGAAAATGATAATATAATTCAAAGTAGCATAGAAGTGTGTTCTACTCTTCCAATTCAAGATAAACAATGAAACATTTTTGCCAGAGGTTTCCTAATGAAAGAATTTCCAAATTCAAGTAGCAATAATGTAACTCAAGATTTATATGTTAGTTATGCTAATTTTCCTTTCTCATATGATAATAATGTATCTAAACTAGAAAGTGATATTGCATATTTCAAACCTTTCTCTTTTGAATTTGAAAAAGAAAGTGAAACTTGCATTTTTCCTCCTTATGATGATGTTTCAAGAAAAATAGAGAATATTCCTCTTTCTACCTCTTTTACATTTTCTACTTAAAAGCATGTTCTATTTCTAGTTAACGAAAGTACATTTTATATTCCTCTTGCATGTAATGAAATTTCAATTAGTCAAACCCTTTCCCATGATATTTTTATCAACCTTCGTGACATCCAAAATGATATAATGACCTCTCTTGACTCATTATGTAAAATTGATGTTCCTTTACCTGGTGTTTCTAAATCACATGTTGCTCTTGTCTTAGAATGTAAGGATGGTGGTAAAGAGCCTATTACTCATATATTTCATATGGATGGTAGATTACAACCTACAAGTACCTCTTTAACCTCTTTACCAATCCCTCCTAGTGACATTATATCTATGATGACTATTATAGGAGATCTTCAACAAAAAATGACTATTATTAAGTTTCAAGTGCTTTCCCATAAGGCTACTATTAATGATAATATCTTAGAGGACCATACCCTTACACAAAATGTTTTTGATCATCCCTATCCTTCCAATTTTTTCATCCCTATGTTTTCTTCCTTAGATGGTTAAGGAGATCCTGCTAGTCATTTGAAATAGTATACACACTACTTTGATCATTAGGCTAAATATGGACCCTTGTTACTCAAAGCCTTCCATAGAAGTTTAGTTCGAGAAGTTCTAGGTTGGTTTTATAGCCTCCAAAATGGTTCCCTATCAAACTTTAAAAAACTTGAGGACATATTTTTATTTGATTTCCATAAACATAAATTACCCAAGCTATCATTAGACCGTTTATAAGTCTTAACTCAAAATGAGGATGAGTTTATTCAAGACTATGCTATTAGATTTAATGATATCTTGTATTCCTTGAACTACACCCCCTTGGATTTATAAGTACAATTCATATTTAGTAGGGGTCTTATTTATCCACTTAGAGAAAGAGTATTGCATAAGCCCTTTACTTCTTTTGATACTTTATATTGGGATGTGCATAAATATGCACATGCCATAACAAATACCAATACTAAATTACATGTTTATTCACCTAAAGGCAAACATGTTACAAACAATTCCTAAAAAGTAAAACAAAACAAGAAGGGTCATGAGCCACCTCAAATACCTTCTTTTGAATCAATAGTGCATACCAAGGAACAAATAGTAAAAAATTTACACAAAGGAAAGGAATCCACATACATAATACCTCCTACAATTAAAACATATACCTCTATTAAGAGGCAACCATTTAATTTTTGTCAGCTAAGAGATAAACCACATGATATATTATATGCACTATTGGATAAATGATGGATTACTCTTCCTCCAAATTACTTGTTAGGATTGTGGAGCTAAAATCTTCACTGATGCAGACATGGAGGAGGTTGCAGAATGAGTTGCTGAGTGTCAGAAGTGTTTGGCGTTGGTCTAGCCAACCGGCGTCGGCAGGGTAAGACAGGAAGGAAACCGACGTCGGTCATATATCGGCCGGCGTCGGTGACCCCAGGCAGACAGGGACCGACGTCGGTCGCCTGTGTGGTTTGACTGCGAGCTAATTACGGGTAGTGAACTAACGAACCAAGAGTTTGCATGATGAGTGCTAATTTTAGACTCATAGCTGCGGATCTAATTATTGTAATTAGATGTCTAATCATTGTTTGGATGAGATCTATATAATAGACTCATGGTTGTATTGGAAAAGTGTGCTAGGGAGTAAGAGAGCATAATTATAAGCTCCTTCTGTGTGTGAGGTAGAGCTATGGTGCGTTCCTCCTAGTGCCACAGTACCAGGTGTGTTGGTGCTGGATTGGAGAGCCAGCTGGGTTCTTCAAGAGTGTAGGATCTTGGTCACAGTTGCATGGCCTATATAGGAGATCTACATGGTAAGTAAGATCGTTGATCTGCAGGTGTATGTGTGTGCAAGGTCGAGGTTCACAGGTGAATAGAACCATTGTTTGATTTGCAGGTGTGCAAGGTCATATAGACAGCAACACAACAGGGAGCAGTATCAGGCATGATCTACTTGGAGTACAGGTGTGTACTCGGATAGAGCAAGAGGAAGGCAAGGGAGTTCCTTCCATAAGTATGGTCTGTTGAATTGCAGGTTGTTGCAGGTTCATGGGAGATCTACTTGAAGTACCTTGAGTACTTGTGGAGCACGTGGAGTGCTTGTGGAGTGCGTGGAGCACTTGTGGTGTGCGTGGAGCACGGGAGGTGAACACCAACTCTATATTTGAGTTGGGTGTTGAGACCTGTGAGAGGGAGAGCTTTGGGGAGAAGAATTACTGTTCACTTGAGGTGTGGGAAACCTCTGTAAGGTGGTGGAGAAGAAGTGGCATCTTCTTTATTGTATTCTTTTCTGTATAAAGTGTTAATACAATTTGGTATTGTCTCTCATATGCTGTGTTATTCTGAATTCTAGTTACTTGGTGAATCTGGTTAATTTCCGCATATTAAGTTGCTTGGTTTAGTAATCAAATTGTGTGCTTCCGGTTTACACATCCTCTCTCCCAACAAGTGGTATCAGAGCCTTGGTTGTAGGTTCTTGAGCTTGATACCAACAGGTGGTATCTGAGCTAAGGTTGGAGGAAGCAAGTTTTGTGTTTGGTTACAGGGCACTCTCAGGGGTTTCTGATCGAGTGGGAGTAGAGCAACTGCAGATCAAAGTAAGCTAAGAATGGAGGAGTTGAAAAGCACAGATGGTCACTCACGGTCCTATGGAAAGAAAGAGCAGGTAAAAGATTATTGTTGGTTGGTAGCAGATCAGCATGAAGAAACTGAAGATACAGATGTAGCAGGTATCGTTGCACAGGATGTGTTTGCAGGTTTCTTGGATAAAGTGGAATCTTGGATAAAAGATTCGGTTGCCTCTTTCCATGCAGTTCCAGGTAGAGGAGCTGGTAAGCCTTGCCAAAGAATTGGCAAAGGGGAAGTGAAGCTGAAATTGTAGGCGGCCAACACACAGGTGTTGATGAAGGTCATGCAGGTCCCAGGTTTGGAGATATGGCTAATTTCTTCAGAAAGATTGGGTGATGAGAGATGCACAAGAACTCTCACAGCAGATGCACTTGAATTAGCTGGTGGTAAGAAAACAGGTATCCTTTATCTACTTGTTTATATTACTGATTCTTCTTTTGTTGCGAAGACGTGGCTTCGTAGGCTTGGTCACATGAGCAGGAAGGAGATGCATGTTCTTAAGTGGAAGATAGATATATTTGACAGGCTTAAGAACTGGAAAGCCTTGGTGTTTATGGAGGAGATGGCGGACAGAACCCAGTGGATGTGGCTGGATACTTCTGAGCAGGGCAGTTTGGACATGGATTTTGATTCAAAGAAGCTCGCGGGTAAAAAGTCATCACTCACAGGCGAACACAGGTACCGATTTCGGTCAGGAGGAACCGGCGTCGAACAGACAGATGCCGATGTCGGTCATGTGCAGACCGAAGCCGGCGATGTCGGGCAGGGTAAGACCGATGTCGGTCATGGGACCGACATCGGCAGTATTTAAGACCGATGTCGGTTAGGAGAACCGATGTCGACAGTAGGGACACCAGCGCAGGCAGGTTGGTAGTCAGGTACAGACGCATGGAACCGACGTCGGTCGGATGCAGACTGTGGAGTGACCGAGGTCGGTCACTGTAACGAATTTTGGGTGGACAGCAAGCTGTCAAGGAGTCTCAAACACCCATACGGAGGACTGAAGGCGTAAGTAGGCCCTCAAATTCGTTGTTCCTCTTCTTTATACATGTTGCTGATTGTAGAGCAGGAAGGATCCAGGAAACAGGTGTGAGCTTGGCATGGATGAGGATGTGATTCCTTGGAGGAGAACTAGACAGGTGTGTTTTGGTAGAGTTGCCAGTAGGTATAAAAGCACAGAGACGAATGGATACCTTAGTAGAAGAATAGAGAGAACGGATACGTGAGACGGGAGACCAGGTATATGGTCTTGTGGCGCTGCAGGACAGTGGTACAGGTTTTGACAGGCGAAGGACGAAGCATGGCTTCAGTCAGTGTCAGGGTAACTACTGTGGTTTGCCTTACCAGGGGGATGATGAGTCATGACATCATTCTGTTGCTGTATGTGGATAGTATGTTAGCTAGCAGGGGTGTACATACAGGGTTTTGCTGAGCTAAGGGTAAGATTAGTTCAGTGGCATGTCATGAAGAGTTTGGAGCAGCGGAATTCTTTGACATGGGAGGCATGGAGATCACAGGTTGATTTTGTCTCGAGTGGGAGCTGATGTGAATCAGGTGTTAGAGAGGTTCGGGATGCAGAGCCGGAGCACACTAAGGGCTGGACAGGTACAGTGTCTGAAATCACATGAGGTCTGGTTTAGACCTGAGTATTCCCATGCAGTGGGAGCTGTCAGAGAGTTAGGAGCCAATTCGGGGAAGTGGATTCTCAGGTTTTCTGAGAGGGACCGGCAGCAGGTGTTGTTATGTAGGGTCAGGACTTCACTACATGTATTTGTAGGTTCGGATGTGGCAGGTTACTCGGATGACAGGTGGTACACCACAGGATGTGTGGTGGGTTGTCTTCAAGTGGGAGCTTGAAGAGGGATACAAACCAGGAAACAGATTAGATGGAGTACAGGTACAGGTACAGTGCAGCTGTTTATCTCCAAGTGGGAGATTGTTAGGATTGTGGAGCTAAAAGCTTCACTGATGCAGACATGGAGGAGGTTGCAGAATGAGTTGCTGAGTGTCAGAAGTGTTTGGCATTGGTCTGGCCAACCGGCGTCGGCAGGGTAAGACAGGAAGGAAACCGACGTCGGTCATATATCGGCCGGCGTCGGCGACCCCAGGCAGACAGGGACCGACGTCGGTCGCCTGTGTGGTTCGACTGCGAGCTAATTACGGGCAGTGAACTAACGAACCAAGAGTTTGCATGATGAGTGCTAATTTTAGACTCATAGCTGCGGATCTAATTATTGTAATTAGATGTCTAATCATTGTTTGGATGAGATCTATATAATAGACTCATGGTTGTATTGGAAAAGTGTGCTAGGGAGTAAGAGAGCATAATTATAAGCTCCTTCTGTGTGTGAGGTAGAGCTATGGTGCGTTCCTCCTAGTGCCACAGTACCAGGTGTGTTGGTGCTGGATTGGAGAGCCAGCTGGGTTCTTCAAGAGTGTAGGATCTTGGTCACAGTTGCATGGCCTATATAGGAGATCTACATGGTAAGTAAGATCGTTGATCTGTAGGTGTATGTGTGTGCAAGGTCGAGGTTCACAGGTGAATAGAACCATTGTTTGATTTGCAGGTGTGCAAGGTCATATAGACAGCAACACAACAGAGAGCAGTATCAGGCATGATCTACTTGGAGTACAGGTGTGTACTCGGATAGAGCAAGAGGAAGGCAAGGGAGTTCCTTCCATAAGTATGGTCTGTTGAATTGCAGGTTGTTGCAGGTTCATGGGAGATCTACTTGAAGTACCTTGAGTACTTGTGGAGCACGTGGAGTGCTTGTGGAGTGCGTGGAGCACTTGTGGTGTGCGTGGAGCACGGGAGGTGAACACCAACTCTGTATTTGAGTTGGGTGTTGAGACCTGTGAGAGGGAGAGCTTTGGGGAGAAGAATTACTGTTCACTTGAGGTGTGGGAAACCTCTGTAAGGTGGTGGAGAAGAAGTGGCATCTTCTTTATTGTATTCTTTTCTGTATAAAGTGTTAATACAATTTGGTATTGTCTCTCATATGCTGTGTTATTCTGAATTCTAGTTACTTGGTGAATCTGGTTAATTTCCGCATATTAAGTTGCTTGGTTTAGTAATCAAATTGTGTGCTTCCGGTTTACACATCCTCTCTCCCAACATTACTACCATCCACCACACAAATTTGAAAAGGTGAAAGGACAACCCTTTTGCACTTACCATGGTATTAATGGGCATTGAGACAATGATCATTTTTCTCTAAAGTAAAAACTTACACAATTTATAGATAAAGGAATTACATTCCAAAAAGAGACAAGGTTTATTTCTTGTACTTCTTCTAGAGGTCATTCTAAGAGGGTCAAGACATCCAATTTCGCTCCTTTTTAGAACATATGGTCTAGTGGTGATCTAGGAGGATCTCTCCATTTGTGAAAAAATAAAGTTTCCATATTCTAATAAAAATGATTACACAACATAGAGCTCATCAAGAGCTTTCTGACGCTTTTCACAGTATGCAAAATGGACACCGTATGCTCAAGTTATAAGTCATTGAAGTTTTCTTGAAACTGGGAAATAACGAGTGTCAACAAGTGACGTGGCATTATTTGCATGCAACAAGTGGACCAATCAGTGGTTGACACATGGCAGTATGTTTTAGTACATTCATGCAAAAATTTGGTTTGGTGTTTGTTTTTAGCCTCCAATTTTTGACAGGCAGTCGTATGGAGAACAGGCAGTCGTATGGAGAATCGTGGGCCCCGCTATTGGCTCACTGGGGGCCCTCAGCGAGGGTCAACACACTCTTTTTAAGGAGGGGTACCTTAGCCTCCATCTTTGAATCTATATGCATATGCAATTGTATTTAAATTCTTATTATGCTTTGTATTTCCTGAATGTGGGACTAACATTTAAGCATTGTAAACTATACATTGCATTGTAACCAAGCATCAAACATGGAGTTAAATAACTGACCAAGGGTCGAGAGGAATGGATGAGCCCAAATGACATGGGAGAGAACCATAGAATATGATTTGAACTATTTCACCCACGTGGAGGAGCCACATAACACCAAAGACTGAGCACCTCACCCAAACCATTGGACGTGGCAAATGCCTTAGCTAAAAAGCATCAGTGACTATCATGGTGGAGACAAGGCTATAAAAAACCTTTTTAACTTACTATCCCCATGAATGTGGGATATTTGATAAAGTTTCAAATGGAACACAAGCCCAGGCCGACAACTTGAAACCATTTCCCAATGTGGGAATATTTTGGATAACCCAAGCGCCCACCAATAGGGTTGTCGGCATCATTCAAGGTGGTTGCTCACTCTTTGAAAGATTTAAAGTCATTTGAATTTGCTAAATGTGGGATTTTAAAGATAAGCTAAGTGCCCAAAAAGAATGGGATGGGTTTGGAACTGCTGACTTGTTGAGTAAAAGGGACTTGTTGAGTAAAAGGGATATGCTTTGACCACATGAGCCACAGGTTTTGAAGTGTTTTAAAATCTGTGAACTTTTATTTGAAGTTATGCTTCGTAGGGACTATGTAATAATTTTTAAGAGGCCGAGAGTTAGATAAAAACTTGGAGATGTCTTTAGCAAGCGGATATTAATCCAATTTCTGACCTCTATACACAGGGTAAGCCTTTCAATTATTTTTTTTAATTGAAAGAGAATGTTATTATTTTTATTTTGGATAAACCAATAGTTGAAGTGAAGGGAACAAAGCACATTCAGAAGGGGTTGAAGATTGAGGAAGAATTCTGTGTGGCCGAGCTTGAGTATATCAGCTAGGTGGAATTCTTGGATAGAGATCAGGCCTGAGGGAAGATATGTAATGTTTCAAGAAATTTGTATGCCATTTGTTGCACAAATTTAATAGAAATGGTCCTCACTATTGGGTGGACTCGAAGACGTAGGCAAAAGATGTTGAACTCTGTTATCAATTTCATGTGGTAATTTGTCATTTATTGCATGTTTTATTTTCAATATTCTGATTTTTAATTAATCAAGAACTCATGCAATATTTTAAAAAATTGACAATTTACGACATTTAATTTTTAAACAAAATCTAGTTTTATTGGTGAATGGAAGATATTAGTCTTTTGAAAATTCTAATCCAATTCGATAATCGAGAATACTTTGCCAAACAATTTGTAAGTTTTTTTTAGTATTTTCAAGAATGAGAAATTTAGAATCCGTACTTTTAAAATTTCACTTTGAGTTTTTTAGTGGTGTTTACGGATCAAATTTTGGTATCAGAGTAGTTGATCAACAGGATTTAACAGTTGGTTGATATTTTTGCTTCTATTTTGGCATTTATTTCAATTTTTGTGATTCGACAGGTGCAATGGGCAAGTTGTCAAACAGAGCCAAGCTTGATGAGCTTGAAGCATATAACCAACAAATTCAAGAAGAGAATGCTTCCTTGAGAGCTCGATTGAACTCCTTGGATGAGGAGATTGCCCATTTGAAAATGGAGTTATGAGCCAAGGATGAGCTCATGGAAAAACTACATAATGGTGGACAAGTGAAGGATTTTCCTTCCATTGTAGATGCAGGCATTATGATAGATGAAAACATTGTAAGTGAATGTAAGTCATCAATTGAATTTCCTTCCCATGATGAATCTAGTAACAATGATTTTGGTAAATTTGAATAATCTACAAAAGGAATAGGTTCAAAATTACTTTTTAAAATGGGATTTAATGGAAAAGGCCTGGGAAAAGATGGCCAAGGTGATACTAACCCCATTCAGGTAGAGAATAAGCCTAATCGTGTAGGGTTAGGATATAGATCTGGTATCAAAATGAAATAAATGAATGCTCTGAGAAAGCAGAAGCAAGATGTGATATGGAGAAGTGTAAACCATCTTGGATGGAAGGTAAAACACATTCTTTTCATCACACTTGCAATCATGTTGATTCTAATTGTTGGGATGAATAACCAGAAGCACACAATTGATTACCAAGCAACTTAATATGCGAAAATTAACCAGAATACACAAGTAACTAGAATTTAGAAATAACACATGATATGAGAGACAATACACAACTTGTATTAAAACTCTTTCAGAAGGAAATACAACAAAGAAGGCTGCCACAGTTCTTCTTCCTTACACACCTCTAGGGCTCCCACACCTCTAGGGCATAAACAATAAATCTTCCCTCAAAGCTCTCTCCCTTAGGTCCCAACACCCAACTCAAACACAGAGTTGGTGTTCACCTTACACCTGTGCTCCATGCACTCCACAAGTACACGTTGTAATCCAAGTAAATTCCACTTGATTCTGCTCCCTGTTGTGCTGCTGTCCTATCTGATCTTGCACACCTGCAAATCAATCTGGTTCTGCACACCTGTGAACCTTGACCTTGCACACACATACACCTGCAAATCAATGATCTTACTTACCATGCAGATCTCCTATAGAAGCCATGCTCACCTGATGACCAAGATAATACATACATGAAGAACCCTGTTGATTCTCCAATCTAGCACCCACACTTGGTACTGTGGCACTAGGAGGAACACACCATTGCTCTCTTCTCTCTGAAGGAGCTTATTTGCTCTCTTACTCTCTAGCACTAGTTTACAATACAACCAATGAGTCTCTTAAATAGATCTCATGCAAACAATAATTAGACACCTAATTACAATAATTAGATCCGCAGCTTCTAGTCTAAAATTGGCTCTTGACATGCAAACACTTGGTTCATTAGCTAACTGCCCGTAAAACACTTAGTCCAAACCACATAGGTAACCGACGTCAGTCCCTATCTGCCTGGGGGGTGCCGATGCTGGCCGACTTCTAACCGACGTCAGTTGCCTTCCTGTCTCCTCCCTGTCGATGTCGGTTGGCCTGACCAACGCTGGTGCCTGACACTCAGCAACCTTCTCCAACAACCTCCTCCATGTCTGCATCAGTGAAGCTTTTAGCTCCACAACCTAACAATCTCCCACTTGGAGATAAACAGCTGCACTGTACCTATACCTGTACCCCATCTAATCTATTTCTTGGTTTGTATCCCTCTTCAAGATCAATCCTGAAGACAACCCACCACACAACCTATGATGTACCTCCTGTCATCTGAGTACCCTGCCGCATTCAAACCTACAATCCCATGTAGTGAAGTCCTGACCCTGAATAACATGAATCCCTATTGCTGGTCCCTCTCAAATACCTGAGAACTCACTTCTCTGAATTAGCTCCTAACTCTCTGACAACTCCCACTGCTTGGAAAAACTCAGGCCTATACCAGACCTCATGTGATTTTGGACACTGAACTGTCCAACCCTTAGTGTGCTCCAGCTCTGCATCCTGTGTAATGAACCTCACCAACACCTGATTCACATCAGCTCCCACTGGAGACAAAATCAACCTGTGATCTTCCATGTCCCCCATGCCAAAGAATTTTGCTGCTCCAAATTCTTCATAGCAAACCACTGAACTAATCTTACCCTTAGCTCATCAAAACCCTGTATGTACAAACCTGCTAGAAAACATACCATCCACATACAGCAACAGAATGATGTTGTAATCATCATCCACCTGGTAAGACAAACCACAGTAGTTACCCTGACATTGACTAAAGTCATGCTTTGTCATCCCACTGTCAAAACCTGTACCACTGTCCTGCAGCTTCCTCAAGACCATATGACCTGGTCTTCCATCTCACGTGTCTGTTCTCTCTATTCTTCAACTAAGGTATCCATTCGTCTCTGTGATTTTTTCCCGTTGGCAACCCTACCAAATCTCCTGCTTGGTTCTGCAATCTCTCCATGCCATGCTCCCACTGTTTCTTGGATCCTTCCTGCTCTGTAATCAGCAACAAGTATAAAGAAGAGGAACAACAAATTTGAGGCTTACTTACCACCTTCAGTCCTCCATATGGGTGTTTGAGACTCCTTGACAGCTCGTTGTCCACCCAAAATCTGTTACAGTGACCGACCTCGATCACCACACAGTCTACATCCAACCGACGTCAGTTCTTGCACCTGTCCTGACTACCAACCCTACCAATGTCGGTGTCCCTTGCTGCCGACGTCGGTCCTCCTGACTGATGTCGGTCTTACCTACTATCGACGTCAGTTTTCTTGTCAACGCTGGTACCTGTGTTTTCCTGTAAGTGATGACTTTTTACCTGCGAGCTCCTTTGAATCAAAACCCATGTCAAACTGCCCTGCTTAGAAGTATCCAGCCCCATCCACTGGTCTCTATCCACCATCTCCTCCATAAACACCAAGGCTTTCCAGTTCTTAAGCCTATCAAATATATCAGTCTTCCTCTTAAGAATGTGCATCTCTTTCCTGCTCATGTGACCAATCCTATGAAGCCACGTCTCTGCAACAGAAGAAGAATCAGTAATATAAACAAGTAAATAAAGAGTACCTATTTTCTTACCACCAGCTAATTTAAGTGCATCCACTGTGAGAGTTCTTATGCATCTCTCATCACCCAACTTTTCTGAAGAAATTAGCCACATCTCCAAACCTGAGACCTGCATGACCTCCTTCAACACCCATGTGTTGGCCGCCTGCGATTTTAGCTTCACTTCCCCTTTGTCAATTCTTTGACAAGGCTCACCAGCTCCTCTCCCTGGGGCTGCATGGAAAGAGGCAACATAATATGTTATCCAAGATTCAACTTTATCCAAGAAACCTCCCAGAGCATCTTGTATAACAACCCCTGCAATATCTACATCTTCAGTTCCTTCATGCTGATCTACTACCAACCAATAATCTTCTTTTCCCTGCTCTTTCTTTCCATAGGACCGTAAGTGACCATCTGTGCTTTTCAACTCCTACATTCTTAGCTTACTTTGATCTGCCATTGCTCTACTCCCACTCGATCAGAAACCCCTGAGAGTGACCTATAACCAAACACAAAACCTGCTCCCTGCAACCTTAGCTCTGATACCACGTGTTGGGATGAATACCCAGAAACACACAATTGATTACCAAACAACTTAATATGCGGAAATTAACCAGAATACACAAGTAACTAGAATTTAGAAATAACACATGATATGAGAGACAATACACAACTTGTATTAAAACTCTTTCAGAAGGAAATACAACAAAGAAGGCTGCCACAGTTCTTCTTCCTTACACACCTCTAGGGCTCCCACACCTCTAGGGCATAAACAGTAAATCTTCCCTCAAAGCTCTCTCCCTTAGGTCCCAACACCCAACTCAAACACAGAGTTGGTGTTCAGCTTACACCTGTGCTCCACGCACTCCACAAGTACACGCTGTACTCCAAGTAGATCCCACCTGATTCTGCTCCCTGTTGTGTTGCTGTCCTATCTGATCTTGCACACCTACAAATCAATCTGGTTCTGCACACCTGTGAACCTTGACCTTGCACACACATACACCTGCAAATCAATGATCTTACTTACCATGCAGATCTCTTATAGAAGCCATGCTCACCTGATGACCAAGATCATACATACATGAAGAACCCTACTGATTCTCCAATCCAGCACCCACACTTGGTACTGTGGCACTAGGAGGAACACACCATTGTTCTCTTCTCTCTGAAGGAGCTTATTTGCTCTCTTACTCTCTAGCACTAGTTTACAATACAACCAATGAGTCTCTTAAATAGATCTCATGCAAACAATAATTAGACACCTAATTACAATAATTAGATCTACAGCTTCTAGTCTAAAATTGGCTCTTGACATGCAAACACTTGGTTCTTTAGCTAACTGCCCGTAAAACACTCAGTCCAAACCACACAGGTGACCGACGTCGGTCCATGTCTGCCTGGGGGGTGCCGACGCCGGTCGACTTCTGACCGACGTCGGTTGCATTCCTGTCTCCTCCCTGTTGATGTCGATTGGCCTGACCAACACCGGTGCCTGACACTCAGCAACCTTCTCCAGCAACCTCCTCCATGTCTGCATCAATGAAGCTTTTAGCTCCACAACCTAACACTAATTCTACTAGACAACATAAATATTCCAATGTTCCTTTTGGTTACAGTACACAAAATTTGTGGCACATTTATCCATGCAGTTTTTGTAGATTATCTAAACATTGTGTAGCCAAATGTTGGAAATGTAAATCTTTGTTAGGAAATATTTTGAAAGACTATTCTCCTAGATAGAGTTCTGAGAGTAACAATTAAAATATGTTTTCCAAAAGAGTGGATAAAAAGTTTTGTACTCATTGTAATAGAAGTGGACATCGAGTTGAAAAGTGTTGGAGACTTCAACCATCACACCATCCTAGAAATGGTAAGATTAAGATGGTCTATAAACCTATCAATAAGGTAATGAATGAAGTTAAATCAACCCATACAAATGTTACTAAATCCACTAAATAAATCTCACCAACTAATCAGGAAAATTTGATTAAGAGGGTTGGTAAACAATTTTTGACATTCATGTTGTCATGATTAGTGGATTGATAATGCATTCATGTTGCAAATAAATTTTGGGATCATTGTTGTATGCATAAAGGACATTTACCATGATTTGAATGTTGATATGGTTTATTAGAGTGGCCCGTAGAGAAAAACTAAGGGACAGGTTTAACATACTTGGAATATTTTCTCATGTTTGGGATTTTGAAACTTCATTTTTAAACCTTGACACCAATATATGCAGTTTATATGGGCATGAGCAGCATGTCTATTTTGAGAAATTTGCATTGCATTTTATATGTTGTCTTTTATTTTGTGCAAATAGAGGCTTATAAGACCCTTTATGGGCACCGTTTGTAATTGTACTTATTATACAAACTATTTGTAGCCATGCATGATATTTGCACATTCTATAAGACCCTTATTCATTTTTGGGCATTTTATTGTAACTATCAATTATGGTTACAAATAGTGTGTAAAATTATTACACTAACAAATTGGTATGCAGTTGCACTTGGTGAACAATTTGCAGTGATTAGCAGATGCACCATTTTTGAGATGCGACATTTGAGCAAGTAGTGTGTTTCTATCCACAATGTGGTAATGGGTAGATATTTGTTTTTCATTGACGTTTCAAGGATTCAATTTGAATTTTGAATCATTACTATGATATGTTGCAGTGATGTTTTTGCAGAAGCATTTTTAATGGAGACCACGTTTTTGGGGTCCAAAAGTGCTTAGTGGGGAGGTTTGATCTAGGAGGATCTCTCCATTTGTGAAAAAATAAAGTTTCCATATTTTTATAAAAATTATTGCACAGCACAGAGCTCGTCAAGAGCTTTTTGATGCTTTTCGTAGTATGCAAAACATACACCGTATGCTCAAGTTATAAGCCACTGAAGTTTTCTTGCAATTGGGAAATAATGAAGGAAATAACGAGTGTCAACAAGTGACGTGGCATTATTTGCATGTGATAAGTGGACCAATCAACGGTTGACACATGGCAATATGTTTTAGTACGTTCATGCAAAAATTTGGTTTGGTATTTTTTTTAGCCTCCGGTCTTTGACAGACGATCGTATGGAGAACTGTGGGCCCTGCTATTGGCTCGATGGGGGCCCTCAATGAGGGTTGACACACTCTTTTTAAGGAGGGGTGCCTTAGCCTCCATCTTTGAATATATATGCATATGCAATTATATTTAAATTCTTATTATGCTTTGTATTTCCTGAATGTGGGACTAACATTTAAGCATTGTAAACTATACATTGCATTGTAACCAAGCATCAAGCATGGAGTTAAATAACCAACCAAGGGTCGAGAGGAATAGACGAGCCCCAATGACATGGGAGAGAACCATAGAATATGTTTCAAACCATTGCACCCACGTGGAGGAGCCACGTAACACCAAAGACCAAGCACCTTGCCCAAACCATTGGACGTGGCAAATGCCTTAGCCAAAAGGCATCAGCGACTATCATGGTGGAGACAAGGCTATAAAAAGCCTTTTTAACTTACTATCCCCATGAATGTGGGATATTTGATAAAGTTTCAAATGGAACACAAGCCCAGGTTGATGACTTGAAACCGTTTCCCAATGTGGGAATATTTTGGATAACCCAAGCGCCCACCAATAAGGTTGTCGGCATCATTCAAGGTGGCCGCTCACTTTTTGAAAGACTAAAAGCCATTTGAATTTGCTAAATGTGGGATTTTAAAGATAAGCTAAGTGCCCAAAAAGCATGGGATGGGTTTGGAACCGCTGACTTGTTGAGTAAAACGGATATGCTTTGACCATATGAGCCACGGGTTTTGAAGTGTTTTAAAATATGTGAACTTTTATTTGAAATTATGCTTCGCAGGGACTATGTAATAATTTTTAAGAGGTCGAGAGTTAGATAAAAACTTGGAGATGTCTTTAGCAATCGGATATTAATCCAATTTCTGACCTCTATACACAGGGTAAGCCTTTTAGTTATTTTTTTTAATTGAAAGAGAATGTTATTATTTTTATTTTGGATAAACCAATAGTTGAAGTGAAGGAACCAAAGCACATTCAGAAGGGGTTGAAGACTGAGGAAAAAATTCTGTGTGGTCGAGCTTGAGTATATCAGCTAGGTGGAATTCTTAGATAGAGATCAGGCCTGAGGGAAGTTGTGTACGTTTCAAGAAATTTGTATGCCATTTGTTACACAAATTTAATAGAAATGGTCCTCACTATTGGGTGGACCCAAAGACGTAGGCAAAAGATGCCAAACTCCGTTATCAATTTCATGTGGTAATTTGTCATTTATTGCATGTTTTATTTTCAGTATTTTGATTTTTAATTAATCAAGAACTCATGCAATATTTAAAAAAATTGACAATTTACGACATTTAATATTTAAACAAAATATGGTTTTATTGGTGAATGGAAGATATTAGTCTTTTGACAATTCTAATCCAATTCAATAATTGAGAATACTTTTCCAAAAAATTTGCAAGTTCTTTTGAATATTTTCGAGAATTTGTTAAGTTTGAGAAATTTAGAATCTGTACTTTTAAAATTTCACTTTGAGTTTTTCAATGGTTTTTACGGATCAAGTGGCCTTCACAAAATTCAACCACTAAAAAAAGTCCTTCTCCTAGTGTACCCTCTACAAAGGCTCATCTCTCCCACATTGATCCTACCAAAAAACCATTGGTTGATCGAACTCTCACTAGAGGGACACGTGGAGGAGGCATTGAGCTAAATTTGATGGAGCCTACTCACATATCTACACAACATATTTTGGTATCAAAACCAACATGTACAAATACATATCAGACATATACACTTGAACTTTCAAAAATACATCAGTTACAGTGTTAGTTACAAAAGTAAAAACCCAGACACTGTATGATCACTATAGTCAAGCCTTTTTATTCCCAACTAGATTCCATTATGTATGGTGATTGCCTTACTTATCACTAAATATAACTAAATGACCAACTATCAATACTTCACCACATGCACAAATATCATATTTCAAACATATTACATGAATAAAAGTAAAGTATTTGAAAAAATACACATAAAATCCATGTTGTACTTCCACAGTGCATGGGTGTATACCAATAGGGTAATCATAGTTACCATAATTTCATATGAACATCCACTTGAACAAGAGAAGTTTAATCCCAAATAACTACTCATAAAACCTACTAAGGCTAATCATCTACAAAATGGCTAGCAACAAATAATTTCCTTTCTTAGGTAGCCTATACTTGAGATACGTTTGCACCATAGATATCTAGTGGATTCCAAGGAATCCTCATCTACTCCCACACAACATACCCAATTACCTATAATAACTAAACATGTTTCAATTACTGCTACTCCAAACAAAACAAATATCACTTAACAATGGGTTCCACGAACCACTACTTCTACTACTATTAATTCATGACCACATAATCCTACGATGCATACATAGAGTATTATTGACTATATAGATCTATATATGACACTTATACATGCTTCTTGGCAGTATCACTAGTATGGTCCACCATTGTCTAAGTGTAGAGTAGCTTATGAGCATACCTTAGATGGGATAATCAGCTAGCCCTTGTTTTATATTTTTTTCAAAAAATTCAAAAAAAACTAAATATTCCAGAAAATACAAAAGCATTCAAATAATTAAAAAATATAAAAATATTCAACATTCCCATGTTTACTAGGTCTTTGGCATATATGTTGTTTACTTCATCTTAGTAGATAACATTTCATTTAATTTCTATGCATATTTATGTTTCATGCATCTTTGAGTGTGATACATGCATACCACAACCACATTATATATACACATACAGATATTAGACCTCTCCTCTACCTATATCATATGGTACGTTGGGGCATCTGCTTTATTAATTATGATTGATACATGTTATATATCCTTTTTGATCATTTATACATTATCATGTTTGAGCTTATATATTAACACTTACACATGTTTATATCCATGCTCATATCTTTCATAGTGTACTTGATATGCTATGTTACATGACATATTTTACTAAGACATATATGTAGGGACTAGTGTGATACAATTATGTTGGTTGATAATATTTCATTTATCTACATTATCACTTCTTTGCATGTATTTCTTACTTTCTATTGTCTTTCTTATGGAAAATTTGGATATGTTCCTTCCCTATTGGCCCCTATGCCATTATATGTTGTTTAGACATTTGAATATTTCATTCTATGTTGATTGGACATTTGAATATGTCATTTCCTTTCGAGTGTGCAAAATATGAACATGTCCCTTGTGTGAGGTCTCCTTGGACAATTCCTTTTGTATTACATTGAGTTCTCTTGCATGTGTGCTTGATTGTTTATTAAGCTTATATTGTTACTCTCTAGATGTTTCCATGATACATACCATGCATCTTAGAGCTTGATATGATCACATAAAGTAAACTTCATCGATATATCTACTTTGACATGTTACTCCTATATGTTACATGAT
Organism: Torreya grandis; assembly: GCA_037957365.1. Classification (NCBI taxonomy): domain Eukaryota; kingdom Viridiplantae; phylum Streptophyta; class Pinopsida; order Cupressales; family Taxaceae; genus Torreya; species Torreya grandis. The sequence goes on from JARHVA010003524.1 coordinate 271,329, forward strand.
TCACACACAAATTATATAGTTGATTTATCCTTTAGAGGTAAGGTACTTTCCATCTTCTATATCCCTCACCTCAAAAGGCAGGGATATAATATCACACTAACGATATTTAAGACAATTTTTTTGATTTTTTACTAAAATAGCTTACACATAAACATAACCATACAACAAGAGATACGAACTGAGTTACACTTGGATAAATACATAGAAACATTGAGATTACACACACACACATAACAATAAGAACATAACAATTGCTTATATAAATCCTTTGAATCACAATTCTAGTTTTTGAGTGAAACCACCAAAAACAACCGAGGAAGATCTCTCACCACCAAAAATAACAAACGTTAGAGGGTTTTCATCCTCAAAGATTTCTTCACTCCAAGGGTTTTCATCCTTAGGAGAGGATAAAGCTAAACTAGGTTCAAAGTTACAAAAGGGGGGGGTTATAATATTCAACATGATTTATAATGGGAGAGATCTCTCCTTAAATATAAAATTCAAGAGAGAGAGAGAGAGAGAGAGAGAGAGAGAGAGAGAGAGAGAGGAAACTCCATGGACAAGCAAAGAAATTTTCCCTCTTAGTGGGTGCACTATTCAAGAATAGTAACCATCTTGGATTCTTGTTCAAGGTTAAAAAGTGGATTCCCCACTTTTGACAAATCTTCCTCCACATGCACATGCCTTCAAAACTAAGTCCCACTCACATATGTGAGCCAATCTGGAACAGTGAATCTTGTCTCCCACTTCCTTAATGCGCACATGCTTCCTTTTGACTTTTCCACATCATTCCAATATATCCTCCTCACTCACACATGTGAGCAATAGAAAATGCTTGTCCCCATATGATAATGGTTAAAAGTGGATCACATGATCACCTTTTATTTTATTTTTGTCTCCCACCTTCCATGTGCTTCCAAAATTAGTGGGAATCTCTTTTCATTTTGTTCCCCACTCCAATCAAGAATAATGATTTGATCCCCCACTATCCCATGTGCTCTCCCAACACCTTTTGACCCATTCAAAAGGATTTCATATGCCAAATTAATGGGACTCCATAGAAATTTGACCCATCCCTTGTCCTCATCCCAAAGGGTAGACATGTGACTCACCAAAAGACAATAAAACTTGTCTCACTCTATCACATGCACTAGATTCCATGGGAGATCCTTTATGGGCCATGTCATGTCATCCACAATCCACCTCGTATGCTACATCATTAATCACATCACCTACCACATCACCATGAATAGTGATAGTGAATAGTACATGTGAATAGTATTTGGTAAATAATGGCTTGACACCCAATAGAAAATAGTGAATGAGATCCTAAAGATCCCATGAACACAATGTCACTAACTGAATTCCCTTTTGAAAATGCTGGCATGCTCCAAGAAAGTTGGATCTTCCAAAAATGTTGGAAGGCTATAAAAAGGGGGCATTATAGTCTTCCCTTCCCAAGATTGTTTATCCTCAAGCAATCACAACTCAATCTCTGATTGATCCAATGAAGTTTCAGGATCCCAGGTCAATCTCAGGAAGATCTCATCATGTTTTCACTGCACTACTCTGATTAAAATTGGAACACCATTTTTCCCAGTATACATTCTCCTTTCCTTATTGACACTCAATCTCTGAGTGTTAAAAAAGTAGCCCCATGCACTCCAATCCACAAAATCCATTGTAACATCTTAAAATATAAATTCTATCAACATAAAGTGATTGCAACAACTAATACTCACCCATGTGGAAGTTAGGAATAGTTGGATCATGTCTGAAAAACTTCCCACAATATGTTGTCATAAAATCTACAAGTACTTAAAATCAATCTATTCAAAGATTGATTTTATCGAATCCAACATTGTAATATTGTGAAATCAATTGTAATGATGAAAATTTATTATATGCATAAGAGGTGTGATCATGGAAAAGATTAAAAAGATTTCTTAAATGACTAGGTTACCACTACCAATCAACTCTAATAAAAATATACTCCACTCCTTGGTTGGAAATACTTGCCAATCCTTCTACATGCAAGTAATAAAATTCATGTGTTGGCCGATTAGAAAGGAATCAACAACATAAACTTGGAAATATTTGATTGAAATCCTCCATGAAACATTTATTTCATAATCATAGACTTTCAAAGAAATAAATCCACCATGCTTATGTTGTGTTACTTTGGTTGTCAAATCCATTATCTAAAAATTATGCAAGTACTTCCCTACAATAAACGAAGGATATAGCGCGCCTCTTTTTATGTAACAACCAGATTTAAACCAAAGGAAAATTATACCTTCCAATTGGACATCTTCATTGTGTGGATAACCTTACCATAATGTTTCAAAAATGGTATCTTGATACCTTTTATGCATGCCTAACAAGAGTTGAATCTCCATCCTTGGATGAGACTATCCTGGAAAAGAGAAAGATAGATTAACCTTAGTTCTTGCTAAGTCTTTTGGATCCCATATGCACCAACAATATTGGACTTGAATTGGAAAATCCACATGCTCATGGCTATAAATTTAGAATCTCCTTATATAATCATGAATGGTGAACATTGCATCACTCAAAATCAACTTGGAAGAGGCTAGGAAAAACTCCCAAACAACCTCCAATTGAAAATTTCTCCACTCCTTAACTAACATTTCCCTCCAATCCACTTTTAAGTATATAATTGGAGTCATATGGTGTCTAACCTGCAACCAAATAGTAGAGTTAAAGCTAAATATTTGAACTATTTCATGCCATGAAAAATTTCTTTGGTCACCATAGCTTTGTAACTAATTATGATGGTGATCTCTATCATGCATTCGTAGTGAAGAAATAACTCCACTATACTTATGTTGTGCAACTCTGCTATTCATGTGTGCCTCAAAATATTCTCTAATGCTTTTAAAAGCATATTTTCCAAAATGAATCCCTCTTATGCAATGAATCCCAGGGTTATCAATCCAATGAACCTTCAAAAAGGAGTTTTGAAACTACCATAAGTCAAAGTAGCATCCAATCCAAGAGTTGGATTGTCCAGTGAGAAAGAATCATTCTTAGATCCTTGTCTTACCAAATCTTCATGCAAAATAACTTTTGAACTTGATTTTTTTATTGATGTTATGAAAATTCCACCAAACTTAAAATATCTTTTAAAAAACCTTTCAAAGTTAAGAATGTTATTGCCTCCATGAATCATCACATTCTAAGTGAAATCGTCATCTTCCACCCAATTTACACATTCATTATCAGGTGACCTGCCTGGAGGGTTACCAACCACAATTCTTGGTACTCCCTTGTGATATGTACCCAATTCTTCAACAAGTGGTATGTTAGAATCATCGTGTAATAATTTATCCTTGTTGAATTCTTCTTCATAAATTGGTGAACAACTTGGTCCCAAATGAAAATCCTTTTGGAGCTCGTTAATACTTTTAACTAGTTTCTTTATCTTCATGAATCTTGCATCTTCTACTTGTCCCTTGTCCATGGATGCAATAGTTGACTGATTTTCAATTTGGTAGAGAGAGTAGCGATCAAGGCAAGGCCTATCAATCTCATTTTCCTTCTCTTGGTGAGCATCCATGGTCTCCTCTACAAACTTGATGGTGTGATCCCTATTTGAGAGGAAATGCAAATAATCTATCTTCATTAATTCCAATGCTTCTTTGATAGTTTACATATTAAAAATAATGACTCCATCCTTAATTCCTTTATGTCTCTCTTCAATCTGAACCTTTCAATGGAGTTATTCAATCAAGTTGCATGTGCTATCAAATATTGATAAAGCTTTCACAATCTTCTCTTCGGGAACCATTAATTTAATCTTCAAAACTTACAACTCTTCAAGCACTTCATCAAAATCAGCAATAAAACTTTGCTCATCAAACCTTAATTTTTTTTATTTATCTTCATTGACCTGAATTTCAAAATTAGCTTCCTCTCCATTACTAACCTTGCTACTTTATTCAATTTCTGGGTAAGCTTTATTAGAAATTCTTGAGTGTTCAAAGTTACCTGCTAACTTGGAATTTTTAGCTAACCTAATTTCATCGTTAGTTAATTAAAAAACTTATTATTTTTGTACCTTTAAATAGTGTCATCATGGGAACCATAGATCTCATAATCTTCACTGGATTGATCTGAATTTATTATCAAGGTCATTGTTTTCAAAATTACCTTCAAGCTCCATTGTCACAGTTTCTTCTTTGTTCTCCTCATCACTTTGTTGGACTAAACATGTGATTGAAGTCATGGATTTGTTGTTCCCACATATGTGACTAGGTGTCTAAAATTCCTGGCAAGTGAAATAATAATGTTCTCTCCCAAATAAATTTATGTTGAATTTAGGAGAACTTGTACTCTGTAAACCACAAGAAAGCAATTCATCTTCTATCAATTATTTTTTAAATCTTTCAATACTATGTTTAACTAATATATTTGACAATGCATGTGCCATAGATGACACATCCTGCTCTATCGTCCAAATGGCCAACAAGTTATCTAGTAAAAGTTTATAAATATCATTATCCTCATTCATAATCAAAGACATAATAGACCGCATGGAAGTGATAACCTTCTCTAATTGAGCAACATCAATAACCTTCCAAAATGTTTGAGACATTTCAAAAATAATGTCTTCATAATCATTATCTAACATGTAGTTACATAATATGTTTGATCTGGGAAACACTTCAAGCGACAATTTGGGCAATGGTCCTACCCCAATTGGTGGTAGAACTTTTGGAAGCCATAACTTTTGCACCATAGCTCCGATTGACTCCCCGTTTGAACTGTTGGAAAGCTAAGATGAGGAGAACGTGATGAAATTACACAAAGATATGATTAGTGGGTTTTAACCCCTAAAAATACAATGGAAGTGCAATAAAATTGAATTTTAATTATGTTGTCTAAAAATAGTAAGTTTCTAAAAATAGTAATTTCTCGAATTATATATTGTTGTAAATCATGAAAGTCAAACCACTTCATCTCCCTTGAGATTGGTGACCTTCCACATCCTCCTCCTACCTTTAAAGTATGTATAAATGCATATGTAATTCAAGAAGAAAATTAGACATCTCTTCCCAGAGATAAGTATATGTTTGTATTTGTAATTTTATGAGTAATAAGACATCTCTTCTCAGAGAAATCATTGTTAATATTTTATTTTCATTGTTCTTGAAATATCTTTCAACTAAAACTTCTGAGTTTTGGATCAATGGTATCAGAGTAGTTTATCTCGAGAGTGTATGATCCCAAGGATGAGGTCAAGCTACAAGAAACTTGGGTGGAAAACAACAAAGCTCACAAACTATCCACCTATTCACTCTAAATAACCTCAAATGGTAGATGACATCGAGACATCTGATCCCTTCAAGGAAATGGTGAATGATGCCCTCCAATGATAGAAAGTGCAGCTGCTACAACATTTCACCCAAATTCTTTAACAAATCCTGATGGAAAATTTTGGCTCCTCATCTATACTCTCTAGCTCCTCATCCATGGAACGTCCTTTTAGTGCCCTGATACCCTTCAAGGTTTAAGTAAATTTTGATATCCCTACATTTGAAGGCAAAATCAATGTTGATGTAGTAGAAAATTGGGTGGATCAATTATCTTTCTACTTTTCTATAAATAAATTCACATATGGAGAGAAGATCACTTTTGCTCTTTTAAAAGTATCATTGCTCGTCAAAAATTGGTGGGAAGTATACAAGAAGAGACTTAGTATGGATGACATTGGCCTAGAGGTGGAACCTACCTGGGATGATTTCATGGGAGCTGTAAAAGAAGAATACTACCCCATTAGAGAATATGATGATCTGTACATATAGTGGCAATAACTTTGCCAAGGTAAGGAACAGTTTGTTCAAGATTACACCAACATTTTTCATTCTCTATCTGTGAGATTGGGCATCCAAGAAAGTGAGAAACATAAGAATCTCAAATATTGTGGTGGACTAAAATGGTACATATGGAGGGAAATGGAACTCTTCAATTTGGAAACCCTCAGTGAGGCATACAAGTTCATGATGAATATTGAGCAAAATCATGAAAGAAAGAATACAAAGAGTCAGCCTTCAAAATGGAAAAGTGACAAAGAAGGTCAAACATGAGGCCAAAATTGGAAGAAAAAGGAGTTCTAAGATAAGAAACTCTAGAATGAGAAGATTGGGAAATGGTGTGATTAACACAAAACTGGAACTCACTCCAAAGAAGAATGTTGAGCCATGAAGTCCCTACTTTCTGAGTCGCAATACTCGACATCTATTGCTCTACCTCATACACACCCTATAGTCAAAGAGGATGAAGAAGAGATTGTATATGTTGAGCCTGATACCATCATTACTTTATCACAGACTTGTGAGGAAAGGCCATATGACAAGGAAAGGTTCTTTCACTCTAAGTTGTGGGTGAAAGGTAAGCCTTTGCATTTCATTCTTGATAGTGGAGTCAAAAAAATTAATCTCTGCTAAAGTTGTGAAATTATGAAGCCTCACCCAAAGCCATACAGTATTAAATGGTTGAGCCCATGGAGAGACCTCTATGTCGCCTACCAGTGTCTTCTTTTATATGAAATAAAACCTTTTTAAGATGAGGTCTTGTGTGATGTGGTCAATCTAGATGTTTATGATGTACTCCTTGGTTAGCCATTCATGTATGATCGACATGGCATCTATGAATCATGAACCTGAAGAATCACCCTCACTCTTAGAACACGGTGTTATAGGGTACCAAAGGTACCACCTCCCACATTTGTCTCCCTAATTAGTGCCAAGCAATGCAAGAGATTTGTGGAGAAGATAAAGCAATTTATTATTATGGTGGTCAAGCCACAGAGATTCAAGAAGGCTGATGTTGCAGTCCTAACTACACAATCAACATAATAATAGAATAATATGATGACTTATTCAAGTCACCTATGCAAGTTTCAATTCACTACTAGGTAAAACATTCTATATATTTGATTATAGGATCACCTTTGCCTAATAGTCATGTGTATCACAGATCAATTCTAAAGAATGATGAGATAAAAAGGTAGATTCAATAATTAATCCAAAAGGGTCACATCAAGCCAAGCTCTTCACCCTGTGGAAGCCCAATTGTCTTAGCACCAAATAAGAATGAAACATGGAGGCTTTATATTGACTATCGAGCCCTAAATAAAATCACTGTAAAGAATTTCTACCCTCTCCCTAGGATTGATGACCTGCTGGACCAACTCCGTGGTGTAAAGTTCTTCATCAAAATTGATCTCAAATCTCGTTATCACCAAATTCCTATTGATCCCATCAATGTCTAGAATAATGCATTCAAATCTAAGGAGAGGCTCTTTGAATGGTTGGTTATGCCTTTTGGTTTGATTAATGCACCTGCAACCTTCATGACAATGATGGATGACATCTTGTGACCCTTCACCAACTCATTCATGGTTGTCTACCTAGATGACATACTCATCTATATTAGAACATGGGAAGAACATATATAACATGTCCGTAATGTGCTTCAAACTCTTTGGGAGCACAATTTGTATGCAAATCTTGACAAGTGCACATTTGAGACGAAAATAATTCAGTACCTGGGGTACATTGTGAATGAGAAAGGGGTCCATGTCGATCTAGAGAAGATTCAAGTTATTCAAGAATGGCCTACACCAAGGGCCCTCATAGAACTTTGCAGCTTCTTGGGTCTTGCAAATTTCTATCACATGTTTGTTCTTAGATTCTCACATGTTGCTTGGCCACTAAACCAAGTGACTTATGGAGGAGCTAAAGCTATATTTTAGTGGGGAAAAATACAACAAAGAGCATTTGAGAATTTGAAGAATAGACTCTATTTAGCTCTTGTTCTTGCCTTGCCAGACTTGCATCAACCTTTGATTTGATGACATATGCATCTGAATATGCCATGGGAGTTGTCATCATGCAACATGGCCATCCTATTGCATATCATAGTGAAAATTTCAAAGATATAGTCAGGAAATACCCAACATACAATAAGGAGATTTATGCCATTATGTAATCTTGTAAACAATTGAAACACTACATCTTGGGGAAAGAGATGATCATCCACACTGACCACAGACCATTAGAATTCATCTAGATGTAAAGCAAACTATGAAATGAGAGGCACAAAAAGTGGGCCACATATTTGCATCAATTCTATCTGATAATCAAACACAAAAGTGGAGTTTAAATATAGTTGTAGATCATCTAAGATGCCCACCAATTTCTACACTCACAACAGTTCTTGATCTGTGTGGACATAAGATTGCCACCTGGGGTGCTCTGTATGAAGCAGATCCTACCTTTATTGATACATATCAGGCACTTCAAGAAGGTAAACATGTCTCTAATTTCTATTTGTAAGACAATGTCCTCTATCACATGAGACACATCTATGTTCCAGCTACAAAGCAATAGAAGATGATATGAGAAGCACATTTCAGTAGGATAGCTAGGCACTTTGGTGTAGAGAAGACATTGGTAGTTCTTTAAAAGCACTTTTACTAGCCCCATATGTGGAAGGATGTGTAAAGATACCTCAAATATTCCACCCCATGTGTGATAGCCAAGCCAAAAATTAAGAATCAAGGATTGTACACACCATTTCCACAACCAACCAGGCCTTGGGAATTTGTCTCAATGGATTTTCTCTTGGGTTTGCCCACTTTAAAACATGGCAAGGACTGTATTTTTGTTGTAGTTGATAATTTTTCAAAAATGGCTATCATGATTTCTTGTAAGAAAACTATGTCTACTGAGGAAACTGCTCAACTATATTTTATTCATATATGGCTCTATTTTGGTCTCCCCAAGTCTATTATTTCAAATAGAGATAGCAGGTTCCTGAGTATCTTCTAGTCCACTATGTGGAAAATGATGGATACCAAGTGGATGAAGTCCACAACTTTCCATCCACATACTAATGGTCAGACAAAAGTGGTGAACCACCTGATTGTCCACATGCTTTGGATGTACCACTCCAAACATCCATGCACATGGGATGAGGGGCTTATTTTCATACAACATGGATACAATTAGGCCTTATACAGCTCCACCAAGCACATTCCATTCTAAGTATGTTTTAGGTTCCAACCCATGGCACCAATAGATGTATTCATTCCATTCTCCACCATGGAATATACACCTCATGGAATATTTGAGGCAGCAAAAGCGACAAAGTTCATTGAACAAATCTAACACATCCAGCAACAGGTTGATGACATCTTAGAAAAGATGAATCAGAAGTATAAGTAACACCATGACAAACATAAGGTGGCACACCATTTTGCTATAGGTGACAAGGTTTGGTTGTAGATTCAAAAAGAATGACTCACAAGCCCACACAAAAAAATTTGGCCTCTACAATATGGTCCCTACACCATCATCAGACAAATTAGAGAAAATGCTTTTGAGTTGAACCTGCCAACCTACCTTGGTCTGCATCCAATATTCAACATGGAGCTCTTCAAACCATATCATACACCTCTATTGGACACTTCATTTGTAGTAGAACAACTAGACATTGATGAGCTTGATCTATAGAGCTTTGATCCAGTAAAGGAAGATCAGATTGTGGACACTTGGATGAAGACAACAAGAGGGTGCTCTATTTCTCCTTACCGGGTGGTCAAAAGGGGCAAGCTTAGCTACCAAGGTAAGTGGCTCATAGAGAATAAAATCAAGACATAACTTCCACACTTGATGAATCTTGATTCAATGAAGACCATTGCTTCTCAAAGAGGGAGGAATGATCTGGGCAACACTTCAAGTGACAATTCAGGCGATGGTCTTACCCCAATTGGTGGCAGAACTTTTGGGAGCCATAACTTTTGCACCATAGCTTTGATTAACTCCCCATTTGAATCGTTGGAAAGATAAGAATGAGGAAAATGTGATGAAATAACATAAAATTAATATTAGTGGGTTTTTACCCAATAAACTCATTGTAAGTTCCCTAAATTTCAATGTTAATAGTGCTATCTAAAAATAATAAGTTTATAAAAATAGTAATTTCTCGAATTCTATATTGTTGTAAATCATGGAAGTCGAACCACTTTATGTCCCTCGAGATTGGTGACCTTCCACATCCTCCTTCTACCTTCAAATTATGTATAAATGTAGATGTAACCTGAGAAGGAAATCAGACATCTCTTCCCAGAGATTAGCATATGTTTGTATTTGCAATCTTATGAGTAATAAAACTTCTCTTCTTAGAGAAATCATTATTACTATGTTATTTTCATGTACTTAAAATATCTTTCAACCAAAACTTCTGAGTTTTGAATCAATTTTGTTTGCAAAATTATCAAGAATTATTACCCTCTTGTCAAAGGAAGGGCTTCCAATTTCAGCCAACCCTTGGAAACTTTCAACCATCCACATGAAAATCTCTTTCATGATATCTCTGTTATAAGGATTCCTAAGAATTATTACCCTTCTAATTTCACCAACATAACAAGTAAATGTAAGCCTTAGCTCCTCATTTGGATGTCTCAAAATCTTTGTCTTAACTAAAGATTTCACTAATAGATCCATAGTATATGGCATCTTCATTGAATCTGCATGATTTATCACAAATAAACAAATCTCCACTTCTTTCAAAATGCAAAGAAGATCATCCTTTGATTATGGTAGATATTCAAGTCTCTTCCCTACTGTATAAATCTTCTTGCCCAAATTTGCTTCCCTAAATGATGTCATGATTCATAACCTTTGATAGTCCCTTAAATGAAGAATCCATGTTGCAACTCAAAACCACTACATCTGATATGCAATAAACATTCATTACCTAGATGGTTGATAAGATAACCTAGCTTTGATACCATTATAATATCCCAAAGTGGGATATTTGCTAAAATAATCTAAAACTATAAAGTCCACATTCAAACTACAAATGCTCTGATACCACTATAATATCCAACTAATGATATTTAAGACATTTTTTTTATTTTTTACTTAAATAGCTTACACATAGACACAACCATACAACAAGAGATACCAACAGATAAAAATACAACTGTGATAATATCTAAATATTGATTACACTTGGAGAAATACATAGAAACACTAAGATTACACACATATATATATCAATAAGAACATAACAACTGCTTACATAAATACTTTGAAGTACAATTATAGTTTTTGAGTGAAACCACCAAAGACAGCTAGGGAAGATTTATAACCACCGAAACCAATAAATCTTAGAGGGTTTTCATCCTCAGAGAGTTCTTCACTCCAAGGGTTTTTGTCCTTAGGAGAGGCTAAAGCTAAACCAAGTTCAAACTTATAAAATGGGGGTGGGTTTATAATCTTCAAAATGATTTATAATGGGAGAGAGCTCTCCTTAAATGGAAAATGCATGAGATAGAGAGGAAACTTCATGGACAAGCAAAGAAATTTGCCCTCCTTTTAGTGGATGTACTATTTAGGAATAGTAACTAGCTTGGATTCTTGTTCAAGGATCAAAAGTGGATTCATCACTTTTGATAAATCCTCCTCCATGTGCACATGCCTCCAAAATTACATCCCACTCACACATGTGAACCAATCTCAAATAGTGAATCTTGTCTCTCACTTTCTTAGTGCACACAAGCTTCCTTTTGACTTTTCCACATCACTCCAAAATGTTCTCTTCACTTATAGATGTGAGCAATAGAAAGATGCTTATCCCCATGTGAGAATTGTCAAAAGTGGATCACATGATCACCTTTTCTTTGTCTTTATCTCCCACCTTCCATATGCTTCCAAAAGTAGTGGGAATCTCTTTTTAATGTGTTCCCCACTTCAATCAGAAATAGTGGTTTGATCCCTGACTATCCCATGTGCTCTCCCATCACCTTTTGACCCATTCAAGAGGATTTCACATGCTAAATTAATGAACCTCTATAGAAATTCAACCCATCCCTTATCTTCATCTCAAAGGGTAGACATGTGACTCATCAAAAGATAGTAAATCTTATCTCACTCCATCACATGCACTAGATTCTATGAAATATACTTTATGGGACATGCCACATTATCCACAAGCCACCTCATATGCTACATTATCAACTACATCACCTACCACATCACCATGAATAGTACACATGAATAGTATATATGAATAATAACCAATGAATAGTGACTTGACACCCAATAAAAAATAGTGTATGAGCTCTTGAAGATCCCATGAACATGATGTCACTAACTGAATTCCCTTCTAAAAATGTTGGCAATCTCCAAGAAAGTTGGAGATTCCAAAAATGTTGGAAGGCTATAAAAAGGGGACATTACAGGAGCATATTAGTGATGAGATGTCATAAAACCACCACATTTACATAGTTTCCAGATTTCAATATCTTTATATTTCAATGGGAGCATGTCACAAAAACATGACCTCCACACTTGCACAATCTCCAATATAGTTGCATGATTTAGACATACACTTGGGTCAAAATCATATACATTGCATTATTTTTTCATAGATTTGAAACAAAAAATTTAGATTTGTGACACATGTACTTCAGTTGAGACATATTAGAGGTGCATATGCCATGCTATTGCACCAAAAATTGTATAATTTACCAATTATATCTCCAAATTACTATCACCAAGAAATATTGATTACACTAGGAAGTATTGTTATCGAACATGTTTATCTATAATAGTTGGTTCTTTTTATAGGTGAATTGATTAAATCATTTAACCTCTCCAAATTTATAGGTTGGGTTCATTAATTCAACCAACCTCACCAGTTTTATAAGATGATTTGACTAAATCACTCATCCTTACCATATTATATATATTCACACTTGCATTATGTGATTGAGATTTAGTGATCCCAATGGTCATGTCACAACTCATCCTTACAGTGGATTTGGGGCATAATACCTTCCAATCTCCCTCTTTAAATCTCCAAGGTTCAGGTATGAACTTCTCTTAACTCCAGTGCTTCATAAGGAAACATTTATACCAAGCAAAATACAAAGGAGCAAAATGGTTGCATCAGTACACAAGTGTACTCCTTCCTTGCTCTCTTTTCTTTCAAGCATGTCAATTTTTTCAAATTTTAGATTATATGTATTGATTTTGTACTATAATATGCTCTTGGCTATAGGTCATACACTAAAGAAACATTCAAACTGGGCTCAAGTAGTGTCAAGTTGTGTTGTATACATCTAGGTATGCATTTCTTTCCTTTAACCTAGTAATTTCATCCTTATGCATTATTAGATTAAGAGGGGGGAGGGGGTACGAGTAGAGGGGGGGAAATGTAGATACTAAAACTAAATATTTGTAACATTATAGTCTTGTACATTTGACAAATACCAATCAAGGCTCTACCCTTCGGTTTTGGACCTTTTTGTTGTTAATAGCTCACATCCACCATATGCTTATGCCTGGATGATTATATTATAGTTTGAACCATATCATTTTGATGACCTAGATAACATGTACACTACAAAAAGTTCAAAACTTGATATATATCCTTCACTATCCATTATAGATCCATATATATTTTTTAGCCTTCTAGACATTATCAATCATAAAGGGACATTAGCATTAATGATAGTGTCTAGATCCTTATCTAATGTCCAATACTCAAAAGTCATCCAAATTGCAAACTATTTAAAACCTATAGGTCAGCCTATTTGTCTTATTAAATCCTACTATGAGATATTTTTAAAAGGTTTGGTATAAATACAAGTTTAAGCCTTGTCATTATTCATCTATAAAATAATAAGCAAACTCCTACCAAGACTCATTCAATCAATCACACAATTAAGTTATTCTACTCTATTTATTCCTATTTATGTATTAGTCATAACAATAGTAATACAACCCATGAGCAATATTTGTCAAGTTACAAGCTAGATAACTATATGTATCTACATATAACATATTACACCATTCTTCACACACACTTCCACACATAGGGGAGAACTACATAAGTCTGAGGCCCTCCTTGGAGTATTGGCTTGTAAGCAATGCTCATTGATAAAGGGGTCTTTGAGGTCAGCTCATCACCGTGAGCCCACTAACCCATTTTTCACAAAAACTCATTCTAAGGGTGAACAAGGGTGAAGAGCTAAGGTTTGATCAATAAAAAAAGAGCGAAAAAATGTATTCAAACTTTGAAAACCTCATTAGAAAGGTGACAAAAAATGCAAAATGACAAAATTAGTCATATTAAGATCTAATGGATATTTTGTATAGGATAGTAGTATCACATCACATAAAGTAGCATTGATGACAGTGTCCCAAGGTTGACAATAATGTCTATGGCATAAAAAACATCATTTTTAGAATCTAATCTTTGTCTCAGAATCTTAATACTATACAACTTTACCTGTGTCCAACCCAAATATGCTTGCATACAATAAACCTAGCTAAGTATATTTCTCTTTGGTATTACAATCAATCAGACATATTTCAAATTTAGTAATTTATATATTTATTATATCTTAGTTTTATAATTCAAAATATTCATCTATTTGAGTTTGCAATTAATTGGCCTACTATAGAATTGTTTATCACACTTGTGATTAGACTACTTCTGTATTCTTAACCCTATCCCCACAATCTAAATTTAGGGTTAAATAAAAAGAAAAAGTTTCATAACAAACTTGTGGTATGATAAAGATTATATTACAATGCAGATATCACTAAAAGAACTATTAGGTAGAATAAAACAAATAAGAAAGCATATAAGCAAATAGTAAGGGCAAAAAAAGAAGAGTATACAAGAACTCAAAGGAAAAAGTTGATTTACTTAGGAAAATAAAAATATTCTAGAGGGAACTTCACAACGAAAAAAAAGCAATATGAGAATAATATAATAACATGACAATGGTTGGAGTACTCAAAATAGTTATATGAATGCGAAAGTGAACAAGATACATCTCCCATAATTAGTGTTAATGAAGAGCTTTTCATGACAGAAGACATCATGCAAGGGATTGAAAAACTAATAATAAGTAAAGACTAAGACACATACAACCTACAAGTAAAACATATGAGATGGGGAGGTAGATATTATAGCACCTCAAATCAGATAAATTTTTAATGAGGTCGTCCAAAAGGGCTTTTTGATAGAGTAGACAACCAACTTAACCATAACCCTGTTTAAAAGTGGAGATGTAAATAACCCCTCAAATTATCAGAGTATCATGGTCAATTCATTATTTTCAAAGCTATTTAGGAGTATGATAAAATGTATAATTAATAGTTATGCAGAGGAAAATGAAAGAGGACAAAGGGTCAAACATGTTTTAAGCCAAAACACTCTACTATGGATCATTATGTTATGCTCAAACACCTAGTTGAAAATGTGTGGGATTAAAAAGGGATGCATATTGTTGTTTTTTAGACTTCAAAAAGACATTTGAAATAATACAAAGTAATGAAATATGGATTTGAGTGGAAGAGTTAGAGGTCCCAACACACTAAAGGGTAACACTACACAAATTGTATGAACAAGTAAAGGCTACAATCAAAACACAGGCAGGGTTGTCCAAATATTTTAAGAGTGATATAAATGTCAAACAAGTTTGTTGTCTATCACTGACTTTATTTGGGATTTACATTGATAATCTAGAGGATTAGATAAACAAATTTAGATGGAGAGGGGTCCTCTTGGCCAATTATGTGGAAATTTTTTTACTTTATGCTAATGACTTAATCCTAAGGGCAAAGACAATCTAAGATTTAAGACACCATCTTCGATCTCTACAGATATTTTGTAAGGAATTAGGGATGAAAATAGACATTGAAAAAACCAAAAATATATTTTTCTTAGTGAAAAGGAAGGAACAACACCCCAATTTTCAGTTTACAAAAGGGTCTCTTGAAGTGGTGTCAGAATACAAGTATATCAGCCTCAACTTTCACATCAAGCTTAAATGAGATACTTTCATAATGAAAAAAATACAAGGTGGTTGAAGATATTTATATATACTTTAAAATAGATGCAAGAATGTTGAGTTATGGATTTAGAAGACCACTAGGGTCTTATTTTGGTTACTTGTCACACTAATGGTATTATATGGCTATGAGGTGTGGTCTAGTGGAACAACGAGTTTGAAATGGAGGCAAATAGAAAAGATTTAAAAGTGTATAATCACAAACAATTTAGAATTAAGGACTCAATCCCATATGAAATCATTCTTACCAAAATATGTTCTTTTCCTTTAGAGGCAACTATTATGACTAGGCATTTATGTTACTTGAAACAAATAGAGAGCATGAAGGCTAAGGATTGACCTAGGGCAGTAAGAGCATAAGAGTTTGTCATATCCCATTTTATATATGTGTAATAATTACTCACTCACGTCAATATGGTGTGCCACATAAACTTATCTAGGTAAACTTGTGATATTTATTTACTATTTGAGTGCTTGTATCCATAGTGAAACTAAATAATTGCATTCTTAAGATGATTATTATTATTATGCATTATACTGTTATGGGATTTAAAATCATTAGTGATATACACATAGATCTAATTTAAATTTTACATTGAGTTGCATAGGGCAAGCAAATAGGTTTACAAGTGATGTAGGATTATGTTAATGCTTTAACATTATCATACTTAGATAGTTAATATCCATTTGGATCTATTGATTGTTAATGTGTCTTGTTTTAGTGTGCATTTGTAACATAGGTTGCTCTAACACTGCAGAGAGGGAGGGTATCATCAATGAGAGTTGGAATAGATAGGGTGTCGAGAAATAAGAAAGAGATTATGTCAAATAATGAACTGAGCATTTTGTAGGGATACATAGACAACCTAGATTATGGGCCTTTACCATTTTTCATTATGTGGTGTTCCAAACATCATCTTTTAGTTTTTGTTTTAGAAGCCTATTTTTCATAAATCAAGTTGAACCTGTACACCAATAATGGTTAGGTTTCCATACACCAAATTTTATCTTGAGTAAAGAATTTGCCATCTTTAAACTTTTAAATAATATTAGGAAAGGTGAATTAAAAAAATTATATTTAATAAATTAATAAGGATTTAAAAGACTTGATCATAACCATTTAAGCCACACGACTTTCTAAAAAAAGAAATAAATGCTGTTAGGTGAAAAATTTTCACACATGTAGAAAATAAGTGTTTGTCAAAAAGGACTCTTCCAAAAAACTATTTCATTCAAATCATACCTGCAAGTCTTCACCAATACGCCATCTTAGGAGGACAAATAGTGTTGGTATTAAATTCAAACATTGTCAAAAATTTAACTTTTTTCACCTTATGCAATTACTCTCACCTGTGATGCACGTGAGTGGAAATAAATGTTGAAGTTGATTAAAAATATATTTATTAAAGCCTTTGAATAGAGAGAAGGGGGTTATTGGAAGAGGAAGGGTATTGTTTTTGATTGAATGACTTTATTTTGAGGAAAGAAGAAGCACATTCGGGCAAGAGAAAAATAGGAACTTGTAGTAGAAAAGAGGAGGCTTGAAAGAAGATTGGGGTGTTCTTCATTTTAGCATCAGAACAATGTACCTCTGTATGGGAAAAAATCTTCATGTAAACTCCTTGTTTAATTTTGTGAAATGGCCTGTGTATAAACAATAAGTTATTATTAGGAGGTGAGGACATTAAATTCTATAAAAATATAAGGAAATATTAAAGCTCCTTTATTTTTTCCTTTATTCTAGATCTCCCTTGGTGACATCTAGACATTGCCAAGCCTTGTTTTTTGGTAGTATTAGTTTGAAAACTATAGAACACTCTTTACTTTCCTAAGATTTTTCTTTTCCTTCAAGAAATTTTAAGACAAAAATTTTGCCTGGTTATTTTATTCTTTCCCAGGTGTTCTTGATACCCCTCTTTAGATCTATAAAATCACTCAATTCTTTTATAAACAGAGTATTTAAAACATAAAATAATGAGTAAATGGAGAATGGAAGAATGCTTAATCGATTTGCTTAATACTCAAACCATTCATAATTAAAGGTAGTGAATACTTGGCTTCATGCCAAAATTTTCCCTAAGATAATAAAAAGAAAACAACTAAGATTAAGTCATTAATTGAAGATCAAGGGTTAGATATAAATTGGATTCTTATTATAAGTTGGCACGATTCTGAGATCGGGCTCACTCAGCCTAAAATCATAAAAATTGGACATTAATCATTATATAGTAAAGAATGATACGTTGAATATTCAAAATTAGTAATTTCAAAACAAAAGAAATGAAAAGCTTTAATTTAAACTTATTTTGGCAAACTCTAAGCTGGGCACAAATCTATATAGAGTTGCCATTATCCTCCTGACCACCTGTAGCTTGTATAGATTCACCATTTTCTTTTTGGCAGTTTTACCTATTAAACAAATCTAGGTGTAGCACCCATTTTTCCCTTGTCTAGTGTACTTGCATCTTGAGATATTCAACTTCTCTTTTTACTTGATTAAAGTAGTTGCTACAATAATATGGCATCTTATATAGAAGTTCGTAACTGACAATAGCAAAATAAATAAAATGAAGAAATTTTATTTTAGTCATTGCATGAGTATGACATCCCACTTAACCTCTATGTCTACCTGAGATCTAGCAATTCTTTATCTTAAATAATGAACTAAGTCTATTTGATTTCAAGATTAAAACAACTGTACTTTCCTCAAGGTCACATGTGTTTGATAAAAGGATTTTTGTCTACCTAATAGACTAGATGTATCACCCCCTTATTTGCATTAAATAATAATAAAATCAATTTCTTTAATTCATGAACTTGTACATTGGTGTCATATTCAGGGTTTGGCATAGGTGGTGTCTTATTTTCAAATACTTTATTTTATGGTATGGCATCTTACTTTGGATGTTTATATTATTTCTAGCATTGATAGTGAGAAGTATGGTGACTTGTTAGCCTCGTAAACTAGGGCATAAATAATTATATGCAAACTTCTTTTATCTAATCTTACACCATTTTTTTATACGGCATTACCCCTTTATGTGGGCTAAATGCATATTCATTTATTCCTTCTAAATTTATTACATTCTTTGTTTTCCAAAATTATTATTTGTCTTTATAAATTTTCATTTTTTTATGACTTCAAACAATTATATAGGGAGTGGCATTTGATAAAAATAATGAGTTTGATTAAATTTATAAAAAATGGTTTTTGATAAAAAGGAGCTAAACATAATACCTCTCCCGTAAATAAGATTTTTATACTAGGTAATAGAAATAAAAGCTAATAGATTGTTACCTTAATATTTATGATATGAGTAAATAAAATATCATAATATTCGAGCCAGAATAATAACATTGTACCATATTAAAATGTTAATAAGTATGAGTCTAAATTGTTTAGTTTATAAATATAGACAATATCATCATGAATACATCTCTCATCAATTTAAGAAAACCATTTTGTGTCATTATAATATCTAGGTAATTTTTAAATGAATGAAACATTTCAATAACACCCAATAAACCAAGAAGCCTATAAAAGATATTGCATCTAAATATATGGCTTCGTGATTACCTTAAATATGGAAAATTGAAGAATCTATCTTAATGATATATCTTCATCTATCAATTATAAGTATGATTAAGTTGAGATTATAGGGTCATTAGAATTATTTAATTTGTTTAGAATGAACATTAAATGCATAAATGTTTAATTATTGTAACTAGAATTCATATTTGGTGAATGAGTCATTACATCAATCTAAAAAGAAAACATTACGCTAATAATGTCACTTATACAATATTGGCAACTTAAATGTGGGATTAATACGTGAGTTAACTTGTATACAGATCAACCTAGTTATACCAAAATTGACTATGTAGACAAGTTGATGGGTTACATGTGTTATATGAGACACCCACGTAAAGTGTCACCTCATAAACACATTCTTAAGAAAATAAATAACTAGTAATAGGGGATATATAGACCTAATAACTATGAGATGTCTAGGTTGGGTAGAATTTGGGATAGGAGTAGTGGATGTGAGACATGTGGTCTAAGAGATGGGAGAGTATTCTAGTTAGACTCACACAATAACTCAATTATCTAATGAGTTAAGATTCAATAAGGGAAACTTGGTGAATCTAAAACTTATGACCATGTAGTATATATAGGTAGTGTACATTAGGGATGTTTCAATTCTTGTCTCAGTTCATAGTCATGCTTGTAAGAAGCTATGTGGATTAACTGTGGTGATGGCAAGTTATATAGTGATATCTTTTTCAATTTTTGGACCCCTATCTATCCTACTAGTGAAGGGTAGGGCCACTCTCAATGGGCAAAAGGTGTGTGGGGGATCTGAAAGGCTTTGTGGTTGGAGGAATAGACCTATATAATACTTTTCCTCTGTACATCGATATGGTATGTTGTTGGTTTATGATAAATCATCTACTTACTCGGTGAAAGAATCAAATGTTGAATAATTTGATTATTATAATTACTAATATAAATTGTTGATGTATGTTTATAAAAATTGTAAATTATTACGAACATTGAAAATGGAATTTAGTCCTAGATGTATAGTGGTTGCACTTTGTTAGAATCAAAATGATTGAGAGGGGGGGGTGAATCAGTCCAGGAAATTTCTTATCAATTTCACTTAATTAATCATAGCCATTCAAACAAGCATATAGATCAAGCATGTATAATCACATATCTACAAGAGCATGAAACACAAGAACACATCACATATATGGGAAACCCTCAAGGGGAAGAAAACCCATTGGTATCTATAAATGGACTATAATCCTATCAGACAAACACCAAAATTAATGAATCACCCACTTCACATGGAGCACTAACCCTAACTAGCTAAGCACCAACTCAACTAGGCTTTAACAAGTACCAACTTGCAAGGAGGCACCAAACCCCTAGATGACTCAGCACCAAAAAAGTCACCTAAGACTTTAATCATCTTTAGAACACCTTGTTTCTCATACAATAGATGATGATCTCTTTATTTAGCTCTTCACACACTTTTATCTGTCTCAAATTGGCCTCTAGCCTTCTTCACTCAACTAGCCCTCTACTTGACTTGATTAGGTCATATGACCTTGATTCTCATATCCATAACTTCTATCAAATCTTCATAACAGATCCTCTATCCTCTTTTAATGGTCTACAATACCTCCTTTTGCTTTGCAATATGTTATTTTATTCGCTTGTTTTTGATACACCCAAATAGGCCTAAAACTGCCTAGTATTTATATAAGTCTCTTGTTTATATCCTTCTTAGTCGGACAAACACCATTAACCTCTTAGATAGACCATTAAATAGATCTTATGACATCTTATAGATGTGGATAAAATGTGCTTTGAGTCATTTTAGGTCTAACCTACCTCAATTAGGCCTTATCTTTAGGTCTCATGGAGACCTTATTCCATTAGGTCTACTTAGGACATGTTACACTTTGCCTTCCTTGGAACACATTAAAACACATAGCAAAAAAAAATAACATATGCCACTAAAATATACATACTAAGTTCATCTAGGTTTCATGACACTTTTAAGCTCCAATCACCACTTGAAGTATGCCATTAACACTGTTCATAATTAGGCTTATGCATACCCAGAAAGTATGTCTTGAACAACTAAAGCATAAACACAATTTTTCCAAACAAACATGAAAAAAAAAATATATAAAGAAGCTAAATTATGTTAGGGTCATCACCATGTACTTTATATTTCATAACTCAGGGAAATATGACTCAAACCCTTCTTTGCAAATAGCTCACTCAAAACTGCCAACTAGCCTTAAAATACAGTCATGGAAACTTGAGATTATGAAACATAAAGGAACAAAATCAAGACTTTCAATGCATTACTATGATCTAAAAACATCCTTATAATAACCTCCAATAAAAATATTATAATCTCTTTTGGTAATTATTGGTTTTGTAGACTAATTTGTTGTCTTCAATACACACAGTCAAACCTGAACCAATCAACCCCTTTTGGCTTCAACATTTCAATCAATTTCACTAACTCTAAAAATTTATAAAAAGCATGGATAAAACATGAAAGTACCAAAAAACAATATCATGTGCATTAGATACTTCAACTTATGGTATAGAGCCTCAAACTCATCATTACAACTTACTTGCCTAGAACTGCTAGTTTGCCTTGAAGACCAATCATGGTGATTTTGACCTTCAACACTTGTATGACCACTTTAAAATAATCCTAATGCATGTGTATGATACTATGTGATAATTATACCATTATTATATATATTGATAATATGTTTAAATGATAATATTGGTATTGAAGACCAATCTCATAGTTTTGTACCTCACAATCTCATCTGAACCAAACAGGTCAACTTATGAGCAACATTTTCATCATATCCACTAATATCCAAAAAATATATCCAACATGAACATTTATTATGTTGGGTGAATATTTTGTCAATTAGCGTACTGATAAACAAAATAGGTTTGATCAACCACAACAGGAAGATTGGTTGGCTAGTTATGCAGGTTTACTACATCAACAGGGGACAAATCTCTCCTCTCATCAAGGGGAGGTTCCCTATAGATACGTAGGAGATATATACAATATAAATAAGCATAAAATAACACATGGGGGTAGAATAAACCATCAATCTCTCTTCTTTTAGAGATGATGCTCATAGACAAAGGAGAAAATCCTAGTGGAAACACTAAAGGCACTTCTCTTCTTTCAGAAGTGTTCTTGCAGGAAACAATAGGAGTTTTCTGGTAGGATAAGTAATAGGGTGCAGAGTAACTAGCAGCCTGAGATGTAGGATAAAGTCTCCACCTCAACTTCCCAAAGAGTATATCACAAAGGATAATGGGGGCACAAAGTCATCCCAGAATCTTCAAGACAGAAAGAAAAGAAAAACACAGACTGAAAATAATTATGTCAAAGTGCAAAGTCTTCCTCACAGTTGATTTCAAGACACTTTACTAATTACTTTCACTAGTTCTACTTGTCAAATTAAATAAATAAGAACACATTCAAGCCAAAACAACACAAATTCTGCAAATAACTTGTTTTCTCATTCAAATAAAATGAAATGAAATTACAATCTGAGCTCAAAGTCTCAGTATTCTTCTTTCAACTAGATAGAGTTTCACTCCTGTAAAAATGAAAAAGTCCCTCTTACAAATGAGAGATATTACAATCTTATAGCAACTACGTAAGGATTGGTGTTTTTTTCCATGGGACAGCCCATGTTGCAGTCAATGTCTTCAATGCGCCTTCAGTCCTATCTGGAGAGACCATGCTGAGAACAATGCACTGCCATAACTATGGCATGTCCCTTCATCTAATATGTCTCTTCTTTGGTATGGACTGTATGGTCCTTTTCCTGATATCTACGTATCTGTCCAATTTCTCCATTACTTTATAGAAGAAAAATAGGCCACATCTTTGGTTTGGTGCGCTCAAAAGTCTACTCGCTCCATTGTTTCACCTACTGAAAATAACTCTTTTGAAGATAATTCTGGTCCTTTGCATCGATCTTCTCTTTCCTGCAGCAATTTGAGCCCTCGGGCTCTCTTTTCAGTCAATCGCTTGATTCATGTTGAACCTTGAACCCGTTGAACCACTAAAAGTTCATTATGTCTCTTTTATTCAATCACTTCTTAGTTCAATCGCTTCTTCTCTCCTTGGTTAAACCATCCGTTGAACCACTTGTTTGTTGCTTCTCTCTTGATTGAGGCCGCCTTTGAAAATTTGAAACTATGAACCATTGAAATTTGAACTCTTTTGGTTCAAATTTTAATCAGTTCATTGGTTTATTTTGTGTCTCACTCAAACACTGCTTCCTTTATCTTTCTAAGCTCTGGTTGAGCCTTAAACCCATTGAACCTTTTGGTTCAACAGTTCAATGGTTCAATTGGTTCATTCAGTTCATTCGGTTCATCCTTTGAAGCCCCTTTTTGTCTAAGTCTATGAAAGTTCCTTTTTGCGTCTTTGTTCAGCCTTTGGAACATCTCAAAGGGAAGGTGTCCCTTCGGGCTTTTAAAACGGTCCTTTCTCTATCACCAAGTGCCCCCCACAAGGGTGCTTGTCCTTCAGGCTTCAACTTCCCTGGTGGGTTCTTACTTCTTCGGTGGGCTTTTTCTGTTAGGCAAAAAGCCTGAAAGAATTCCTTCGAACAAAATGTCTGAAGGAAAGTTTCTTGTTACTTGGCCATTCATTCTTTTCTATTTCTTAGGACTTTTTCTCCGGGTGAATTCCTTCGGACAAAAAGTTTGAAGGAATTTTGCCTTAACATTTTTCTGAGAAAATCTTCTCAAGAGAATTCTTTCGACCTCTTGGACTTAGCCATTTTCCTGAGGGGTTCCTAACTTTTGTCCGCTTTTGCTTATTGCCCCTTGCAAGGGCACTTGTTCCTTTAGCTTTGGGCCCTTTAAACCTACTGATTGAACCAACCGATTGAACCAACTTTGGTTCAACAGTTCAATGGTTCAATTGGCTCATTCTTCATTATTTGGCTAAGCCCTTTTGATCTTTTACACTAAGCGCATTGAACCAACTTGGTCATTGAACCCATTGAACCTTTGAACCAAAGTGGTTCAAAGTTCAATGGTTCAAGCCTTGGTCCTTTATCATTTGCCGATTGAACCCTTTCAATTGAACCGAGGCACTGAACCAATCCTGGAAATGACTGAGTGTTAGAAACTTGTTCTTTTGACTGAACTCACCTGCAGAAGCTTTTTAACCTATTGAACCTGTGAATCTTTTTACGAAAAATGCTTAAAATGAGGAATTTGAAAGCTCAGAAAAAAAAATTGAGAAGGGAAGAGAGAAATTTTGGTCTGTGCATGGCCAAAATAGTCCGTAGGTTGTCCTAAAAATGAGTGACATTTTTCAGGGACAACAGTTGGCTCCAGTTGGGGAACTTCCTTCAGTTGAAAAATTGAAACACAACTGAGGGGAGTAAAAACTAGAATCTCCAGTGCCTTGAAGTGTGCCATTGGGCTACAGAGTCGTGCTACCCAAAAAGAAAGGTGCCAAAAATGAAAATGAAAAGCACAAAATAGAACTAAAGACTATACATATATACATATGTATAGGTGAACTTATCTGATACTTCAAGAATTGAAGTACTTCAAACACTACTCCTTGTGAGGTGAAGAAAAGGGGATGCCATCCTGATAAACTAGCAGAAAACCATTCTGTCTCCAGAAATGGTGACTGGCGAATGGAGCTCTCCACCAGGAAACCAATTTTCTACATCTTCCTCTTTGGTTTTTCTTCTTCTTGCCCCATGGCAGGACATGGTCTTTAAACTGAAAACCATAACTCCTTGCTTTCTTGGCGAAGGGCTCATTTTGCTGATTTTGGAGTACAACAGTATGGTCCACCACCATAGCTTGTTGTTCTGTTGGTTCAGTCCAACACATATTTTGATTGTCAGCATTAGACCCCTAACAAACCATCAACTAAACATCCCCATTAGTGTGAAGGAGTTCAATCTCTTCATCCTGAGCAGTCTTCAATTTGAGCAACAGATATCTGCATCCATCATGAGTGGAAGAATTGCTACCATCGGATTCCAAGATCCAACCATCATCAGAAGCTAATTTTCTATTAGATTTCTCTTCATCAGAGATGGAAGATCCTTCTTGATTTATATTGCACCCTACCAATTCTTTTGATGCCTGATTTGGATCAAATCCTGGATTGGCAACCACGAGACTTTAATCAGCTGAGACATGAGCATCCTCTATGGTCAAGGAGTAATTACCCCTACCTGAAGGCTCAAATAAAATTTGAGCAGCAAGGGCTGACATTTGGGTGACCACAATCTTTGCCTCAGACAAGTCCACACCTAGCTCTTCACCAATGTTTAACTGCTCAGAATTAGCTTGCAGGGATTCAAACTCAGTCATTTGAATTTTGGATTTCTTGACATGATCAATCATGTCAAATGACTGAGATAAACTTGGAAGAGAGGATGGGAGTTCATCCTTTTGTTTTTTGGGAGGGGGAGGACTAATCTGTGAAGTTGAAGTAGATGTAGAGATGTTTGATGTATTAACCTTCTTGGCAATCACTGGGTCCTTTGACTGGAAAGACAGAGTGGTTCCCCGCTTAGCAATTGGAATTGTAGGCTGAGTTCATTCCTCTATTCTTTCTTTATCAACTTGTTGGGCTGACTGATTCTCGAATCAGGTGAATACTACGTATGATTCCTCATTTGCTTCAACTTCACTTCTAGGTTCATCTTAGTAATTCAAGAAACTAATGTGGGAGTCGCCAGCTGATTCTTTTTGATCCTCCATGAAGAGACTAGCATCATTTTCTTACTTGAACTCAGGTTGAAAATAGGAAACATGTTCTATTTCCAAATATCCCATTGCTGAGTTGGTTGGAGGTGATTCAAGGGCAAGGTTCCTCTGTGGGGGAGGAAGACGATTTGGTTGCCCTTGACTTCTGGTAGCATTGCCTTGATATGGCTGATTGGGGAATGTCCTTGGTACATATCTATATGAAGGAGCAAAAGACATACCTTGTGCCACTTGTCTTTTCAAGGCTAGCAGTTCATTTGCCAGATTTTGTACCATTGGGTCAATGGTGGTTGTGGGTGAGTATTCAAAAGATGAAGAGGGTTTACCTCTATTAGGATCTCTCCTTATCTTTCCTGCCAAGATAAGGTCATCTTCTAGCTCAGTAGCCAAGTCTTGAGCTGCCTCAAGGTCTATGTGTCTAGCGCATCTCAACAAAAAACTCACTTCAGGCAGTTGTGAGTTGATGAAGAAGCATTTGAGATTCTGAGGTGTCGGTTGGGTGACTATGGGAATTCTTTGCCTCAGCTTGTTGAACCTGACAATAAAATCCCTCGTAGGCTCATGAGGTTCCTTCTTCATCTGAGTGAGCTGGGCCAGCAAAGCATGTGCATCCTCTGGAAGCTTGAACCTAGCTTCAAACTTGGCTTTGAGTGTATCCCAGTCAGTCACTGATCTAGCTTGTAGATGGTAGAACCAGTCTGTAGCAGCGCCTTGTAGTGTCTCCACAAATAACATGACCGTTGTCTTCAAATTCCACCCTTATTACACCGCAGGCTATGTTGAAAGCTGTAATGTGTTCATCAGGATAAACCTTCCCATCACCAAATAATTTGTGGAAATTCTTTTTTGAACTACGTGGAAGTTCATGTAGAGGTGGAGTCAAGTTGAGTGGGCCAAAAGAGTTACCCCAGGGGCCTCAAACTGCCATGATTTAATTATGACAAATATGGATAACAAATCTGGGTGGAGTGGCCAGATTGCATAACAAAAAATGGAAAAGAACTGGCCCTGCTTCAGCTTGAGGCTTGGGGCTTCAAACTGTGCACTCTTTTCTAGTAGCTCTGGTTTTGTAGACTAGATAAAATAACGGAGGTGGAGGAAAATGGTAAGGCTATAAATGGATAATGGGTAAGACACGGAATAAAGTCGCCAGAGTCTATATAATAGATAAGGGAAAGAACTGCTTCAATCTGAAATTTGAGGCTTCAGACTACACATTCATCCCTATCAGAGTCACCAAAAACTTTTGGGTGAATATTTTGTCAATCAACGTACTGATAAACAAAATAGGTTTGATCAACCACAACAAGAAGATTGGTCGGTCAGTTGTGCAGGTTTACTACATCGACAGGGGACAAATCTCTCCTCTCATCAAGGGGAGGTTCCTTATAGATACGTAGGAGCTATATACAATATAAATAAGTAGAAAATAACACATGGAGGCAGAATAAACCATCCATCTCTCTTCTTTCAAAGATGATGCTCACAGACAAAGGAGAAAATCTTGGTGGAAACACTGAAGGCACTTCTCTTCTTTCAAAAGTGTTCTTGCAGGAAATAGCTAGAGTTTTCTGGTAGGATAAGTAACAGGGTGCAGAGTAACTAGCAACCTAAGATGTAGCACAAAATCTCCACCTCAACTGCCCAAAGAGTATATCACAAAGGATAATGGGGGCACAAAGTCATCCCAGAGTCCTCAACACATAAAGAAAAGAAAAACACAGATTGAAAACAATTATGTCAAAGTGCAAAGTCTTCCTCACAGTTGATTTTAGGACACTTTACTAATTACTTTCACTGGTTTTGCTTGTCAAATTAAATAAATAAGAACACATTCAAGCCAAAACAACATAAAGTCTACAAATAACTTGTTTTCTCATTCAAATAAAATGAAATGAAATTACAATTTGAGCTCAAAGTCTCAGTATTCTTCTTTTAACTGGGTAGAGTTTCGCTCCTGTAAAAATGAAAAAGTCCCTTTTACAAATGAGAGATATTACAATCTTATAAAAAATACGCAAGGATTGGCACTTTTTTCCATGGGATGGCCCATGCTATAGTCAACGTCTTCAATGTGCCTTCAGTCCTGTCTAGAGAAACCATGCTAAGAACAATGTGCTGCCATAACTATGGCATGTCCCTTCATCTAATATGTCTCTTATTTGGTATGGACTGTCTGGTCTTTTTCTTGATATATATGTAGCTGTCTAATTTTGCCATTACTTTATGGAAGAAAAATAGGTCATGTCCGTGTTTTAGTGTGCTTAGAAGTCTACTCGCTCCACTATTTCACCTACTAAAAATAACTCTTTCAAAGATAATTCTAGTCCTTTGCATCGATCTTCTCTTCCCTGCAGCAATTTGAGCCCTCGAGCTCTCTTTTCAGTCAATCGCTTGATTCATGTTAAACCTTGAACCCATTGAACCACTGAAAGTTCATCGGTTCATTCTATTCCTTTTGTTTTATCGCTTCTTGGTTTAATCGCTTCTTCGCTCCTTGGTTGAACCACTTGTTTGCTGCTTCTCTCTTGACTGAGGCCGCCTTTGAACTTTTGAACCTATAAACCATTAAACTTTTAACTCTTTCAATTCAAAGTTCAATCGGTTCATTGGTTTATCTGTGTCTCGTTCAAACACTACTTCCTTTATCTTTCTAAGCTCTGGTTGAACCTTTGAACCTTGAACCCGTTGAACCTTTTGGTTCAACGGTTCAATGGTTTAATCGGTTCATCCTTTAAAGCCCCTTTTTGTCTAAGTCTGTGAAAGTTCCTTTCTATGTCTTTGTTTAGCCTTTGGAACGTCCTGAAGGGAAGGTGTCCCTTCGGGCTTTTAAAACAATCCTTTCTCTATCACCAAGTGCCCCCCGCAAGGGTACTTGTCCTTCGGGCTTCAACTTCCCCAGCGGGTTCTTACTTCTTTAGTGGACTTTTTCTGTCGAGCAAAAATCCTGAAAGAATTCCTTCAGACAAAATGTCCAAAGGAAAGTTTTTTGTTACTTGGCCATTTGTTCTTTTTTGTTTCTTCAGACTTTTTCTCCGAGTGAATTCCTTCGGACAAAAAGTCTGAAGGAATTTTGCCTTAACATTTTTTTGAGAAAATCTTCCCGAGAGAATTCTTTTAGCCTCTTGGACTTAGCCATTTTTCGGAGGGGTTCCTAACTTTTGTCTGCTTTTGCTTATTTCCCCTAGTAAGGGCACTTGTTCCTTTGGCTTTGGGGTAACCCTTTGAACCTACCGATTGAACCAAATTTGGTTCAACGGTTCAATGGTTCAATCGGCTCATTCTTCATTATTTGGCTAAGCCCTTTTGATCTTTTACACCAAGTGCGTTGAACCAACTTGGTCGTTGAACCCATTGAACCTTTGAACCAAAGTGGTTCAAAGTTCAATGGTTCAAGCCTTTGTCCTTTATCATTTGTTGATTGAACCCTTTTGATTGAATCGAGGTGCTGGACCAATCCTGGAAATGACTGAGTGTTAGAAACTTGTTCTTTTGACTGAACTCACCTGCAGAAGCTTTTTAACCCATTGAACCTATGAATCCTTTTACGAAAAAAGCTTTAAAATGAGGAATTTGAAAGCTCAGAATAAATTTTGAGAAGGGAAGAGAGAAATTTTGGTCTGTGTAAGGCCAAAATAGTCCGTAGGTTGTCCCAAAAATGAGTGACATTTTTTGAGGACAACATATTAAAAGAATTTAATACATATTTATGTACTTGGATTCATCCATATTCCATGATAACACATCCCTAATCAACTTCTCACTTTTGCCTAGGTTTCTCACTGTTTGCACCATTAGACATGTTGGCGACTGGTCAACTTGTATGACCAGTTTAGCACACTTAAGGGATGGTTACTAATCAAAAACCACCATGTACATAAAATAAAAGTCTCGATATTTTTCTTCCATCCATTTATCAACTTTGACTTGGTCAACTCTGACTGCTACAACAAATCTTTGAGAAATAAGGCCTTTCTTGTAGGGTTCACTCACTCACCTAACAAACCAATCACACCTAAAGGTGATTATGAGAGTTTAATACAAATTAAAAACACTTAGTTGATCATTCCAAACCATCCTAATCACTTTTGATCAACTTATTTCATATTGGGTCACTATTAGGATTGTTTGAGGGTTTAAACCATCTTCCACTCTTAACGATCATTCATAAAGCATAGCCCCTTGATCCAAAAACTAATGCCTAGAATTTTGATTTAGGATCCTTCCCAATCTACCATGAATATCTTAGATTCCCATGTAGAGGTTACACATGCCAGTGAACACTTTAAAGTTCTTCTCAGGTTGAGAACCCTTCATTTTGTGTACTCGAGAGACCTCAAAACACATTTTCAAGCCTATACCTTCAAACTTTGACCTCAGACTTAGTCAACATACCTATAAAAATCTACCACACCTACAAAAATTCTCATATGCTCATACGTGTCTTGAAATCTGAATCTCATACCTCATTTGGCCACCATCTCTCTCTTTGCTTGCTTAGGTCTTAAACCTGCAAGTCATATTAGGCCTTGAAGCTAACCTTCAAGATTCTATCCAAGATATAAATACCTCATATATATATCATTCATATACCTTAACAACACCTCGTAACACCTCATTAGGTCAGGCAGGGTCTAGAACTAGTCTAGTTGCAGACTTGAACTCAAGGTCTTACCCTTGTAGGCTCACATTGAGATTATCCTGAGTGTTTCAATGCCTCATATTCATTATCAAACAACATTATATATCCTTTTATGCCTTTGTGGATCCATCTCACCAAGTTACCAAGCTCATACCTTCTCATAAGGTATCTTCATGTTATGACTAGTGTCATGACTAGGCTTGTTAAACACTTAAAGCTTGACAACTGACCTTGAAACACTCTTTTATGCTTCTACACCTTGATCATATCCATTTCATTTAATGACATACCTCTATACATATATCTTCATGCTTACCATGCACATGCTCATGATATGACTATGTTTGTTATGACTAGGCTCCTCAAGATACCTTGTACTCAAGGACTAGTACTCAAAACATGCTTACCTTGATTTGAATCTTGACATCAACCTTAGAAGAATAATTAGGTTACCTTCAATTTTTGTCTTGTCATATGGATTATATCTCATAAACCACTCACCATGCTCCTTCACCATATGTATCTTGACATCAATGACATCAAATGACATCAGCCTTGACATCAATGATAACACTTCTCGACACACTTAAATCAAATTATCTATATATGATTCATACCATTGTAAATTTAAAAATATAAGCAAATATTCAAGTTAAACATAAAGGATAAAAATGATTGTTATTTGTTATTTTAGTGCTTAGTTAAATGTTGTAGTTACTACGATAGTGAATGATTATAATTTATGGAAGAGATTGTTTAATTAAGCCTTTATCTAAACTATTTATACTCGAGGTGTTGACATGCTGAAATGAATTACATTCATTTTTTTATTAAATATATGGCATGTGGGTATTTGTTTTCCTTTAATAAAGCATGCAAAATAAATATTAGTACACCTTTGATTAATGCAAGTTATTTGTCCTTGATTATAAGTGCATGCAATTAATCATGGTATATTATTTATGAAATAGATTTATATGCTAAATCAATCACTATGAGGTGTTCCTTCATATAATTAGTATAATTCAGAATGTATGTATGGGTTAGATTATGTGATATAACCTTCAGTTAGGAAATTATTCTATTAAAAATAAGATAAAATGACTAGTTTAACTTTATCTAGAAGGGGTTGTCACAGAGTTGCGTAGGAGGAATAACACTTGGATGAAGCAAAACCACAAGTAGATGAATAGATGAGATATCAGTTTAATCAAATGTCCAAATTGTAACAAAGACAAAAAATACGTGAATGAAAAAATTAGAATGGTAATGTGGAGGAAGGGAATAATCAAGAAAAGAAAAAAAACATATTTTAATGTTCAACTCGACTTATGAAGATAATGAAAAAGCATATATAGGGGTTGTAATCAATTGGAGAGAAAATATCCTCATTGCTCAATTGAGAACTAACTCTCGTATACTTTAATGTAAGACAAATAGATGGATGACTCCCAAGAATTAGTAAGGCAAGAGTGTTTGTGTTTTTTGTATTAAATGGGGATTGAAATAGAATACTTCATTCGCAAGTGTCCTCAGTACACAGACATAAAAGATGTTAAAAGAAGAAAATGTTCAAAAAACTATAAGCCACATATAAAACACTCCTTAGATATAACCCAAACATAATTTTATTAAAAATTTATTAAAAAATAAAATGGACAATTGATGATTAGCCAAAGTTTATTTGAGATGTGAAAACCTTTCTATGTTAAAATCAACCAAACATGCACACCATGTTATTGTAGGGTCCATGTTGAATTTGCCATGCATTTTGATATTTTTTGTCATATACGTTGCATTTTACATATTGACAAGATTATGTAAGAATGTATAGTAGCTTCTCCACCTAAAATATCAAGAGAGTTAATCCCAAGTCTTTTGTGTCAAAGACTTGAGGGACAATTTTATTTTGCTAGATAATTTTTAGATTGAATATGTAACACTTTTGGTGGTTTGTCACATTTGACCAGCTATATACATGAAGAAATTCCACATAAATTTGGAAAATAACTAGTTGATTTTAAGAAGTGCAAATTTATAAAGTATGCATTAAAAGATGGAAAAGAGTCATCAAGATATAAGTTGGTTATAACCCAAGTATCTATATTTGATTTCATGTTTAAATTCAAGAATTACATTATATACCAATATACAAGACACACACATCAAGGAAAATTGTTAGATAATCAATTCATATTTTATAAGGATAACTCCCCAGTTGGACCATTGTTTTAGTTTTGGGATTTGATGAAAACTACACACTACAACCAAAAATGAAGCTCAATCCCAGTATTATAATTGAATTCAAGTTATAATTTTCATGTATATTACATTAAAGCATGCAATTGATAGCATAAAAGACAATACAAATATTTTGAGGGAGTACCACTTTTATATGAGCGATGACAGATAACATTTTCCAGAGTTTGTCCAAGGTTGTTTTGAGATTTTATAAAAATATGGATGTAAGAGAAATCGTGTTCAATACACACTGCATTTAGCCAAACAATTGTGCATGATAGTTTAATAATTCTCGAATGTTTTATTGGCTAAGTAGGATACATAAGAAGTGGGGGTACAATTTTTTTGGAGTTTATTTGAGGTTGGGCAAGGCAAAGGGGAACATGATGGTGCATGTGCATGTGTAAAAAGAGCCCTTAAAAAAGAGCAAGGGAAACACAAAGATGGTGTTGTTTCAATTGATGCTACAAGTATTTTGGCTTGGTGTAATGAACTAATTTCTCATGGATCAAATAAATATTCTCATATGCGAAGATTATTTTAGATAATGGAGGAATAAAATAAAGGAATGCATGAAGGTTATAGTACAATACCTAAATTGAGTGATTTTGACTCAATTTGAAACTTAAATTCTAGTTCATGAACTATTTATGCTACAAATATGACATGTTGTTCTTTGGGCTATATGGAATTTGATTAGAATGAATGTGAATCAAAAAAATGAGTTGACAAATGTGTTGGAGGTACAATAACTAAGATGGGGGGGTGAATCAATGATGTAAGACAATCCAAATTTCAGTTCCAATCCTTTCAAACCCTTGACCAATTAACACTAGCATTTATGAAGCATACACATCATTTATATCAATGAACAAGAAAGATAAGCAAGATCACACACATAACACAAGATCTATGTGGGAAACCCTCTTAGGGGAGAAAACCCACTCTCGAGTCTACAAACACATGGACTACTTTTCCTATAAGATGATCACAAACAAGAGACTTTTTGGTGAAGCACCCACTTCACAAGGAACACCCACCCATAAGCATGAACAAGAACCAAATTGTCCTAAATTTTGAGCACCAACACAACATGTCCAATATCAACAACTCTAGAACTCTGATTGCCTTTCAATTTGATGGAGAAATAATATATAACACCTTACTTCAAACCTTCACATGCTCTCAAGTCTTCACAAGCAATTCATCCAAAACACTCTTTTAGATCACTCTAGACCTCTTCACTCATCCTCAATATTCAAACCTACATGATCATTGTTATGACATCATAATTATGACATACAGGTCATACACACAATCCTCAACCTATCTTGCTCTTCAATCCATCCACTAGACACACTCACACTTCTCTATCTTTCGCTTCTCAACTCTAGAACTCTTCACCTTTAATTTTACTCTTTATAGAGCCTTCATGAATATCGCCTTCTTGATCGGCCATTAGACATGCCTTAACCCTTAAGGCTTCTATAAAATGAATACATAGCTCAATACCACCCTCATAGGTTGACAATATCATCCATGGGCCACCCTTTGACAACTACACCTTTCAATTAGGCCTTAGTAGCCCTTATAGGTCTCATGGAGACCTATTCACCCCTTTAGCACTTAACCAAGAAAATTAGGAACACAAGACCACTTATAAATGCATAAGTCCACTCCACATGACCCTTAAGACACCTTCAAGTGATTACATTCATCCCTATTCACCTCTGCATATGTAAAACCTACTCAAACATTAGCCTTGTACACAAGAACACCATGAACAAACAAACAATCAACTTATAAACATTTGTTCATACTAAATATGGATTGGTCAAACCTCTAAAATCCATATAAATGGTCCTCATGGATTTTAAAACACTCTCCAATTGATAATTCACTTTGAAATGTCAAAACACCATCAATACAAACACAAACATCCTTCTCAAATCACTTGCAGAAGATGGTCAAACCCTTAGTCAACTTTAGACCATAATAAATGTCGATGTATGACCAGTCAAATCTTATAGTCAACTTATATGGATAGCCCTTGCAGTCTTTTATAACTTTGCTTTTTATATCACTTTCAAATCCATCCCACATCAAAAGATATAAGCAAAAAAATCAACACTAGTTTTCCTTTGTCAATTTAAAAATTCAAATTTAATAATCACTTTTTAATGCAAAAGCTTCAGACTCATGTCTTCATCTCATGCCCCCAGAAAAATTGATCAAATTCACTCCGTCGATCTCCTCAGGAGTCTCTTGGCCTTGACTTTGTGCTCACTGTTAATCTTTGATCTGGGCTTCTGAGATTGTGGCACTTGGCAGCCCCACATGCCTTCTGTATACCTTGTTGTCAGTCTCCATTCAGTTAACACTCTTACACCATATGGTGGCCTTACATGTAATCTAGGATTATTGACTTATTAACTTGATTTGTACCATCGATCTCTATTTGCATGGTTGAACGTGTGCCATTGATCTTTAATTTTTTTATGAAATACATGCCATTGATCTGTTGCCAATTCATTGTGATTATGAGACATGACACCATCACTTTCAATATCAGGATATTTTGACCTATTGACTTCATTCTCACTATTAGATCT
Organism: Torreya grandis; assembly: GCA_037957365.1. Taxonomy (NCBI): domain Eukaryota; kingdom Viridiplantae; phylum Streptophyta; class Pinopsida; order Cupressales; family Taxaceae; genus Torreya; species Torreya grandis. The sequence goes on from JARHVA010003524.1 coordinate 307,055, forward strand.
CTATCTGTATGATTGAACGTGCATCGTAGATCTTTAAGATTGGAAATTTGGCTAAGTATGGAAACTAGTGAAATCTCCCTGGGAGACCAACTTTGCACTGCCATAACTTTTTCTATACATCATGTCAAGCCTTGAAACTTGGACCACATGATCTCTTCTCATAAGGGAATCCATCCATTTACCAAACTAGTCCTAAGACCTTCACATGTGTGAATGCTAACATCATCAATCTGCCTACTTAGCTTGATTTAATAAGTGAACAAGGATGATATAGACAAGCACACAAGCATTCTAAAGTCTTCTTATCACCTCCATAGGTACACCAAGTACTTTTGACACCTCATATGACATCTGAATCATGAACATAACATCAACAACATTCTCTATCATCCCAAAGACTTGCACACATGACATGCACTCTCAAATCCACTTGGAACCTATCACTTTGTTATTAATGCATTATGTACTAAGATCACCTTGACATCAATGACAATCAATGCATCTCAAGAACATGCTCAACAAAATGGTATTGTAGAACCCCAAGGCCTATAGAGAGTAATGATTCATTCCAACCACTAACAAATCATGAAATGACATCAACAATTGACTTTGACGACATCTCATATCTTGTGTTGCCAAGTGCAATTTTTTTATAATGTAAATATAGCCATAAACACTAGTGATACTCTACATTTTCCCCACATGTCCTTAAAAATTGATCACACTTTAAATGCAGGGCAAGTTTTCACAATAATTGCACTTGAGGACAATGATGAGGGAACATACTACTACTTGTCTTGTTGCGTGGAAGTAAAAAAATTAACTACAATTGTCACAAATGGAGAAGACCTAGTTTATCCCACTAGATATGTGGTGATTACAAGAACCTAGCTTCGTAGATACTTTCATAAAAATGTAAAACAATATTTATTTGAAGACTTTGAAACAAATAGGGTGATACTTCATTATTCAAAATTAATTATTGCTACAAATATTCAATTGATCAAATTTATGAGCCAATATATGAAAAATTTATGCAATGGTTACATGGTAAATATAATTGAGGAAAAAAGATTAAAAAAGTTACATGAGATGCTAATCCAGATTAATAAAAGATGAAGTAACTTTTTAAAAGACAGCTTAAAGTTTATAAATCTTTGAACAATTAGAGCAATTAATGTAATCAGTGGTCCTATTGACTATTTGATCTCGTAAACGCAATTAAAATCATTTCATTTCATGATACAAATTTGTTATACAATCTTAATAATAAATCAAGATAAATACAAAAAAAATATTACAACTATATATATATATAAAACTAACATTTGTTTATGGGTAGGTGGCCTAAATTTGGCATTATTGAACTTTTATAATTTTGAATATGCCAAATTTAGGCCACCCACCCATAGAGAAACAAATGTACTTAATATTGTGAAGGGGGTAATTTTTGAATGTTTAGAAGAACCAAGCCTTTAGATTGTCTCATTTAAAGAAAAAAGTTCTTAACCTTTTTGAGGAGAGGACAATTTATTTACCATTAAGGCACTTTCCTTTAAGTGCCAATGAGACACCCCCGGATCCCCACAATCTTAAGATCTCATTTGTTCCGCACCATATGCATCGCAGACAAATTGAATCTTACCACGTGCATTTGATAACCTTTGCTTACCCTTAATGCGTATTGAATCTATGTCCATTTTCAATAATATATTTCGATTTCATTTCTTTAAAAATAAGATAATTAGATGTTATTAGTTCGGAAGGGATGCTATAGTTTTTGATTTGCTTTAAAGATTGATTCATTTTTGTTTTTCATATTTAATTAGATATATAATTGTTTTTTTTTTCCCCCCCTTTTATACTTTAATTTGAGTGATTGTGAATATGGAGTTCTAATAATTTGGAAAAAGAATTTGTAAATTTATTTATTATTAATGGGTTGAAAGTTTTTAGATGTTATTCTAGTTTTTATCTAATATTGATGGTTATCAATGTAAATTTATAGTGAAAATATCTTGATATTAATAAAAGTCATTAATAAATAGTATTGATTGTTGTGATTTAAGTTATTGATTGTTATAATATTGTATTTATATATTTTTTCCATTATAAAATTCATATGTTATATTTTTTATTTACAATAATCATTTTTTCGTTGAACGTAATTGATATCTGATTTATAAATGTAAATTTTGAAAATAGATTTTATATTGAATTATTTAAAGAAATAAGAATAAAAATACTAAAAAATCTTCGAGGACGAGGGCGTGGGTCACATCAACAACATCTAGAATCAGACACGAGTCATTCTTCTCGTTGGTCACCATTTCGTTGGTCTTTTTCTCGTCGTGGTGGTCTGAGTGGCTCTTCCAGATCTAGAGGTGATGGCAGGGGGTGGGGATCTCCTCCCCCGTCTCGTAATTGTAACATTAAGGGCTAGGTCCTCCCCTCTAAGGCAAATTTCCACGCATGGCTCTTGCAATCTCGCTTGGAAGAGATCAAGATGAAACATTAGATGCTAAGTAAAACACTCGTTGAAAGCCCTTTCCTGTGGATAAGGATCCACCTGCCCTGGGAGGATGGGGTGGTAAACCTCAGGGCCCGCCATCTCCATTGCCTCCCTCAATGTCTATGTTTGTTGCGACTGTTTAATTGTTCTCTTTATTGTTCTCTATGCCTTGCTCTCTCTGTTTTGTTATCTATTTGTGAACGTGATGTCTCTTTTTATAAGTGTGGTCATTTTTTGACCACTTTTTAGACTTTTCCCAAAATATCTTTGCCCTTGATCTACTTATGCTCATGAGGGATGACTTTTTTATCCCATTTTTTTGGTATGATTAACTTGTACTATATCTTTTTTGATTACTATATAAACACTCTTCAATAATTTTTTTAAAAAAAATTATGAATCAAATTAATAATATAAAATAAACTATAATATATTATTAATATTTAATAATATTCATATAAAGAAAAATATAAAAATATAGAAAAAATACAAATTCAAATATAAAAGCTCAGTGGTTGAGATCTTTTCTCTTACAAATAGTGAGTTTTAAGTATAATAGATGAAGGAACAAGTTTGTTAAAAAAAAACACTTCATCCCTTACAAATGATGAGTTTTTAAAGTATAATAAATGAAGGAACAACTTTGTTAAAAGAAACATTTCATCCCTTACAAATAGTGAGTTTTAAGTATGATAAATGAAAGAACAATTTTGTTAAAAGAAACAGTTCATCCCTCAATTTTTGTGTCCTCAAATAGTTCGAACAACTGTACCAAATTATAATATCATAAATGATAAAATAAATCTCGTAGATGTAATTACAAACATTTTATTTTATATATAATTAAAAAGGTATCACATGGGACGAAATGACTTCTTCTCTGGTGTCATTATTCCCTGCTTAACGTATACAACTGCCACGTCATTTTTTAGTTACTGTTTAACGTCTTCAATTGCCGCGTCATCTCGATTCTCTTAACGAATACAGGTCGTAAATTAATTAAATAAACCAAAACAAATAAATCTTGCCACGTCAGCCACCAAAGACAACTTGCTCCCGCTTTCCAAGCTTGAAAAGGACCTTCCCGCACCTGCCAAACTGTCCGCTAGCGGGTTACATAAGCCCCCTCGCTCCCCATGTGACCTACCGATTGTCATACGCCCGCCTGACAGGCATCACACTCGCAGTACTTTTTCCCTCTGCCGTCTCATTATGAAGTCTTTTGTAATCATCATCATCATTTGCCGAACCTAAGCCCGCCAGTCAGCTTCGGAGACCAGGCCTAAAGCCTCCGTACCAAAGCAAGAGAAGAAGCTCAAAGGATCGGAAGTATCCTTCCTCAATACGGAGAAATTTCAAGCTCTTAAAAAGCTTCACAATTTTGACCGGAAAAGAAAATGAATGGATGCTACAAAAAGCCACAAATTCAAACAGAGGCGAAAGGGATCAGAGATATTTGATCAGAAACGGGGTTAAAATGCATAAATTTTAGCACCCAAATCGTGTTCTGATTTGCTCGCGGATATTTTGCCAGTGAATTTTTGGCTGGAAAGCTCTCAGAATGGGGTGCCTGCAGTCCAAGACAAGTAACATGCCGAGCCCTTACGCAGAATCGGTTGAAAATGAAAAACCAGATCCAGGTACGCTTGCAGTTTTGAGCCGCCAAACTGTTTTTTTCCCCAACATGTTTCTCGCCGATCAAATAGCTTTGATGTTCATGTTTCTTAGTTTTTTCACGGGTTTTGAACGAGTTACGATGAGATTCTAGTGCCTATTTAATGATATTTGAGAAACTTAGTGTATATTTGGTGATATTTGAGCAGATTTTTATGTTTTATGGTTTTTCACGGGTTTCAACAAGGAATGGCGCGGTTCTGCTTCATATTTTGCATAGTTGAGTTGTTTTGATGCGTATGTTGCGATATTTGAGTTGTTTTGATGCATATTTTGTGGTATTTGATTTACTTTGATGCGTATTTTGTGATATTTGGTCAGTTCGCATGTTTTGTACTTATTCACGGGTCCGGAGTCTGGACGAGTAATGGAGTGATTCTATTTCATAGTTAGAGGTATTCGAGCAGCTTTCATTTCTAGTTGTCGATATTCGAGCAGTTCTTATGCATAGATTGTGATGTTTGAACAGTTCTTATGTTTTAAGTTTTTCACGGTTTAGACGAGTCATGATTTAGTTCTGTTGCATATTTAGCAACATTTGAGCGGTTTTGATGCACATTTTGCAATATTTGAGCAGTTTTGATGCTAGTTTTGCAACATGTAAGCAGTTTTGCGCATTTGTAGCGATACCTAAGCGGGTTTATGCATGTATGGCGATGTTTCCGCGGTTCTTATTCATACTTGGCGATATTTAAGCGAGATTGTTCTTGATTGAATAGGCCTAATGTTGACAACTTAGTTTTTTCCTTACATGTCTTACATGCTGAGTTATATGTGGGTAGCAATGATGATATCGTGTTGCATATTTAGGATTATTTAAACTACGACGTTCTGTTTTTAAGGCCAATGTCACGGTAGAAGTATTTATGTACATGAAGCTACGATGCTATTTTATTGCATATTTGGAGCTAATAACAGGCTACAGCATGTCACGAAGATCTTAAAAAGCTATAAAAATAGACGGAAAATGACGTGATATTAATGTTTATGATCCAGAAAATGGCGACCAATTTGAGAATGAGAGAGTGCCTACGTTCAAGGAATATACTCTGGCCGAGCTCCGAGCTGCAACAGGAGGATTCAATAACGAGAACATTGTCTCGGAGAGCGGTGAAAAAGCTCCGAATACGGTCTTTAAAGGAAGACTAGAAAATAATCGCTGGATCGCTGTTAAACGCTTTCCGAAACAATCTTGGCCGGATGCCAGGCAGTTTGCGGTAATAAATTTTTGGTGCTTACATCATATTCTTTTTGCTTAGTTAAGATTTTTTTAATTTTAGTATTGCCAGGGTTTTCTTCTGTAATATTTGCTGTAAAATTGGAATTACGTTTGCTTGTAAGGCTCAGATCTGTAACACTGCGTAGTGGACTGGCACGCTACATTGCCAGTATTACTGCACTTTGTGACGAGTCCTTAGTTGCAGAGCCACGTGTGCCCTGGAGTTGACCCTTGATGGTCCTTGCAGCAACAGCTTCCTCCTCCTTGACGAAGAAGTTCCATGCCAGTTCAACTGGCAGTGTTACAAGATCCATTTGTTGAATTATTTAGTTTTTGTATTTTGCAATGATTTTGTTTGGATTGTGGGATTCTCACCAGTTTCGAGACTTTCAACTGAAATAGTGTTTTACTTGTAAAGGCTGAAGCAGCCGGCGTCGGAAGAGTTAGACATAAAAGATTAGTGAACTTGATAGGCTGCTGTTTTGAAGGAGATGAGCGACTATTGGTTGCAGAATACATGCCAAATGATACCTTGTCCAAGCATCTCTTTCACTGTATGTATGATTAAAGTGAACTTTCTAGCATTAAATTGTACTTTTGTTTGCAATCTACTAACATCAAATATATTGCATATTTTTAATTCAATGTGCAGAACATTGAAATGAAACTCCATTACACCCTTAGATCTTATTATTTTTCCTATTTGAACACGGTCAATCATCTGCCTGATTTTTTTAAGTCTTTGGGCCTTGTAGATATAGGGTCGGTTGAAGTTTTAAGACTTTTCTGGGAAAGTACTTTTAAATATCAGAGCATTCACCACAGGAAATGTCACGTGAATAGTCATGTAGTTGTTTGTAATTTCAAATTAGTAACAATTCCTTCTTCCTTTCAGTATTAGCTGAGAAGGGACTTCAATGAAAGCTTTTTAAAAGTTCCTTACACTGGGATTCTTGGGCAATTGTCCAATGGAGGGGGCTACTGGTCCATCTTTTAAGCTGCAGGTGGTCCATATGAAACGTTATTCATTCAGAAATAGCAAAAACTTGAAAAATCTCCCAACAATACATTGTCGCTATCATTTAGGAAAATTTTTGGGAGTTGATGGAGATGGGGACTGAAAGTTTGCAGGATGTGCTAAAGCATTTTTATTGGTACAAGGCAGCACTGAGGATTTCTTTTGTGTGAGAAAAAACAATAAATGACAGATGGTACTCCTGAAATTGTGTAGAAAAGTTCAAATATGTGGATAAGACCATTTGACTGCAAAAAGCTCCTAACTTTACTCAGCATCTCCTAGTGAGAAAATATAGGAAAGCCTCCTCCATGGGACCATGATGGCAAGTGACATGCTCTTATGGCATTGAGGCCCATGTAGTGTGTACATGTGATGTCATTCCATGGTATGTATGGAATTAGGTTTTATGTTGTGTGTGCATTGATGTACACTACGGAGAACTTGGTTGAGCTCTAGCTTGTCTATACTTACCAAGAACATGGCTGCTTCTGAATGGCCTACAATTTAACCTATTGATATGATGGGAAGGCATTAGACAAGGGCATGAATTCAAACAAAGGAGGAGGAGTTCTAGCTTTACTACCACAAAAATACTGTGTTTTGCTAAGCTTAGTCCTTCACAGGCTATCTGCATAACATTCCAAAATGTAACGTATTATAAGGGTTAGAGACCTATTAATAGATGCTTTTCCCCTTTGGCATTACTTATGATACAAGAGAATACAAAACATATACGCCGCAAACCAAGCTCTCCCCCTATTTTCATATCTCATTTTGCATTCTTCTTGAGCTTCCTTATATATGGCAAGATTGGAACAAAAACAATATCTGAATACAAGAAATTAAAAAATCTGATTTTTTTGCTTCTTTAATGGTTAATCTAAATAGATTTGCAGCCACAATATCATTCAATAATTTATCTTCTTCTCCGTCCTCAGGCCTCTCATGACCTTGAAATTCTCTAATACCACATAAACAACTCAAGATGATCCTATGTATAAAATATAGAATGCACTATAATGTCTGACTACCTTAATCTCTGTCAATCTCTAACTGTGAACTGTTCCTTGTCCACAAAGCTCTCGAACGAAAAAGATGGAGGCACATTTTGACACATTAAAAACTGCCCATGTGGAAGGCAAAAAACGGTGCCAAAACTCTGAAATTTGATAAACCAACTCCTTGGCATGGTCATTGAAAGCCCCATAGTTAAATCTCTGAATGTGCAGTGCCAAACTCAATCATCTGCAACCTTTGAGATCTGATGTGTCAGCTGTTGGTCTGAACATCACCCACTCAAAATCTGGATATTTAAAAATCTTGGGACTTATTGCATGTCCCGTCCTCAGTGCTGCAATAATCACGACCAATCTCTATTCAATGCTATAATAAGCTGCAATCAAAGATGACCAATCCCCAGTGGCCAATTTTGTTAGCATGTTGATAGAATCACTAGGTATTTTAGAAGTTAGAAGAATCTCGTGATATTAGAAAGTCCTCATTATAGTCTATTTCCCTGATTATAAATACAAGCCTATTGTAATGTATTATTCACTGCCCATGAATGAATTCTTATATGGTATCAAAGCAGGCTTTGGGGCTTCATGCCTCAGAGGCCTCAGACTGTGGGCTGTTTTCCATGCTTTGGATCTAGAAAGGAAAAGAAGTTCCAAAGGATGGAGATGCTTGTATTGCTGTGCAAAATTCAGACCTGACTGTCTTCTGGGTGAAGGTGGTTTTGGCCAAGGGTACAAGGGACATTTAGAAAGTACAGGCCAGTTTGCTGCTGTTAAGCAGCTAGATATGGATGGTTTCGAAGGAAACAAGGAGTTCTTGTTTATGTTGATGCTTAGGGAAGGACCACAAGAAGGAAGATTGCAGCTGGTTCTGTTTGTGGATTGGAGCACTTGCATGATAAGGCGTAGTTAAATTGTGATTTTAATTCTTCTACTGTTTTGTTAGATCATTATTTTAATCTGAAATTATCAGACTTTGGTTTGGCCAAACTAGAAGGATGCAGTGGGAGCAGTTCAAATACAAGCAGATCTAGAAGATAGCTATGGAGCATGTGAATCAGCTATACAGATGGTGCACCACGTGGGTTGTCAAGAAGTGTAACTTGCAGACCATATCCAGAATAAGGTGGATGGGCTTATTGAGTTCGCTATTTCCATGCAGCCTGATTTAGACAGCAAATTGTACATTGCAGATCTGAGGCACTTTTGATGCCCTTGACACACTGCGAGCTGAGCTTTGGGGGCACCTCGCTTTCTGAAGCATGAATTGGTGGTCGTCAGAGTTGAGAATCTATTTTTATTAACATATAATGAGAAAGATATTCTTGTTATTAAATATGCAGTGTTGTGGTGGAGATAAGGGAAGTGCACCGACAAGGAAATAAGCTGCGTGACCTATGGAAAATAATGTTTGTCTCATTTTAATTTCTGCTCAAAATCTTATGGAGATGTTTTGATGCATTTTTGCAGATTTTAGTGTTTTTCTGGACATGGCGGTATGGAGTTTGGATGGTGGATGTTATTGTTGTACTTGTATGGACACCTGTGGAGTATTGCTGAACATGGATCCTCTTGCTGAACGAACAGGAAGAAGGAAAGTAATGGAGTATGAGTTTTTTTTGTTTGTTGCACAAGTTTGATTTCCCTGTGTGGGTCTGATGGAAGGAAATACATGTGTAAATTTGTGGTGGCTGTGCAAATGGTACTCTCTTTGTTGTTTTTATCCAGTGCAGAGTTTAATATTGCTCTATTGAATATTAAATAAAATGGATGTGCCGGGAAATAATGTTGCATGCATATTGAAGCTCCATGGGAGACATTACAGCTACTGGATGCAAGAATGTTTAACGCTTCATTTAACAAACAACAATTTTAATGATGCATGATTAGAAGTGGGTGCTCGGTAAAGCAAGTCAAGAATTGTTTTATACTGAATGGAACTTGTGTATTAATAGAGAGGATCTTGGTTTACAAATGGCTGTCTAACAAGTAAGAGGAGATAAGGAGGCAAAAGGTGGATAAAATCAAGATCTGCGAAGGCTCATAAAGTGCAGCCATGATACTTTGGTTTTAAAGGTCTAAAATTTCATATAGAAACATGGTATTTTGTTGGGCAGTATCGGGTTTTATGTGGAGGTTTCTTTTGCATTTAGTGCATTATGGTATAAATTTATGCCTCCAACCCAACTCAACTATGAAAGGTGAATCTTTTAGTGGGATTCATACACAATTGAAGAAATGGGTTGAAAAACAATTGTGGGAAATAGTGGAGGCAAGATGCATGGTTAAAACCCAAAATGTGCTATATTGGTATTGGGCGCAAGCTATGAATACAACGGTCTACATTCTTAATTGGTGTCCTTGTAAAGCATTGCAAGATGTCACTCTCGAGGATGCATGGTCAGGTAAGAGACCATTTTGTAAGTGATTTGTTTTTGTGTTTTCAGTTGTGTTGTGCATTAATTCCTGTGGAGAAGAGAAGCAAATTAGATGCAAAGAAAAAAACATTTATGTTTGTTGGTTAATGAAAAGTCAAAAGCATACAGGTAGTAGATTGTTGTAGACGAGAAGATATTTTTCTTGTCGGAGAATGGTAAATCCACAAATAGTAGTGTGTGGTTAACTATTGATGATAATTCTGGAATAAGTTCTGGTGCATAAAACAAGGCTAAGAGCTAGGAACATTAGAGGAGTCAAGTTCCAAGGGGCATATGTTGAAGATTAAAGTAATACCTAGTTTTCACAGCCAAATTAGGGAAGCCAAACAAAGACTGAAACGGTATTATACCATGGTGAAAGGTGTTTGATAGGATGAATTGCCACGAGCAATGGAAAGGCAATCTACACGATTGGGGAAACAAATGGTGCAAGGTGGTGAGAAGGTAAATTTTGATTTTAGTCATGTTACTTCACAGATATTTGAACCTAGCACATTTGAAGAGGCCAAAGAAAATTTTGAATGGGAAGCTACAAAAAATGGCTTGGGCAAGAAAGGAAAGAAGGGCACCAAGAATGTCACAATTGGGAAGACCACAAGTAACTTGTGAGTGTGGTCAATGTTATAGATAAACTTGCAACATTACAAAATGGAAAATGTAAGCATAGTAATATGGGTGATGTTGGAGAATTTATTTGATTATAGAGCTATGCTTATGAGATTTTGTGGCAAAATGTGCTTCATCTAGAGTTTGCCATATGATTGCAACTTATTGTTGATCTATGGAGTTGAATACCAACATCAAGTTGTGTGCATGATAGACATTTGGGATTGATGGACATAGTTTCTTGACCAATAATGGCATTTCCATCCTTGCAATCTTGTAATAGATTTCTTGGAAAATGGTAAATTGACCTCGGGTAACATAAAGAGGGTAGCATAAAGAGGGTAGTATCTCATCCATTGAGATGGATAGTACTGTGTCAAGGTCAAGGAGCCAAGGAGAATACTCCGAGGCTATGGTGCATTAGACGAAGTGTTCAAGGGGTGAGGTGTTATGATTTGGAAGCACTTTACGATGAGTGGGGGCTAGTGACGTTCAATGTTGGATGTGGACCTCAGAATGTCTCAAACATGACACATTTAAGAGGCACTTGAAAAAGTGGTACTTGTTAGGTTATTGGCGATGGAAATCCCATCAGTGGAAATTTTGGAGGCTAGGGGGAATGAGCATGCTATAGAAGGGATTGTTAGAATCATTGGGGATAGATAATCCCATTCATGGTAGAGCAGTTGTTAAAGGTGTACCTCTAGACTTCCAATAAGTCACCATAGTTATGGTGTGTAGTAGGGGCATTCAAATAGGTCATCGTAGTTAGGCATTTAGTAGATGTCCTAGGAGACTTCAAGAGGCCACCGTAGTTAATGTGTGCAGTAGGGGCTTTCAAATAGGTCACCATAGTTATGGTGTGTGGTAGATGTCCTAGGGGATTTTAAGGTTGGAGAACATCAAGGGATTGGCGCAAGGGTATAACACATAGTTATCTAAGTCTCGGGGATGGTGGGATTGGGGGAAGGGGTTTTCAAGATGGCCAAGAAATTCCCAAATTTTAGGGATGGCGGGAAACTACTATTAAAATAATAGTTAAATATTTTTTACTTTATTCAATGAAATTTAGGGGTTTAAACTTTATTCAATGTTTTTTAGGGTACTTTTAGGATTAGGGTATTGCAAAAATAATAACACATTTTTTTGGGGGATTATATTCTAGAGTAAAAGCGTCAAAATAATTTAAAAAAATTGGGGACGTCCCCTTCAAATCCTTTAAATGTCAAGGACATTACCAAAATTTAGGGGATGTGTCCCTATGTAACACTGGGATAACATGGCACTATATTGTTGTTCAGTCTTGGATATAATATGACAATAGTGTTAGAATTGATCACTCTAACAACAAATAGGTAAAGATTGAAATGCTCAAGGTAGGGCAACATATATTGCATGTGGAGTCACTATAAAGTGAACTCAGTTTTCAACATTACTTCCTAGTTTACTTAGCAGTTGCAGTGGCTGGTTACCCATGCACTCCGGTGAGATGGAATGGTGACCAAAAGGACACTTAGATGTTTGCTGCATTGGCAACAAGGTTGATTAAGTTCATGTTTGGACTTAATCCTATAACCTGCCTAATGACTAAATCATTTCGATTGTATCTGGTTTAGAGGAGGGCGGAATTGGGGCATTAGATATATTGTTAGATATTATTCAATATTGTTAGCATGTTGTTCTTACCACTAGGTTATTTTAGGAGTTAAAAAGATCTCATGATATTACAAGGATCTCACTGTAGTCTATTTGCCTGATTATAAATTCAGCCCTATTATAATGTATTATTTACTGCCATGACTTAATTCTTATACTTTAGTTCCTATATACTATTGCATGTTGGTTTGGGACAAGCAATTTTACAAGGTAACTTTATTATATCATCCTTTCACCTTAATAACTCAAGTTCTCTTGGTTAAGAAACAAACATGTATGTTTTAATATCTTCTAGCATCTGTGCAAGTCCTAACCCAAAATTTGGGCTTGAAAACTTCCCTAGCTCATTTCAGCCATCGCTAGGCACTAATGTTGCTGATCCCTCCCAGCTAGAAGTGCATACAAGGATCCAATAATAGAGCCAAGACATGGTTTAAAATATAACAATAAGCAAGCAATTGTATGTTTGCCAACGTTTTGGTTTTCAAAAAATTAAGGAAGGTTAAAACTATGGAACATATACAATTACACATAGAATAATCACAAAACTAAATCACTGAGATGCTGGAAAGAGATATTCTTTAGCAGGGTTGTCTGGTGTGCAGGTGCGGTGTTACGCAAGGTGCAGGTACCCAACACCTGGTGCATATGAAATTAAGGGAAATGTACCCAGTGTGCTAGGGTGTGTTAGTTTTCCTTGGATGTGGATATGGGTGTTGGTGTGTATCCGGTGAGACCCAAATATGGTTAGTTATGTGCACCAAGACAACCTGTTCTTTAGTGTTTACAACATTACAAAATTTTATATAAACTGATCTTATTTAGCATCAGAATACCAAATAAGTCAAAAGTGGGAGTGTTGGTCTTTTGAGAATCATTTAACATTCAAGTCACTCTCACCATGATTTTGTTTCAAAGAAATTGTCAGGGAAACCATAAGTGTGTTCCATGATGCAATTACAAGAGTGACAATACGTAGGTAATAGGTATTATCAAATAGTTATGTGATGTAGTCATCTACTCCTCCAAAAGAACTGAAAGGAGGCAAGGAGTTTCTAAAGGTAGCATTTTTGATGATTTTTTCGTGTTTTTCCTCACAAGATTTTTAAAACCAAACTTTTGATTCAAACTGTTCAGTTCAGCCGAAATGCTAGATTTTTGGCAAGCCTTTGTCGCATTTGGTCAAACCTGGTGACTATGGTGGTGGATGCTGAGTACCAGTGTGTATCAGAGTGTCATGATACATGGTCAAGATACAAAAGAGAGGGAATTATTAAAAGTAAATAAAACTATGGTAAAAAGTAGGAACCGAGGGCATCACACGACTTGCTTTTCAAAGGTACCAATTAAATTCTCAATAGAATAGTGTAAATCACTGCAGGTTTCCCTGAGAGCTCTAAAATCAATGAGAAGTAGTTTACTAGCAATGTCCAATGGAGTAGAAGCTTTAAGCTATGTTTAGACTGACTTAGAAAGTAAGATGCCACTGGAAATGATTAAATTTTTTTTTAGGTGGTCTCATTTGAATCATCATCAATTAATATGGTACAAACTCAAAAAAAGTTTCAATAATTCTCATCAAACCTATTTAATATGCTTTGATGACATCCTGCTATACCAGCTTGGGCTCCATGATAATGTTGCTGTTATATCATTTAGGGGCAGTTTGGTGCTCATGCAAGACCTGAATACGATTACATTGGTGCACAAATTAAGATCAATTGGATATCTTGGAAAACGAATTTGATGTTTCCTTTTGGTCTTCGTACTATATTCTTTACAGTTGGTTCTTCCATCATCGTTGTTGTGTTATGGATCTATCTTGCATCTTAAATGCTCTTTGGTGCTAGTGGAAACGACAAAATCTAAACTCTACAAATGGGACATTATGATGAGGGTAACCAAATGGAGCTTTTGATGAAGCTTATTATGTCTGAAACGTATATTGTTTTAGGAAACGGTTGACATTCTCAGCCGATTTTGATGCTTCAAATTTTGGTGGGTATTTGTTTCATTTCAGCCTTTGAGGATTTGGATTTAGTAGATCTATATTACAGTTTCTGCAAAAGAAAATAATTTGCTGGTTTTTTGATAAAATTTTGTTCTTAGCAACACAGTAATAATTGGGTTATGCAAGGCCATTTTTAATGCTCTCAAATTTGAGACGTGCAATTAGTGGGACATAATTTTCTTTTACATAATTGGATTGATTTTACTATTTACAGAGAAGCTGCTTGAAAATCTTCTTATCTTGCTTTGCATACATGATGACTGATCTCTGTTTGGGATGATATTCATGTAGAGTAATCACTATGTAGGATCGGCCAAATGCACATGACACTGTAGCCTTTTGTTTTGTTAGGAATTGTGTTAGGAATTGTGGTTCATTTGGAGTATTTGACCTTCTTGTGATCTTGTTAGTGAACATTGAATTTACCCAGGACATAGATGACCGCTTTCTTTTTGCCCATACAAATATACCGACTCTTTATTTTTGAGGTGCACCCTATAGGCTTCTTTTTTGATCTAACACAGATTGAAATGGTCTTATGCTATTGTTGTTGAAAATAATTAAGGCATGCCATTTCTGGCTGTTTAGACCTATTGTTATATTGTAATGAGTTATGTGGCTGATCTGTTACTTCATCCTTTTATATGAATGTTTGTTCTTATGCATTGCTGACTGTTAGATTACAAGGGCATTTTTTTCTATTTCTGCTATTTCTTTGGCATGCTCATTCCTATATGCAAGGATTGTAATAAATTTGTAGGTATATTTTTTGGTAGTTCCCTGAACTGTATGAGTATGGTCTTAAAAATTGTGTCACAACCAAACTTTCTTAACTTGAGAACCCGTTGTTTATTTTGCCGTTAAAGTTGCATCAGATCTGTGTCCAGATTTAGTTTTGAGAATGTAATAGCATTTGTGTTCAGCAATTAAAGAGTTAAGTGATTGGAAGAGATTCTCCACTTTCTTACAAGTTTGCAATGTGCACAGTGTGTTCAAAGGACTCAACTTCAAACTCGTTCTCTATAAGAGCACTGCTTGTAGTAACCATCCTAGAGTCTGGGTCCTTCGCAACTTCTGAAAGTGTTGTGTTAGCAACATATTATATTCTTTGGGCAATTGAAAATTTGAAACCGTTCAGTTTGTGACACTATAGAATTTCTCGTATTCTCCCTGCTCTCTTGAAGCAACTTTATCCTGATGTTCAATCCTTTTTCAATGTTGAAAAGAAGTTTACAAGACTAGTATACGTCCAACAAGGCACATAAAAAAAAGTAACCATGAAGCTTTCCCAGTCAAAGCGTATTAAGAGTAGCCAAATAAAAAAAGACCATCTTCAAATGAAGTTCAAAAAGCCCACATGGAAGATTTCAAAATCGATCATGAACAGAAGACTGGAGAAGCTACAGATATTCTAACAGATAATAATAGCAGCAAAACCAATGCAAGGATCTAGAAAGGTTGATGCCTCCAGAGGCAACACCATGTATATTCATATCAGGTCCATCTGAACTCTTGTTCTTTTCTTTCTGCTTCTGCCTGGCATCAATTCTATCAACTAGCTCTTGCATCTGTTGAATTGTTTTCTGGACAGGAACCTCCATTGAATTCTCCACCTCATTCTGGGTAGATACCACCATAACCAGTAGCCGGCTTTGGATACAGCAAGAGAGGAGTCAGAAGAGAGAGTGCATTCAGATTTTGGACCACTTCTGTCTCCTGCCACTCCACTAGACTCAGAAGACACATGGGTTCTAAGTTGTTCAGGAGCTTCTCTCTGCTTATTTTCCATTCTGGCTGCAATATCTCTAAGAGCTAATACTACATGGTCAATCTTCCTAACAGCTCCTGAGGGTTGGACAAAATTACTTTTCATATTGTTATTCATTTCTACCTCACCACATACGTGCACCTGATCACAATCCATATGCTGATAATAAGATGTCTGTACCATTCCCAACCCTCGTTATCAACATCAGTATCAACATGAACAGCTTCATTTATGTTTAAATTAGGAACATGACCAATTTTGGGAAAACTTAAGTATTTTTCATGTATTTAGTGGAAATTTTCATGTGACCATCTCTCAAAAACTTCCTAAATTCGGCTTCAGGAAGCTTCCACTGCTCATTGACCTGCATGGCCACACGTAAAATGGCGACTTCAACAGTGAAGTCAGAAGCACCCTAGCCTTCCCTTGAAAAACCTCATTGTTCCTCCCTTTCCACAAGAGCCACAAATTTTCAGTAGAATTGGCAAGCCATAATTTCCTATAGAATGTTAAAACATTGCTTATCACAGGAAATAATAGCAAACAAAACATCAAACCAAGATATATCCTGTGTGACAAACTTAAACCTCACATCAAGAAATGTTTCCAAACAGCTTTAGCATATTGGCATTCAAAAACAAAGGTGGATAATTGTCTCCTCTGTAGCACGGAATGAACAGTAATTATTATGAAGACCACATTTAGCAGGAACAAAGCCAGCAACAGTTTTTTGATGCAAGAGTGACCACCTAAAACAAGCCTTTTTAGGTTTATTGCAAGAAGACCACAAAACATCAAACCTTTCAGTCCATTTCCTATATGAGTCAAACAGAGTCTACTTATGGTTAAGTTCCAAAAAGAAGTCTTGGGAAAAGGAGAGTTTATCATAAAGTTGTTTAGAAGAAAGTTCCAGCAAAGGTGGCCCTCTAAGCCATTTGACATTGTCCCATATTTCATCAACATGAACCATCCTCAACCCAGAAACCAGAGGCTTAAGAGACTTCATGAGTATGGAATAAGTTCTCAACTGAGAATTAGGCAAATGATATAGTGTTCTGACATCATTCGATGACCACCACTTACCATTGCAAGAGATATCAGCAAAGGTTCTAACATCTTTAGCATATTGAGATCTTGCTGAGCGGCCTCTAATATTAAAAAGAGCATTATTTTTTTATGCTAGGTTGCATGGCATTTGGAATCAAACCAAGAGAGCACTGGCTATCTAACAATTAAATGCTTGACTGATTCCCATGTCCTTCATAAAGAACAAAGATGCTAGAGCTAGCAGGCTTGGTAGAAGATCTACAGGGTGCAGACCTTTCCAGTCCAGCTTCTGAAATATCCTTTTTCAAAATAAATCTGAATTCTGAATTTTTTATTTAACAATTTTGGAATTCTATTCAAATCATGAAGATCATACAAGACAGCTGAATCACAATGCAAATTAATATAGGAATTCACTTAAAATAACCCTTATTGATACCTGAAGGTTCAAATTGCAAGAATAGGTCTAAGTACCAATTATGTTTTTGAATTTCCACAAGTCTTACCCTAGTGCAGGTATGTACTTTATTTCTGGGCTGGTACAGCAGTTTAATGGTGGCTGCAAATGCCCTTGTGCTAGAACAACATGCATGCAACAGATTGATATGTGTGACACCTTCAGCTGGAGCTGTAAATAATCTGTGAATTGCAATGCAACTCCTGAGTAGAGCTACCTTGAAAAACCAGAGGGTTTTTGTCCTCAGGTTAGCTGCAAGTAGGGTTTTTGTCCTTTTGCAGAAGAAGGAATCCGAGTTTGATTCGTTAATTTGATAAGTGAATAATCGATAATTAATGAAAATCACTGCTCCTCTTTTCCTTTTAATAATTATCTTTTCCACCCTAAAAAGCAATGCTTTATCTTCTATTTTGAAGTTGACATGCTTTATTTAATAAAGTCATCTTTATCATTGCGTTTGCCCCAATTAATAATCATTGCTGTATGGTCCACTTTAATATTAATGATTAAATGTCCTTTTTCCATATTATTAAATGAAATTACTTTTGGACACTTAAAATATTAATATTAAATTATTCTTTTCTTTTTTCCTCTTGGCCTTTTAATTAATTAACTTTGGTCCCACTTAATTGGTAATAATGACTAAGTGTCCCCTTTTAAGTTGTAATTATAAAGTGACGTTGGAGAAAACTTAAAATATTATTATTGAATTATTTTTTCTTTATTTGAGAAAGGGGACATAACAGCTTGCCTTTAGGTATCTCATTGACAATATTATATCTTATCAACACTTTCCATGGTTCACAACCTTTGAAAGCTCTTAAGATCCATTTCACAGCTAATGATATACATTGAAGTCTAAGATTTTTCAGACCAAGCCCTCCCAGTTTCTTAGGTTTAGTGCAAATCTCCAAAGCTACAACATGGCTTCTCTTTTTGCCTTTGCGATCTGACTAATGAAAGTATCTAATTTATTTTATGCAGTATATCCACATGAGGGTTACTAAAAAGCTATTAGAAGCATAATACAAGCTATAGGAGGATAATACTTTTTGACAAACATGAAATCTACCTGCCATTGACAAGGTATTCCTTGCCATTTAGTGATGTTCTTACTGATCTTCTCAAAGACCCTCTGCCAGATGTCTGTAAAGGAGAGATTAAGTGCAAAACCGATGCCCAGGTACCAAACCACTTTATTGGGATCTCCCTAGTTGCAGCCCATACTAATAATCCACTTAGGAGGAGAGTAACCTAACAACGCAGTTTTGTGAGTAGTAATTTTCGAACCAGAGGCACTACAATAAATCCCAAATCTTTTGTGGAATTGCCTAAATTTTTCCTTTTCGAGTACAGGAATTTAAAAAAAAAGCGATGCAACCTTTTTGACCTCTTCAAGTGAGACAGACATTGGCCTTTTTCAAGCTAACCCACAATGGCTTGCATTTGGAATAAAAAATTGTTATAATGCTTCCCTAGGACGAATGCATACACTGGTCTCAAGGATTTCTGCAATGGGGTCCTTTTAGGCTTCTTGTTAGTCAATGGTAAAATAAAGTTCTGCACATTGCAAGTATTATGAAAAGGTACAAAATGGTATAGCGGCCTTAATAATCAAGGACATTCTGCATAAACATATAATTTCATTTGCTTCTCAAGATTCTAATGTTTCCCACATGGAGGAATCATACGATGTTGCCTTACTTCCTTTGATTAAGAAGATTAAAATGTCAAGTAAACAAATGGATCATACAACTCAAACATTGATGAAAATGCTGTTCTGTTCTGTATTTTGCAGGGGAGAAGCAACCGATGCCTTGGGCAATGCGGTTGAGAGTTGCATACTATATTGCACAAGCACTAGATCACTGTAATACTGAAAATCGCCGCATTTATCATGATTTAAACGCATACAGAGTACTTTTTGATGAGGTGAGGCACCTTATGATCAGGAAAATCTTTTGTTTGTGAGGAAAACATGTACACCCTGTTTCTAGTTTTAAAAATTGAGACATCTTGGTTTCTTTCAGTATAGACTATAAATGATAGGGAATTATAAATTTCATATTTGCTGGTGTCCTTCAAATGCCATCTAACTTAATTTCAGTTGAGACTTGTAGTAATTTGAATTTTTAATGGTTTTGCTGATTGCTCCTATCCTCTATGGATGAAGATTAAGCAATATAATATGGGCTCAAGTTTTGTCTTGTTGTGAACTCACTCTTGACAACAATGATGAACCAACAAAAAACTAGAAGTGTTAATTAAATAAAAAATCTATTTTCAAAAATAACATAAAACTTTAGATTTTAATAATGGAATAAACTGCATTCTATGAGGGTGGTTGTGTTGAAAATGCATCCTTCTTTGTGGGGTAAACAGAGAAAACTGATCTGGTAGACCTTTCTGGATTCTTCTTGAAGCCAGCATTATTTGTAGAATGGAGAATAGTGTTCTGCAGCCATATATATATATAGACAAGACTTTTTAGAGGATATGACTTCACCACACACTATTAGAGGGTTGATACCCTGATCGACTTTGATATAAAAGAACTTTCTATGGATCCTAGATGACTCAGAAAATTTGTATAGGGGGCAAACATGTACTGTGCGCTTCAAATGAATTGTTGTAAGGTTGTGTCAAAGAAAGCTATATAACAACAAATCTTTGCATAACATACAAGCCTAAAGATGCTTGACTGCAATAGAACGCACAGAGCCCTGCAGATTAGCACAGCAATTGTGTGAAACACAGTTGGGCGGAGGGTAATCTTCCTCATCCCAAGTACCATGAGAACTTAGAGTGTGTACTCCACACAACAAAGCAGAAATCTACAATTTTTTTTTAGGACGGGTGCTAGGTGTACCAAATTATTGTATTGTGGTCAAGAATAAACAATACAACATGAGATGATAGAATGGTGGTGAGAGACCACAATCATAAGCAGAGTAAACCCTGATCTGATAAGGATGTCGATTAGAAGAAACCCTAAAAGCAAAATAATAATATGGCCCTTTGAGACCACAAGTCAACAACTGAAGGTGGTGCCAAAGAAATTTTACAACACTAGCACAAACACCTGAGCCTACCTGAAGGAAAGTTTTGCTAATCATTGAAACAAAGTGATCAAGGTAACTATTAGTCACAGCGGTCATTGAAAAGATATCCACGACAAGTCTTTTGATACATTTCTTGGCAATATTCTCATAGAATGATTAAACATGTAAGCAACTTGCTGTAAAGATATTATATGTTTGGTAGGAGATTACATTTATTTTTATAATAGCTAAACACTTATCTTCATTACATTTACTTGACATATATTCACCCATAGTTACCATGTTCAGTCAAAGTACAAAACCAGGGCAAGGTTCGGTCCCGACTGAACTTTTAGGCCCGGTCGAAAATGTTCAGTTCAATTTGGACATATTAAATTATTTTTTGAAATTTGTTAAAAAATAAAGCTAACAAAACTTAAGAAAACCCTTCAGCCAACAAATCCTATATTGTAACCATTTCCCCAAAATCATTATAAGTTGCTGTGTATTAGCTAGATCCCCCTAGAATCCATGGAAATAAATTATTTGGAACAGATTTGGACTATTTTCAGAAACATGAATGCAAGCATATTAAGCAAAATTTTTAACTTCAGCCTTTAATTATGCATGATTGTGTGCATGCTTTGTTTTGGTGTTGTGCCAGTGGTATCATAGACTGGCCACAGGGTTTGGACTGTGCATTTCCTTTCTGTTATTAATCTGTAGCACATGTTTGTGATTTCGTCTCTACATAGTCTAAGCTGTGATCGATAGTTGCTGTAAGATGCTGTACAACTCTTCAGTAAAATGCCTTCATGGATTTTCCATTCAAATAAACTAAATTTATTAACTTGTGCTCAAGTGTCGAAGCTTCATGGAGAAGACAATCAATACATTCAATATACTAAAAAATGATTAAGCGTAAAATAAAATAATACATTTAATATACTAATAAATGGTTAAAAGTAAAATAAAATAAAATATAAGTTAAAAAATAAGCCAATAAATAACGATTAAACTAGTATTAAGAATTCCTTAAACTATCAAATAGGCTTTAGTATTTAGTTCTACAATGTTTTAGTATTCAGTTTTGTTATATATATATATATATATATATCTTGTATTAATATTATGAACTTTATAGCTTGTCAAATATGTTATTTTTTCTAATTGGTAAACTCCCTTTACAGGGTGCCCTTTGGCTTTAGATGCCACCACCAAGAGGTATCCCTTATTTAGTTTTACAAGGTTTTAATGCTTAGCTTCGTATGTGAAAACGTATAGTTTTAGTTTCCATATATATATATATATATATATATATATATATATATATATTTGCAAGGTAATGTAGCTTCTTCAGAGCCCGGAGCTACAAACCGGGTCTGGGACACAATCGGGGGTCGAGTCCTCGAGAACTATATCAACTCAAATGGCCACCATCGGCCACCGAAATTCCTATGTCAACTCAAATGGCCACAACCGGCCTACTATGTCACTCAAACGGCCACAACCGGCCTACTATGTCACTCAAACGGCCACAATTGGCCTACTATATCACTCAAATGGCCACATCTGGCCTTCAAATGCCCTATGAGATTTGAATCTGGGGAGGGCTGGGCACAACCAACCCACTTAACCAACTCTTCTACATCTCATTGGCTTTATTTTCCATATTTCTAATTTTTATATTTGTTTTTTAATATTTTATTTGTTTTCTCAGTGGATCCTGACTTTTTTCAAAACTCCAGTTTTCCAAACTTTTTCGCTCTACCAAACAAACTATACTTTTCAAACACAGTAACTATGGTTTCATCTAATTAGATTTAAAACACTTTAGCTGATTGAGTTTTATGTAGAAAATTCTACACACGTACATATGCACAAATCAACATTATAGATTGTTCTTTATTCACAGTATTGAGTCTATGAGACTTCTCATATATAGAAATAGACATGGAAAATAGGAATGCTTTAATTAGACTTACGTGCGATATGTATGACCTCCAATTATATAACTACACCTTTGTGTTTATCGAGATCCTTGTTTCTTGTTAGAGTGCTCTCCTTAATGCCAATCAAAGAGAGATAGATATAGGATAAAGTCATTTGACAGCTATTGTGATTGATCATCACAACTTGTGTGTAATCATACCACAACTAATACCATAAAAAATATTTATTTCTCTGTCAGGGCTTAATCTCTGAAGGAATGTGCAATCAATTTATCTCAGACCATAGATCCAGTTAGCATCCTCGAACCCCAAGACGAGGTATTCTGGGAATCATGATAGCCCAATTATGCTGGCGAAGGCAAAGGTGAATTCTTTGGAAAACTGTAAGGTATGCAATCTTTGTAGATTGTCCTTGAGTACCTATCACATCAGTCATTTCACCAACTCTCTGAACTCTCCCCAAGCCATGCCTCTCAGAAAAAGTAGCAGAATTCAGAAAAAACCTATAAATAGAAGACAGTCAGACTGAAAATGTACGTGCTGGTTAGAGGAGAGTAAACCTTTGAGTGTCTATACAAGGCATAGAGCTACTTTAAAAAATATGGCTTCCAATGGCCAGCTGAGAGTGATTCACTTGAGGAACCAGGAGGAGTGTAACAGGCAGTTATAAGTATTGATTCTGACAAGGAAGTAAGTGGAGAGAACATCACTTTCCAAGGAGACTTGGGCAGCATTCTTTGCTATGAAGGAAGGAATGAAATAGGATTTTCTACCCCTCAACTCCAAAATGTTTCTATTCTTATTTCTGGTAGTGGTAATAGACACCCTATTTATCCAAAGCAATCCCTTAGTATCAATTCCATGCCTGCATTGCCTGTGAATGCCATTCATTTATATACTCTTCCTCCTCCCTCAGTTGGCACAGATGAGAGTCATGCTACTGTTCCAGACTTTGCTGTTCAACTTTCAAGCGTGTATCCCAAGCATAGGGATGTTACTACCAATCCTCTCCCTAGGTCTGTTCAGTACCAGTCATCTCATACCGGTACTAGTAGTAGTGACCATGCTCAAAAGCCTTAGTACATAAGCTCTGAGATAAATAATGGAAGTCAAGAAGCATTACTTTAAGCCATTCACAAGTTGGAATGCAGCATTAACTTCTTGTCTTTTAAAATTGGCACCAATGACAGCCAATTTCCACTCCTTGGTGAATGTGTAGTCCAGCTTGATGCTTATGTGAATAAACAGGATGAAAGTGTGGACCAACTCAAACGAATCGATGGGTACCTTCATCTTTGACTTCAAAATCTGGGACAAGTGTTGATTTATGATCCAATAAAGCGACTGGTTCCCAAAGTCATCCAAGAACAAGCTGCCCAAAATTGCCCAAATAAATGCCGTGCAGCAAGTTCTAGCTCAACCTGTGCTCAAGTCAGTGATTGGCTTGCCCCAGTTTTCAGGCCAACTATACAGAATGTGGACACTCCAATGGTTTAACTTTTACGTGAGGGACTTGGCAATAGGATCAAGGGTCCTGTTAAAGACCAGGCTTAACACTTGAGGACAAAATTAGGGGGACTTCTTACATTGCAGTATCAGTCTTTCCTTGACTTTCAAATTTCTGTTGGTCTGATATTGCAAATATTGGTTGTTTGTTCATTAAGCAGGTTTATATTGCTAGTGTAATCTGAGTGTTTTGGACTTCCATTCTTGGCCTGGGGCTTAAGCTTATCAATGTTACATCTGACCTCCCAGGGTTTTTATTTCTTTGGTTTCTGTTACTTGTCTGTAGGTTCTCTTTTTCTATTCCCTAGGGATGTTGGAGGCCAAAAAGTTTTTTTGTACTCATCCCCATTGGCTCTCTCTGACATTCACCTTTTTGGCTTTAGCTGCTTGCCTCCTCATCAGATGCCAAAACCCTAAACCTGAAATAACAAGAGCAAATTTCTGTGTCAAAACTCGACAAACTTTTAGTAGCTGTAAGTCTGTTTATTACTTCAATATGGGCTGTATGGACGTATTCCATGATGTCACAATCGGATTTTGACTGCAATCTCTTCCTTTAGCATGTTCATATCAATACAGGATTTGGATAACCTGTTGTCAGCCTATGATAGCCTGCTGACATCACAAGGCTGTAAGGATGGTTTATAAAGAGTTCAAGTGCCCAGCTGCCATTGCAGATACCTTTGGATGCCTTGCGTATGTACCTGGACGGTTAGATGACATCACACACCCTCATTTGGCTGGAAATGATGGAAATAGGTCCCAGGCAGCTGAAAATGAGGAAAAAAGGTCTCAGACACTCACTTTGTGTGCATAGACGGTTGGGTGACATAAAAACTTGGTTTGTATGGCTGGAAGTGGAAAAATGAGTGTTTGAAATTTGAGTGACCAATTGCTGTGCTCTAACAATCCTGAACTCAAACAATTATGTCATTGGCCTTAGACAGCCAGAGATTGATGAAGTTAATGAAAATGCCTTAAACCCAGCTTCTGAAACTTCTCCCACACCTTGTAAGTTTCTTCCTTGAAGCTATGGCACTGGAAGTCATACTCACAATCCTGAAGTAATAGCATTGAAAGTCATAACCCACAATCCTGAAGTAATAGCATTAGAAGTCATAACCGACAATCCTGAAGTTATAGCATTGGAAGTTATATCATTGAAAGGAGTGCCAAATTCAGCTCCCAAATAAGAAAACAGCAAATAAAGATTAATAGATGTATGTAAGCACTAGAACAAAAGTAAGCTGAGCATATTAAATTGCACTAGGAGTACACACACAAACGTTGTCCCCATAAGATACACCAAAAGAAGGTTATTTGTCCTTTAGAACAGAGATAGGGTAGTGAAACCGCTATTCTCGTCAGCATCCATGTGAGAATCATCCACTACTGCTGTGTAGTCATATCAGAAGGGGCTCAACCTGAGAGGAGCTAGAGGAGATGCCCTTGGCTGCACAAGTGAAAATTCTTCTCTAACATCCTAGCCCAAAGATCTACTTGAAGAAGTAGAAAAGCTGGTGCTATGGACCAACTCTCAGCCTATTCTATCTACTGAATTTAATTACGCAGGTCAGTTTCCTAGCAGTTTGGCTGTTGGATACTGTCTTAGAATGAGGAAAAACCACTGCAGCTTTCATTGCAAAGTACATTGTTATATTCAAACTTATTCCCTGGTACACCATTTTCATCAGAGTTTTCATTCTATGATGAAATTGGCTTATTGGATTTCAAATCCTATTACATTTCACCAAGAGTACTGAAAAGTGGTCTTATTCCCTTGTCTATTTCTCCTCATATTTTGTGCGATCACTGAGAAAAGGTAGTCATGAAATGCTTGTATTAACACAATTTCTACTTGAAAACTACACGAGAACTATATCATGAATTTGCTGTGCCCAAAGTTATCATATCAGAATATTGGTAGGCATGGCAAGTTCTTTCCCAGAAAACAATTGGTTGGAAAGATGTCTCTAGTAAGGAAAATATGGTTTGGGTATCTTTTTTGAAGTGGAATTGTTCTCCTTAATCTTTGGACATCAGGAATATCATTTTTCTTGTATTGTTGTTATAATTGGCAAGTCCTTGAAAAGCACACTATAAACAATCAATTTCCTACCTTTTTGAAGCAACATTGAGGTACTTTTTTTAGCCATATTTTCAATTTGCATGCTCTCTGAAAAGTATCCACAAAGTCCTGGAATCTATGAATTTCTGGTCTTATGGACCACGACAGTTTTTATTGTGAGCGTAGAAGTTCATCATAAGTTGTGGTAGACAATGCTACCTGATACATTGTTTTTTAATTGATAGCCATGTTGAACAAGTCCAAAGTGGATTGGGTAATAAAGTCGGGTGATCTTGTTTCTTGAGGCTGAAAACTAATTAAAGAGATGGCAGTTCATCTATCATGGACATCAATAGCGTGCAATGAAAAAGGAAGTGGATTTACAAACTGTCACTTTAGAGGGGAGATATATTTTATAAATTTTTGAAAGCTCATATGAGGTTCTCTCACCTTTATTTCAAGTTATCCAGAGAACACAACTGAGAAGTTATTTCTCATTATTGTATTTCAACATTATCTTCTTTGAGAAAGTAATGAACTAGTATGATTCAATTCCAAGCCATATTATATTTTTCATCATGATTTTAGGTTCCTTCAAGCATGCTGGAATTCTATTTTGTATATTTTCCTGCTTCAAATACCTGCATTCCTGAGCATAACCTTTTTAAAGCAGACTTCTAAAATGTCCATTCCTTGGGGTCAAAATGTAACACTGCATGTTGGACTGGTGTGCATGCATTGTTGGTTCTACCCGCATCCTGTGTTAAGTGCTTCTCATTTAGTGGCAGAGCACCCAGCCACTTGTATCTTGGAGTCTACCCTGGAGGTCCTAGCAGAAGCTTCTTCCCCTTTCCAGTTAAATTGCTTAATTGTTACAAAACCTTGCCTAGTTGTGCCTCTTTATGTCTTAAGGGGATTTGGCATCACTTTGCAACTTAGCTCAGGTTGGTTACGCTTCTCCACTACTCATGAGTCGTGTCTCTGGGTATTTCAACTCATTCTTTGACACCTTGAGATGTGCTCCCCATAGTGGTAGACCCCCGTGCCTCCTTTTAGGTCTCAGGAGGACTGCACCCCCTTTAAAAGGAGCATCTGCAGTGTAGAGCACTGCTACACTGCAGATTTCATGGGACGATTGCATTTTCACTGTGGTATGAATCGGATCTGATCTAATGTTAAAATCTAACATCTGGCTCTAAAACTCCAAGATCAAAAAAATATGCAGTTGAGATCTGAAAATATGCAGCTAAAACATTTGCAGTATAAATTATAAAATTTGAACTAAATGTGAAACCGTTTCTGGAAATACTAAAATCTAATTTTTCTGGAACCTGAAGTCTAAATTTTTGACAGGGACATGCATAAGTTTGGAACTGCTGGAAACCCCAATCTGCTTCTCCATTGATGCTAGAATTCCACGAATACATTTGATTACCTATTTCTTGTGATACACATGTGGTGACCACAACCCTATGGATATCATACCATGAACCCCATTTGAAATTAAAGCTTGGACAAGATTGGCTACTCGAATGGCAAGCCAAGTGGGATACTGCAAATATGTGTGTTACCTTTCTTGATATGGACTCAGAGATTTGTATACCACATGATGGATGCGGTTATCTACCCACACCATTAGCTTCAAGGAAAACATTGGACAAACATATTGAAGAAGAGGCAATCCATCATTATAAAAAACACTTGAAAAATTTGACAAATGGTCCTACATCTTTCGATGATGAGGACTTCCTTGATTGGAACTCTTAACTACAAAAAAAAAGCTTTAAAAAAATCATAAATGTTGCATATCTGAAATTTTGAACTTAAAAGTTAAAATCTGAATTCCAAATATATTATTTATTATTTTAAAGTTAAAATCTGAATTCCAAATATACTATTTATTATGTTTTGTTGAAATGAAAATTGGGATTTCCTGGAAGCCTTTGAGACTATTTGAGCAACAAAGAAAGTACAGCAGAAATTAAAAAAACCCTGAAGTTTTTATGGATTTTGAGCCCATTCGAATATTTATTGTGAAACTCTTATTCTTTTATGATAGTAGTAGTATTACCTGAATCATCTGTTCCTTTTCCCCCCTTTTATCCTCTGTTCTGTTGTCGACAATTTTCCATACAATTTCATCATACATTATACTATAATAGTGTTTATTTATTTTATTAGTAGCATCCAAAGAAGGTACATGATTATGATACAAATCTGGGAGGCTTTGAACAATGATATGGACAACTCCTACTCACCTTCAAGTTTATTTTTGATTCCAAATTTTTGGCCCTTTGAATGATGTTGTCCATAGCAGTAGTAATACCTGAATCATCTGTTCCTTTGGCCCCCTTTGATCCTCTGTTCTGCTGTCAACAAATTTCCATACAATTTTATCATACATAATAGCATTTATTTAATTTATTAGTAGCATTTAAAGAAGGTACATGGTTATGATACAAATCTGGGAGGCTTTGAACAATGTCATGGACAACTCCTATTCACCTGCAATTTTATTTTTGATTCTAATTTTTTGGCCCTTCGAATGATGTCGTCCATAACATCTTGATCTTTATGCATCCTCATACTACACAATTTGTTTTCTGAAGCCTCTTATAATTTTGGTTAGCTTGGACGTAATTATTCTATAAAATAATCATTGTTCTTTTTTACCACAAGAAGACAGATATGAGATGCCACCCACAACGTGTTAAGTGCTGCTGCCCCTTTGACATTCCTTTTATCTTTTTTCACTCATTTACAGAGAAGGAAACTATAGCAGAGAAAGATAAAACGTCCTTCATAAAATTATCATTTTTCAGTCATTTAACAGTTACTCATAACTACCCCCTGATTACCTTCAGGCTTCTTATAATTAGTAAGATAAGAGATTATATATTTCCTTTAATTAAAATGTGCATGATTACAACTTAAAACAAAATATGCCTCCTTTTGAAGTATAAAGCTCACGAGCTCATGACAGTCATTTAATAATAAAATACTCCTGCCTCCAAAATAAACATTATTTCAAAATTACTAGTTTAGGAGGGATCCTGAGTTTTTCATTAAACTGTTGCATGGGGGAAAATCAATGGTTAACTCAGAGCTTTGAAATAATTGTTGTTCCTCTGAGATGTTGATAGCATTTTATCATGAAACTGAAGGTTCCCATTTTTGGGTTAACAGGATTGTCTGAACAATTATTCTCTCTTGGCTCCCTGTTTAGGTTTGGCGAGACAGTTTCTGGATTGACTTCTTTCATGAGATGTTTTATTCTCTTTGCTGATACTGAACATATATAATTGAACAAGAAATTGAGAGTTTCCGAAACTCCAAATTATTTTGCATTTAATGTGATTCTTCGGTTCTGTCAACTCATTTTGTATAATGTAAGATTCATTGTTTATTTCACATTTGTTTCTTAGGATGGTGATCCCCGGCTGTCAAGTTTTGGCCTAATGAAAAACAGCAGAGATGGAAAAAGCTATAGCACTAACTTGGCATACACACCTCCTGAGTTTCTAAGGACAGGTATCCTCATAAGTTATAATGCATTTCAATTAACTTTTTTGTCTATTGCAATGAGAATAATTTTATTTTCCTGAAAAGCTTGAGTGCAGGTCTTAGTGATAACCAAGTGATGCCACCTTGTCCTAATTCCAAGAGGAAATAACCGACAACTATAATTCAAATTGCGAAAATATTGAATATATATTCTACAATTTAAAATGTTTTTGTGTTTGGAGATGTGATTCAAACCACGTTTAGATGTGTAGAGCACATCGCCAATATATCTACCTGTTGATCATTGAGTTGCCATTGTTAAGATAATTTGTACTTTTCTTGCTTTATATATTCATGATACCTTTTGAATAAAAATTAAAATAAATTGACATAATTTTTATCTAAAATTTCAAAATACATAACTAAACTCTCCCTTTTGTACACCCGTATCTAGATTGCTTAATCTCCACCCTTTATGCAATAGAAAACATGCAATCAATCCCTCGTAGTGTGGAGAAGTATCCATTTTTATGTTTCTGTTGATCTTTTCCTTGTTTCAGAGAAAAAATGGGTATTATCTGTCATTGATGGAACTAAGCAGTATATTTGGTAATTAGAATATATTAACTACAGGGCAAAGTCAATATAATGTACATGAAACACAGGAGGAAGAAGTAACCTTGCAACCCACCAGTAAAGCGTTTACAGAAATTACATAAGACCACAGATAGATGGCAGATAATGCAATGAATTGAGATTAAAGTCTTCGAAAATGAGGGATGGTAAAATGAATTGGAAACAACAAAATTATCCTGAATAGGAAAACAATTACTTTTGCTTGGTACAATCTCATCTGTAAAGGCGTCATGCTTATATATCTTGTGTTGCAAAAGTTGGATACAAATTAATACTCAAATAGCTTTTGTTTCTCCATCTGTTTCTGAGGGCTTGTAAATACCAGCCAAACTAGATTCTGAAACTGTATCTATGGAGGACTGTGCAGGAGAAAACCAAACTGCCATCATCTTTTTTATGGCACTGAAACTGACCCTGTTTTAGTTTATAAAATAGGCAGTGTATTATAATTGATTTTATTTAGGGTTCAAATATTTCATGGTCTTCAAAACTGAGGGATGGTAAAATGAATTGGTAACAACAAAATTATCCTGCATAGGAAAAAAATTACTATTGCTTAAGCCTTAGCACACACTAACTTGTTAAGGTGTTACCCTTATATATCTTGTGTTGCAAACGTTGGAGACAAATTACTACTCAATAGCTTTTGCTTCTCCACCTGTTTCTGAAGGCTTGTGAATTCCAGCCAAACTATATTCTGAAACCGTATCTATAGAGGACTCTGCAGTAGAAAACCAAACTGCCATCATCTTTTTTATGCCAATGAAACTGACCCTGTTTTAGTTTATAAAGTAGGCAGTGTATTATAATTGATTTTATTTAGTATTAAAGTATTTCATATCCTTGTGACAAGGTCTTTCGAAAATGAGGGATGGTAAAATGAACTGGAAATGACAATTATCCTGCATAGGAAAACAACTATTATTATTTAGCACATGCTAACATGTTATGGCATTACCCTTATATATCTTGTGTTGCAAAAGTTGGAGACAAATTAATACTCAATTGGCAATTGCTTTTGCTTCTCCACCTGTTTCTGAAGTCTTGTAAATTCCAGCCAAACAGAGATTCTGAAAATGTATCTATAGAGGACTGTGCAGTAGAAAACTAAATTGTCATCATCCTTTTTATGGCAGTGAGACTGACCCTGTTTTAGTTTATAAAATAGGCGTTGTTTTATAATTGATTTTATTTAGTTTTCAAATATTTCATATCCTTTTGAAAAGCTCAAATTATAAGAAATGTTCGTTTAATTTAAAAAAAATGAGCTATTGACTTGCCAACTGGCTTTAAGTTAATCTATTCCATGTGCATAAAGTTGGCAATTTTTCTATTAATCTCTTTCAGGAAATATGGAGACATCAAATGCATCTAATGTATGTTCTTGCTTATTGGTGCAGGTAGAGTGACTCCTGAGAGTGTCATATATAGCTATGGGACAGTTCTCTTGGACCTTCTTAGTGGAAAACATATCCCCCCAAGTCATGTATGCTCTCACTCTCTCTCTCTCGCACACACACACAGACCCACACTCTCTCTCACATTTGTGCAGTAATTCTTCCGAGCTTGCCTTAGGTGTCATAGTTATGCGTACATAGACAGATCCTTGAGGTGAACAATCCGGTACCAAACTGTCACATTGAGTATTTGATAGTATAACCAATGCTATCAACAATATTACAGTGCTATAGCATAAATAAGAGTAAGTTTTTTACTTTTATTTGCTGAAAGTAGAGTGTAATGGTCATTGCTTGTCAAGAAAACTACAGCATAAATTAATCATTAGATCAAGCTTTCTTAATTTTGTTGCCTTGTAAGATTTTCCCCTACTAGATTTTTATATGGTTTGGATGATGTAGGTGACATAGGTTTGCAAATGTTAGGTGAGTTTGACCCTCTACCTTCCTGTCAGTTTTCTCTGTGTATTTGGTATGCGAAAAGGAAATAAAGATTTATTATCAAAGGCATAAAGATATTCATTGTTTTATATGGTTTTACCAGACTAATATATAATGCAATGCCCACTGAAGAAAGGATATTAAAATCATAAATCCATATATTTCTGTTCTGTTTAGAATGATTGATTCCCAGCCGATATTATGGCATACCTCATGCTTCTACACATAATTGAAGTCACCATAGGATACTCAAGTTGAAATCACTTGCACTTCTTTTCCTGTTACTGTCATTATATAATATGTTACAGTAACCATTTTATGCAATATTAGGATGATTTTTTAGGCGTTTAAGGAGGAGTTGCTTTTACTATTATATCACGACTTTTTACTGTGCCGTACTGGCCTATTTTGATCATCTGTGGACATTAATATAGTTAGAAGATAAAAGTCTGCCACAGTCCATGATATAAGCAGAAAAGAGGGTTTTTGAAAAGACCAGTCTCAATAATTCAAAGGTAAAATCCCCATTCATTGACATGGGTCTTTCCAGAATTTTTTTGGTCTTCTTATTAATATAGTTTTCCCCTTTTCCTTCTCTCCGGTGCTAGTGATTTGTGTAGACGATTAAAACTACCATGTGTAAGAAAGAAAGTAAGCTTACATGTTATAATCATTGAAAATACATTTGTAACACATGTATATGAATATAGAAAGATATCATGATGCAAGGCTTGATAGGAATATGTAACCCATACGAGGGTGTGAAAAGGGAAGGGCAAGTGATATGCTGGATGTGGACCTAGTGAAGAGGGATCAATAATATGCCCCAATGTGAGCAAGATATAGTAACAACGGTACCCAATGTATAGTAACCACAATATGGTTAGGTGTATCGAAAACATGGGATGTCCCAATATAGGAAATGTAGGATCAAGACACATGAGTGCATCATGTCCTGAGTGGCAAGATGGTAGGTGATAAGCTCAATAAGGTGAGGGACAAGTGATAAATCCTGATATAACTGGAAAGAGGGACAAGTGATATGCCTCAATGTAACATTCTGTCACTGGGAGGGTTAGATATAACAATGAGGCACACATACAATAATAGTAATATGCCCCAATAGATGGGTGGTAGAGACAATGAAAATATTGGTAATAATTAGTGTACCGTAAGTAGTAGCATGCATAATATGGATAATAGCAGCAACCGTATGATATCACACAGTATAGGCAAGGAAATGACACACTATGGGATCATGACTTACAATCAGTGATTATAATAATTTCTATTTATTTAATATTTTAAACCTTCCATCTGGTTGTCTATGTTGAAAGGTTTATATAGGTTTTTTTTATTAATGTTGCAGGCTATAGATTTGATACGTGGAAAGAATGTGTTAGTGCTAATGGATTCTTCATTGGAAGGACAATATGCGAATGATGATGCAACTGAACTAGTTGGACTGGCTTCAAGGTGTTTGCAGTCTGAACCGCGAGACAGACCTAGCACTAAGTTTCTTGCAACAGCATTAGCCCCACTTCAAAAGCAGACAGAGGTATGGTAATATATCGGAATGAAGCACAACACAACGGTTTTCTTCCATAGGTCTCATTTACGGATAAATTTTGTTGATATCATGTCTCTTTCACAATACAGGTTCCTTCCAGTGTACTGATGGGTATAAATAAAGTAGCATCATCGCTACCAGTGATGCTTTCTCCACTTGGAAAAGCGTGTGCGAGAATGGATCTTACAGCTGTACATGATGTTCTGGTCAAAACAGGATACAAAGATGATGAGGGTGCAGAGAATGAGGTGCTTGTTTCTTTTTTCACTTTTTTGTAGGACCTTTGATTGTGACATGAGACGTTTATTTATGCCTCAAGTAATATTGAATACTCAAAATAAATTGAATCAGTTGAGTTTCATGTTTCTCTTTTGGTTAGAAGCTTTTCCTATACACAAAAAATGCTTGGTCTATGTTAATCTTATATGAACTGAAAGAGAAACCTGAGAGCTTGCATTTCTTTGTTGTGCAAAATTAAAGCTATCATTTCAAGAGTGGACTCAGCAAGTCCAAGAGATGCTGAACACAAAGAAATTTGGAGATATTGCTTTCAGAGACAAGGACTTCAAGACTGCCATTGAATACTACTCCAAAGTATGTTGATACATCAACTGGTTCAAGTTCTCTTAGTGTTCCATTTCTAAAAGAGCAACTTCTGGTTCTCTCTGCTCTCGTGTTTTTTCCTTGGCTTTCCAGTGGTATCCCCGTGTTTTATTTTATGAAGATATATTGAATCTAGCTCCCTATTATTATTAATACCTTGCATTATCTTGACAAAGAATGATATCAAATTCTTTTTGGGAGTTCATTATTAGTTGTTATTACCTTGAACATGCATCCTTAATGTTTTAAACATGTGACATTATGACAACATTTCTGCATCAAGTAGATTTAGTTATAAATCCCTTTGGTTCAAATCAGTGGCTGTGATTGACTGGAAAACACATGATATGAAATCACAGTTGTCGAGTTTTAAGGTTCAGTTGCGTACATAGTCTGCAAAAATGATTTATAATTAATTTTTTCTTCTTGATTTTTCTTCACAGTTGGTCAACGTTATGGCAATGCCATCCCCAACTGTCTTTGCAAGGCGCAGTTTGGCATACCTGATGAGCGATCAGCCTGAACTTGCTCTCCGAGATGCAATGCAAGCACAAGTATGTCAACCAGAGTGGCCGACAGCTTTTTTCATGCAAGCTATAGCCCTTGCGAAGCTTGGAATGGAAACTGATTCTCAGGATATGCTAAGGGATGGGGCTGCATTAGAATCAAAGAAGCAGAACATGCGGCATGGTAAGTAAGTTTCTTCTGTTATGACATAACACGGCAGACAAACGGTGCACATGGTCAAAAAGGATTGATTTATTATCCTTTCATCACGGATGATTTATTTTCTTCTGTATAACATGAATTGGGGTTAATCACTGGTTTACTGTACAAATCTAATGCTTAGCAGACGAAGAAGCAAGAAATGAGGGGGAAACTATGTACCTGCATGTATTGTCTCATATTCATTGAGACAAGGAGAGATGTGTTAGGTTAGCTTTTATTGGTGGGTAATAATTGGTATAGTGGTAAAATTTGCAGCCAAGCTACCGATAATATTCACATTCCAGTAAACTATTGCAATATTCACCAGCTGCATGTCGGCTTGTAAAAATTATCGAGTGGTAGATAGATGGATTCAAATTTACATATAATTGGATTTCGTTTTGTTTGACAGGTATATATTGTGACCAATAATATATTTTAGGGCCTAATATTTCCTCTGGTGGTAACTTGTCTTAGTGGTAGTAATATCATAAAAACTAAGACAGTTTAATCCAATATATTTACCTATTCAATGGACTGTGGAAACACTCTCTTTAATATCATGTAAGTTGTAACCTTCAATAGCAAAGGCTGGGTACACATTCTGGATTATGATCGATTGCGTCAATCTTTTGCGTGCCAACAAGCTTCTCCAATAAAACATAATCAATTTTTCAAAATATCTCTTCAGCTTGCAGCTTCAAATATCCTTCTGGGTGGTCTATGCTTATGAAGTAATGTTTATACACCAAATTCTTCCAGTCTGAGAAATGTATGTAAAGATATTATTATTAAGCACAAAGGGATAACATGTAACATATACATTGTAAACTGAACTTATACTTGGGATTGTGTTATCAATAATGGAAATTTGCTGAACACGTAACATATGCGTTGTGAAATAATATGTAAAATTGACCATGTCGAAAAAATTGATAAGTTTTAAATCAAAAAATTACAACATATATGATCTTCTATGGTCGCAGGAGATCACTTCTTAAAACGTTGTCTTAGAGACTTGAAATTTGCAAATACGGGAACCATATGAATAGAGATGTAGGATAGGGTCGAACCACTCTTGAAAACTGTTAATTTATCTCAGTAAAAACACTTAGGTAGATCGCGATTTTCTTGGTTTTAGTTGGATTCTTTTGTAACCTTTTTAAACTTGGAGTTTTCATGCATCCAACTTCTCTGGGTTTAGGTGGTTGGGTAGTAGGTATGATTATAGTCCCTTTCGTCCTTTCTTTCCCCTCTTCCTTTTCTTTCTCTATTATTTAGCCAACTCTTTTCACATCATTTTTTTTAGGTTGTGGAATATAATGTTTTCCATGTTTTAATCAATTAGGTATGTGATTTAATAACAATGTATTTGATGCCTTAAATTTTTTCAAAATCTTTGTGCTATTTTTGGGCTTTGTTTTTCTTCACCTTCAATTTTGTTCTTCGGTTAAGGTCTCTTTTATTTACTTTGTTTGATTAACAATTTTTTTAACTTTATAGAGTCCTTTTATCTTCATATTTTGATTTATATATTTTCATTTTTATTTCTATTATCTGTTTTCTATTTTCTATTTTTAATTATTAATTATATTTTCATTGTCAAATTTTAATTTTAAAATAATTTTTAATTTAACGATTTAATTTATTTTCAATTACTATTATTTTTTACCATAATATTTATTTTTATATTGTTTGATATTCAATTTTTATTGTTTTTCTGTATGGTATTTTAATCATAAATTTAAGCTCTATATTATTTTATTGTATTCTAATTAATTTTATGTGGTAATGGCTTTTTCATCTTGATAATGAATAGATAAAGAGGTTTAAGTCTATAATGGTTAAGTCTTTTCTTGATGATGGTTTACACTTGTGATCTGAAACGTTGATGAAAAAAAAATTCAGACATCCAAAAACATTCACTACAAATTGTGAAATTGTTAAAAGTGTAACAAATAGTGGTAATTATGAGATAAATCTCTTGCTGTTTTGTTGAACAAGTGGTTTGAGAAAAGTGATAGATAAATTACACGTTGGATTATTTTTAAGAGTAAGTTTGTACATCTTTTTTCAAAAAAATATTTTTTTATTAGTAGAGTAAATATTAAAAAACTACTATAATAAACATTATATGGTTTGATAATATTTATATAATGATAAATATTATTATGTGTATAAGTTAAATTGTTATTAAATAGTAAATATTATTATATGTATAATGTAGGTGGTTGTAAACAACCTACATAAATAACGTGAATATTAAACCAGTTATTTGTGTATTATTAATGAGTAGTTAGTGGAGTTATGTTTGGCTTCCTAGATTATAGGAGCAACATTAACCTATATATTTGTAACCTATGATTGTGAATGTAATAGGAAGAATTTATTATTCAGTGTTTAACTTTATTGTTCATTTGTATGAATTAAATCATTCCATAATCTCCTTAGATTATTAACAAAGGTATCAGAGTGGTGTTGTTATCCTTCTTGAAATAGAGAATTCGAATTGCTAATGGGGCAATGTATAAATTGTATAATTGTCCAAGATTAATGAGTTGAATTCTCTGTTGAAGATTTCATAGATCAGTGTTGGTGATTGTATTCTAGATAAGTTGTAATTTTCAGCTTGTCTATTTGGATTTTTAGCAATATTTATGGTTTGAAAGATCCATCGAGTTTTGGACTTCCAGTCTTTGTTATTGTGCTTCAATTGTGCATCACATCGCTTTGCTAGATCTGCATTCATATCTCCAACCATTCTGGTCTTCGCTCAGGTTAACGCCATTCTATGAAAGACTGCGTATCAAGTTTCTTATCTCGGCCCATACCATCCAGACCACCGTGCGCTTGCTCATAATTGTATCGTATTATTTTGGAGATATTCAGTCTCTGGGATTCAACCTGCATAGAACCGTCGACTAAAATAATATTTTTGCATTGTATCAAGGGTCTTGTACTCTACATTGACTTGATTGTGCAGCTTCCAATCGCCATGCATCATTTCATTGACAACACAGATTACTGTGTCATAGTGCGCTTGCAAATCTGACCTTGTGAGCCATTCACACACAAGCTAGAAATAAAGCTTAAAATAGGGAATCCACATATATTTTCGAAAGCGGTGTTTTTAGCATTTAACTTGGACCAACAATTCGCTGTGTTCATCATTTGCAGTCACCCAGAATACAACTATTGGTTCATTTAGATGTTTTGCAACGAAAACTCTTTGTATTGCTTTCTCATCCGTGGCATGTCATCACACCACTTAGCTTCAGGCACTCTGAATTGTATCTTCTACGCCTAACGCGACTCCCAAAATCAACTTTGCGATGTCTCTCTTTGCTCACCTCAAGTTGTAAACAACTTGCTGTTAATCTTTTCTTTTTATTAGAAGTTTGGTTATGTTTGATTTTTTAGATGGTCGTAGGTTTTATTAGTTTAGTCCAAAGTTGTTTTCTTATAAACTCTTTAGGTTTAATTTATGTTTGTTTAGAATTAAATCCAATCTACTTTTTTCTTTAGAAGTTTGGTCTATTCAAAAATGAGTCGAGGGTTGAGAGTGAGTTTTTATGTCAATAAAATATATTGAGTCATTTTTTTAAGAGTCAAATAAATTGTTTGTGAAAGGATGCATTTTCGGATAACTTCGACGTCCTATGAAAATATACTATTTTATATTGAGAGGGGAAGTAAACTCAATGTTGAAAAATTTGAGCTTCACTGCCATATTTGTTAAGTAGCAGATGAAGGACGCCAGAGACAATAAAGGAAGGAGACCATACCCCATCCTCAATTATCAATGATGGAGTCCTTATGATTTGATGGCATTTTTTTCAGTTTTCTTGTTTTTAATGTGTTGATTTGCAAATAAACCCTTTTGTAAAAATTCAAAAAAAATTCATATTTTTTAGAAAACTCACTTTTGGGGAGCACGAGAAGATTTTGAAGCAAACTTGACGGTGGTTATCCAGTTAGTGTCAAGTTGTGGATTTTGGAGATTCAGAGTTTAAGTGCCCAAGGAGGAAGGGAAAGTCTGATAGAAACCCAAAGAGGAAGGGATTAGTCTTGCATAATTTAGCTTGTCACTACGCCTTCATGAGGGTAAAAAGATAATCTATGGAGTTTGTACTTAATCTAGGCAGTGCTTTCAAGAGGTGGTTAAATATTTTGAGAATGTGATTTTATCTCCATATTCACACTAAGGGGGTGAATGCTATGAAAATACTATTATGAACATTATATGGTTTAATGATATTTACGTAGTGGTAAATATTATTATGTAAGTTAGGTGGTTGTGAACAACCTACATAAATAACTTGAATATTAAACGAGTTGTTGAAACAACTCATGCATTGTTAGTGAGTAGTTAGTGGAGCTATGTTAGGCTTCCTAGATTATAAGAGCAACGTTAGCCTATATATTTGTAACCTATATTTGTGAATGTAATACAAAGAATTTATTATTCAGTATTCAACTTTATTGTTCATTTGCATGAATTAAATCATTGAATAATCTCAGATTATTAACAATAAAGGAGTTAAAAATCACTATCAATTTAAAAATAGTCGTGTTTCCTAGAATTTTGTGGATTATTAGCGTTGATAAGTGTGTTAATAAACTCCAATATTAGGGTTTGTCACCATGATGTTAATTTTGTGGACATATAATGTTGTAAGTGAAGGTTAATAGTATAGAATAGAGGAAAAGGACTATATACTTTGTAGACAACCTTCCCTGGAGTATTCATGGAGACCAAGTGCCCTCCACTAAGTTGTGTCCTTGTGTGGACAAGTTGCATCAGGGATTTAAATTAAATGAGTCCTAAAATGGTTGTAACCACAAGAGACCACAAGAGATCTTAGATTTAGAAGAGAATAATGGTTGAAAAGGAGAGTACAATATGTCCAAAAAACACAATCTCAAAGTACAAACAATGTGCTAGCTGAAAGGTTTGTGGAAAATAATGGATGATGAAAGACCAAAAAATATTAATATGCTAGCTGAAAGGTTTGTGGAAGATAATGGATGATGAAAGACCTACAAATATTGTTGGTTGGCAATCAAAACTTGACACCAAATGTTAAGAAGCCTTGACGATTACAATACTTCAAATTTGTGATAAAGAACTTGTGCTTTTACAAAAATGTGGGAGTTACAAAATGATGTCAACCACGCTGAAACGAATTGAGTCAACATTAATATCTAGATCCCATACTTGAATAACTAGTTTACAAACATTGAAGTGAAGATGATTAAATTAAGGGCACATTATTAGTGCAAAATTTTGCACCCATATAAAACATGCTTATATCCATTGTTGATGCTATAGAATTTTAAGAGTTTTCAATAGTTTCTATATTACCTCAAGGCCTAAATCTAACTACATAGTTGCCTATTTGATGTCAAGTTAATTACTGTTGCTTATTCTTGCATATATTGGAGTAATCTCTTATCAACATATACAAATAAAAGTGGAGTGTAATGATGTCACACTGATGTGTAGATAGGGAAATTTGGTACATGTATTGTCACACTGTCTTTTTTATGTTTTTGTGCACTTGGCCTATTTGGGTACATTTGGCTATTTCGAACACTTTCCCATCACATTGGACCCCTCATAGCCTTGCTTCATCCAGATTTATTCATAAACACCTTAGATCTATTAGTTGTCTGCATTGGGATCCATCCAGTCATCTTTAGACGAGCTCTATCTTTGTTTTGAACCCTTTTTTGGACATGACCATAATTGGTGGTCCACGATTTTGCATTGACCATAATCACCGGTCCATGATTCTAGTCACTTGCCTTTTGTGGGTCCTTTTTTCCTATGTTGATTTCATGTGTCTTGATTGTTAGTTCTCACTACTTTTCTTGGTCAACCTATATGCAATTTTGCCTTTATGGAACTTATTTATACAAATATACCTTATGCCATTTCGTCATTTCCTTCCATCATCCAAATCTCTTACAAATTGAGTCTCTTATGCACATTACTCAAGTATTATCAAGAGATTTGCACATTTGTCAAGGAGCCTATGCATTGAACCTACATTGTTCTTACCATCTTTTCAGGGCTTGTGCCAATACACTGATACCAAAATGTGGTAATAACAAAACATATAGTTGCATTTTTGATTATTTAGGAAAGGAGATGGTCATTTCTCTCATTTGAGTTGGGAACACTCATGAAACACTAGAACTACATTGAGCCTTGATTATGAGTGTGTGAAATATGTAGTTGCAACCCTCATGGAACATGGGCTATTAACTTCACCCATTCTATATTCTTGCAACACTGTGGTGAATTAGGGTTACATAAAAAAATAAGATTCAGAGGATTGCACACAAAAATTCTATAAAGTAATCTATATTTCCAATCATCTATCCTTGTCGAAGCATCACATGAATTTCTAGACACAAAAGTGACAAATTTCCATAATTGTAGTAGTTTGCTATAATCTCCTAAAACTTGTCATAATCGACTGTACGGTTCAAACATGTGTTCATTAGTGGTGGTCAATTATGTTCATCTTCTAAACTGTAATAAATTTTTAGTATTTCAGTTTGACAAGTCCCAAACCCTATTTTTTAGTATCAAAAGTCACTTTCAGAACCTAGGAGTGTTTGTTTCAGTTATTTATCTCTTTCCATTACTATTATTGATTAATAGTTTCATTATACTTTCATCTCCTATTTCATTGCACTAGGGAAGGTTTGATTATTGTATTTAAATGTATTTGTGCGATCTCCTTAGTGTGCCCTTATTTTGTTGGATTGTGCACCCTAAACCACAATTCATTAATTTTTTTGGTGAACATGTTCAATCGATTAGTCAACCTTATGGTTTCCTTGTTCCTTCACCTCTTAGAGTCTAACTTAACCTTTTACATCCGATTTTCAGATCTTGGTTATACTCATTGATTTTATCTTTGATCATGTTTCCTAGTACACGTTCACCAAACATTTTGGTGAGCCTCTCCATTTTCTGAACATAGTAACCTTAGGGTTTCATGATGCATTTCCTCTTAGGGTTTGTTGTTGTGGATTCATTTAGTTCTGATTTATCTAGAGTTCGATTCATTATTGCAATATCATTAGCTCTAGCTTCTTTCATGTTTTTTATGTTATCCATGTTTACATATTATGCCATTTAAGAAAGCTAAATCTTCAATCCCTACTAGGTGAAGTGCTAGTTTGAGTAGTGCTACCATTGATTCAATTCAACTTCCTTTGCTTGGTTATAGTAATTGAAAGATAAAATGATTATTGTTAATGATATTCTCCCTTCTTCTATGCTTGATAATGCAAGTGGTACAAAAGTGAGTGATGAATATCCATATGTTGAACATGATTACAATTTTGATGATGATAATGCTATGTATGACAATGATGTAAATGATGATGTAGAACAAGAAATGATTAAAATACTTGCTTAATTTAAAAATTGATGAAACAAACCTAGTTAATTAGAAGAATTTTTGCTTACATTAAAAGAAACACAAAAGAAATATCTGGCTAAAAAACTATACTTGAGACTAGATGTGTTACTAATTGTCCTTTGAATGTTTCTAATTCCCCTATTAGAGGCTCTCCTTCTACATCAGGTTGTGATGCTAATGGCCTTACTAATACTTTTGTGCATCCACCTACTACTTCTATTACTACGTGCTTAACTGTTAACATGTATTGTGGTAGGTGTGGCAGACATGCTAGCTTAACCTTTTACTTAAATATGAGATAATTTTTGTACCTTAATATTGATAGTAGTGTCATCTTATGGAGTATCCTTAGCCTAAGTACAAAAAATATAGGAGGTTGTGTTTAGTAGTAGATCGTCATATTACACATTTTGTTCTTACACATTTTATTCCTTTTTCAAGGTTGTGGAGGTTACTTCCTCAATGTGGCTTGGTTATATATTTCCAATATTATCTTTGCGTGCAACCATCTTGTGTGGATCTTCTCTATTATGATCTTATTATTTTGAGTTATTTTTGTTATTATGATTTGGCTATTTATATTTGAGACATTTTGCCTCAATTCTTATTTATCTTTATAAGTAATTTCATTACAAGTGGTATCATAACTTTGATTTGGGAAATATTTTTTTCGCTACATTTTTTAGGGTCTAGATCGGTGTTGTTGAAGGATTAAAAAAATGTAACTTTTGATACATAATGATTTCAATTTTTTTTTCGCATGCACAATATTGGTTTAAGTTAAAAAATGGAGCTTTTCGTACCTTTGTACAATATAATATTCATTGGAATTTTCTTAGAAA
This sequence comes from Torreya grandis, assembly GCA_037957365.1. NCBI lineage: Eukaryota > Viridiplantae > Streptophyta > Pinopsida > Cupressales > Taxaceae > Torreya > Torreya grandis. Next base: position 350,247 of record JARHVA010003524.1, read on the forward strand.
GGGGATCACAAAAACATATATTTTTGTCAACCCTATTTTTAGGTTTTTGGTCTTTCAATTGTTTTGCACCCTAGTGAAATATAGTAGACATTAGATTCATCTCAATGAGATGATCACAATAGTATAATTCTCTAGTGACCCTATTTTTGAACCATGAACCCTAAAATATGTGCATGGTTAATCCACACTTTAGGAGCCGAGGCAAGGGTTATGGCATTCCTGGAAAAACACTTAACACAAAATATATGGAGTTTGAAATGAGAATCAATGGATCTTTTGTTCTAGGGTATTTTGCAATAAATCATAAATTCACCCAAATTGATTCCAATAATCAAAATATATAGTTTGAAATGGCCAATATAGGATATCTGGATAAAATTAATCAATAACTAGATGAGATCAAGAAGAGTTTAGATTAATTGTTTTCCTTGCAATAAAATCTGAAAAACTAGCTTCATTTCACCCATGCACAACCCAACCAAGGTGGATCTTCTGCCTAGTGCTTTCCAAATCCAAATATAGCATGACCCCTACCATCCACTGGTTCTAAATTGAGTACTCAAAACATGCTACCCAAAGTGGACATTCATAAGTTCTATGAAAAATATTCGATCACTTGGATCAACCAAATGGATATTTTTTTGATGTACATCAGATCCATGGTGGAGAAAAAGTCACAATGACATTTATATTTGTAACCTAAGCAAATCATTTGGTATCGATGGTTTTGTGCTCTAAAGAAAGAGACTCTTGCACTATTGCCATAGTGTGATGAAGAATCATTTTATCCATTTAGTAAAATTTAGTTAAAAAAGATTATTTATGGATTATATTCAATAATTATAAAATATATCCTTGCGTGTTTAGTCTATTTACCATATTTGATTCTATTATCATGGCCCACGAGTTGGAGGAATGAACATTGGCCAACAAAAGACAAGCCTTCACAAGCATTAGAGATTCATTCACTCAACCTACTATATTGACTCATCAACAAATCAAAGAGAAAATGACAAAAGGGTTATGTTTTAACTATCATATCAAATATAATCACATGCATAATGCACTGAAAAGAAGTTATTCTACATTGAAGGAACCAATGAAGAAGAAGAAGATGAATATGTAGAATTAGAGGGTGTTGATGAACATGATGATGAGACAATAGATACACAATCAACTATTTATTGCCATGCAATTTCGGGTATTATCAACCCATAAATCCTCAAGGTAATGGGTTTCCTAAAAAATAAAGGGTGACAATTACAGATTGACTTAGGAAGTACCCAAAACTTCATCAACAATAAGTTGGATAGTCACTTGAATTGTTTTATTATCCATCTCCAAATTTTTAGGTCATGATTTTAAATGGTGGTACAATTAGTTGTACAAGGAAATGTCATAGTATTAAACTTACCATAGGAAACTTCCTGCTAGATTGCCTTATGTTTGCCATTTTCATGGGCGACACATACATTTTGTAGGAGTCCAATGGCTCACTATCTTGAACATGATCGAGTTAATTTTCTAAGAGTTGTTCATGCATTTTAATTCAAAAGGAACAACATTCAAATTGCTTAAGCTAAGCACAAAGTTCGCACATTTGGATAGCTATCATTAGATGCTAAATATTCTTAAAAAGGGAACATATGGGTTTGTAGTTCAACATTTTTCATTAAAATCCCAACCAACAAAGGTGCCTACATTGCCAGATCTATAAGCAATTGTTGAGGGGCACTCAATAGTTTTTGGAGATATGCCTAAAGGACTACCAACCAAAGGGGATCATGATCATGTCATTTATTTGGTACCAAGGATCCAACCCTTCAACATGAAACCTTATAGGTACCCATATGTACAAAAGAGTGAGATTTAGAATATGGTACATGAAATGCTCGAGACTAGAATTATTTGGCATAGTTAGAGTGATTATTTCTCTCCAATGGTGATGGTGGATAATGATTATGAAACATGGCGCATGTGTCTAGACTATAGGGAGCTCAACAAATACACCATCAAAGATAAGTTTCAAACTCCAACAAATGACAATTTGTTAGATGAGTTACATGGTGTTGTATACTTTAATAAAATTTATCTTTGCTCAAGTTATTATCAAATTAGAATCAAAGATGAAGATATATATTAGACAATTTTCAAAACCTATAAAGGCCACTATGAATTTTTGGTGATGCCCTTTGGCCTCACAAATGCACCATCTACATTCTAGAGTTTAATGAATTATGTCTTTCAAAAATTTTTGCAAAAAAATGTCTTGGTATTTTTTAATGACATCTTAGTATACAACAAAACATTGGAGACACATTTTTAACATGGGAATCAGGGTTTGGATATCCTAGCACAACATCAAATTTACACTAAGCCTTCCAAGTGTGCTTTTGGAGTTAACGAGGTGGATTACATGGGTCACATTGTTTCCCATGAAGGCGTAAAGTTGTAACCTCATAAGATCAAGGCCATGGTTGAATGACAAGTGCCTTAAACCCTTAAGAACCTACACTTACAAGTTACTCTCTATGATTTGTTAAAAAATCATGGTAGCATAACAACATGATTCACATATTTATTAAATAAAGAATCCTTTCATTTGAATAAGGAAACCACCAAGGCATTTTAGAAGTTGAAGGAGGCCACATGCACCACTCTAGTTATAGATACCACCCCAAAAATTTCCATTTTTTTTTGATTGAGTGTGATGCTTTGAGGTATTGCATGGGGAAAATACTCATGCAAGAAAGATGATCTATTGATTTTGAGAGTCACAAACTCAAGGATAAGATTTTGCTAAAACCCATTTATGAGAAGGAAATGATGGCTATCCTTCATGTAGTTAAATAATGGAGACCTTATTTGGTGGGAAGACACTTTAAGGTGAAGACAAACCATGGTAGTATAAAATACTTTTTAAAACAAAGGTTATCATCAGAAGAATGATAAAATTGGGTCACAAAGATGCTGGGATATGACTTTGAGATCATATACAAAAAAGGAAATAAAAATGTAGTGGTTGATGCACTATATAGGATAGACGAGTCCATAGAAGCACTACTATGCACTATATCCATAAAGGTAGATTGGGTGGAAGAAGCAAAATTAGAATTAGCGAATGACACAGGTACATAGATGCTCATTCAGAAGATCCAAAAATATTTGAGTGTGTCAAACAAATTTTTATGAAAATAAAACACTCTCTGGTACAAGGATAAACTATACCTATGCAAGATCTCAACCCTTAAGCAAAGGTTCTTACAGAGCTACATGTTTTACCACTTAGTAGGCACTCAAGGTTATTCAAAACTTATAATAGAATCAAGCATGAATTATTTTATGAAGGGATCGGAGGGGAAATCTATTTTTTTGGTAGGATTCATGGTGTGTTAGAAAAATAAGGGTGAGATAATTAAGAGCTCAGGTCTTTTACAACCGTAACTATTCCTAGCTAGATGTGGGAGGTGGTGTGCATGGATTTCATCACAGGGTTGCCCAAGTATGAAGAGAAATATGTCATCATTATTGACATGGATAGACTCATAAATTATGACCATTTTTGTTACTTGTCATATCCTTTTGTAGTAAGTACAATATAATTTAATTTTATGAATATAATTCAAAAGCTATATAGGATCACAAAGATCATAGTAAATGACCATGTTTTTATATTTACCAATAATTTTTGGACTGATTTATTTTCCTGCTTGGGTACTTAGCTCATTCACATCTCATCATATAATCCCCAATATGATGGAAAAAATGAGGTGGTCAACAAGTGATTTGAGGATTATCTCTTATTTTTTGAATAAATAAGATAGATGGGCTCTATGGTTGCCACTAGTAGAATCATGGTTTAACACTTCTTTCTATCCCTCATCCAAAATGTCTCTATTCTTGGCATTTTATGAGCACCAAATACTATCCATCATATATTTTGTGAGGGTTCAACCAAAGGTTTAGTAAATTTAAGATCACATTCAACACTAGTATGAAGTACTCTTCATTCCAGAGATAAATTTTCAAAGGCACAAAACCAAATGAAGTAGTTAGATGACCCACACCTCATGGAAAGGCAATTTTTAAGTAGGAGATTGGGTTTTATGCAATTACCACCATACAATAAAATTTCATTGAAACAATATAAGGATAAAAATATTTCACCTAAGTATTACATGCCCTATCAATAATTTCATAAGAACAATAATGTAGCATACAAACTAGAGTTACCTGATTCAACAAAAAATCATCTAGTCTTCCATGTTTCCTACTTAAATAAGGTCATTGTAAAAAGTGTTTCAACCCAGACAAAGTTACCAAATCTTGATGAGGGGGTAATAACTATTTTATAACTCGATAAAATCCTCCAGACATGCATAAAGAAGTTTTAAACAAGGGTGATTATAGAGTACTTGATCAAGTGGAATAAACTACGCTTTGAGGATGCAACATGGTAGGATGAAGCACCCCAACATAAACACTTAGAGATTGTCAATGTTGAAGATTTTTTTTGTTTAAACAGGAGGGGCATGCTATGCCCTTAGTCTCTATCATGTAATGAGATATGTGTGGCTGACTTCTGGCTTGCTTAACCTTTTGCTTAGTCATATGATAATTTATATATATTTATATAGTTAGTAGTGTTGACATATGGAGTACCCATAACCTAAGTAGGGTATATAAAAGGCAATGTTTAATATTAGATCATATATTACACATTTCGTTCTTATTTCAAGGTTGAAGAGGTTTCCCCATCTAAGTGGTTCAATCATATATTTTTGGTATTCTAATATTCTTGCAATCATCTTATGTGGATTTACTATAACATTCCATTATTATTGCAAGTTAATGTTGTTACTATGATTTTTATATTTATATAAGATACATTACCTTGATTGTAATTTATCTCTATTAGTAATTTCATTACATTTTCTTAGGTTATTTAGACTATTCTTTCTTAGCCTACTACTTCTTTTGTGCCTCCTAATTTTACTAGACAATCTCTGCTTGCTCCTAATGCTACATCTTGTGGTCTTAGCCTTAGTTAAATTCTTTGAGTATCTATTGATACACATACTACTCATGCTGTGGCTCATACACATGTTCTTACATCTAAAGGATGCATTGATTCAACAATCCATTCAAGATATGCAAGTGAAAATTAAACAATTTTCAAAGGATCTCAAAGGTCTAGCCATGTGGTCATAGTTCATGATATATTAACCCATTGGCTTTTGAGGTTATAATCTACCCCCACCTACCAGTTTTATAGTGCCTAAATATGAAGTATATAAGAACCGGATTGATTCTTGACATCATATTTGATCCTTCTGTTCCTCATGTTTTGGTTTTGTACATGATAATTGGTTGATGACTAATATTTTCCCTAGAAATATCAACGACTATGCCTTGGATTGGTTTCATTCCCTACCATTGGGCTCCATGTGTTCTTTCAATGATTTGGTCGATACCTTCTTAGCTCAGATTTCTATTAATATTGGCCAAAATGTCACATTTTCACAAATTTTTCAACTCAAACATGGACCTAATGAGAAGGTTAGTGAGCATGTCCTTAAATTATAAACTATGCTTACAAAAATGTCTCAACAAATATCTAATATCGGGTTTCAAATTATTTTATCCAATAATTTTCTTTAACCTCTCAAAGACAAAGTAATGTATAGCATATACTAATATTTTTATGAGCTTTGCCATATGGTTTACAACTATGAGATCAAAATTTTAGAGATAAACATGATTAAATATGGGTCCAATGCCCTTACATCTAGAAACTCAAAATATTAAGGTAAATTAATAGTCAAAGCTAAGGTTAATAATACTCCAATTATGCAAGCTCAAAATGAGGCAAAAAATGTAGTAATGTGATATCACAACCACTTTCAAGGCTTTTTATTCCTCCTAGAAGTAATTTCTTGAATGCAACATGATATCTTTGCCTCCATAACATGAGTTGGATATATTTTGACCTTTGCCTAGAAATTATGATGAAAATTCATATTGTGAATACCATATATATTTAGGACATAATACCAATAGATGCTATACATTGAGATGTAAGGCATAGTATATGATTGATATTAATGTAATTTAAGTGGATGGCCATAATATTATAGTGAACGAATCAATAGATCCATCGAATAAAAATTTAAAAATATTTAATCCACTTCCAAATGATGATATTTCAAAGCAAGACAATTTTCACATGATAATACCTACTCAATGACCAATATTTACAATGCTTGTATCTTAGATGGGATTATAAGTATGGTTGTGGGTTAACAAATGCAAGGTCTACCTATCACATTCTAGACCATGAGATTCAGAGAGTTAATTCTCACAATGTCCACTATTTATACATGTTTTTATTGATTCACATCCTACAATTACACATGACATTATGGTAGACAATGATTTATGTAAAAAATTATGCTCAATATCATGCATTGACAATAAAGGTTACAATCAACAAGACTTAATTGGTACAACCATGGTGATTGAGAGTTATATCAGTCTCACATGGACACTTGTCAGAGGTATCACGCTACCTATCACTGTAGGTCCTAAAATTGTTTTAGTATGATTTTATGTATTATGGGATCATGAGACATATGATCTATTACCTAGATTACCATGGATAAAAAAAATGAGAGCTATCCCATCCAAATTACACCAATGTCTTAATTTGTGCATGCTTAGAAAGTATTTACCATTCACAACACACCTTATGAGTTACCCCTAAAAATTTAGTAAAAACATGAGGTATTAGCTAAAGTTCTTCCTAAACAACAAATCATATAACCTCAAGTCACATATTCTAGAGTTACACCTCCTCTAGTTATGGTCCCTACAATCATCACATCTCTAGTTCTTGTTAGCCAATTTTGGGTACCATAGGTGAGCCCATATAAAAAATTTCTAGTTAGCTCATTTTAACTTTGTTGATAGCCATCTAGGGTCTTCAAATAGCCTTTTAGGATGTTTTCCCTTTGTGTTTAGTATTGTTTAAGGTTATTTTGGAGAAGTTAAGGTAAAGTGGTTTCTAGGTTGTTTAAGCCTTCTAGTGCCTTTTCCTTGCACAAGTCATTAAGGTTAATAGGAAGGGGGATATTTTGTGAGTTCTTAACATATTTAATAGGTTCATTTGATGTCTTATAGGTTTTATGTTATATCCATGGTTAATAAGTAATTTTGAAACTTCTCTATATGCCACTAACATGTGTAAATTTGTCAAAGACCATTTTAAACCCTAAAAGGTGGAAATCACATAGCAATGTTATTTAAAATGACTTATGAGAAGTTTTATAACATGAGGTTGATAGACACATTTCATGATATGTCAGTTTCAAATAAAAAAGGTCAGTTATTGTAGTTTCAACATCAAAAGAAAGAAGTTAAATCACTTTTACGGATTCAGAGGACTCATATGTAGGTGGAAATAATTCAAAATATGTCTCTTCATCTTCCTCAGGTCAAATCCATGCTCAATAATCTTTCACAAGTCCAAAGAAGGAATAAAACACTTCCTTTCTTCCATCAAACTCTTGGAAAGCTCACAATGGATACTTTCAAATGTTCAGTATATATAGGAGAGAGATATGGAAGGAATATTTTTGGAAAAATATGGGGGTCCTTATTCCATTCAAATCCATGAACATAGTTTTTAGATTAATGGTTTCTCCTTTATGAACAATAATTAAGAAGGTAGGGTGGTCTAAAACCCTAAAAAAATCCCACTAGCTCAGTTTTACCATGGAAATGATGTTTTTAAGCTTGTTGGAAGCAAGAGTGAAGATGGGAAAGGATTTAGGATGTTTTTAAAATCCTTACATATGATCTTTCAACCTCACTTGGCATGTGTGGGCAACCTTGAGGCAATAAATCTCCATGCAATGCTAGGTTACAGACTTGAATGCAGGTGCTTGAGATTTAGAAAAGAATGAAACACATTTGGGAGTTGAATGCCAAGTTATAAATATAATTTAAAACTTAATAAAACTCTCTAAAATCACCAAAGGACTTCTCAATTCCCATGAAGTCCAATAACCTCTATAACATTGATGCTTAGATCAACATTGTAGGCAAAAAAGTGTCAATAAACTTCATGTTTTGGAATGTATAGGTTGTCAAAAGTGTACCTTGAATAAACATAAAACTATATAATGTGATATTAGTGGATTTAATTCAAGAAAATGGAGGAAATAATATCTATTTGGTGAAAAGTTGCAGACCTATGCCAAAACATTACTCAGGGTTTTAGTGAGTATTGGACTGTAGCATGAGGAAAGAGTATTTGTTTAACATTGAATAAGATATGTTATAGCATAATATATGTTTAAAGGGTAATCAATGATATGTTTCAATTTTAACATCCCTTGGATAATTAATAAGACCTCATCAAGAGTTTCACTCTCCAAGTATGACTGCTATTGATCCCAAAACACAAACCTACAGGTCTGTTTTGTAAAAGGACACTAAAAGCATGAATCTTGTCAAATGTCTTAAATATATGAGTTATATTTGGTGAATGGAGTGAAACTATAAGAATTTATTATGGTAATTTTAGTATTTGAAATATGGAGAGAACATCAAAAGATAGTGGCCAGGGTAAAAAATAAGGGAGGTGGCTAAAACCCTAAAGCCTGATGAATTAATTTCAAAAGTGTTTTGAGAAACCTTCAAAGGTAATTGATATTGGAAGAGAATATAAAATATAAAATATCAAATAATATGTTATAATATACTAAAAAATCATAATAAAATTATAAAAGTGCTTAAAGGAAAGAAAATGTAGACCTACAAGTCTACAGACATATAGGCCTAGTTTCTCATCCATGTAGAGATAAACATTGCATTGATAGTGAGGTGTGAAGGCCTAAAAATCATGATTATTGTTGTGAAATATCATAAATATGTTTTTATGGTCATAATTAATTAAAAATTAGTAACAAAGAGCTCAGAGTGATGAAATGCATACCTACAGGTCTGTAGACTTGTAGGTCTCCATTTACAAGCATGAGAGATAAACCTTGTACAATAAACAAGCATGAAAGATGTAAAAGAGGATTAATACCATGGGGAGATGATAATTTTTTTATGAAATATGGAAACCAATTAAAATAAACCTTTTTTTTCACCTCTATAAACATCAAGACTGGTTAAGACATACAAACCCTCCTAATTGCTCCTTTTGGGAACTTATTTGCAAGAACACAAGAAATTATGCAAGATTTAAATTAAATGGATGATTTTGGATTGTTATAGGATGTGTATGGAGGAAATTATATATAATTATTTTAGGTTTATAATATTATAGGATGATCCAAAGGAACAAGAACACCTCAACTGCCTACACAATCTTTTTTACACATAGGCTGCTCCCTTTTGGATTGTTTGGAGGGTACAAAGGATTGACAAAGGAAGAATAAAACTTGGAGGGATTTATTAACTATGTTAATAACAAAAAAAAGTATTATTTTTCATTTAAACACTCATTATTTCATAAAATTTATTTTTGTAAGCCTTCGGCCTCCTCAGGCCTGTGCATGTGTAAACTAGGGATATAAAGAGAAAAACTTGCATAACTTGAGTTATATACACTAGAATGATTTTAAACTTGGAAAAAATACTTAAATTAATATAAGATAAAATATTTTTAATGTTTTGGAGTGGTAATGTACATCCTTGTATAGTTAATTAGCAAAAATGGAGAGAGAGAAAAGAGGTCTACCTTGAGAGTTAGGTCATAAAACTTTGGATGAAGATGTAAGGGGATAATGGGTGAAAAAATATACCTTTTTATTCCCTTTAATTTCTTTTAATATCTCAAACCAAGGATATTTTCACTAAAATAAGGTTACAAGAAATAACCTTGCCCAAAGAGAAAACACATGAATGGTGAGAGAGATTACAGAAAAGGTGTGTAAAGATGATTTTATTGGGGTATTTAATAGATGTATAATGAAATTAAACTAGTTTTAATCCATGAATGTGACTTGTCAATCCATAATGATCTCAAATGGGCAGTTTTAAAGCAAATGGATGAGTCACCAAGGCAATAAAGTAACTCCACACCACTTTGAGAGGAATGTCATCAAAGCAAGCATACACATGTTGATGAGAATATTCATAACTGACTATTTTTAGTATTATTTATTGTAACCCATTTTATCAAGATATGACACTTTTCATTGATCTTCTTACATCTCTTTCTCTCTCTCCTCACTTCTCCTATATACGTAGCCTTGAATGGATTGTTATGGATCCTCCACCAGAGTATGGAGAAGCTTTGCTTATTTGTATGCTTGTGATCAATAAGACTACAAATTTTACCTCCTTATATGATTTTAATTAGTTTTTACGTATCGATAGTTGATCTTATTAAGTGATTTACTTAGTCTTCCTTGACATTTCATACTTTAACACCTATATGCAGTTTGAAACCTTCTCTTTCAAGTCATGTGAAATGTTCAAGTGAAGTGTAATGGTTGAGTGTGTTTTCCTATTCATTAGTGTCATTTTAGACCTCTCGATTAGTCTGCCTATCCTAAACATGTATCAAAACCTCCACATTAAAATGCCAATGTAAGAGATTCAGATTGGGAGTAGTGTATGTTGAGATTAGTTTCATGGTCTACATGTGTACATGTAGTTGGTTGGTAGTGATAAATTAGTTTGGTGCTTCACCTCCTTTAGGATTTATAACAACACTCTTTTCCCTCTTCTCATTAATTGAATAGTTTAGTAGTATCTTGGGTGAAGCATCAAGGGATATAGCCCAAATCTAGAGGTTTATTCCACTTAGATATCACCCAAAACTTAGGACTAAACCCATTATATAACTCAAGTGAGAGGGATTGAAGACACCATCTCAAAAGTGAAAATTTAAGTTATAATATTCTTAGCACGCTCGATGGGACAAGATATTTCATCCATTAAAGAGTGATTGGTGTGATATTCAATGCATACCTTTAGATGCATGAACACAAGCATGAATGGTGATTCTGAGCATAATTAATTAGTTTTAGCAGCTCATGTATGCTTATAATCAAGTGATCTTTTTATTTGTCTTTCTCATGGGGTCCCATGGCTGAATTTTGAGTAGACTTATATTTTACCCAGGTTGATGAGCATTATCAACAACATATTGGTTCTTATTAGCAACTTAATGAACCATGTCAATGCTTGTTGATCCATACTAGCCCTACAATGACCCTACTTCCCCTCCATATGACCCTAACTATCATTGTGACTAACCTTGCCACCAAGATTAATATCTTCCGTCCTTTCCTCATCAACCTTACCAAGCTTGTCAGCCTTCATATCAATCCTATCAATATTTCCATTAGTAGGAATTAAGAGCTAAGGATGAGTGCATAGCAATTCAAATCCAAGATAAAAATAAACAAGATTATCAGTTGCTCATGAAGATGAATAAGAATGAAATGGTGATGAAAAAGATAGATGAAAATGTAAAATTTGGTCGAGTTATCCTTAGTCACCTAATTCAAAAGATTAGGGACTCATGATAGTTTACAAGGAGTGAGTGAGCAGCCTTTGAGATGGGAAACAAACATGTCCTAACTAATGAAAGGCTAGAAATTAGAGATTTGAACCAATGTATGGAGGATAGATTATTAAGATGGAAAGATCAAGAATTGATGTTTCTTCATCCTCAATCACCCTCTCCAATCCTAAATAAGTCCTCTAGTGTTCGTAATTTTATCAAACTTGTAATAAGCCATTAAAAAAGGATTAATTCTATGAAGGCTTCATTCATTATTCCCAAAGCTCAACCTACTCTCCCTCATGAACCTTCTCCTATGCCATTATAAAATCATAAATTTGATGAGTTTCAAAGGCAACTTGTAAGCTTCTCTAATCCTTATTTCACCCCTCAAGTTGCAATACACCATTAAGAAGAGGCTCCTAAACCTAAGACCCCAAGTTGGAATTAAGTAGTTGAGTCATGGGGAAATAAAGATGATCCATTCCTAGATCAATAATTTGAATCCAAAAAGGAACTTGTGCCTATTAAAACATCATCCACCTCTCCTCAAGAGCCCCAAACCTTCCCATCATGGAATTTTATCCAAAAGGGAATCCAAAACAAGAGAGAGATACCAAGATTCAAGCCAATTTATGAACCTATTCAAATCCTACCCCTCCCTCCTCAAGAACATAAAACTTTCCCATCATGGAAGTCAATTAAAGAAAGATTTTAAATGAAGAAGGAAGTTTATGTTTGGAAATCCTAAGATCAAAGGATATCAAGGTTTGAGGGATGGGTTAGTGAATGGATAGAGAAGAAGGATAAGTTTATTGATCATGGGAGTTCAAATCTTATTCATGAGGTTGAACAACCAATTATTAAGGAATAACATGTTATCTTGGAGGATAATAAAGGTCAAGTTACAACTGTAAGTGATAAAAATGATGGCTATAAAGAAGACTCTTCAAGTGAATATGAAGAACTCATCATTGACACTCCTCTTGGTAAAGAAAAGAACAAATCAGTCTTTGGAGATGAAGGGAGAAATGATATTCATCATGTAGTAGTAGAATTTAAGGGAGATAACATTATTAAAGATGAGCATATCCCAATTGAGGTGGAAATGACAATATGACAACCAACTAGTCATCTCATTGAGACCATTAATGATCAAGAATAGTAGTTCTTGGAGCCTCTTGATGAATTGGATCATCTAGATGCAATTGAGATGCATTTGGATACCTTATAAGATGCCTCAATCATCCTAGAAGAGGTAAAAGTATGTTTTAAACTCTTTCCTTTGGTTGAAAGTGTTGGTTTTCCTTCTTGTTGCAAAGAAGTGTTAGTTGCTTTGATAATGGATAAATCTCAAGGGAATGTTTGCATAGAGTCTTAATAAAAATGTTTCAACTGGTCTTGAGATAGAAGATCTCCTAATTGAGCAAGATGAGGTCTTGAACATGCTTAAAATATACTATAATAAGTATGAACCAATCACCTTTGAAGAACAAATTATAGTTGAAAATGAAGTTATAGTTCTCCCAACCAATCACCATGAAGTTCAGAATCACATGACAACAACTAGAAAGGTGATGGAGACACATCATCAAGAGGATAATCATATGCATCATGCCTTCTCAAACCAACATGAAGAGTTTCAAGATGATATGTGCCAATAATATTTAGATAATTACAATGAGTTTGAGGCTCTTCAATTGCCTATATATCTTGTTGGGCAAGTTAAAGACATTTGTGAATCTGTTATCTTACTTGAAGAGCAATGTGGAAGTTATTAAGAAGATATTCAAGATAAGGTACACGATTTCATAGAACCTATAGAAGCCAAAGTTCATGCCCATAGGAGTCAAGATGTAGTCATGATTGAAGTAAGTTAAAACATCAAGAGGCATCATGAGAAGGTTTTTGAGCCACAAGATGAATATGTTTTTATTATAAAAATGTTTGCTATCGATGATTCACTTGAGAGCATGCCAAGTGAGTTGGCAAGCAAGAAGACTACTCCAACAAGCATCATGGATAAAGGGAAGCTTGATCTAGATCATTATTCATCTCATGGAAGAAGAGTTTGTAACAATTTTCCTTTTGATCCAGGAGGAAAATGTCTAAAGGTTAGTTGTTTCAGTAGTTTTTTATTTTGTTTTCCCTAAGTGTTTTATAGTACAAGTGTGTGTGTGTGTGTGTTAATTTAGTGTGTTTGATTTTTATTTAGTTATCTTGGTGAGGTAGTCAGTGGTTTTAGATATTTTAAGGCATGTACAGTCAAGTGTCAAGGTTAATTCAAGTTTGAGATTGAGTGAGAGATGACCCCATGCCCAATAGATGGACTAGGCAACTGGTCTAATGAGCATAACAGGCGTGTAATCCCAGGAGGTCACCAAATATGTTAGCCAATTTTTGCTACCATAGGTGAGTCTCATCAAAAAATTACTAGCTATGTCATTTTAACTTTTTTGATAGCCATCTAGGGTATTTAAATATCCTTTTAGGATGGTTTCCCTTTGTGCGTAGTATTATTTAAGGTTCTTTTAGAGAAGTTAAGGTAAAGTGGTTTCTAGGTTGTTTAAGTCTTCTAGTGCCTTTACCTTGCACAAGTCATTAAGGATAATAATAAGGGGGTATTTTTTGAGTTATTAACATATTTAAGAGTGTCCTTTTATGTCTTATAGGTTTTATGTTACATCCAAGGTCAATAAGTCATTTTGAAACTTCTCTATATGCCAGTAACATGTGTAAATTTGTCAAAGACCATTTTAAATCATAAAAGGTGGAAATCACGTAAAAATGTTATTTAAAATGACTTATGAGAAGTTTTATAATGTGAGGTTGGTAGAAACATTTCATGATATGTAAGTTTTAAATTAAAAAAATGGGCAATTATTACAATTTTAATACCAAAAAAAGGAAGTTCAGTCACTTGTATAGATTTTGAGGACTCATATGCAGGTGTAAATGCTTCAAAAGGTGTCTCTTAATCTTCCCCATGTCAAATACATTCTCATAAGCTTTCAAAGGTCTAAATAAGGTAGAAAACACTTCCTTTATTCAATCAACATCTTGGCAAGCTCACAATGGCTACTTTCAAATGCTTAGTCCATACAGGAGAGAGAGAGTTGGAAGGAATGATATTAGAAAAATATGATGGTCCTCATGCCCTTCTATGTATATATTTATCAGATTAATGTCTCCTCTTTTATGAACAAACATTAAGAAGGTAGGGTGGTATAAAACCCTACAAAAACCCCACTAGCTTAGTTTTATCATGGAAATGGTGTTTTGAGGCTCACTGGAAGAATAAATATAGATGGAAAGGGATTTAAGAGGTCTATACAACCATTCCATATGATCCTTCATCCTCACTTGGCACATGTGGGCAACCTTGAGACAAGAAATCTCTATGTAACGCTAGGTTGTAGACTTGAATACAAGTACTTGAGGTTTAAAAAATAATGAAACACATTTAGGAGTTAAATGGTATGTTATCAGGCTCATTTAAACCTTCAAAAAACTCTCCAAAATAACCAAAGGACCTCTGAATGGCCATAAAGTCTAATAACCTCTATAACATTGATGCTTAGATCAATGTTATAGGCATAAAAGTGTCAAGAAATTTCATGTTTTGGCACATACAGGTGGTTATAAGTGTAACTTGAGTAAAAATAACACTAAATAAGGTGATAGGATTGGTTTAAATTCAATAAAATGGAGGAAATAATATCTATTTGGTGAAAAGTTGCAGACCTATGCCAAAACATCACTCAGGGTTTTAGTGAATATTGGACTATAACATGAGGAAACAATATTTGTTTAAGATTGAACAAGATAGGTTCTAGCCTAAGATATGTTTATATGTTCATGAAGGATATGTTTCAATTTTAAATTCCCTTAGATAATGAATAAGACCTCATTAAGAGTTTCATTCTCCAAGTATGACTACTGCTGATCCCAAACACAGTCCTACATGTCTATTTTGAAAAAGGACATTGAAAGCATGAATCTTGTCAAATGTTTTAAATATATGGGGTTTGGTTTGTGAATTAAGGGACCATATAATAATTTATTATGGTAATTTGATAGGGTCAAAAACAAGGGAGGTGGCTAAAACCCTAGAGCCTGAGTAAACTAATTTCCAAAGTGTTTCAGGAAACCTCCAAACATCATTAATATTGGAAGATAATTTAAAATATAAAATAATATGTTATAAGGTATTTAAAAATCATAATCACATTACAAAAGTGTTTAAAGGAAAGAAAATGCATACTTATAGGTCTGCAGATCTGGAGGACTACTTTCTCATCCAAGTAGAGAAAAATATTGCATTACTAGTGAGGTGTGAAGGCCTAAACCTCATGAATATTGTTGTGAAATATTAGAGAGATTTTTTTAGGGTCATAATTTATAAATAATTAGTCACAAATATCTTAGAGTGATTAAAATGTAGACCTATATGTTTGTAGACTTGTAGGTCTCCATTTGCAAGCATGAGAGGCAAACCCTGTACAAACAACAAGGATGAAAGATAAAAATGAGGATCAATCCCATGGTAATATGATATAAAATTGATTCAAGATGGAAACAGGTAAACCAATGAAAATCAACCTTCTCTTGCACCTCTATAAACATCAAGACTAGTTAAGACATATAAAGCCTCTTAATTGCTCCTTTTAGGAACTTATTTACAAGAACACAAGAAATGATGCAAGGTTTACATTTAATGGATGATTTTGGATTATTAGAGGAGGTGTATTGAGGACATGATATACCATTATGTTAGGTTGAGATTATTATAGGATGATCTAAAGGAACAAGTTCTACTTACAACTGCCTACACAATCCTTTTTACTCCCTTTTGGCTTGTTTGGAGGGTACATAGGATTGAAAAAGGAAAGATAACATTTGGAGGGGTTTAATAATTATGGGGAAGTACCCACACAAGTATTATTTTTCCTTGAAACACTCCTAAGATCAAAAAATGGATTTTTGTAAGCCCTTGGCCTCCTTAGGCATGTGCATGTGCAAACTAGGGCTAGAAAGAGAAAAACTTATAGAACTTGAGTTCTATCCATTGGAATGATTTGAAACTTGGAAAACATACCTAAATTAATATAACATAAATTATTTTGATTGTTTTGGATTGGTACCATATGGAATTTTATGGTCTCCACCATTAAGGGCTTGCATTAGGCCTAATTATTAAAAATGGAGAAAGAGAAAAGAGGTCTACCTCGACATTTAGGTCATGAAACTTTGGGTGAAGATGTGAGGGGATAACGGGTGCCAATATATACCTTTTTTTTTACCTGTAATTGATTTGAATCTATCAAACCAAGGATATTTTCACTAAAATAGGGTTACAAGGAATATGCTTGCCTAGAGAGAAAACATGTGAATGGTGAGAGAGATTATAGAAAAAGTATGTAAAGATGATTGGATTGGGGTATTTAATAGATGTCTAATGAAAATAAATAATTTGGACTCCATGAATATGACTTGTCAACCCATAATGATCTCAAGATATGACACTTGTCATTGATATTACTACACTTATTTCTCTCTCCTTCTCACATTCTCCCATATATACAACCTTGAATGGCTTGTTATGGATCCTCCACCTGAGTATGGTGAAGCCCTACTCATTTGTATACCTTTGATTAATAATATTACTAGTTTTAACTCCTTTTATGATTGTACTGAGTGTGTATGTGTGGATAGTTGATCTTATTAAGTGATTTGCTTAGTATTCCTTGACATGTTGTCCTATTATAACACCTATATGTAGTTTTAAAGCTCACTTGAAAGTCATGTGAAGTGTTTAAGTGAAGCGTAAGGGTTGAGTATGTTTGACTATTCATTAGTTCCATTTTATACCTCTTGATTAGTCCTCCTAGCCTAAACATGTATCAAAACCTCCACATTAAAATGCTAATGTAAGAGATTTAGATTGGGAGTAGTGTATGGTTAGATTAGTTTCATGGTCTACATGTGCACATGTAGTTGGTTGGTAGTAATTAATTAGTTTGGTGCATAACCTCATTTAGGATTTATAATAACTCTTTTTTCTCTTTTCTAAGAAACTAAATAGCTTATTAGTAGCTTGAGTGAAGCATCAAGGGAGCTAGCCCAAATCTAGAGGTTTAGTCCACTTAGAGGTCACCCACAACCTAGGACTAACCTCATTATATAAATCAAGTGAGAGGGCTTGAAGACACCCTATCAAGGGTGAAAATTTGAACTATAACAATTCCATCTCCTAAAGTTATAGTTCCTACAAATACAACTCTTAGAGTTACTATTATTACAATGACATAACCTAGAGTTAAAATACATACTCATCCATGTCATAATATCTTTTTCTACAACTTATTGTATATGTTCATAATAAAACATCTATAAAGAGTTAAACTATAGAATAAGACATTTGAACTAATACAAGTGCTTATTTACAAGAGAATAATGCAGCTCCTTTAGTCTATTCCCATGATGACTTTCTTAGTGATGATGTTTTGGGTTTCTATAAAAATCATGATAATAATTTTAATACTTATAGTGACACATTTGACTCCCCACATTCATGGTCCCCTCTTTATAGATATTTAGACATGAATATTTATTAGACTTGATAACCTCTCTCATACACTTCAATGATATAATATTCTGTACACAACTTATTTTTATCCTTTATTCTATATGTTGTACATTTAATGTGCCTTCTTTCCTTGAGATTGTGCCTTGATTCATACTTATTATAGGTTCAACAACAACCTTCTTGCCTTGGTTTGCATTAAATTTCTTCTATCTCCTTGGTTTATGTTACTTGTTATGTTTCTATGGCCCTTGGATCTTTGATTGTCGATCCCATTCCAAACACTTGCATGGAATTTTTAATGATAAAAACACACACACATACACATTCACACACATTCACATGCATGCACACACACATGCACGCATGCACACACACACACACACACGTGCACACACACACACACACACACACACACACACACACACACACACACACACACACACACACACACACACACACACACACACACACACACACACACACACACACACACACACCAAAGACATTTTTTCTTAAAATGGATTGAGTTTTGATGGAAGTTGTAGGTTAGTAGGAATCCTCCTCTTCTTTATTATTATTTATTTTACCCCTTGCTTACATTTCTTCCTCTTGTTTGTGCCCTTTAGATTATGTCTTGATTGACTTAGCTATATTTTCTTATTCTTTCTTGCTCCTTTTTGATTCCTCCTTTATTGGTCCTTTATTTTAGAAAAATCATATAAAAATGAAAAAACATGGAAAAACATATAAATAAAATTTTTATTTTCCTTTATACTTGTTAATTACATAGTGACACATTGATACATATATAGTGCTTATCTCCATATGCTATAGGTTTACATATCTATTGTTATGCTTGTGCTAAACATGGTATTTTATGAGATGGACATATGATATAAATGTTACATATGATGATGTATTTACATATGCTTTATGGTGTTATTACACCTACACTTGGGAATATTCTCACTTTGGGTGCATGCCTACACTAGGGGCATATTTTCAATGGGTTTCAAGTTTTATTATTCATACTTTCCATTTTTCAAATAGAGTTTTATATTGTTGATTATACATATATTTATATAGATTACATCTTGTGTACTACATGATATGGATACATTATGTGTTCTCTTGCATACCATATTATTGATTGTTTTCTTGCATATGTGTACTTGTACTTGTGTGTGTTTCTTGTCATGCCTTGTCCAATATTATTTGTAGAGGATACTTTATTTGGAATGTCAATACCATTGATTGATTGTGGGTCACATTTATTTCTCGATGGTTAAAAATATCATGTGTGGTTACAAGATTGTATGTGATTGCATTGGCTATACTATGTGATATCATATGATTGATACCATGATATAAATCATGCATGTTACTATTTATGGTATACTATGCTTATTACCTATGGTGCTATGGCATCTCCCTCTTAGGGTTACACTGAGCCATATCACTTTTTTAGTTTTGTGGATATATCACGGTATATCATTTATCCCTCTCCTTCTTGAGATTGTGATCTATATGTTGCCACCAGGGGAATCATACCCACACATTATCCATGAGCATCATTCATCCTATCTTACATATATGGAGTTTAGAACACTCATGTTCCTATTGATCATACATTGCTTATATTAAGAAATTAATTTGTGATCCATACATCTAGTTACATGCTTCATATCGTTTGCCCCTCTTCACTTGGTACTATCAGAGCATATTAGTTACCCATCCCACACACACACACACACACACACACACACACACACACACACACACACACACACACATTTGGATTTTTACTATTTTTGGTGGGATCCTTACCCTATATGATTTTTTATATAGCTCCAACTGCTTTGGGAGATAATCGAGGGCCCAGATCTCCAAGTGACCATCTATCACAAGTACCAAAATGACCAATAATGACCATAACTAGCTTGAGAATACTAATGAATGGCCATAATCAGACCAAGAATACCATTAATGGCCATAATTAGCCCTAGAATACCAATGATCAACCATAAATGACATCCAATACCATACTGAGATTTAAACCTGGGTAGTGCTTGTAGCAACCAAGTCACTTTACCAACTCACCCACATCTCATCGGTGTGGATCACATATTATTATTGAGCCTTACATGTTGATATATTTCTATAGTTACATGTGTTATAAATGTAATTTCAATTATTATAACAATTAAGCTTACTTTTTATATTAAACATGATATATTTAATCATTTATTTTGAGATGAGTTATTTGTATGGCTATTCCTCACATCAAAAGGGGGCATCTATCTACCATTCTACCACCTGATTTATAGATTTATAGAGTTGCCAAAGATATTAATAGAGTCACTAGAGATATGACTAAGATGTTTACTTCCTTGATCAAGAAGTAGATAATTACCTATACTCTATTGAATCCTAGTTTCCAATTGTAGTTTTTAGTTCCAATACTATGCTTACCAAAGATACAAGGTGGTTCACATACCACTGGGTTTATTAGTTCCTATGTAAATTTTCCCTAATTTTACTAATTTAATTTTATTACATTCACACTGATTTAGTAGGACATTAATCTACTTGCACATATTTTTGTTTGCTTATAGGTACACCTAATATACTTGCACATGTAAGGCTAATTTTGGTATAATCCATATGATCACTATGTATTTTTATGTTTTCATGTACTTGGCATGTTTTTTTGTTCATTTTGATCTTTTAGACACTTTCACCTCACATTGGACCCATTATAGCCTTTCATCATCATCATTTCCTCTTAAAAATCTCACATCTCTTAGTTGTATGCAACAAGATCCATCTAGTCATCCTCACGGTACCTTGATCTCTAGTTTGAGCCCTTTTCTAAACATGAACATAATTTATGGTCCTCAATTATGGCATGATCATTATTGATGTTCCACAATTTCAGCATAACCATAATTGGTGGTGGTCGATTATGGTCGCTTACCTTTTGTGGGTTATTTTTCTTGTGCTAGTGCCTTGATTATGAGTTCTCACTATGTTTCATGTTCAACCTATGCGTGAATTTATATTTAAAGAACTTGTATATACAAATTTACCCTAAGCCATTTCATCATATTGTTGTACCATATAAATATCTTACATTCCAAGTCTCTTACACACATTGATTAAGTTTAATCAAGATTTATACATATTGCTCAAGGAGCCTAACATTGAACCTACACTTTCCTCATCATCTATTCAAGTCTTATGATAATACACTCGTACAAAAATAAGGAAATAAAGAAACATATAGTTGCATTTTATTATTTACAATAAGTGGTGAATTCATTTCTATACACGTGAGCTAGGATGACCAACATAACAATTCTATTTCTCTCTATAGATTATGACATAAACAAGAGATAAAAATAGAGCCCATGTATACTCAAAGACAATGATGTATGCATGAAAATAGTAGATCTAGTAGAGCGTAATACACACTTAATATCAAGGGGTATAAGGTTTAAAGCATATGCCTGAATATGGGATATGGGTTCTAACTAGATCCCAAGGTAAAATCAATAATGCAAAGCAATGGTTGAAATAAAAGGGTATCAAGGATATAATAAGGAACCCACATGCAAGGAATTGATGAACAAGGTTAACCTAGATCTAAGATATAAAATAATACTAAGGTAGATAAGATATCAATTATATCAGGGTAAGTTGTAATGTAGTCTAATAAAATTTAGCCTTGATTAGGTTATAAACTATAGTCATAGTGGCAAGCCTAAGCACCCTATAATACACTAGATTATTCAACATAAATGTAACCTATGGAAGGATAGCAACATACATGTTACTCTAACAATGAACACAACATATCTATCTACTAAGTAAACAAAAGCAAATATAATAGGGATAAAGATACTTACCTTGGATTGACTTGTCGACACACCAATCATACCTTTTGATTTAGTATCACTTTGTAAGAAATGTTGTAGGTGAAGACCTCACATGGATAGGATGAAGAGATAGATGTCCCTAGTTAAGAAACCCAAAGACCAGGGGGCACCTCCTTGGTTCAAATACTCATATTGAGCTTTAAAGACTTTAAACAAAACTTGATATCCACAAGAAAAATACTTATCTTCTATAAATCCTCCATTTACTACTTAATGGAAATAAATACAAGTGAAAGCAATGAATATGAGTGTTATGTGTGTTGGGAATGATATTTATGACCCATATATTTGGATCCAAACCCATAAATCAACTTTTATTCTAATAATATGATATCAATTCATATCAATATAATAAAATAGTATTGGCTGACCCAATACTATAACGATAGTCATGATACAATACAAAAGACATTAGTAGAGTTATAATTATACTAATACAATACATGGATAAACAAGAAATAAACTGTATCACCCTAGTCGTTACAATTGGATATATAGGGTGGCTAGCATAACTGTGTAAAATGAGACATATAAGGAAGAAGGAAAGAGACTTTGAGGAGGCCACACTGATATTAATGAAGGTATGAAAAAATATTATGTAAAAATCCCTTGTAAAATACCATGAGCCATACCCAACCCTTTCATAGTGTAATCCTTAGGATGTGCAATAAATAAGATTGATGTGTTGATGAGTTCTACCATTGGGATTTATAGTAAAATAATAAAGATGAAAAATAGTGGTGTAAACATATGCCCCACGTGAATCTCATCACATGTCACAATAATGTAACACAAGATGGTGTTTTGGAAAATATACATAGCAACCCAAAAGCATAAATGGAAATGCTATAAGAATGAAAGTAAGGATGAAAGTGAATAAAAGTAAAATAATATAAATATGTACCTTAACTTACCTTGATAATTATAGATATGACACTATATGTGATGTAGATGAAATGTGCCAATCTAGAAGTATGATGAGCTTGCCTAAAAAATAAGAAAAAAATCCAATTCTCTAGAATTTTTTCTATTAGTACCATAAAATTTATTACTTTTATAGGATCCTAGAACTTATTTTAGTTCATCCAAAAGAGATATGAAAACAAATATATAATAAAAATATGAAATATAAAGGTAAATATCAATATATTTTGAATTTTGGATTAGAAGGCATTAACAGGATAAATGGTAAATCATTTAGTCATTTGCTATTTTTAGAAACTTAAAACTCTAGATAACCATTTTTGGCATGATGAGAGATGATGATTAGAGGATGATGAGGCAGATGTGTAGGAGGTATATAATGAGGTGCCCCAAGATCCATGTAGGTAGGTGATACATTTAATATTAGGTTTGGTAGATATAATACACTTAGGAAATATAAATGTAGGGGAAAACCCATGTAGTGTAATGTACCCCAACAAGCATCAAAATATGGAGAACATCTTGACAGATAATGGGTAGGAGGTAGAACACCAAATTTTATGCCTTAGGTATTCATGCGGGCCTTATGAATAAATTAATACCAAAAAATAACTATGTTGGCCATGCTGATGTAGTTGTGAGTTAAAAAATCAAAATCTTGGCTGATACCATGGGAAGAGGCCAATATAGTTATGATGCAAAAAAATGATGTATTGGTCAATACCATAGTAAGTATTTGATACAATATAAATTCTCATGAATTTTTTGATAAAATATAAATTTGGTCGATGTAGTTGAAGGCAAAATCTAAGGCCAATACCATACATGTATAGATGATACATTTGGAAAGCATATAAAATGACTGATACAATATATAACTAGCTGATGTAGTAGGGAAAGATATATATGGCTGATACCATATGGGTATGACTGATACAATAGGATGAGAATTGCCTAGTTGATACAATATCAATTAAAATGATCCTTGTAATAACTTAAAAATAAGATCACTGATATAGTAGGAAATAAGAACCATGTATACTATTTTTATATTTTGAGCTAAATTTTAGAGTTGATTTCATATTTTTGATTAATTACTAACTAGGTTCCATTATTTGAAATTTTGTAGAGGTGACCATGATCTTGGAGGACTGTGTAAGTGATATGGATACTTGATTTATTGGATAGACTATCAAACATGGATAGAGCTCATTTGACCAACCTAAGATTTAGAGGTGCTATGAATATGTACCATGTTCATTTGAGTGCTGATTTGGAAGTTATGTTCCTAGAGAGGTAATAGAGTATCACAAACATGTTTAGGTAGGAGTTGGATGGGGAAAAAGTGGAGGTCACCATCACATTGGTAAACATGCATGACATATAGGGTTTGTATTTTACGGGAAAACCTATATTGTGTGATGCACCTGAACCCATTATAGAACATTAAAAGCTAGCAAAATGGGCCATAAAATCTGATTGATATGATCAATTTAAGATGATTGTTAGAATCTTAGTGTCTGCATCTTAAACATTTTGGATGTTTAGAAGGACATTATTTTCTTGATGATTATGTGTGTGTTATGCCAAATGTAAGATGGTGTGATGCTTCTGTATAACATAGGTTTATGATGGTTTAAATTGGAGTATAACACTATGCATGGCATAGTAACATGTATATGAGTACAACCAATGGATTAATTTTATGGCATAGTGAGCAAGGGTTAGCAGAATATGGGTCCCATTACATTTTTTTTCATGTTGTATCTCTTAGTAATTCTTGATGTTTTAGCCCTTGAGACACCATGAAAGAATGAGGACCACTTGCCTTGGGTGAGGATATGGGGGAAGGACGATAAGGTGTGACAAATTAGTACACATCCAATGTTGGAGATTATGAGGTAGGATCATATCATGTGGATGCCTTATCAAGGGACTTTAGATTCATGGGTTATATTTTTTCCCATAATATGAGCGTAGGATGAACAGATGGTGGATTAAACCTCACTTGTTTACTCGATTTTTGGTTTAGTTTAGTCACCTTCACTCGGTGCTGCTACTAGTTATCCCACCCCATTGAGTGAGGTCCTATAGGGATTCAAGAGGAGTAAGGGGATAGGGAAACCAATAGATGTCCCAATTTTGAGAACTCATCATGTTCCATAAGGGAGGAGGAGATGACATCAGCTACACCTTGTAGAGAGGGAAGAATATGAGCTTAGTGTTCATCTTAATGTGTCCATTATAGAGGCAACCCCACTCAGACCTAACATATGGGTCACCTTTGATGTCAAATGTCATTGGGGCATTGGGTCCTAGTGGTATAATGGGAGAGATGGGTGGGAGTTTGTTTGATCCAAATTTAAGGGGATGAGCATGTCCTTAGTGGTAGGGATAATGTGGAGACCATCCTAGAGAGACACCCACTAGAAGGTATAAATATGCACTATGTATTTTCTCTTACTTTATTTTCTCATCATATAGATATGCATGCTAGTGATTAGTGATAGATTGCTTATAGTAAATTGATATATATTGGGATTTTCCTTTAATTTTATTTGATTTTGTATATGATGTGGTGAAGAATACATTGTGGGGAGATACAATAGAGGCTACACACAAGGATATCCTAGATACAGTGTTACCAAATGAATATACAATGACTATGATGGATCATGTAGGACCATCCATCAGGGAGCACACTTGGTGGTTTAGACTAGTGGGAGCTATTGCACAAGAGATACATTAACTAGAACATGATACTAATGCTATCATGGTTGTAGTTACAATAGGGGGAAAGGATGTAACTTGGAAGTAGGTGGTGATGACACAAGACATGTACTAAGCTTTACATATGGCTAATTTTGTAACAAACATACATTGAGAGAGAGAGAGTATAAGCAACAAAGATAGAAAAACAACTAGATAGAGTAGATGGAGAGGCCACATGATTGCGATCTTGATCTCATACTTTAGAGAGGTTTCTCATAGATGCTATATCTATAGATTCTTTGTACAATGTGATACCACACCCACATGGTGACCAATAACTATAGATGTATCTATTATATACCTGATGTAGAACACTTTTGATATATATATATATATATATATATATATATATATATATATATATATATATATATCATTGGTTTTTATTCCTAGTAATCTACATGAGTTTTTCATTTTAACATTGACATTAGCACTTGTTAATGGTTATAATATCATGTCATGAGGATGTTATGATGTTAGTATGTTTCCTTTTTATCTATAAAATGTGAGCATATGCATGGGAACAAATAATAAAAAATAAGTGTAAAAATAATATCTTAAGTAAGTAGATAAAAAAATCAATAAACAAAAGATGTGTAGTAAAAGAAGGTAAAATATACCAAATGTAAGCAATATGAAAATATAAAGTAAAAAATAAGATATGTAAAAGGTTGTAAGGGACTTCATAAATCACATCAAAACATAAAACATATGAAAATATAAAACAAAAACCAAGATGGAAAAAAAAAATCTAATGTAAGAAAATGTAAAAGTTAATCAAACAATGCTAGCAACATGATTGTAAAAACACACAAAGTAAGAAAGATAAAAGTCCAAATCAAATAAAGGGGATCAGAAGATATAAAAATGACTATAAAAACTTCCAATGTGAGATAAAAGAAAACTTAAATCAAATAAAGGGGAATGTAAAATGACTATAAAAAAACATCTAATTTAAGACAAGTGAAAATTTAAATCAAACAAAGATGTGCAACACATGGAAGCAAAGACTCCAATAAATAAAAACTAGAAATCAAATTTTGTGCTAGAATGTAAAATGATTGTAAATGTACTCAATTCTCACCACTCTCATGTCAAAATTGTAATTAGAATGATTTGTAGCAATAGTACACCAATCATTGAAGCACCTAAATTCTTATACACACTTGGCGTGCATCTTCTAAAATGTTTGGGGCATTCTTGATTAGGGGAATGCACTATACACAACTATCAACTTAACTTAATTCATCTTGAGTTAAATTATGACTGTGCAAGAGACAACTTTAGAATAATTAAGTCAAACAGTTCATTAATTTTCAAAAATTGATTCACTTTTCATTATGATAATTAAAATTTATTAATTAACCTAATCTTTCTCTAATAATAAATTCCATAGCTTTTAGAATTATTCTATTTTCATTAATTCATTAAAATAAATTATTATTTTAATTATGGAAAGTGGCCAAATGATGAGATCATCATGGCATCTTGGACAAATATTAAGAATGATGATGTCATCATGAAAGTTGTCAAGCACTAATAATTAATGAAAATAAATATCAAGATTAAGACAAACCATGCCTCTTTAATGCAACCTCTTTCTAAAATATTTATGGTATTGAGCCTCCAAAATTGACTTAATACTAGGCCACACATCTTGATTTGATTCTAATGGCCAAAATCAATATGATAAATATATAAATAGAAGGGTCACCATAGACCTTTAACAAGCCTTTTTTGTACAAAGAAACTCTATAGAAATCTTGAATAAGCTTCATCTCTTTTCTTTTAATTGGTTCATAAATCATTTTAGATAGTGTTTGGAGAGATGTTGATGACTTTTACACTGTGACATTGAAGATGAATTTAAGTTCTATATCTAGGAATAATTATGTATTTGTGCTGGATAACTAATGACACCCATGAGTAAGGTAATAGCTTTTGATTCCTTTCTATTTGTTTTTCTTGGATAGATCTTTCCCAATTTGAGAACCACACTTAAGAAGTTATATTTTCTATTATTTTTATGCTTATTTTACATACCAATGAGAATTAACCTCTTCTAGATTCATGTGTTTACATTTGGCATGCTCGGTGGGATGGACACACCTTAAAACCTTTTTGGAAACACTCTTGGACCCCTTAAATTTAGAAAACTATTAATTTTGACCTTTTTTACATTTCATTTCTTCTATTTTTTTCATGTTCTTCACTAAGAAACAATGAATTCATGATGCAAAACTATGAAATCATCTATGAAAACATCAAATTCATCTCAAATTTTAATGAAATTGCACTAATCAATGAATTCATCACTCTATACAATAACGAAATCATTCCATACAACAATGAAATCATCTCTACATTTTATTATTATTTTTCTACAAGTCCACATAGCAATGAAATCATCATCCAAAATAGTGAAAGCATCATACAAAATAATGGAATCATACAGGTAAATAATGAATTTGTTTATGTATTTTGATAACTAGTTTTACTATAGGTCTCTAACTTCAATGAATTTGTCTGATGGAACAATGAATTCGTCAGATGAAACAACAAATTTTTTAGATGAAATAAAAAATTCATTTAATGAAATAATGAATTATACCATCAAGACAATAAAATTAACCTAGATAAAAATAAAAAAGTCTTTGTGTTTTTCTTATAGATTTTTATAACAATGAATTCATCATGAACTCTAGTAAATTTGCTTTGGTAAACAATGAATTCATCATGTGGTAAAAACTTGAGACTTTTAAAAGCACACCTTTTACAAGTTACATATAAGTCTAAATTAATACTACAATTTTATTGCAGGACCTTGGTTTAATGGGGTGATTTTTTTACTCAATGCAAAATTATTTATTTTCATTAATCTTTCATTTTGGGCTTTAAAATGAACCAATCTTTCAATTTTGGATTAAAATTAGTTTACTTTCTAAATCATTTCCCTTCTTGTTTTATTTTTGAGTTGTTTTTATTTCCTTATATGTATGCTCTCCCCTTCATTCTTAGGAACATGGGTGACTCAAAAATGTGAGGGAAATTGTTTGCTCTTTTATCCCATAAAATTCACCACATATGCTCTCTCTTTATTTTTAGGAAAATTAGGTGACTTAGAAACAATGTTATTTTTAATTTTTAGGTTGTACAACACAGAGTTCATTACCTTATCATAATATTTAGAGTTTAATGATTGGGGGTTGATATCCCAACATTTATACCAGTCTTGTACATCTGATAAGGGATATAAATTGTTGGTAGGTATTTTTAAGGCCTATCAAAATTCTCCATAAAGGGTTTTGTGAAATAAAATGGTTAAATACCAATGCCAAGCCATTAGACATCACCATCAAGGAATATAAGGTCTCTTAGATAGGGGATATATCCACCTACAAACATACCAACACCTGGATCTATTTTTCAACATATTTGAGTCATTCAGGGACCATCTAGTAAGCTAAGTAAAAATTTAAGTATTCCAAGAATCTGATAACACTTCACTAGAATTCAATGGATGAAGTGGTCACAAAGGGACTAGAGTTTCCTATGAATAGATCAATTTTGGCTTACTTATTAGGAACCTTTTTTGACCCATAACATTCACTAGTGTAGGGGTGCAAATGTAATAACCCCTGATGATTGCATTACACGTACAAACCTTTGAGATAAGGGTGGGATTAAAATACCACAATAATTGTATTTAATTACTTAATTAATCCTTAAATTTTTAAATCCTCTCAAATTTGAGTGTGTTATAGGTTTAGTGGATGTAATGTAGACTCGCATCAGTTATTAGAGTAATATTGTGATACTTTCATGTTAATGTTTGATTGTTATGTCAAAAACCCACTTGTATTCAAAACCAAATCCAACAACAAGTCACGTCCAAAACATGAAATCCAATACCATTTTTATATTGCACTTATGTGATAGGGTGTTACCTTACTCATTTTTTGGGCCATCTTCATACCCTATTAGCATTAGGCTAGAAAATTTTATTGTTACACTGTTCACATAAGTACCATCAAATTATCCAAATTGAAATCAATTTCTATCCATTTAATGCCATTATGCTAAAAATTTATAATCAAGTTCCAACACTTACATATTTGAGTCAAATTCCAATTCCCATTTCACATTCAAATTTTGAGGTCAAGGTCAAAGTCAAACTCTCAGCAATCAAATTTTTAAAATTTTAAAGTCAACAAAGTTCTGATTTGATTCCAAACACTTCTCAGTTTTAGGTGTTAATTTAGAAGTGTTTAGGTAAACTCATAGTGGGGTTTATTATGGTCCTTATTTCAAGGGGGAATTTTTTTATGATCCATCAGGGTATGTTATAAATTCTAAAAATAGTGAAAATGGGGAAGACAACCCAATAGTGTTTCAGGATATCCCTCTCATAGTAGGGTCTAGTCAAGACCAAGATGAAAACCAATTCTTAGAGGATAAATATGAATCCATTTTAATGTTTATATAATATGGAGCTAAAATGAACCCTAATTTTACCATATAATAGTTATGCAACCTATTAGAAATAGAGGATATACCTCAAGTGGTAACTATTATCCAAAGACAACCTCTTACCCAAAATTCAAAATTGGTTATTGTATCATATAACAAAGGAAAAGGTCAACTTGTTGACCCATCCCAACATGGAAAAAATATTGCTTCCATGATCTAAAAAATTAGATGGTGCTATGTGGATCAACTTGTTATTGATTTAATGAATTTCTTGGCTGCCACTTCATTCAACAATGCCTCATTCATAGACCAAATCTAGTCATTATAATTTCCACCAAACTCATTATCTAATCCTATATCTAGTGTAGATCTATTGGCTACTTTTGCATAGGCAGTCCCAATGAGTTATTTTTAGTAAGTTATAACTAATACATAACATACTTTATTTAATCACCAAGAATTTATTTCTAATGTGCAACAAGTGCCTAACAATCTAAAACAAAAAGTTGTAAATATTCCACCACAATAAATGGTGATTTTTTTGTAACATACATTGCTTAATTTGAAAAAATAGACCTCTTATAATTTGTAATAACAACAGCTTCTCGTGAACCAATAATAAATCCCCTCTAATTCACAATAACATATTCCTCAAAATTAGTAATAAATTCCTCCAAACCAACAACACCATGTAAATTCCATTCTAAATTCAATAAAACAACAAGTCCCTTATCAACCTTATAATTCTGGTTATAGGGTTAATATTCTTAATATAACCACATAATGGGGATCCATTCCTATTTATGTCAATCCCAACCAAGCTAATCAATTATTGAATGGATTGAAAAACACATTCCTTCCATTTCAAAGCACACCTAATTTCCATGAGTGGAATGATATGAAAGAGTTGGTTTTAGGTATTTAAATAGGTAATCAAATCAAGAAGTATAAATTTGATGACATATTCCTTAACAGTTTGACATGAGTTTCCTTCAAGTACCATTCCCACCTCATTTTGATTTTCTTAAGTTTGATAAATATAAAAGGAAAGTCCATGGGAACATTTATAAGCATTATTTTTTGCATGATAGGAAGTAATTTTTAGTAGTATTTATTTGCTTCATTTGTTTTCTCGAAGCCTAAGTGGATAAGCTTTGGAGTGGTTCCTTCATTCGTCAAAAATATTGGTCACCAATTTTGATGACGCATCAATTTTTTTTATCAAACATTTCTCATATAACATAGAGCATGAATTGACTATGGTTGATTTGTTTAATGTTAAACAACATGGTGGAGAGAGGTTCTTTGTATTTTTGTAAATATGGAGGGCCCTAGCTAGTTGTTTCCTACATAATTTTCTAGATAAGTAACCAACTAGTATTTTCACATATAATCTCAATGGTGAGGTAGCCTATAATTTAAAATTCCATTGGGATAATACGTTTGAGGAAATCATAGACAAAGGGGTGTAGATCGAAAAGGCACATGTTGACAAATATTTGGTCAAAATATAAGTTGAACTACAAAGACCTTCAATGACCTGGCAAAGGTATCTCTTACTTCAAGTTCAACTACAATGATATGAGGTCTATTTAGACTATGTAGGTAGCACTCAATTTCTAAAGTCATCTTGGTTATCCCTATTCCATTATTTTATCATTTTGTGAGTAGTTTAAACCCATAATCTCACCTTGTTATGAACATTCTAATCCATGCTATCACTATTTTGTGAGTAACACTATTCCACACTCTCACCATTTTGCGAGTAGTTTAAGCCCATGATATCAATATTTTAAGAGCATTCTAAGCTATGCTATTGATATTTTATGAGCACCATTATGCCATGCTCTTTCCATTTTGTGAGATATACATCAAACAAATTCAAGAAAAGGGTTAAAGTATCCAAAAGATATATAAATCCATAGAATATTTAAAACCTCTATCATCCTATTCACCAGTGGCCCTTGGTAATATTATGGGTGGGGAACTCTTATCTAGTTAAGATCATTTCCAATCAACATTTTCATTCTTCATTATCCTCCCATTTTTGGGAAAACTACATCAGCCTCAGGTCTATACAAATGATGTAGGTAGAAATTAGAAGAATGAGGCATCTTGAGTCATCTCAGCCATTATCACTATCATTCCCATTTTATTTCCCCCAAGTTCCTTCTTTATGTTCTCATTGTTTTGTGAGTAACCTTGTCTTACACTCTCACCATTTTATGAGCATGCTATTGCCATTTTTTGTGTCCATTTACACATCATTTTACAAGTAAACCTTTCCTACACTCTCATCATTTTATGAGCCAATTCCTATTTTCCTCATTAATCAAATTTATTTTATTCTTTGTCACAAATTTTATTCTTTCCTAGCCTTAAGAGAATAACATTTGGCCTGAAGTTCATTTGGACTATGTAGGCAATGCCCACTTGCATGGCAAATTTGGAGACAACTTAGCCATCCCTTCCTTATTCCCCCTTTTATACACTAGGATCATGTTATCACATATATTTTCCCCTTGACTTGGGGGCACCATCCCATTATCAGTACCATTGAGCTTTCACATGTGGATTTTGGTTTGATTATAGATAAGATGATTTTTATTGCTTTTATTTTTTGTTTATGTTTGCTTGATTATTTGATTTGATTTCTATTTCCTTTTATTGGTGTTGCCTCAACTCAGTCCATTGTGATAATAAGTTCATCATCATGATGCTCCTTGTCATGCACTTGTACTCAAGTCTATCCATTGACATAAATCAATATTATCATCATGGTTTTTAATCGTTGATGTGTTATTTTTATTTGTCTATTGGAACATAAGTCAGTCCTTATGCACATTTTAGCCATACCATCATGATGTTTTATATCATGGTGCATACCATCATGTAATACATTAAAAATCAAGTGCTTAAGGTTTATATACAATGTCATGTTACATTAGCACTATCTCTCCTTGTAAGGTTATTCATTATCTAATCAAATAATTTTGATCATCTTTGACTGCATCACACCATTTATAATGATTCATTATCAAATCCACCATATTGGGGGAAATCATTCATCAGTTATTCTTTAATATTTGAAGTAATATTATTATTCAGTCTTTATTTTGATTCCAAACTCTACAACTTTCATCCCTTTTGGGTAAATCAAAGTATACAACTTGTTTTGGGATAGATCATTCCACAAGCCTACAACTTTAACCTTATTTGGGGCATGTTAAAGTTAATCACTTATCTTAGGATACATCCTTCCCACTTCCCCTCTTTAGGAAAAATAATTTTTTCTACTTTATCATCACACATTATCAATACATGAAAACATTAAGTCGAATAGATTAATCTCATCCATGGGTTAATTCCACCTTTCTTCTTTTCCATTTTCTTCTTTTTTAGGGCCCATCAATTAAAAATATTTTTTGGACACTCCCTCAAGGAGGCATCATGGACGTCCTAAGTATCATTTGGGGAATCATCATGTACTCATTTTTAATAAATTAAATAAGATTCAACAAAAGATGAACACATCATTCTTTAATCATTATTATGATCATTTTAAAAACTTTTTCATTCTTTGAAAATCGATTGCTTCACTTGTATCTTGCAATACCTTCTCGAACAAGGGTAAAATGTAGACACTCAATTATCACCACTCTCATGTCAAATTATAATTAGAATAATTTATAACAATAACACACCAATCACTAAAGCACCCAAATTATACTACACACTTGATGCACATCTTATAAACTACATTGGGGCATCCCTAATTAGGGCAATACACCATACACAACTATTAGCTTCACTTAATTCAACCTAAGTCAAATTATGATTATGAAAGATAAATTTTGGGATTAATTAGGTCAACCAGTTCATAAATTTTTAAAATCCACTTCACTTTTAATTATGTTAATTAAAATTTATTAATTAATATAATCTTCCTCTAATAAGAAAATCCATAGTTTTTAGAATTCTTCTATTTTTAATAATTCAATAAAATGAATTATTCTTCCAATTATGGTAAGTGGGAAAATGATGAAATCATCATGACATCATGGATAAATATCATAAATGATGATGTCATCATGAAATTTTCCGAACACTAATAATTAATGAAAATAAATATCAAGATTAAGGAAAGATATGCCTCTTTAATGCAACTTATTTCCAAAATATTTATGGTATTGAGCCTCCAAAATTGAATTAATGTTAGGCCACACATCTTGATTTGAAGCCAATGAACACAATCAATATAGAAAATACATAAATAAAAGGGTCACCATAGACCTTTCACAAACCTTTTTGTGTAAAGAAAATATGTAGAAATCTTGAATAAGCTTCTACCCTTTTCTTATAATTGGTTCACAAATAATTTGAAATAGTGCTTGGAGAGATGTTGATGAATTTTACACTATGACATTGAAGAAGACTTTGAGATCTACATCTAGGAATAATCATGTATGTGTGCTAGCTAACTAATGATAACCATGAAGAAGGTAATAGATTTTGATTACTTTATATTTATTTATCTTGGCTAGATCTTACCCAATTCAAGAACCACATTTAATAAGTTAGATTTACTATTTTTTATGCTTGTTTTGCATACTAATATGAATTAACCTCTTATATATTCATGTGTTTATAGTAAAAACATCTAAATTCAAGAGATAAAAACCTAAATTAGACAACAATGTGAAAAATAATGGAATCAAAGACTTTAGTGAGTGAAAACTCAATAACAATGATCATGCTAGAGTGTAATGCATGAATGCACAATAATATAGAGACATACCCATAAAAATGATGATGGTGGGGATAATAAGGGATGGGTGTTTGTGATGAATTCATAGTTTTATTTTCAAAGGTCTTACAATGAAACTAACAAATAAAAAATCTAAGAGGCATCATAATGAAAGCTAAGTGTCAAGTTTGAAACAAGGAGATATAAAATGGGAGATAATGAAGAGGGACATGATCACCTACCAATAATATCCATCAATGGGATATTTGAAGAGATAAGATGGAGAATAGAAGAAAATAAGGTGTCATATGGGTGACATATAAATCCTTAGCTAAAACAAGACACTCTAATCAAGTGGGAAACGCTAAGAGATTTTGACATCAAGAACCTTGAGAATCCCACATAATAAGCATAACTCTGAGCTAAAAATTAAATTATAAATATCATCCCATGAAGGATAAATGCATAAAAACTAAAAGTATCACACCTTCCCACAATGTGTTCCCCACTCCTCAAAACCCCTTATAGAGTTGTTGATGTATTGTGTGGATTGGGTATTTGTGTGAGAAAGTAGGTGCTAAAGGAATGTAAGTATAGAATGTATGTGTATGAGACCTCCTACCCTAGTCTATTGGCCTATCACATTTTACGTTATAACTCACCCTTAATAAACAATTATTGTTTTAATTTGTTGATGTGATCATTAATCCTACATTGTGAAATTAGATACATTTATTATTGAGGATTTAATTGTGGTACATTTTAGTTATATCTTAGATTTAAACATTCATGATTAGTTATTAGCATATAGATGTGATTTATATTAAATATTATCATACATATGGCACAATGGCATTATTATCAATTATTAATAATTACTTTCTTTCACAATTATAATGATAAAATGGACTAACTACTATTTTATTTGAATGAGGTGGTTGCATAACTATCTCCTCCTTATTAAGTGGAACATAGGGAGAGATTTATGGGAGAGGAAGAGGAAAATTTTGATAAATGGGGACATAAAGAAATAAACTCAAACACATACACACACATAGTTATACGATTACATGTTCAAATGTTAGTGTTTCTAGTACTTTGTGATGTGTCATGTGATTGATTTTAACTACCTATTTTGGTGGTCTTTATTATTTTATTAGCATTCATTTTGAGTCATTACTATGCTACTTATGAACTAGTTGGATACATATTCTTATTGTATTATTGTTTATTGATTTTACTATGAATATTTGCCGAGTGTTTTTACATGAATTGGTATGAGGGATAAATAGTGATTTGTTGAGTTATGATTAAATACTGATTTGATTAAATCATTTTTTAATATATAAGGTTTAGATGATATTTAATCCATCTTCTTATATGAGAATGTGCAAAATATTTTTTGGTTTCATCTAATCCCTTTTTGGTGTCACAGGGACCATGGGACAATAGTCACCCAAAGTAATTTCATTTTGTGAGGACTTAAAAAATTATGGGAATGTTTTTATGAAAAAGTAAGAATGGAAGGTTCTAGTTGGGTGACTAGGAGATATTTAACATAATTATTACATGCATATTTTCAAACAAAAATTAGGGTTATTATGAAGTTTTAGATAGAGATTTGATTTTTTATATGATTAGGATTTGAATTCACCATTTTTAAGGGAAAAAATGCATGAGGAAACTTCATATAACTGTCATACTTGAGTATCATCAGCTAAACTATTAATTTATGGTAGTAATTTATCATGCATTCAATAAATTTAGATATTTGTTTTGGGTAATTGGTAAAGATTTAGGATAAATTAGAGGGCATGTAAAACATGTAAAAAGAGAAAGAAATAAAATAAGTAAGATTAAAATGGAGGAGATAAAAAAATAAAAAAGTGAAAGGAGGAAGTAGGAAGTTTTACAGACTTGGGAATAGAATGACTGCCCTTCTTTATGTTTAGGAGGTGATGCCTAATTTGGTTTTTTAACTAGGTAAGTAATGTATTACATTTTAAGTTTCATTCTGATTTAGGTGTATCAAAATATGCATGGACTGGGTTTATTTTATTTATTAAAGTATATGAAAAAATATTTGAACCCTCTTGTGTCTTGGGTTAGATTATACAATCGTTTGAATGCATAAAATGGTAGTTGTTTTGGCCATTCATGGAAACAATAATTAGGGTTTTATTTTAGTAAATAAAATACCCATTTTATAGTTGACTATAGACTACTCTTACAGACCTGGGGATATAACTCATTTCCATCCACATAGGGAAAACATGCCACATAAGCTCATAAATTATTGATAATTTTTTTTATTAAGTCTTTTGTACAACTAAATATATTCCTTATTAGTTGATTTCTCCTTGAGAATAATGTGGAAAAAATTCATTATTTTGATTATTGCAAGGATTTTTGAGGTTAAGATAAAAGGTTATGAATGTATTTTATGTGTTAGATTCTTTTCATGATAATATCCTTCCTATTTACCACAAGTAAATAATCAAATTTTTCTATCATGGTTGTAGAAGACTATTTGGGATAAGCTTTTGAGCTTATAAAAAGTGAAAATTATGTTTGGACTATTTTATGTGCTTATAGACTATAAATAATGATTATTTAAGTGAATAACCAAATATTCAAATCTTGATAGGTGAGTTGTACATAATATTACATCATAAGTTATTTTTCATTGTATCTTTAACTTGAATTAAAGAGATTTTACCAAATAAGGCTGGTTGTAGGTTTGCATCTTATTCAAGTGTTATGGAAGTTCATTTCCAACCATTCATAGAGATGAGTTGTAGGTGAATGGTGTATCTTTTTCATAAGATGTTTTAGTATTTGAATTATGAACATCTTGGAAAGAATTAAAAATAGATTATAAAATAATTTGAGATCCAGCTGTGATAACATGTGAATATTTTTATTAGAGTTTATAAATGATTATTGTCTATTATTATTCTATTTAGAGGGTTGTCAATAAAATTTATATGATTATATGAATGTCTGAATTCTCTCTATATAATGGAATTAAATAAATCTTGTCAGGAATAATTGATTTGATAAGTTAGAATTATATATCATAGAGTTTTAAAGTGGGACAATATTTTGGTTTAAAGAAAGATATATATATATATATATATATATATATATATATATATATATATATATATATATATATAATGCTTGAGTAGATTATCTGACTTGAAAATAGTAAATATCTTGGTTTTTATTCTTATGATATTATGATGAACCTCATTGATTCCTATTTGAACCATTGCTCAAACTGTGAAGTATTATGGAGACTAATGATAGGAAAACTATTATGCAAGTTGATGGAAATAATCTATATTATTTAAGATTATTGGATGTGATAATAATAGTTATTTTTTGGAAATTAGTGCTATTTTCCATATTTGAAAGATGTTTCAAATGTGTTAAGGGATGATAGGTATTTTAGGCCGAGGTCATGAAATGTACATACCTATCATCAATTAACATATAAGAAATTGATTTGCATTAGCATAGAGTATGAGTGTGCATGGATTTGACTTAAATTCATGAGAAATCTAAAATCTATAATGAAAAAATTTGTTTGAAGTAATGTTATAGCTATAAACTTGTCAATCCACTATATTGTCTAGTTTACATGCATGTGCATGAATTCATATTAGATAGAGGATTATGTTTCATGATTTGTATAACAATTATATGTATTAGTGATTGTAATGCATATGTCTAGTTGAGTTCTTGATTCTCACATCACCATTATTTTCCCCTCCATGAAGAGAAGGGCCACTCCTAGTGGGGAGGTGTGTGGGAGATTGACGGTTTGTGGTTGGAGGAAAAGTGCCCAAATGATTTTCCCCCTCTTTAGTTAATCAACCAATTTTGATGATATTTTTAATAGATGTTGAATCAACTTCAAACACATTCCAAAGGTACCTAGCAAATCCATTGGTTTATGGCTTCAAGATTTCAAGGGTTATGCATGCTAATCTAATAGACAAGATCAACTATGAAAGGTAAGAAAGCTGATTTTTTAGAATTGTCATTTTCACTTAAAATGAGATCAAAATCAGCTATACATTATTATAAAGTATATCTGGAAAATTTATTTTCATCTCCTACAAGTAATCCTACTCCCATGAGTTTTATTCCTCCTACAATGGCCAAAAATTATGTAGCCTTCAATGGGGCTATCCCTCTCTAGTTGGACCAATCTGATGATATACCAACCTTAGCCTTAAAAATATTTCCATATTTCACTGAAAAAACTTCCACTACTCATATGAAACACATACAAGATGTTGCCAATCTATGAACTATCCACAATGTGGTATAAGATAATATTGCAATTAGGCTCTTAGTCCCCTTCAAGGGTAAAGCTTTGAAATGGTATAGAGGTCTTGCTCCCAATTATATCCTAGTTTAGGATGATTTAGGCACCGCACTATGTGCCCAATTCAAATATAATAGTGACTACCTTTCATTAGTTGAAAAATTAACCACGATTCAATGGGTTCTTCATGAGATCATGAATGATTTTAATTTCTACTTCCAAAAGACATGGAATAGAATTCTAGTATTCATCAAGCCAACTATAGAGAATGATTTCCTATATTACTTAAGATCCCTAAATAGTGATACAACTATTATGATTTAGTCTATGGGTGGTACCGCACTCCCTACCACTTATGAAATCATGATAAGGGTAGGGAACTATTTGATTCAAGCTAGTAAAATTACCCTAAGACCACTAATGCCTCTATTTTTAGAGATAGCTCCTATAACACCTAAAATTTATCTAATTACCACTACAAACAAGGCATTGGTTTTGACCCCCACTCCTATAGATGAATTACATGAGGTGAAATCACTACATAAAAGTTTTGGTAATGAGTTAATAGCTATGAAGAGGCAACCATCTTAGAATTATAAATCTTATCAGTGGACTAACTTGGCATATCAACCCAATAAACAACCATATTAGGGAGACATGCACCAATACCAAGGCAATCAACATCTACAAGGTCAAAACACATAACTAAATCACCAAAATGTCTATGTCATACCTACATTGAGTACTTCCAAAGCCATTGTACCTATTCAAAATAACTTGGTTTAAGACTATGAGTGGTGTTATCCCTGTTCATAGCCACATAATTAGAATACTTGCCCCAATGGCATCATTAATCAATATTTAATGGTGCAAGTCATGAAAAGTACATGGGGAAAATAAGAAGAGTCTACTTCCCAACAAGTAGACACAAAAGAACCTGCTCAAGGAGAAGCTACTCTTATTAACTGGCAAGAAGAAAAATTTTGTGGATTAAATCAAGAGGAAGCATTTTTCAATGGTGAAGGTCTAGTGGTAGAAAATACATGATCAAAGAAAAGAGTAATCGAGAGTGATCATCTCCCCAAGTTGCAATAAGATTTAGCTTCCAAGGTTGTACTGGAACCTATGAAG
Organism: Torreya grandis; assembly: GCA_037957365.1. NCBI lineage: Eukaryota > Viridiplantae > Streptophyta > Pinopsida > Cupressales > Taxaceae > Torreya > Torreya grandis. Next base: position 390,684 of record JARHVA010003524.1, read on the forward strand.
AACAACATAATGTAAAGGCCAGCCTTTGTACCTACTAGCCAACCCAAAGCAAAATACCTACTCAAAATATTATTAAAGAGGGCACGGCTTCAACAAATACTTAGACAAAGGTTGATAGTATCCCTTTCAATATTTTTGAGCAAATTAGAAGGACTAATCTAAATGTCACTATGTGGGATGCACTATCTATACTGGTAAAAATAGATCTACTACAAGAGGCCTTGTAGAATTTTAAAATAATAGATATGGATCTAGCTAAGGGGCCTAATACTACAATTCATTTATGTTAGCCACAAAATGAAGCTATTATGGGAAAAAGTGGTAAGCCTCCCCATTTGTATATCTCATTAATAGTTGGGAAGCATCTAGTTCATAATTACATGGTAGATTCAGGGGATAGTAGTTTTTTTATGCCCAAAAAGATAGCTGATGCTCTTGGCATAAAATATACACCTATGAATAAGGGAGTGGTTTAGTTAGATGTGATTGATTTTCAGTTAGTAGGAATAATAAAGGATGTAAATCTCACTGTCTATGCTTGTCTGAGTTTGTCAATCACTCAAGATATTTTAGTTATTGATCTTCCCCCTTATTTTTCCATTTGCCTTTCACAAGATTTTACCACAAAAATGGGAAGATATTTGTCTACATATTGGTCTCACATGTTGCTTAGAACAAGTTATGGGACAATAATAATGATAAGAGTTGAGCCAATATTGAAGGATCATATTGAACCATATACCCCTTCTCATGAACATGAACTAAATATTACAAGATCAAGAATAAGAAACTGATCATGAGGATGCAACCACCATAGAAGATATCCTAGATATTCTTTTAGATGAATGGGGATTAGCATTACAATTTGATCCTTATGACCATGTAGAATAAATTGGGCTGGGTACATATTACATACATGAGAATGATACAATCATTCCCAATATCTTAAAACTAGCCAAAGATCTTCAAGGTATATAGAAATTATTTTTTGATGGTTCAAGAAGTAAAAATAGAGTGGGTGCAGGTGTTATCTTGGTCTCTTCCCAAAAGGAGAGTTATTTTTATTCCTTAAGACTTAGTTTAGGTACACTAATAATGTAACTAAATATGAAACCCTAATTCAAGGACTGTAGTTGGCCAAAGAAATAGGGATAAATTCTCTACAAATATTTGGTGATAGTGCAATGATTTTTCACCAAGTAAGATCCATAAGCATGACTAAGAATAACTTATTGATATTTTATAAACATAGGGATGAGACCTATTTGAATATTTCACTGCTCTAAATATTTAGGTAGTACCAAGATCATAAAATAAAGATACTGATCATATGGCCTCAGTGGGCTCCAAAAATAACTTACCCACAGAGATAAATAAAGAAAATAACCAACATGTAAAATTGGTGGTAAGATCGTTTGTTCCTAACAATGTCACCAATTGTCAAGTCTTTGATAATGACCAACAAATTGTAAATTTTTTGAGAGAAGAAGCTAAATTCTCTGATAGGAACTAGCCTAATCTCTAAGATCAATATAAGGATCAAATCTTCTAGCTAAATATGAATAAGCTACCTATGGGTCTTATTACATTGGAGAATATCTTCAATTCATATGACCAATTAAAAGGTGAGAAAATGAATATTTTGGTCAATGAAGAAGACTACAAGTTGGTGGTCATCTCAGAAGGTAAAATTTTAATAAATTGTGCCATGATCTAAGAGGGTTCAACCTTAGTATAGCCCAATATACAATAGAGTTGGATCCAAACACTAAATCCACCAAAAAAAAGTAGAGGCTAATTAATTTGAAGATCAAACTCTTGATGAAAAGTGAGCTTTCTAAATTGATATAAGCTAATATAATTTTTCCCATCAAGCACTCATCTTGGGTCACCAATCTGGTCCCTCTCAGAAAGAGAAATGGTGAAATCAGGCTGTGTGTGGATTTTAGAGACTTGAATAAAGCATCCTTAAAGGATCACTATCCTCTCCTGCCAATGGAGCAAATTTTACAAACTATAGTAGGATATGAAAAGTTTTCCCTTCTAGATGGTTATTCTGGCTATAACTAATTCCAATTATAAGAGTTAGACTAGTACAAAACTGCCTTCACCATAAAATGGGGCATGTATGCATTCAAAAAGATGCCATTTAGTTTAACCAATGTTGGAGTAATGTTTGGATATGGCATTTAGAAGGATAATAAATGAAATGATCTTGGTATATTTGGATGATATCACTGTCTACTCAAAGCATGCTAAAGCACATCTATACGACCTTAATTTTTTTTTGAAAGGTGCAGAGAATATGGGATTTACTTAAACCAAAGAAGTGTATTTTTGTGGTCCATGAAGGGAAGCTTTTGGGGCACATAGTGTCAAATAAAGGTATTGCAATAGACCTAGAAAGAGCTAGTGCTATATCTACATTGGCATTGCCAAGCCATAAGAAAGGACTTCAAATTTTCTATGGGAAGATTAATTTTGTGAGAAGATTTGTCCCAAATTTTATCTCCCTATTAAAACCCCTCATTGCAATGCTCAATAAGGGTACCATTTTAAGTTGGACACAAGATGGAAGAGATAGTTTTTAGGCTATCAAAGAAGCTATCTCTCAAGATCCTACCCTAGTCAACCCAAATTATGAGAAAGACATCATCCTTTATGCATTTAGATGGGAAGAAAACATCTTAGCCATTATGAATTAGCATAATTAGGAATAATTAGAACATCTAATATCTTTATTTAGCCAATACTTGAAAGGATATGAGGAGAATTATAATTTTGTGGAGTAACATGTATATGTCATGATTAAGGCTCTTAAAAAATTCAAGAATATGATCTCTAATAACAAGAGTCATTTGATGGTAAGCCACCCAAGTGTTAAAGAGTTCCTTAGTAGTTGAGAGATAAACTAAAAGTGAGCATGATGAATTACCAAGGTCATGGAATACGATGTGGACATCAAAGTTACAAATCTGGTAAGAGGAAAAGGTTTATGTGAATAAATGGCTTCTGATATTAAAACTATTGAGTCAAAACTTGAAGCAGTATATGCCCAAAATGCATCTTAGCCAACTAACCCACCTATTTACAATAGTTGGATCCAAGACATGACCAATTCCCTGTAGACTGGTGAATATCCATATGATCTTCAATAGTGTAAGAAAAGGTATTATAAACTCCAGTCTATTCCTTATGTTTTTGTTGATGGATTACTATTTAGAAAGGATATGAATGGAGTTATGTTAAGATGTATTGAGCATGATGAATTTCCTAAGGTAATTCAAGAATTTCATGATGGCCTATCAAGAGGACATTTATCTACAAGGACCATAGCCATCAAGATAATGACATTAGGCTATTATTGGCATAAATTATTCAAAGATGCCCATCAGTGGGTGAGGACTTGTGAAAAGTGTCACCAACAAGCAAAAGTTAGCAACCTTTCCTCTTAGGCCCATTCAAGTAGATCAACCATTTTCCCAATGGGGACTAGATTTCATAGGCATGATCAATCCACCATCCAGTGCAGGGAATAAGTGGGTCCTCATGGCAATAAATTATTTCACATGATGGACTAAAGAAATTAAACTAAAAGTTGATATAAAGGCATCAATTCTAGATTTATGAATATAATAGTGTCAGGATTCAGTGTACCCCATACCATTATCTTTGATAATGGTAAAGCTTTCATGGGCACACAAGTTAGTGAATGAACCATCAAGCATAATGTGTATTTGAGCACTTATTTTAATTATTATCCTCAAGATAATATCTTGATTGAGTAAACCAAAAAGAACCTTATCAGGATTATCAAGAGAATAATAGAAGACAATCAAAGATATTGGCATACAAAGTTGAAATCAACACTTTGGGCTAATAAGATTACCCCTAAGAGAGCCATAGGTAATTCACCTTTCATGATGATATATGGAAGAGAGGATTGAGTCCCAATATCGACCAAGTTACCATATTTAGAGCTCTATCACCAATTGGACTTGATTGATAATGATGTAATGATGGTAAGATTGGTTGAGCTCATAGAAATCAAAGAAATTAGGAACCAAGTAATGAAGGTCTTAGAAGCCAATTAGGCCCAACCCAAGAAGACTTTTGAGAAAAAGGCATCTAAAAGGAACTTTAATAAAGGAGATATGATCCTCAAATGGGATATAGATAGGGATAAATAGATAAAGCATAAAAAATTTGATGTGATATGGAGTGGTCCATACATTATTACTCAGTACAAAGGAGCCAATGCATTCCATCTCTCTAAGCTTGATGGAGAAGAACCGCTATCCCAATCAATGGGATATATCTCAAAGCTTACTTTTGAGGTAGAAACTCATTCCAAAATTTTTATATTTTGTATGTATTAGGGTTATTTGTGTCTTTTAATAAGTGCTTATGCATATGCACAAGTCAATTCATTAGGATTTTTTATTTCCATAGGTGGTGTTGTTTTTCTTCCTCATTTTGATTGATTGTGTTTTCCCATTTTATCATGTTTAAGCAGCTTCCAATCCTTTCATCCCCAAGTTAAAGTTTGTCTAATACATAATTGAATCCATGACTAATGAATAGAAGGATATTGGATTAAAACTAATTAGCAATCATTCATCTCATGAAGGTCACCAAAAATGTTGATATTTTTGTCTCAAAAATATCATTACGTCTGATACCCTAAGGGAAACCCCCTTTATTTTTTATAAAACCCCCTAAAGCCACCAAAAAATAAGTTGACACTTGTATTTGAACCCCTAAGGATATGCCTAGATCTCCTCATCTAAGAGGCATAATGGAGGCATCTCTCTTGCTATGGGTGGCAATGTGGAGAGATGAATCTCTAGAAGCGCTAGTTCCCTTGATGCACTCTTTGAAGCTCTTCTTTACTTAGCAACTTGTGTATGAAAAGAGTTAAGAAAACAACTAAGAAAACAAAAAGGTGATGCACTAATGTTTAATATCATCTTGTTTGAGTGATTGTATGATACTTAAAGACCAAAAAAGCTTTTCTCACACAAAACTCACAACTTAAAATGCATTGTCACATTAGTGTTTAATATTTTAGATTCAAGAAGGTATTTGATAATGACACCTATAAATATAATCCATAGCTTTATACCCTTCAATTTCACCTTAAAAGGGCATCTAATTGAGGTTTCCACACTTTACACCCTTGTGTGCATCATGCCAATTTTGATTGGCTTAAATGGACACTTAGAAACTTTTACATAGCATAAAATTACCATTTAGAGTTATAATAGGTCTTGAAATTCTCATCAAACTTGGTTTCACCTTTTGAAACATTATAGACCCTACAAAACACAAAAAATGGTGAGAAAAACACTATTTTGCATATTATATTTATAGTTCCATACACATCCTTACATGTGTGAGAGCCTAAGTGAGTTATCTATATATTAAAGATAGTTTCATGGCACTTAAATTTCATCTATATGCTTCAATTTCAAGCTTTCTCTAATTGGGTCCTTATGAGGGTTTATAAGGGTTTTAGAGAGGTTCTTTTGGTCTTATTTTTTGTTCATAGAGTTGGCACACTAGAAATCAAAATTAATGCCACTTATGTATTCTTAGAGACCCTCTCCATCATCCACAAATAAATTATCCTACCATGCAAAGGTTTATGAGAGATATGAACATTTCAAATTGGCTATTTGGTCCTCCCTGCATATTTTATGAGGTTTGAGCACCTTCACACCAAGAAAATGAATTTTTGATGGTTTTATTTACAATATAGGGATCTGAAAACCTCTATATATATCTTATACACACGTTTAAAACCATTATAAATATCATCTTATGTTCAAATTGCAATTGGTCCACCATTGCTTTAGGCTTAAAGCTTGTTCCACCATTTTGCTTGTAACCAAAGCCTCAAAATAACCCTTTGATGTTTTCCCCTACATATATATAGTTTTAATACTTATTTTATATTCCAATTAATATTATTCAATTCATTATAATTATTTTAAAATGATAAGACTAGAAATGACTTCCTATTTGGAGCTATGTTTGTATGTTGTCTCACTAGGTTTGTCTGTAGACCTCCTTGCCTAGACCATCTTGTTTGTAATTAGAGATTCTAAAAATGTTACCCATATTTATTCATGTGTTTTATATCTCTCCAAATATTCATTTAGGCTTTCATTGATTTTTGGTGCATGATTCATCCTTATTTCCAAAACCTACAAGCTTTGTGTAATAGGCAAAGTGCCCTACCTATAAGGAAAATAGAGGCATATTACCCTATTAATTATGGAAAAATGAGAATATTGGGAGTTTTATAAGGTCATAATGAGGTTATTTACCAAAGGGAAAGTTTAAACTCCCTCATTTAGGTACCTAACCAACTTAATTTTCTCAAAAAAGGGGCTAAAAAACCCTATTTTCTTGCATTTTTGCCCAAACCTCCTTATAAATGATCCTTCCAGTCTAATTATATGATATTATGATGATTATAAATGATTACCACCTTAATTTAATTCTCATGGATCTTTTAATCCATCTAAAACCTTTATCCTTAGTGAATTCTTCATGTTTATCCCTTGAACCAAGGGTTTCCTAGCTTATTTTTACAGATTGAGCTCATTTTGCCAAGGGAGAAAGGTGTTTTGGAATATTTAGAGTGTCATAGAAATGATATTACATCAATTTTATCCTAGTGAATCATGTTACAATTCTTGGAATCTTTTTTTCCTCTCTAGGCAGTCCACACCTCATTTTGTTCCTTCAAATCTAAAACCTTGCCTTGACTACAATAGTCCTACCTGTAGGTTTTTGTGAAGGTATTAGGAATTAGGAATGACCTTTTAGGATTTTTTTCAATTATTGAACATCCTTTTTACTCAATTCAGTCATCCAATTCTTCCTCACACACTTCACACCTCAAACAACCCCTGCTTCTCAAGACTGTCTTGACTGCCCTTAATTGGACTGGGATGCTTTTCCTGTAGGTGCATATTTATTAATTGAGGTATTTAAAGATGTTTATTTGAATTAAATAACCATATAATTTAACATTCACCATTTTCTTGACCCATATTCACTACCTTAACAGTCACTAGGTCACATGTAATCTACCTTATCTCATGACTGAGGTACCCTAATTGACCCCTACCTGTCTCAGTTTGTACAGGCCTATAGGTGGTGATTTAAGGTCAAATAAGGTGTTAATGATGTTAAATATACTTATATGTGTCTCCTAATTTGGCACAAGGTTTTGGTTAAGCTTCTCACTGTTGAATGCTTCCATACTCATCTTAGTTCTTTAAAATTGAGTCACTCTTCCTTGACTGAGATAGTCTATTTTGAACCATGCCTGTAGGTCATGTTCATGAATTTTATGAGTGATAATTATTACACAAGACTCTTAATGTAAAATGAAGTGTCAAGTGTCTTAAAACTATGGCTATGCTCCAAGATAGTTCACTTTTATCCTTGTCTTAGTTGTAGGTATTGATCCCTGAGCTTAGAAGGTCAAAAAACATAAAATTCTACCTTCTCCATAGTGATCTTTCAAACCATTGATGCCATATCATCCTTCAAACTATTTACAATATGAGGGAATGCATTTTTTTCTATTCAAGGTGTCAAAACCATCCACATATTCACAATCCTGTAGATATCACTAAAACATCTAAGTGTGTTTTTAAGTCTTTTTAAAACCCTAAAAAACCTATCACCTTCCATTCTTTATTCTCCAAACTTGGCAGAGTATTTGATTAAGCTAAAAGCTACATCCCCACCAAATTATAGGACTCAAAACCCTTTGTAATTGCAATTGGGAGGCCTACCAAAACCTCTAAGGCCTCTATTTTGGTCATTTTGGGACAAAAAGGCTAGAATATAGTCTCCTTGGTTTTCACTTATGCTTCTATACTGCAATTGATTAATTGACATTATAATTAGTTTTAAAACCTTTATTAAGTGTTCCAAAACCCTCAAATGGTGTCAATATCATTTCACACTCCTCCTTTAGGCATTCAAACATTCTGCCTAGCCACCTATAGATGGGTATTTGACATACGATAGTGGAGTATAAGTGCATACCATGAAACTTAAGCTTTATTATGAACTTGTATGTTCTAATAAATTTTTTTAACACACATTAAATCCATATTTCAAGAATTTATGGGGTATATCATGCTTTTCACACTCAAGGATAACATCAACAGGGGGATTGAAGATGTAAACCTGAGTTATAAGATAGTGAGGGTGAGATTAAGTAGTGGTATACCTATTTAGAGGTCTTTTAACACCTTAAGTTCTATTATTAACCTTAAAAAGGAAAACATATTCAAGAACACCTTGAGGAAAAATTCAAAACAACCTTCATTATGTGGTAACCACCTGTATGTTCATGGAATTCAATAAACATTAAGTATACAATCGACAAAAAGAAGAAAACAGGCTTGTAAACTACTCAATGAATGCCATGGTGAGGTCAAAACATGGAAGGAAGTGGTGTCATTATGTAGGGGATTATGGGTCACTATTTTACATTTGCAAAAGTCACCTATAGGAAGATGCACTCATCAAACTAAAACATTCAAACTGAAACCATACATGGTGACACCTCCTTGTATGATGGGTCAAATTTGCTCATCCAAACTTCATGAAACATGAAAAAAATAGTGGGGAACATATGAGAATGAATAAAAAATCCTATATATCCAACATAAACAACTAGTTCATATGGATTTGGTAGAAAATATGAAAAACCTACAGGGTACATCAAATTGCTACCAAACCTACACAATCAACTTGTTAACAATTATTCATAAAGAAAAATTGATCATTTTAAAAAATACATATATTAAAATTAAGGTATCCTAGTGTAATATCATCCCCCAAATGCATTTTTTTTGAAAATGCTTGTACCTTTCGTACTGAGCAAAAACTTGAAGGCTAGTTTAGTCTCTCCTAGAAAGTAAAAAAGTGCAGAATGGTTTTGGACTTAAAAATGAACTTCTAGAGAAAAAAAGCATGGAGATGAATTTTATAAGTCTTTAAGGACTCCCCAAAATATTTCCCATTTGTCACACTTCCCAAGAATCTATACAAGTGCCAATTTCCCCCCTTTTGAGCTAGTTTCTATAGTTTCAGTTAGGAAGCCTACAAGTATCTAATGTAACTGACATGTGAGACATCTAAATTAACCTATTGTAAATTTTACATGAAAATGGGACATGTAAACACCTTAATAAATGTTATAAATTCATTAATGACATGAAATGCCCCCCAAATGGACAAACTAGTTGATGTAATAAAGACTAAAACTAATGTGACCTCAAATGACATCATATAACAAGATACACCTCCTATAACAATAATTTAGGACCCATTTAAATGTCTAAACATCAAATTTTTTACTAAGGATGCCCAAATTTGACCAAGAAGTCAAATTTAGTCAAAAAAACCCATCTTTGCCTTTTACACGATGAAATCCAAAACTCTAGATGAAATTTGCATGTCTGTAAATTACTTCATGGGTTTTGGATCCTGCCAAACACCCACTTTCCAAGTAGTAGAATCCAAAACTAGGTGTGTAATTTTCATATTTACAAACATGCAAAATGCATGGTGGGCTTTGCATCCCACCAAGCATCTAAATTAGTAGAATTTGGAAATTAGCAAGCACTTTACACATTTACAAACATACAAAATGCATGGTGGCCTCTAGATCTTGCAAAAACATAAATATCCCCTCCTATAGAATTTGGAACTTGAAGTGCTCTTTGCATGCTTATGAACATGCAAAATACTCATTGAGTTTTTCCTTCCACCAAACCAAGCCATTCATTTCCTATAGACTTGGGACTTATTCCAAAAAGCTCAAATTTCCACCACCAACAACCATAAACTCATTAATTACAAGATCTTCTATATAAATTTAGTCATTTGGGGATTATTTATCATTTGTTTAATTACTAATTAGGTTTGTTGATCTTTGAAAATGATTTTCATGCCTTCCAAACCTCAAGCCACATGTCAAGAAAGTACCTACAAGTTTGAGCCACAAATACAAATATTTTCCACAGCATATTCACCCTTTTGCATGGTACTTTCCTTGTGATTTTTTTCCATTGTTCTTACATTTAAAGCTTTTGAGTTATTTATAGTTTCTCATAATTTTTTTTTCCAATTTTAGGGTTTTATTGAGAGTATTTGGTTTGGGGGTTCTTTTTAGTTGTCATTATAATAGTTAGGGGGATTGATTTTGGTTGTTATTTTGATTATTTAGGTTATAGTAAGAGATTTTAAAGTCTTCTAGGGTTTTCTAGGGCTTTGTTTCCAAAAAACATTTAATTACCAAAAAACCCTTAGTTTTCCCTTCGAGATTTTGTAATCAAGATCTAGGTTTTTTCTTGGCTAAGCAAAATATTCCCAAGCATATTTCATTTTTTCAAATTAAAAAATATTCTACAAATTCCTCTAGATGTCCTTATGGACTTTGGACCTATTTATAACACCCTAAACCCCCACATGCTTTAGTATTGCTCCAAATACCTAAGACCCCTTTGAGCTTCTACATTTTTAAAAAAAGTGGACCTACCCTAGACACCTCTCATCCCAATGGAATTTTACATCGCTTGGAACACCTTCCATCTCTATGGAACTTCCACCTACTTTAAGTACCTCCTAGTTTTGTGAAACTTTCACATCCTCAGAATGTCCCATCTCTACTAGAGGATATAACAGGATTAAACACCTATAGATCCCACCAACTTTCACAATTAGTTTCTGATAAGAAATAACCTTAGTTTTCATGTCTCCTAAGGAAATGAAATTCAAATCCAAAGGCCTTGGAGTGACTCCCAATTTGGAGTCTAATGTTATAGAAATAACATATACTGATTTAGGTCACATTGACCTAGGATATTTTTGGGCTCAAATAGGTGCAAATTTTAAGAATGATTGGGTCTAGAGTATTTATGACTCTATCCTTCCACAAGATATAGTCTTCCCATTATTATTTTAGAGCCTTGATTTGGTGATTATAATGTACCAACACTATGATCTCGATAGAAGAGAGGTTTACAACAAGAAAGGGGAAAAGATTTTGAATCTAGACCCTGATTTTATCAACTCAGTATTTACAATCTCAAAATTTGAGAGTTACCTAGATATAAATCCATAGACATTTGCATTATTCTATGAGGATAAATGAGATGGGTGTCAAAAAATAATCAATAAATAGTGGATCAAGTCCCCCAATCATTCCTCTACCAGGCTACCAAAAACTATGTGTGGGCCAAATTTTATTGAAGTAGGGGACATTATCATACTATTGCATTGGGTCACCGACAGTCCTAATACTAAGTGTTTTCAAGAGTAGATGCATCATTATATCTAGGTCATCTTGAAAAATAATCAATACATTCATTGAACCCAGTAATAAGTGATTTCCTCCATAAGAAATTGATGGAGGTATAAACAAAGGGCAAATTCTATATGACCTCCTACATTATATACATATTGGCCAAAGGAAGACTATTCTCAAGCCTTAACATAGTTATTGAGGAGATAAAAAAAGTATATAACTACTACCCCAACCTCATATTGGAGGCTATAGCTAATATTTCATATGAGTAAATGATGATTTCATCTATTGCATCATTATCATGTTCAATAAGGAACTTGGGAGGACAAGGTTTTCAAAAGGAGTAGTAGATGAAATCAATAAATGGGGTTCTTATTTCATAAAATTACCCACCTATTCTTATATTAGGGCAACCAAGTTCAATGGTTATCCCTACACCCTTCCCTACTATGTTAGTAATAAATGGGCATTATTGGAGTTGGTCAGGCAACTCATAGAGACTCATAAGTTCCTATCCAATATGCACAAGTAGGGATACATTTCCCAATTTCCATTGGACAATACACATTCCAATACCTCCTTAAGGCCAAGTGTGCTGAAGTTGAAATGTGCCAGATGAAATTGAAAACTTTAGAGTCTAGGACATTCTTTGATGTATATGGAAATATCACCAGTGCATTGGCACTTGATACATATACTCATGTGCCATACTATGAGTATTATTGGGAAGATTATGATGATGAGAAAGTAGTTATAATGAGGGATTATTTTAGGATGTCCCTTCAACTAATCAAAGGTAATGATCTGGCACCAGTTCTAGATGACCTGGTAGATGATGATGCTAGAGTAGACCTGATCTATCACACATAAGTCATCACACAACCCTTTCCATCAATGAGATCGTTAGATCCAAAGTATTTTTATCTACTTGATATAATGGCCCATGTAATTAAAAAAACTATCAATTAGTTGAGGAGTAAGGGAGTATAGGTCACTAGGGAAACAATTGGGGTCAGAGAAAAGCTTCTAAAGCTTAAGGTTAAAGGGATCAATTCATCTGAAGAGGGTCTAGGAGAATCATTAGAGGAGACTAAAAAGAAGAAAAAGAAGAAGAAAAAGAAAGGGGAATTTAGTAGAGAGGGAAAAGCTATGGAATAACCAATAGATCTTTCACCTAAAGACACAACAACACAAGCTTCCACAATTTCAATTCTTATGACTGTCATAGTGACAACCCACATCTCTATTTTTCTCCTCCCTCCTACCTATGTTGCTCTAAAGGTATGAACACCTCCTCCTATTTATACTCCTCTAATATCTTAGGTTTTATCAGCTCCAGTTTCCACTTCACCTCTTACCTCCACTCCCCCTACATTTGAAGTTTCTAATTCACCTTCATTCCAACCACAATAATCCAAGTGTAACCAACACAATTAAGTCAAGTAGACACTCAGGGTCCCCCATCAATATAATCTCAAGTTTCCACTCCACCTTCGCTTCCTCCAATTTCACCTTCCCATTTAATTTCATTCCCTCTTTCCATTCCATTCATAATCCCTTTCATTTCATCCTTATTAATTTCTAACACTACCCAATAATACAAAGCCCTAGACTCAGTCATCCTAACTTTAGTCCCGTAGGCCAACCCAACTCTTGAGGTAAGTTTTGTTTCACTTTCATCTCAATCACTTTCATCTCCAATCAATTTCATTACATCATCAACATGAAGTGGTCCCATGCACTTGATTGATATATTTAATGCTTTAGCTTCCATGCTTCCACCTGTCCCTAAATTCATAATCCCTGTGTCTCTCCCATATTCCACTCCCCCAAGGGACACAACTATTTATATTTCCCACACCTCCTCCACTTACACTATATCCATAGATCCTTTAGTATAGAGTAGAGAAACACAAGTAATTGATGTAAATGTAGATTTGTAATCAAATAATGGGAGTAAAATTTCATAGGTACTTCCTGAGCAACCAATGGCAACATCTACCTAGGAGTCTATGATCATCATAGTGTCTACTAGTGTAGCTACATCAGTTGCTAATTCTTTGGTGGCAATGTCAAAATAGTAAGAGACTAATCCTAATTGGCTAGCGTAGTTAGTAGGGAAGAAGAGAAAAAAGATGGTTGATCCCAACACTTTGGACATTTATCTCTTAGAGGTTAATAAGAAGTCAAAATCTACTCCCAAGACCTTCTCCAAGATATTCAATGATGATAAGTGAGAAAGGTATGTTTAAATTTGAGTCCCCACATTAGATAAATAAAAATAAAATCTTACTTTGGGAGATTATTAGATCTCCAAAATTTACATTGGATGGTTGAAAAGAGGGGCTAAAACATGATGTGAAATCTGGCATTAGTTTTCTCTTCAAAAGGATTGATCATAACAAGGCCACCAAAGATGAACTGAAGAGAAAGGTAGATCAAATTATAGATGCATTAAAATAATTTACATAGCCCAGTGAATCATCACAATAACCATAGGTAATGTAACCAATCAGTCAATTTTTTGATCAAGATTTCATTGATTCAATCTAAGAGATGGCTCATATGGGAAGGGTTAGAAAATAATGGTCAGAGGAACTAATTACTAAGGGAAGTAAGGTCATTATAGTAATGATGGACCACTATGAAATAATTAGAGAGAAAAAGAATACATTGAAATATTAGGCTAATAAATATGGAGAGATTCAGACTTTGAACTTGTATTTTCCCAATTTAACATCTATAAAATATATTAATATGGATACCCTTGTTGCTAAGAAGATACTACAAAATGATGCTAAGCGCGAGAAGCTACATAAAGGTACTTAATTTTGGATAAGGTTACTAATATAATCTACTCACCAAGACAAGATGGTACTTGACAAGGTGATTGATGTATTGGGTGACATTGATGGGATGATGAACACAATGTCATGTCAAATATTAGATAATGAAAATAATCTCATTCAGGTGGAAGAGGTCTAGAATAAGTTTAAGGAAATAGTTGAGAAAGAATCTACAAAGGACACAGTCTTCACTCTGAGTTCCATCCACCACTTTCTCAGCTATGAAAGAGCAATTAATAAGATGAGGACAAAAATGCAGGGAATAAGGACTTTTATGAAATAATTATTTGACATTTAGGAAAATTGTGCAGCCTCTAATATCTAATCTTGTGGGACAGATCCAAAAAGAATATAATAAGTTTTCAAGACCTTTGACGCATATGTTGAAAAACTACAGGCCAAGAATAACAAGAAAGTTGAAGAGATTCTGGATATTGATTAATTTATCTTGAATATTTTCAAATGTTGTAATGTCATTTGTAATTTAATTTTTAAAAAACATTAAAATTTTAATTGTGAAGGTGAAACTATTTTTATAACTCTTTTGATAAAGAGAAATTATTTTACACTTTATATTTTTGGATAATATGAAAGTTGTAAAAAGTGTGATTGCAAATTACACTTTCCATTTTGACAAGTATAAATTGCTAAAAGTGTAAAATCATGAATTGTAAATTTCAAAGTTCATTTTGACAAAGTGATATGACTTAAAGTTATAAAAGTCTCACTTGTGTTTTGCAAGTTAGGGTTTTGCATGAAAAGTAACTTGGATTTATTCAAATTTATCTTTTATTTTAAAAAATTGAGTTCTATTTAGGCACCACCCATTTTTGCATGAAGATTTATTCTCAATTGTTAAAGAAGAAGAAGCATTGCATGGAGATATTCCAGTTCCATCCATGTCATGCCATGCCATTTTATGCCAAGGATCATGTCCATATTTTTCATGCCATTTTCCAACCATTTTACAAGTCCAAAATGCCAGATATAGAACTTGCCTCTTTTTGCATGAATATTCTAGATTTGCATGGTTTCTCTTACTAGGAGTTAAAGTTTGACAACTAAATCTCACATATGATATATATTTGTATAAATATGGGTAGACCCCATGGCCCAAATCATCTTTTTTTTGTTAGAGGATATAATTTCTGTATTTTGAATGTATTTTCTACACGCTATAACCTTTGCGACAGAAATTTCATTGAAGATTTGCCTTTCTTGTCTGATAAATCTCTATGTATTCCAGTTATTCAAGTATTTTTGGAAGTTTTATTTCTTATTTTAGTCACAAGAGATTCATTTGTGGTATTTTTTCCCTTCTAAAAATATTGTTTTATTAAAATAAAGAACTCTTTTCCCTTTTGTGAGAATAACTAAATATTACCTCTAGTTTCTCATTTGTATGAGTTTGTGCTGAACCCATTTCAATATAATTCTCTATTCCATTGTGTTCATAAAGAAAGATCTAAGACCCACTAAGATATATGGTGCAATCACCATTTAAAGTTTCATAAAGTTTTATTCTTTCCCTTTTCCCCATCAAAAATTTTAGTTTAGGAGAAAAAGGAACTAAAAGAGAAAAAATTCCATAGAACTAGTATCCTAATAGTTGCATCAAATATTGTGAAATGAATTTTGCCTTCTCTAGAGGTTAACCTAAACTCTCCATAGTCCCATGGCCTATAGGTTTCCCATTGTATCATTAGGTGTTGTACAATGAGCTATTCCACATTAGAACGAGTGAAAAAATTATGTGATAACAATACTATTGTACCTTTCATTATGTATTTCCATGACATTCAGTAAAGATTATATAATAAATTTACATTCAATATTATTATAACTATTTAAAATAATGAGTATGTACATGAGCATGATTTATTGTAAATAAGAACAATAGTGGTGGTGTATTTTAGTATGTTATAAAAATGTATTAGTATGGTGTATGACTATACTATTCTTTTTGTATATGCTTTAATACATGGATTCATATCTTATGCACTATTTATATTCTATTTGTAATCTAAATAAAACATTGTTTAACTAGTGGTTTATTGATATTTCTACACAAGTTGTAATTAGTCGTATTTAACTCTCAAACAATATAAATACTAAGTTAACAACATAGAGGGTTATGAAGCTGCATCTTATTTTAAGTATGCTGTAGTAAATTATTATTATTATTATTATTATTTATGTGGTTTTAAGTGAATCCTAGTGGGGTTTTCATGTCACAACCTAATGGACTTTGATTTTATTATGAGGCCAAATATGAAGTTTGATCTTCGACTAGGATAGGGGGCATGCCAAAATTTGATCACATATTTTGTTGTGATTTGATTTTTAATATTTGATTTTATATTTTTATTATCATAATATAAATTTTGTATACATTTAAATTTTAAATTTTCCTCCTTCATACAAAATCATAGGACTAATAATGGGTGATAAATATGATTAACATAAGAGATCTTACACATGGCCACTAAAGATGAGAACCTAGAGACCATGATGCTTAGATACTCATAGACCTACACTTTAGAAAAGAGCAAATTATTGAAACTAACCCAAGTTTGCCTCAAGTGAAATTAAAGGGGTATAATGGGATCAAGTAATATCCATCCAATTAAGACACACTAGTAGCTGACCATAAGAAGGGAGAGTTTTTCTTCACAAGTGTTAGACAGAGGATCTATACGTACATGAAAAAATAAGTTGAAACACATAATGAGGATAATGAATGGAAAACATAAGAAGGGAAGTGATATGAAATATGGTGGTAATTTTAGTATGGAATTCTTAAAAACCTATAATGGGTCTATACAAACACTAATATAAGAAAAAATACCAAAAGAGGGGGAAAAAGATACCAAATAACAATGAGGGAAACAATGGTCAAAGTAAAATGTCTAAAAACTAGGATAAAAACATACTAAAGAATTTTAAGGGAAATAATAGATGAATAAAAATGTGTAACTATAAGAACTAATCCAAGAAAGTGAAATGAAAAAAAAATAAAGCACATGGTACTTGATAATAAACAACGATAAATAAACATGCTAAAGATAATAATGTGAAATCATAATATGTGAAATGAATAATATGACATAATCAAGCATCTACTAAAAAATAACATGAAATATATCTATAAATATCATCAATAACATTCATCAAATCACATGTAATTAATATCTCATTTGAGCCATGATCTATTCTGCTTTTTATGATAACTAGGTAAAGACTTCCTTCCAAATGATTTCAAGATAGAAATTAAACATGATACAATGATAAGGTTGTGGATTTACTTGATGGGAATAACATAGGATAGGAATAGGAGTCACCATTTATAAATAAGGAGGAATATTATTTTTTATTCAAAGATGTAGTTCTAGCTATAGGGGAAGCTACTCCATCCTAGACATGCCATGTGAACGTTGTTGAGGGTATTGAGGCATGGGCCTTGAAAAAGCTTAGAAATATTGGTAAATATATCTA
This sequence comes from Torreya grandis, assembly GCA_037957365.1. NCBI lineage: Eukaryota > Viridiplantae > Streptophyta > Pinopsida > Cupressales > Taxaceae > Torreya > Torreya grandis. The sequence continues at coordinate 408,372 of JARHVA010003524.1, forward strand.
CATATATACTTAAAATTTTTAGAACACTCATGTAAAATAAAATACACGTCCACTTTTTTGGGGATAAATGTGGGTGTCATCTTTAGAAGAGGTATGTTCAGCTAGAGAGAAAAATTAACTACTTGAAGATGAAGTACATCTAAATATTGTCAAAGAATTGGATAAATAGTCAAGGAATGTGTACTCTTCCCATGGAATATACATGAGAGCCTAGGTCTAGACAAATGTGGTGGTTGACTATCAATGGTGGGAACTTGGTTTTGTGCCCTTTGTTTCTCTAAATGTATTTGATAATATTCTATACTCTCTTAATCGAGATGTTTAACGTTCTTATGAAATGAACAATAAGGCACTAACATCTCGTTTGGAATTATAATTTGTGTTAGATGGATAAGTGTGCCTACATATTTAGAGGAAACAAACTCAAATTATTATAAAATGTTAAAAAGTGGTATGGTATGGTGATAGAACGATAATCAAACATGCTCCAAAGAGGATCATAAATAATAGGGGCATCTAGTGTAATTGAAGTAGGAAATGGATCCATGTCAAATTTTGAAAAATAAATCAAAGGAGTGTCATTATAAGGTATCCCATTGAAATAAGGAGACATGTGCACTTATTATGCATCAATAGGAAAATATACAAGGTTAGCTTTCTATAAGGGGGAAGGGTTAACAAAATATACAAAGTTGATTTGATGAATCTTCTTGGCATGATGTCATGAATAGTCATTTTAGAATCATAAGTATCATAAATACCATCATTAGTGACATGTTTATTCATAGGTATTATAAGCATTCAAGTTATTTTTTAGGTTGGGAAGGTTCAAATTATCTTAGGAGATGGTCCTATTGTTTATCTTGGTCTAATGCTTCATCCAATGAAATAGGAGTGAAGGACCTAAATATGTATTATAATTTAGTGTTTAATGCAATGGTAAAGAAGTGGAAGTGGTTATATTTTGTCATGCTATCCTTAGATTTATTGGCTAAGTATTTTCACCAATCGATAATATCTTGGAAAACCTCACATTATGCTTGTTTATAATTTCTAAAGTTTTATAGGTTATTTTAAAGCAAGTTATTAGATTAGAACTCTTATACCAATGCGTTAACTAAGTCTTATAAGCTAATGATAGAGATAAAATAGAGTTGATTGTACCATTATAAAACATTAAAAATTAGGGCTTTGACTAATAACCTATTAGTGGAAAAGGTGTTGAGTTTAATTCAATCTTTGAAAGGGTTTACAAATGCCTTTATATGTAGATCGATATTTGGGGATACATTATAAGAGATAGTAAGAATAATTACACCAATGTCAATGTCATCAATCTGAGGCAATACGAGTTTATTTTGGAGATGTTTGATGAATTATTTTAAATATAAGTCAAGAAATGAGGTTTCCAGGAGAATCTCTAAGGGAGGGTTAAGGGGGGCATTTTGATTTAGCATTTCCCACTGACCCTGTTGAGGTCTTGATTGAATTTTCATAAATTGGTTGTGTAATTACAAAATTTGGGTTTTTTAGAAGCTTGTATGGTAGCCATTTGGTTTATGATTTATAATATTACCTATTTAGGATTAGGTGCATTTTGGTTTGAAGTAGAGTCTTGATTATTATGTTGAGTATCACTACATGTGACCTTAATGTTGATGTTGATATGAATGCTTCAAGAAGGAACACCAAATATAAGACATGCCATGGTAGTTACTAAACTAGGTATGGTATATGTAAGAAGGAGAGGGGAAGTTGAGAATTGACTTTATCAAAGGCTTGTGGAAAAACTATGCATAGGGGAAGGAGAATTTTTTGACAAATATTTCATCATGATGTGATATGTGACAATGGGGTCATTTCCCTTATGTTCAGGATTCTCTTTGAGAAACATTTTAATTTTAATGGTATACTCTATGTCACATTCCTCTTACCGTTAGATTCATGGGTTTCAAATACCCTAATTTCTTAGGATGTTTGAGATTATTGTATGGATCACAACATTTATATCTAGTGGAAGGCATATTAAAATCATTAGAAGGGTGTTATTGAGAATTAACAAATTTAAAAGTGGTGAGTTGAGAATCCTCATGGGTATTGTTTAAATCCATAGCATTATGATTATTGGAATATAATCTTTTAAAATATTGCTTGGTTTTCTCGACAAATTCCTTCAAAAGGTGTTGCTTCTTGGAAAAAACTAAAGGCATTTAAAAATATTTTAAAAATAAGGCATGTTTAAAAAATCATAAAATAGAGGGATATAAAATGGAGTTTGAGAGGAGATACTTTTCAAGCCAAAAATCTCTAAGAAGATAGATATGGAAACATTAAGACAATATAAGTAGAAATAGGATAGGATTCATGTTAGGTTCATTAGAATGTATGCATGTGTTAGGATGATCAATATAATAATCTTATTTATCTCTATAGACTAGGAAATAATAAAGATATCAAACTAGAGCTTACATATAATTAAATATAATGAGGCATGAATGACAAATGTAGATCTAGTAGAGGGTAATCTAAACTCATTATCAATGGGTATAGGGTTTCAAATCCTTTGCCTAAGATAGGAGATATTGGGTGTAACTAAGTCCCAAGGTAAAATTAATAATGTATAAAATTGATTGTAACAAAGTGGGTATCAAGTAAGCAATAAGGAAATCACATGCAAGGAACAAATAAAAAAGGGTAATATAGATCCAAGATAAGAAAATAATACTAAACTAAATAAGATATAAATGCCATATTGTCTTCTTGTAATGTAGTCTAAGAAAATGTGGCCTAGACTAAGTCCTAAACTATGGTTATAATGGAAATCCTAATCACCCTATAATACACTAACTTATTTGGCATAAAGGTAACCTAGGCAAGGACAACATACAAGCTACTCTGACATTAAACACAATATATGTATCTACCAAGTAAATAAAAGGAAAAATAATATGGGTAAATATACTTACCTTCAATTGACTTGTCATTTCATAAATATCCCCTTGGCTCTGGTGGCAATTTTTAAGAGATGTTGTAGGTGAAGACCTTAAATGGAAAGGATGCATACCTAGATGTCCTTAGTTTGGAACTACAAAGACTTTGCAATAACTCTTTTGTTTAAATCCTCATATTATGAATCAAAGAGCTTGAGTAAGAATTGACCTCTATAAGAATAAGACTTCTATCCTGTAACTTCTTCTTTTACTACTTAAATCTAAAAATACGAGTGCAAGTAAAGTAGATGAGTGTTGTGTATGTTTGGAATGATATTTATGACCCATTTAAATATATATCTAAATCAAAAAATTAACTGTTATCCAAATCAACCACTATCAATCCTAATTGATATATTATAATGGTATCAATTGGGCTATTATTGTATCAATAGTCATGATATATTACATAAGACATAAGAAAACTCAAATTTATATTGGCTACATTAATACATTGGGTGGAATAATAGAAAATAAATAGATTGTATTGGCCTAACCGATGTAGTAGGATATATAGGGTGGATAATATAACTTGAAAAAATTAGATAAATAAGGAATAAGGAAAGAGACTTAGAGGAGGTCAAATTGTTAGTAATGAAGGTACAAAAAAATAGTATGTAAACATATATCACAGAATACCACAAGATGACCACCCCTTTCTCAGTGCAATCCATAGGATGTGCACTCAGGAAGATTGATGTGCTGAAAACCTTACAAGAAGGATAATTAGTAAAAGATAAATAAGAAATAATATGAGTATATATATTACCCAAATGAAACTCATTACTTATCACAATAGTGTAATATAGGATGTTGTTTTGGGAAAGATACATAGCAACACAAAAGATAAAAGGAAATGTTGTAAATAAGGATGAAAATAAAATAATAAAATATGTACCTTAACTTTATCTATCAATTATATAAATAAAATTGCTTGTGCTGTAGATGAAAGGTGCTTATATGCACCTAAAATTGACATAGTGCAACATTTACGATACAAATCAGATGATGATGTAATGACATTTTGTTTTGTGATCCATAAAAAAATCTCTATTTCAATTACCTCATTATGATTACCTATTATTATTTTGACCCCTTTCGGTCCCCTTGATTTTGACCTTTGTTTACATTTCCACTTTATTTCAAAAACTAGCCATGGGTGATGAAACCGTCACCCTATGTGATAAAACTACCCCCTTTGTTATGAAACCACTCCTTAGTTTACACAACTTCGACAACTATTTTGAAATATAAGAAGAAGTTTTGATTTTAAAGGGTGATTTTTCATTAAAATAGTAGTGGTTTTGTAATTTAAAGAGGTAGTTTTATCAAAATAAGTGGCATTTATGCAACCATCCCTATATAAGGTGGCAAATACTTCACAATGGAAATGCCTTCCAAGATTATCTCCCACAACATCAGTTTCCATGTGTTTTTACACAAATATATTTACATTTCTTGCTCTCATCACCTTGTGTTCACTTCTAATTATTCTAACTCACTCACTCTCCTAATTTTAGCCTTCTTCAGTTCATCTCAAGTTGAACTCATCATCACACTTAGTTAAACTCCTCCATGTAAACTCCATTCTCTTCCTAAAAGAATATCAATTTTGGCCTAAATTTAGATCCAAAAATTGCCATTAAAATTTGATATTGAGAAGATTTTTATTCATGACCCTGATACAATTTATATAAGATTTAACCTCTTATATTTTTGAGTCAACTATACAATTGCAAGTGAAGAAGTGTCATTAGTGAGATCAACTCAGACCTTGTAATTACATACATTAGCTATCCTCAGTTAAGCTTCTCTTATTTTGTGGATTGTTTATTCTCCCATTTTTCTATCTTGTTCTAAAGTTTGTTGATCCTATAGATAGAGAGTTTCTTTAATTTATACAAGAGCATACAAAGCTACTATGTTGAGAATTTCTCCATCAACACACTAAATGCACTTCAACTAATTTATTCTAGAATTAGGTTGGACTTATTTTAATTTATGGTATTTATGTTCTTTATTAGATTAGATTTAGTATAGTTTGTTATTGTGACTAGATTAGTTTTTCACAAAATAGAAAATAAGCAAATTTGATAGTGAAATAGATCAATTTATTTTCATTTTTTTTGCTATCAAAAACATATTTTTGATTTATGCTTAAAATTAATAGATTAGTTTCCTTTCAAGTCAGTAATACATATTTTCAATCATTCCAAGAAAAATGATCTTATCAAGTCTTCAATTCATTTCCAGTCAAGACAACTTTTCTTTTATTTAAAATTTAAGCAAACTTCTTTAGGGAAACACATAAACATAGACAACTGCATGTGCATACATGAAGGTAGTGGATTGTTGATATTAATTATTTTAAATCATTAAAATCATTATCATTACTCTATTTTAAAATATAAAATAAAATATTATATATCTTTCTTTCATCCTACCAGTTCATTATAGAAAAATCTTGTTTTATAGAAAATTAGTAAGGTTGAAAATCTAGCCTAGTTTATTCACAAGCAAATTCATAGGAAGTGTTTCATTACTTCTATTTTGGATCATATATCTTATCATACTAATTTCTCACATATATTTAATTTACATATTTATATTTCTTCACATAAAATAATTAAAAAAAATAAAAGACATTTCATCTAATTTACATACAAATAAATCTAGGAGAAATCAACATCTTGTATAATAACATAGTTTTCTTATCTCTTCCATTGCATGCATATCAAACATTGAAAATGGATAAATAAGAGTCTTGATTTAATTTGATTATAGTTTTTATATCCTTTAATCTCAACACTTTATTTCTAGCAAGTAAGTATTCATTTGTTAAAACCTAGAAAAGCCCCAAACCAATGAAACAAAACAAAAATAGTGTTGAAAGCCTTGCTATTTCATGCAAGCCATACTAAAAGCCTTGCTAATTCATGAAAGAAAAAAAACCATACCAAAATCCTTGTTAATTTATGCAAGCAAACACATCTACCATAAGCTTTATCCATCTACACAAGTAAAGACATACCAAGCCTTACTTTGACATTCCAACAAGTACACTTTATAAGCTATTACTTGAACAAATTCATACACTTTTCCCTGGCTTCTACCTAGTGTATTTTATATAACCCTTATTGAGATACCAATTCTTATCCAACATGATGTATTCACTAGAGTTAGATCACTTGGTCCTACCATCACCACATAGTCTAATATTATCATCGAGTTGAGATGTGAAATCTTTTGATCCACTCCAATTCCACACCTCATCATAGAGTCTTTAACTGCCTTAGATGAGCTAGAATGCATCGCAAATCTACCTATCATTATCTTCCTAAAAAATATAAGACATTAATATAACATCATCTAAACTTAGTCACCCAAACATCCCATCTTATTTTCCTTAAGGATAGCCTTGTCTTATATCATTCACATTTAGTGGATGACATTGGTTGGGTAGAATCAACCCAATAAAGTAGATATGTTTTATCTATTCATTTATCCCAATCTCCCTCATTTCATATAGTTTAACATTGACTAATAAATTCACCTTCTTGTGATATCAAAGATCGAAGGGCCTTGGAGCTCTATCTCCACATAGTTTGATACTCTCAATGAGTATCGAGACACTATTGAGGTCTTTTGGTTCCACCACAAGAACCCATTCCCACTACCTATCCCAAATCCTATTCTACCCAAAAATCATCCAAACCCCTTGCCCATCCATTATGTTGGTTTCCTTGGCCATAACTTAGGGAGTTGAGTGAATAAATTAGTGTGTGTTAATTTTCATGCATATAAATTAGTGAAGCTGATGTGAAGGACTTTGTCTGTTTCATATCCCTTTTCTTCCTTTTTCTCCACTTTATCTTTTCCATCTCCCTTCCTTCCATTTATTTTGAGGGTATCCATATACCCAAAAAATATGTCTAGATAGGATATCGATGGATCCCTTGGCCTATAAGGATATAAGAGAATCTAACTTAGCTCTAACAAACCTTCATTGATGAGTTGGAATAACCCAACCTTTGATAATAACATGCAATTCCAATCCTACAACTACTCCCTCCTTAACACTCAAAAAAAGAACAAAGTCATCATCTAAGAGATAAATAATGTATCTAAAACCATAAGTAACTATCCTAACTCTAGCACCATGACCCTTATGGGTGGAGGAAAAACCACTCCTCACATGGCCATGAGGCCATTTATCAGCTTATAAAGCCTAGATGTAGAAAGCATCACCAAATATGATCACTACTTAGGAAGGATCCATCAAAAGTAGATGAGGTCAACTACATGAAAGCTACTACACATCCTCCTAGTAGGAATCAGGATGCATCCAACCCACTATTAGACACTATCAACACTACTCCTGGGGTTCCCACCTTAAAACAACCCATTCATGTGGAATCATTACACACATCCTCTCCTCCTACATTAGAAACCCATGGATCCAAAACCAACACTAGTTCAAGTCAGCTCTTTAACACCATAGTGGGTCATATATGTGACCTAAAAATAATCAACAAGCTCTAAGCCATGGGATGGGCTAAGACCCTCTCATATCTATTCACTTCTCTTCTCATCCCATCCAAATAATTTACCCCACACCGTAACAATAATCTTAAATTCTTATACCATTATAAAAACAAGTACCATCATAGAACCATGTATCTTACCAACCCCTCAGAGATATTCTTACTCATGGGGTTCCTAACCCTAATATATCCAAAACTCATTCACCCCACCAAGTACCTAGTCAGAACCCAATATGGGGGTATACATGTACACTCTACTAATATAAAATAATGAAAAAACAAACAATATATTATTTTCCATGCCCCCTAATGACACACCTCTCACATATAATCACCCTCCATATATGGGGTATGTCCTACCCTATATAGCATTAGGATACATGCAAACCACCCATGTACCAACAAATTTTTTTTTGTAAACTTCACTAAAACAAGTCATGATGAATCCTATGTCTCATAATGTCCCTCCATACTTCTACATGTATTTAAAATCTACTTAGCCAAATAATTATTCCTTAGATTACTTTATACCTCCTTATCAATATTATTTCACACTTCATGGTGCATATTAGGCCAACCCATACACTACCCATCTTATTCATTCTAGCCTCACTATGATGATGATAGTTTAAAAAAAATGGTAACCTACATTGAATACCTTAAGGAACCCCTTGACATGAACATACGAGGAGTCCCTCTCCCACATCCCCTACTAGATCTTCCCAAATTCAAAGGGGAAGGGGACATCATTGTGCATGTAAAATCTTATGATACTACCATTAAAGAGCTCCTACTTTTGGATGGGGTTGTAGTAAATATATTCCCAAATAATCTTAAGGGGATAACACTTGAATTATACTATCATCCCCCTAAAGTATTTATACACTCTTTTTTCCAACTTATGGCTAAAGTTGTCAAGGCATTCGATATGAACAAGCTATTAAAGATTGGTATATGAGAGTAATTATATATAAAATAATAATATAATGATTCAACTTTCCTTTTCATTATAAGATGGTAGCAAGTCCTGTATTCCTCTGCTAGTGCACATAACACGGACTAACAATAGTTATGTGATCTCTTCATCCACTCCCTTAATAAGGAAGTAAGGGAGGATGCCCAAATTTTCCTTTAATAGTCATATGAAGAGGCCCTTGAAAATGCATTATTCATTGACCAAAAATCCATAAACAATGGCTGATGGACATATGGGGATAATGGGTGCATCATCACTCCCAAACAAAATAATGGGGGATCTCAAAATATGAACCTAAACCCAAAAAATGTAAAAAACCAAGGTCCTAAGATACTGAACCAAAATAAGACTATTACCATCGATGGAGTCATTGACCAAGCTAAGAAACAAAACCTTATAAATAATAGTCAATATCCTCCAATAAATAACACTAACAATGCCAACAATGTTGGGGTAAGGAACCAAAGCCGCCCTCTTGCCATTCATGTAGTTGATATTGACCCCAATATCTATTACCTCTATATTCATAAGACATGATATTTGGGGATATTGAGAATATTTTAAGTTAATACAAAGACTCTCAGAGGATCAAAACAAAATGTTTATGGATATGTTCCTTGGAGGCATGCACACAAACACTCAAACCCTTCCAAATGGTCTTGTTTATCCCTAAAATTAGAATCTAACAATTTACAACAATCCTTTCCCCAAACAACAAACTCACTCACCACAAGGTCACCCCATTCAACATGACTAATCCATGATGATAGGAAATCATGATGTTTAAGCCTCCAATTCTAGGGAACCAAACACTAATTTATCTCTTCAGTTGGGGGTACAACGAAAAACCTAGATGATAGGGGTCATATAATTAGAATCTAAAAAGGAAGCAAACATTATAGCTCATACTAGATGGGATTAGCTTATTGTTAGACCCAATGCCCATGTGGTTGAAATATTAGAAAAATAAGACACTTTATTTGATGATTTCCCCTTCCACACATGATTAATGGGCCCTACACTATGATGAGGCCAAGTGCCATCTAGGCACTAGGGTAGGAGTCATTCTCATTTCTGCAGAGGGGTGAGTTATGCCATTTAGGTTTGAATTGGACTTTAAGTGCACAAATAATGAAGTTAATTATTAGGCCCTATTACTTTGTATACTCATCATGAATCACCTAGGTTTCTAAAACTTAAACATCCAAGATTATTCATAATTAGTGGTAAATCAAGTATTTGAAGTTTATCAAACCAAATCTAAACACATATAGTTGTATAAAAGTGCTATTTGTGAGGTCATCAAGGACTTAAATTTCAAATCTATTGAAGTAGTAACTATAGAAAGAACCAACTTAACAATTCTATGGATTCTTCATCTTCATGTTTTGTCCCCCATCCAATGATCTTATAATTAGATTTTATAATCTCAATTAGGATGAAGCCTCTCATAAGTAAGACTCCCAATGACCAAATAACTACCCATGTCAGAGGAGACAAGGGCCCCATTAACTTGGATCTAGATGATAATGATGAGGCCATCCTAAAATTCTTATAAGCCTATAATAACCTCCCTCTATTCCATCACAAGAGGGGGTTATCATTCACCTATCATCCTAACTCAACCCTCAGAGCTACATTCAATGAATTCTAATATCATGTGGAGGATTAACTCTCCTCTGATGATGAGTATGATGTCTTCAATAATGAGGGAACATATCTATACCTTCCCTAATTCTTGGTGTATTTGAATATGGAAATGCATCCCTCATCAAGGAAATTATCAAAATTAATATCAAAATTGAAGAGAACCCTAAAAAACTCAAACTAGGGTCTTTACTCTCCAAACATGAGGTAAAGGACCACAACCAACTCCTCATAGAACTTTATAAATCCTTCACTTTCTCTTACACCGACATGATAAGCATCAATCTTGACATAGTGTTCCATAACTTGGTTATAATGACTAATGCAAAACCCATCAAATAAAAACTCAGACCCATCAAACCTAAGGTCATGTTAATGGTGAAGGAGGAAGTCATCAAGCTCTTAAAATTTGTTTTCATTATGCCCATCAATTACTCCAAATGGACGTCCAACACCATCCCCATTCTCAAAAATAATGGTGAGATCATAATATGCATAGCCTTTTAGGACATCAACAAGGCATACCCAAAAGATGAATTCCTCCTCCCATCCATTGATGTCATTGTTAATGCTACTTCATGATAAAAACTAATATAAATCATGGTTTTTTTAAGGATACAACCAAATTTTCATCTCTAATAAATACCAAAGCAAAACCTCCTTCACTACACCTTGGGGAACCTTTTACTATGTTGTAATACCTTTTGGCCTAAAAAATGTAAGGGTAACATATCAAAGGGCCATGACCCACATTTTTCATGACCTCATCCATAAAATAGTAGAAGTCTATGTAGATAACCTATTTTAGAAATCAAGGTGATGTGAAGACCATTTAGAAGTATTACGTGTCATCCTCATCTAGTTGATCAAGTACAAAGTCACTCTCAATCCAAATAAGTGCGTGTTTGGGTTCATTAGTTAAAAAATCTTTGGATATATTATATACAAACATGGAATCAATATTGACCCCACTAAGATCTGAGTGATCTTATAAATGAACCCTCCCATGAATAAATCTAGTGTTAAAAATGTTTTAGGTAAGTTGGGAGCCATCCGTCGATTCATCCTTGACCTTGCCTACACTATTTACCCCATTAACAACCTATTTAAAAATATGAGCATCTTGAATTAGACAAGGGATTATCAAGAGGCATTCAATGTTATAAAGTTATTTCTTGTATCTCATCCTATACTCATGGTACCAATGTTAGATAGGCATTTGATACTTTAACTAAGAGTGATTAAGGTATTCCTCGCATGTATGTTAGATTAAGAGGATGACACTGGTAAGGAGTGTATGATTTATTTCATTAGCTAAACCCTTGTTGATTATGAGACATGATATACTTAGGTAGAAAAAGAATGTTTGGAAATAGTGGTCATGACCAAATGGCTATGAAACTATATACTTAATCAATAAATGAGATTTGTCATGAGATCTCAATCCCTATAGACTTTCCTAACCTATCCATCTCTCTCAAAAAGTAGGACACTTCATTATGCTCTTAAGTGAGTTTTAATTAACTTATATTAACTAAAAATATGTTAAGGGACATATCATCACTAATTGTTTGGCTGACTCCCCTCTAGAGGTTAACAACCTTATCAATACTAATTTCTTTGATAAAGTGATATGTTATATAGAAAAACCTACAATCAGTTCCTCCCCTTGGTATGTAGACATCATTAATTACCTAGTCTACCAAAATTACCCCAAATATGCCAATTCACAATAGAGATGCCTTCATGTTGTTGGATCTAAGTATACTATCTTATAAGTAATCCTTTATCATAAAGCCTTTAATGGCATGCTACTTTGATGTGTTGACCAAGAGAAGTAAAAAAATGTCATCTTCCATTGTCATACTAGCGTGTGTGGTGGGCACTTTAATGGGCACACAATCACTCTAAAAATCCATAGGATAGGGCATTTATGGCTCACTTTGGAATATGATGCCATCGAGTATGTTCACAAATGTGAAAAGTGCAATAGATTTTCACATAATATACATGTTCCCTCAAGGGAATTACATCCCATCATAACTCGATGGATATTTTATACCTAGGCATTAGATTTAGTAGGTAAACTCTCCCCTACTTCTTTAGATAGTCACCACCTTATCATCATGATAATTGACTATTTCACCAAATGGGTAGATGCAATGCCCTTGATAATGGTGACTAGGTATATCATTATAAAGTTCATCCTCAACTAGATCTTTTATCGATTCAAGGTCCAAAAGGTCATCATTATTGATAATGGGTCCCCTTTTAAAAATCTCAATGTTCATGAATTATGCATAAAATTTAATATATCAAACCATTAAAATTCTATACATTACCCACAAGTTAATGACCAAGACAAGACCACCAATAAAAACTTGAAGTCAATCCTAGTCAAAACTATCAAAGATTCCAAATGGGTTTGGCATTTACAACTCTACCCAACACTCTAGACTTACAAGACAACTATTAAGACACCTATAGGGGTAACCCCATACTCACTAGTGTTCAAGTCTGAGGTTGTTCAACCTTTAGATGTAGAAATACCCAACCTTCACATTTCCATCTGAGGCCTCCTCGATGAGGAAGAATATAGATAAGGGAATTTACATACATTATAAATCTTGGATGAGCATTAGATCACCACTACCAATAATCACATAGCTTACATTTATCACATGTGTAAAATAATACAATAAACACATACATGAACATCCAATCCACATTAGAGATCTTGTCCTTAGGCTTTAAAATTATATCAACAAGAAGGAAGGATAGGGTTAGACATTTATTCCCAATTAGTTGGGCCCCTATTTATCACAAAATATTTTGACAATGGAGTTTAATAATTATGTACTTTAGAGGGTGAAGAGTTTGGCATGTCTTGAGCTATATGCATCTAAAACATTTCTAATTATATTTTTCACATATCACACCACTCCCACATGCATTGTATTTGCATATGTTACATGTTCATGAATATATTAGAGGTGTTATTTTATGATTATTTAGTTTGGTGGTTCACACAATACATAAAATTTAAAAATGCAACACATCACATTTACCTATTTTTACATCTCCTTATCACTCTATATATTAGTCACTCTCAAAACTAACTTGTTACATTATTATTTATCTTAATTATTATAAGCAGAGTACATCTATTTACCTATATCTTCTTGCACAACTTGGAAAATGCTAGCCTACACTCTAGTCTAGAGTCTTGTCCATGGTAGAGTCTCCTCTTATTTTACCTTCTAAATTAGAAAATTAGCATGCTAAAAATTAGGTAACTTTAGTTGCATATCTTATTCATTGATGATGAGCACTTACATCTTACTAATTGCATGGGGTAAATATTTTGGGATAAAGGCCTTGAAAATATAAAATTAGATACTATGGTAAAAACCAAAAGCTTATGCAAATAAAAAATTCAACATCTCTCTCCCTTTTCTAACCTTTGGTGTTGAGCCCTTACATCTTGATAGTTTTGTGGGGTTAACACTAGGGAGAGATGACCTTACTTATCTACATATAGCCTTTGGTGGTGAGCCCATGTATCTTCCTATTCATATGAGACTTAAGTGTAACGGGTCATAAAAAGAAGCAAAAGTAAAAATCAGAAACACTATTAGATCATAAAGTGTCCTATCAAAAATCTTGTCTATATGCCTATGTAAAAAAGGCAACCTTTTCCCATTTTATCAGTTATGTCAGGGTAGGTTATCCATAGATTAAGCTAATTAGTATTCTATAAGTTTATAAATAAGTACATATCTCACTTTGCTCGTAAGGACTAGGTCATCTTCCTTTCTTCTAAAAAATTTTGCATTAGGATTCATTTCACATTTATCCCATTTTCCACCTTTTCATCCCTTTGATACAAATTGGAATTAATATATTATGTGAATAAAGCAATAGAATAACCATCTGTAAGATAAGTATTAGCATAGTTGTAGTCACATATGTACATCTATCACAGTAAAACATTTGCATAAAATTTATTCCTACATATACATAAGTATTTTTCCATTTTAATATAAAAAACAAAAAAATAAAGATACACATACATACATCATCATATATCTAGTCCTCTAGAGTGCATAAATTTAGAAGCTGGTATAAAATTAAAAGATTTACATCACATAGTTATCAATGAGGGACAAATAAAAACATCCAAACATATATATCATGTGATATGTTGAGTTTATATAATAAATATGTATAATATAAAGACCTCCATATAGGGCCAATGTACCTCAAGGCATCTAAAAAAGAATGACCATATACATCGATATGACCAAAATTTATACAAAGCATGTTTTAGAGGTCTGTTCTCCTCCTTTAAGAGGGTGATAAAGCAAAATAATGTCTAGGGATATGGCTCTAATGGCATCTCCTAATCATTTCTCCTCCCCTCACTCCTTCACTCTCTACTGGTTAGTGGTTGGGAGTGTGTCTCCTGCCTGATCTTCCCTCTAATACCATCCTCTTAGTCTTTTGACTAGAGGGTTCATCGCCACCTCCTTATCATGGTATCCACCAGGGCCTCCACTCTCCTCACCCTATCCAATAGAGTGATGTTATTTGTCCTAAATGTCATCATCATTATTAAAGCATGCTATGTTGGGGAAAACACATCTGTGTGGTGTCCAATCCTTGTAGGAAGCCTGGGGTCTACCAAAAATTGGTCCCATGTCTGACTAGTGATCAACTAAAATAGAATGATTATGGTATCCTTGATCATATTTATCCATACACCCACAATATCTAAAATCATAAAACACACAAGGTAAATTAGATCAACATGGCATGAGAAAATATAACATATATAAAAGTAGCAAAATAACTAGAAGAAATCAAAATGTGAGCTATAATAACAAATGAATAAAATAAACATTTTTTACCTAGATATCCCTCTTACCACTTGTGACTAGAATCATAGTCTAAAACCTCCTCTTCATCCACATCTATATCCTCCTCCAAATAAACATACTACTAGGGATTACCCTCAACCTCTCCTTCTCCCTAGGATTGTTATTGTGCATGGCCTAGTGGTGGTGATGGTGGTAGTGGTGAGCCCATATATTCTTGGTTAGCTCTAACCTATCCTACTCCTCATCTAGGTGCTTGTCAAACTGGTTAAGTGATAGGCCCCCATCTCACTAGTAAGAGACATGCTAGTCACGTTTGTCTTATGGACCTTGCCTCATGAGTCCCCATGTACAAAAATCTAGGGATGGGGAGGTAACTTGCATAGGGCATACCAAGTTACTAGGGTACTCAATACATCAGGTGTGCCTCAACCTATAATAAATTATCTTGAACCTATGTAGCCCCACTAGCTATCATAAGATAGACCCCTTAAGTGGCCCATTAAACCACCATGTCTTAGTAGGGAAAATTAATCAAATATACTATTATCAAAGACCCCATGGTCCAAGGAAAAGCATGAAAGGGTTTCACATCTACCCATATGGTCACCCTAATATCCCCTAGTGCCCTATCAACACCACCCTCATTAGGGGATCATCTTCTCATAAACCCAACACATAATGATGGCCAGTTGGCTAATAAAAAGGATCCTAGGTGATTCACTTAGTATAAATCCATGCAAATCTATGCCATCAAATCTTAGAACCAAGAATAACAAGCCCCTCTTTCCTCTATACACTATAAAATTAATAACCAATTATATAATATCTTATCAATATTATTATCCCCCACTAATCAAGAGGTAAAGATGTTGATGATGGCATTCCTCAAGTTGAGGATCACTAATCTCTCAACATAAAATATCCTCATACCACACTTCACACCCACGTAAGGTGCATTGGAGTCTTTAAAATGCTCTACCCAACAATGGGTCTCATGATGACTATTTACATCATGGATAGACACTAACTATCTTATTGTGGAAAGACTGATGATCCTATACAAATCCATAAGAGTGATCATCTACTCTCTTGGGGCTTAAGATAACATGAAGGTGTTCTAGTCAAGGTCCAAATAAGCTAGAAAGTTACACAATAATCGATTTGATGAAGGGGTGATCCTTGCCTATTTGATATAAAATATCCCTACTCAGTTGAGTAGGGATAATTTATCAACTATTAGAAGTGATAGGACTTGAAGTAGACACTCATAATATTGGGATCTACTCCATCAGATATAAGCCATATTCAATAAGTACAGAGACCCTTTGTTAGTCAATCACTCAAGAAAATTGATCTTATAATTTAAACAAATTAAAACATTAACTTTCTTCTAGTCTCATAAAACCACCCCTGTTTGTAGGTGATGGTTGTGAAACTAACCTATGATGGTTACAATTTTTTTATAAGGTAGTAACATAACTACCTTAGGTGGTTACATAACACATAAGGGTGGTGATATCGTGATTTCCTCATGGTAGTTGTGAACCCACCATGGCGGGCACAAAATTACCACTTGCAAAAGGTGATAATTTTATAACTTGAGTGATGTATATACCAAAAAGTCTTGGTTTTCCTAAAAAAACCTAAAAACCACTAAAAATCACTTAAATTATAACAAATATTAAAAATTTATAACCTACCCTCCCCAATAATGACCACAAAGCAAAATGTTTCAAAATTGATTGAATTTCAACCATATTTTGAACAAATTTTCAAATTTGGGGAAAAAATGAAAAGTTGACAAAAATAGCCCTGATTGTGCCCAACCATGACTCTTAATGATACATTCATCATCCCCTCATCACTCTCTTTCTGATGACTGCTTATGCTAAAAAAACCACTATCAATCTAAAGCTAAAAAATCTCCCTCAATACAAATGAGTAAAAAAGGTTGTTTTTGGTAAGTTTTTAGTTATATTAGGCCCAAAACTAGCTTTTTAATTTAAAAGTTTTTTATTTTTAGCATAATATTTCATATTAGTATTTATTTTCACATATACATATGTTATCTTTTATGGATATTGCAAATTAGTTCATTGTCACTAATGTCCTAACAACATTTATATCTTTTGTAGCATATTTTACAATTTTATAGGTATACATGGCTTGGCACCAGGGTCAGTCCCTTGAAGAGATGGTCTAGGTAGTATGATCTTCCCCACACGTATGATACATACTCTTTCCATGTTTTGATTACACATCTATCTTTTTTTTTTCTTTTAGATTGTTCTTGAATCTTGTTTTCCATCTACAAGTTACATAGAGTCTTGAGAAGCTTTGTTCCTCCATTTAGGTAAGTAAGGTAAGTATTTTTGACCTCTTATTTCCTTTCCACATGCCTTACTTGGGATTACACCTTTCCAATTCATGACAAAGCACCCTCCTTAGGGGGTAATATGTATGCACCCAAAATTGACACACTGTAAAATTTTTGATACAAATTTGATGATGATGTAACAACCTCTTGTTTTGTGCTCCATAGGGAAATATATAGATATATTACCTCATTATGCTTACATATTATTATTTTAACCCATTTTGATCTAATTTATTTTGACCTTCTTATCCATTTCTAATTTATTTTAAAAACTAGCCATGGGTGATGAAACTACCACCCCAGGTGACAAAACTACCCCCTCTGTTACAAAACTGCCCCTTATTTTACATAATCTCCATGGTGGTTTTAAAATATAAGAGGCAATTTTGACATTAAAGGGAAATTTTATATTAAAATATTGGCAATTTTATATTTTAAAGTGACAATTTTATCAAAATAAGTGGTGGTTGTGCAACTGTCCCTACATAAAGTAATGATTCTGTCACATTAGAAATGCCTTCCAAGATTACCTCCTATAACTTCAATTTCCACATGTTTTGAAAAACTAGCTTTGTGCTTCTTTTTCTCATCACCTTGTGTTCACTTCCAATCATGCCCAACTCACTCACTCTCCTAATTTTAGCCTTATTTAGTTCATGTCAAGTTGAATTCACCATCACACTTAGTTGAACTCCTATATGCAAATTCCATTCTATTTATACAAAGAGGTCAATTTTGGCCTGACTTTAGATCTAAAAATTACCATTATAAATTTTTATTTAGAATAATTTATAGCCACAACCCTGATAAAATTGCTAAAATATTTAGCCTCTAGTATTTTTGAGTCAACTACACAATTGTATGTGAAGAAGTGTAATTGGTGAGAGCAACTTAGAATTTAAAATCCAAGACATTAGCTATCCTTAGTTAATATGTTCTTATTTTGTGGATTATGTCTTCTCCCATTTATCTATCTTGTTCTAGAGTTTGTGCATCCTCTAGCTAGAGAGTTTCCTAAATTTATACAAGAGAATACAGAGTTAGCATGCTGAGGATTTCTCTATCATTATTCGAGAATCAAGTTCGAGTTATTTTAATTTGAAGTATTTGTATTCTTTGTTAAATTAGATTTAGTATAGATTGTTACTGTTATTTGATTATTTTTTCACAAAAGAGAAAAGAAGCAAATTTGATAGTGAAATAGATCCATTTCTTTTCATTTGTCTTTTCTACCAAAAACATAGTTTTGATTTATGCTTACATTTAATATATTAGTTTCCTTTCACGTAAATATTACATCTTGTAAATTTTTACGAGAAAATGGATCTTAGAAAGTATTTAGTTCATTTCTAGATAAGACAAATTTTATTTTATTCAAAATCTAAGCAAACTTATTGCATTTTAACAATCACCTAGGAAAACATAGAAACATACACAACTGTAGGTGCATGCATGAAGGTGGTGGATTATTGATCTTACCTATTTTAAACAATTAAAAACATTGACATACCTCTCTTTTAAAATATAAAATCAAAACTGATATGTTATCCTTTCATCCTCCCAATTCATTTGAGAAAATGTTTGTTTTGTTGCAAATTAGAAAGGTTGAAAAACTAGCCTAGTTTGTTCACTAAAAAATTCATATGAAGTGAATCATTGCTACTATTCTGGATCAGATATATTCTAATACTCCTTGCCCACATAGATTCAATTTAAAAATTTATCTTGATTCACATAAAACAACCAAAAAAAAAAAAAAAAAAAAAAAAAACCATTTCATCTAGTTATCATACAGATAAATCTAGGAGAAATCAACATTTTACATAATAGCATAGTTTTCTTCTCTTTTCCATTACATGCATCTCAAACATTGAAAAGGGATTTTTTTTTTCTTTCATTTTATTTCAGTTTTTATATCATTTACTTTCAACACTTTATTTTTAGCAAGCAAGTATTCATTTATTAAAACCTAGAAAAGACCAAAAAAAAAAAGTGTCAAAAGCCTTGTTATTTCATGTAAGCCATACCAAAAGCCTTGCCAATTCCTGAAAGTAAACAAGCCATACTAAAATCCTTGTCAATTTTTACAAGAAAACACATCTACCATAAGCCTTGTCCATCTACACAAGTAAACACATACTAATCCTTGCTTTAACATTCTAACAAGTACACCTTACAAGCAATTTACTAAACAAGCTCATACACTTTCCATAGCTTCTACGTAGTCTCTTTTAGATGACCCTTGTTGAAACACTAAGTATTACCCAACATGATCTATTACCTAGAGTTAGATCACCTGGTCTTACCATCACCACACAGTTTGATATTAGCATCAAGATGAGACATGAGGTCTTTCAATCCACTCCAATTTGCCACATCATCATAGAGTCTTTAGCTAGCTTAGAATAGCAATAATTCATCCCCAATATACCTATCATTATCATTTTATAAAATAGGAAATACCAATACAATGTCATCGAAGCTTAGTCATCCATCCATCCCATCTTTTTCTCCTTAGGTCTAGTATTATCTTATATCATTCACACTTAATGGATGACATTGGCTGGGCAAAGTCAACCCAATAAAGTAGATCTTATTTCATGAGTCATTTGGCCCAATCTCTCTAATTTAATAGAGTTTAACATTGAACATGAACTCTAAAATCTTGTGATACCAGAGATTGAAGGGCCTTAGAGCACTGTCTCCATACAGATCAATGATCTCAATGAGAACTAAAATGATAATGAGGTCTTTTGGTTCCACCATGAGAACCCATTGCCACCACCTATCCCAAATCTTATTCTGCCCAATAATCATCCAAACCCCTAGCCCATCCATTACATCAGATGTCTCAACCAAACCTTAGGGAGTTGAGTGCATAATTAGAATGTGCTAATTTTCATGCATATTATGCTAATTTAAAGCATGATGGATAGAACTAAAAAATAAAAGAAAAATACAAATTTTTATAATGTTTTTATTAGTACCATAAAATTTGTTACTTTACTATGATCTTAGTGATTATTTTGGTTCATGAAAATGAGATACAAATAAAAAGATATGATGAAAATATAACATATAGAGGTAAATATCAAGAAATTTTGAATTTTGGATTAGGAGGTATGAATAGGCCAAAAGGTAAATCATTTGGTCATTTGAACTTTTGATATACCTAGATCTCTAGATGACCATTTATGGCATGATAAAAGATGATGGCTAGAGAACATTGAAGTAAGCATGTATGAAGTTACTAGGGAGGTACTACAAAATCCATGTAGTTAGGTGACACATTTAATGTTGGGTTAGGTAGATAGACTAGATTTTGTAATTCTACATGCTGAGGTAAATATGTATAGTTAAATTTATCCCAAAAAGAATAATAATGTAAATAAAGTTTTGATGAGTAATAGATAGGAGGTAGAATGCAAATTTTTGAGCCTAGGTATTTACGAGGGCCCAAGAAAGAAATATCTACCATAGGAAAAACTATTGATGATGTTGATGTAGTTGTGTAGTAGGAAATCACAATTGTGGTCGATATCATAGGAATAAACCGATGTTTAAGATGTGAAAAATCATTGTATTAGCCAATACCATAATATGTGGTTGATATTGTAAAAATTCTCATGAAATAACTAATATTTTATAATTATAGCCAATGTATTTTAATGTGAAAAGAAGGCATATACCATATAGGTATAGTTGAGATAGTTCAAAGATATATAAAATGACCGATACAATATATATCTAGCCAATGTAGTAGGGAACACATGGATGATACTATATAGGTATGGTTCATATAGTATAAAATAAAATGCCTGATGCAGTAAGTTAGAATTAAGGCAACTAATATAGTAGGAAATAAGGACCATTTGTACTTATTTTACAATTTTTAACTAGATCTTTGATTGACAACTAATTGGGTTTTATTATTTTACATTTTACAAAGGTGATGATGGATTTGGAAGACTATAGATGTGAGTTTGTTACCAATTTTATTGGCTAGCTAATCAGATGTAGACAAAGCTCATTTAGTTTTCTTAATTTTTAGAGGCATTATGGATATATACCATGTTCCTCTCAATGTTGAGTTAGTAGCTATGTTTTTAGGTTAGTGAAGAGGATCATAAACACATTCAAGTGGGAGGTGAATGAGGACATAGTGGAGGTCACCAACACACTAGAGGACATGTGTGCCATACTAGGGATATTGATTAAGGGCATGTTTATGATTTATGATGTACCTAAGCCCATTATGGAGTGTTAAGAACTAGCATAGTGGGCCATCGAGTCTGATTAGTATGATCAGTGTAAGCTAATAGTTAGATAATTTTATGTACATGCATTAGACATTATTGATATCTAGAAGGCCATTATTAGCTTGATGACTATGAATATGCTATGTAGAAAATCAAATGGTGTGGTTCAACTATATATTATAGCTTTTTGGTTATTTTTGAAACTATTTATGAATTATATAACACCTTAATCTTGTATACTCGACAAACTTAGACACTAGCTATTCCTCTCAGTTTTATACCTTTCTTGCTTCCATAAGTATTGCATCTACTCTTTCTTGGGTCCATTGGTCTATTTATTAGTCTGACTAATTTTATTATGATGACTCAAGCCTTTTATCTTACCTAGAATGTTTAAAAAGTATTTATTTTCCACATTTATAAATTTTGATCTTGTACTTGTTTTCTTTCTCCCTAGACACTTGCATCCTAGATGAACACCTACATCGACATAAGTGTCCTACTATGACAAAAGTTTCTAGTGCCCTAAAAATCATAAAATTTTCAAATGAAACATATCTTAGTGGTTAACCTAAGTGATATTATGTGAGATATTATCCAAAAGGATCGATATAAATATGATATCAATCCTCATTCATTCCTCACCTATAAATTTATTACCTACTCACTAGGCAACTTAACAAAAGCATTCAATCAAGAACTCAAGTGAGTAAAGCTTCCCTATTTTATCCTATTTCAATATAATTCATAAGGAAAACACGTCTATAGGTCTGAAGTAATGAATGAATAACCCAAGAGCTATATTTTCCAAGTTACAAGCTAGGTCACTATTATACTTACCTATCAGACATTGCATGATCCACACATAACCCAACACATAGGGGAGAGATACATAAGTCTGAGTCCCTCTTTAGATTATTATATATTTAGACATCACTCATTGATAGAGGGGTCTCTAGAGCAACTTGATATCATGTGCCCATTAACCTATTTTCCCCATAACCACTATGAGGTTAAATAACTAGGGTTTTACTATTTAATAAAGAGTGACAATCCATGGCCCATATCTGAATGCACTAGAATGAAGATGAATAAAAACATAAAAGCATCCATGTGATCACATCCTATTTTAGTAGGTATTTCATATAGGACACTTGCATCTAACTTAGATACTAACATCAATGTAACCATACCAAGCTGACGCAAGTGTCCATAGATATAGAGGCATAAAATCTAAAATTTGGTGACTATTTTAGAACATTCTTCTAGTTTGATTCCTACTTATTCTATATTTAGGTCTATATTAGTATCAAAACCAACTAAATATCTTGATTATTTGTCATTTCCATATTTATCATAGCTGTACTTTCCTTTTTTAACATATCTTCATATAATAAATTTAATACATGTTTTATATAAACAATGTTTTTAAACTTTATCAATTACTAATATTTTATCTCTTACATAAACTCATCGAATATCAATCTCTTTGAGTGCACACCTTAAAAGGTGCATTGGGAAAGGGGTTGACATACCTTTAGTGATTCATAGATTGTTAACCCTTATACCACTACCTAAAACCAATAAAAGTTAATCTTGTCTATTTATTTAAGCATTAAAACCCTACTTATATACTTCCATAAGTATCTCACTACCCAAAATATCCCCTACCTATGTAGAAAATCATTTTTACCAATTTTTTTACTACGTCAATCTGGTTAACCTCATTTGTTAGTAGAGGTTTTTAGAGTTTCACCATAACATGCTAATTACAGGGATAACTTGCATAGTGGATATCACAATAGGTGACAAAAAGATAAAAATCATACAAACCACATGCAACATCTTTAATTAGACCAAAAATCAGAGTGAAACAACTATATAAAGGAACATGACTATAATTCATATTGTATCAGATTACAAAATAAAGGAAAATAGATTACTCGACTGTGCATACAACATACATATAATTAAATAAGGGAAAACCATAACATGATAATTTTAATTAATATCTATCAACACATCTAACTAGATTATATTACATTAAAGTACTATTTATAGTCTTTTATAACCCTAATGTCTCTTCACCTTCCAACCTTCCCAAAAATAAAATGAAAGTCTTTGCATTTTCCAATTATTTGATTAGACTTTCAAGGTTGAATAAGTAAAAAATTACACAAAAACAAAATCAAACACTCCACATATGTGTTTATCTTATATACTTCATGGTTTTAATGAGTTATATTCTATAGCCAACACTTTCCCAAACTTAATTATTTATCTCATCCTGAGAAAAAGGTGCAAACTAAGCTAAACTAAACTAAAAAGATAAGTCCTAAAAAAAATTCATAGTAATTACTCCAGTTGTCATTTACCAATTTTCACCCTTTGTACACTATTTATCCTCCCTTTTAAATTTTTAACTAACATACTAGCCTATTGCCCTTTTGGTTTTTCAATAGACTAGCATAACCAGGTGGCTACCCTTTAGGGGTTTCAACCAATGTGACCCTACTCATAATGTTTAGACTATCTAACAAAAATGTGAGTCTATTGGAAGTTATTAAATTATAGATCATAAAATTTATTACTATAGCTGGGCAGATGGTTCGTTGGAGGTCTACAAAGTTTGTTATTGATAAGTAACTATTAACCTAATGGATCTTGATGTATCCACTATGAAGGGTATTTGTGAGTATTATCCCTGTGCCTTGATCTCCCTCTCCTATATGATTTATAGTAGTTGATGTGGATGAATGAACTCAGGCTCATTTACTATCTGTGTAATTACTAGATTGACTTGAGATAAAACTTGCTTTACCATTTTCAAGTCAGTAAGTACTTCACATACCATTACAAGTTCAATGCATAATGCTACTAGATCATCATCATGTTATATAAGTAATCATATTATATGATTGTAAGCAATGCCTTAGCATTATATTATTTTTATTGCATGTCCAAGATTAGCTCATCCAATCTATCTACTATCCTTTGGGATTGAATAATTTCAAAAGTGTTGTGCATTATTTCATGATGCCATACTTGTATCTTCTATACAATAACATCTCACAAATCCAATGGTTATTTTAGTGCACTTATCATATTTTCCATAGTTGATGTTTGATTCTTTAACATGGCTTTAGATTTATTATTAGTAGAAAATTCAAGTTACATAAGAGCTAGGGATTGATTCAAATGCTATCTCCAATCGAGCATATCCTAGGCTAGATTTTGGCTTTTGTTGCAGTAGTGTCTAAGATCTTCTCATATTTTGCTATGAGTTGGCACATAATCTATATTTTTTACTTGAGGGCTTGTCCTTGTGTGCATAGTGCCAAAAATTTCTGTGAAGTTCCCCAACTCTTTGTAAGCTCCATCAATAGTGTCATGAATTATTTATCTTAGGACATAACTTGATCACCTAGTACTTGCATAACTAAGGAAGGATATGAATAATTGATTATATTGCTTCACATTTGTCAGCCTTTCTTCTGCTTCAAATTTTTTGTTCTATAGCCTTAGGACTTCTTGCTCCAAATCTAAAGCCCTCTGAGCAATGGATTCTTGGAAAATGGATGCTCTTTCTATATATTTGGAGAGTGATAATTAGGCTATTTCTAACAATGTTTCCATCATAGTAGTGGCAAGTTCCATGGATATAGTGGTGGATGTCATAGGAGTAGGTGTAAACTAAGCTAGTGGAAGTAATAAGGTAGTTCTCTGGGTGGATGTAGCAAAGACATCCCATAACTATTGATTAGGAAGTTTCACTACTTTTTCAATGCCCTTAGTGTGACTGGTGGATGTTACCTCTTCTTATACTTGAGCATCTTTGAGCTCTTTAACCTTGGGAACTACATTTACCTTGGCATTATTCTTGACTTTAGATTTCACTTTAGCATCCTATTTGACATTTATTTGAGCTTTTGCTTTTGCTTTGGCCTCTACATCAACCTTGGATATAGCTTCTATTTTGGCTTTAGCTTTGGTTGCTTGCTCTTTTTTCCTTATACTAGGCCTAGGCTTGTTGTTTTTTCCTTTTCTCTTCTTCCTATTGTTTCTTCTTTGCCTTTGCTTTTTATCCTACTTGCACATAACTTTAGATTCCTCAGCTTTCTTCTTTTTGGCTTCAGCTTCCTTAGATTGCTTTCACGTAGCCTTTGTTTCCTCATATTTCTTTTTCTGATCCATGGATACATCTTGTTTCTTTAGATGTGGACTCTATGCATCTTTTTGTTGTGATGATGGTGGCATGGCTGCTTGTTCTCATGATTCCTCTGTGTTTTGTTCTTGTTGTTTCATTGTTGATCAAATTTGACCCTACAGGTCAAATTGGGGCACTTATAGGTAAAAAATTGAGTTTTAGGTGTTTTAGGGGTCTAATATATATGTCACAAGGTGTTATATAGGTTAATTAATGTCATTTAATATTTTATTATCCTTAGTCCTTAGTCATTTTAAACTATTTAGTCATTTTGAGGTCAAAAAAGGGAATTTAATGAGTTGTATGAATTATTTTGGAATTTTGAAGGTTAAAAAAGGTTATGTGACATGATATGTGTCTTAACATGTCTTAATAAACTATTGGTAACTAAAAGTGGTAGGTGCTAAAGAAGAAAGAACAGTTTTCTTAGGAAAAAGGTGAGTTTGGCACTTGTACAAACCACAGAGAAGTGTCCACATGAGAGATGATAATAGAATGTATATTCAAATTATTTAAGCTTAGTTACATGTTTGAAATGCTTTAAGAGTGACACTTTAGGCCCAAATCCATTCTACTCCTTTTTCACCCTTATTGGTAAATAAAAGTAGTCTTTAGGTTCATGTTTAGTACGAACAACTGAAGAGGTTTTAGATCAAAAAACTTGGGGAGGTGAAATTAAAATTATAAAAATTCATTTAATTTAAAATATTTCTAATAATGGTAGCCTGTGCTTTGTGAACCAACCTCATAAATTTGACTGTGTTTTTCTGCTTGCCAATTTGTGTACCCTATAAGTTTTGTTCCATTTTGGGCAAGTTGGTACAAACCAATTAGTCATGTTGGTTAAAGATGATGTTTAATACATTATTAACTTCTCTCCATGCTTATTTCCATTTTTCATGATGTTTTGATGAGAAAATTAGCTTAGTTTTCAAGAGGAAGCACTTTTTTGAGTTAAAGGTAGTTTTTCACCATTTCCAATAACTTCATGCTTGTTCATGGTTTTAGAGGGTTATGAAAAGTCCTTATTCATATTTCCAATTCCATCATGTTTCCATTTAACATTCAAATCTCATTATTCAAGGCAATGCTCAATGAGAGTATAGTTATGAACACCATATAATCAACTTTTGCTCATTATTTACTTGCAACCATGGTGAGACACATGTATTAAACCTATATGTCATGTTCACAGAGGTGTATTTAAGGTTTTTAAGCCTTTGTGTATCTTTTTGTAGCATTAATTAGTGAATCAATATTTCATTTGATGTTAAAAAGAGGGACTAAGCTATCATATAACACACTCCCACCTAGTCTACCATGGACAAACTCATCTACAAGTGCCATGAAGGATGTGTTCATATTGAAAAGAGGGTGTTGACACTTGATTCAATTGTTTTAAAATGTGAAAAGTGTATTTTTAAGTATGAGACAAGTTTATAACTCATAAAAGTTCAAAGTTAATGCTCATTACCTAAATCCACTTTTTGTTGCCTGCACACTAGAATAACCACCTTTAAATGGTCTTGATAGTAAGTTGAGAGGTCATTCTGGAGCATTGAAGCATAACACAAAACCATATTTTAGTTCATAACATGAAGTGAGATCATGACTAATGCTTTTGAAGGGTTGAGTTGGAAAGTGGAGTTGATAATGACCGTTTATGGTAATGACTGTATTTAGAGACTTTTCCCCTAAAGTGGAAAAATAGAGGCCTAAGGCCATTTTGGGAGAATCATAAAAAAATGTTGAAATACCTCTTAAGGCATACTAATGGCTTGGATTTGTAGCCTATAGAATAGAAAATGACTTGGCAGAGTTTGAGCGGTAGGGGTTTAGTAGAAGATAGTCATTGGAGGACCTTAGAAGGCACTGTTGTACACTGAGTTTAGGAAATGTTATCTATAATTTTAGTTCAAGAGGAGACTTTTATCACTAAAATTGAAAAATTGACCTTGTAAACATATGAGAATGGTTTTAAATGATGCAAGTAACAACTATGACCCAAAATATCATAAAAAACAAGATAATGTATTGTGTTTTTCTCCTTATGCCGACCTTCAGTCTGTACATAGGCTTGGTATACACCTACAACCAGCCAAGGGGTAAGGTTTGAGAAAATGTTTCATTATTTTAGACCTAAATAATTATGAGAACTTGTTTGAACACTATGACCAAAATATTGGTTAGTGTGTGAATTTTTGATCAAGTTAACACATATAGATACCCTTTTATTTAAAAATATGCACTTACATCCACTATGTTGACTGTCTCGGGCAGTGAATAGAGAAGTTATGGTTTTGAGTGTGGAAAGTGCACAAAAGTAAGTGAAAATAGGATATTATTTTTGGAAATTTAAGGAGGGTTGAGTTTAGCATATACAAGGCTTAGAACATGTGGAAGATACCTACAGGCCCGACACAATCAACTGTAGTTGACTATGAGGGGCAAAGAGTAATACTTGAGTTCTTGAGGTGGATAAGACATGAGGATGAAGAAAATGGAAATTAAAAAATGAAAAATGAATCTAGGTGAATAAAATGAGGTAGTGAATATTGAATTTGAATTTAAACCATGAAATTATACCTATAGGTAGACTCCAAAAGGTAGAACATAGTTAGAGGTAGTACTCAGCCTTGACTGGGCAAGGTATGGGAAGTGATATGTGGGAGTTTTAATTACTATAAAGACCTGAATCACATTAATTATGGTAATAATAAACTCAAAACACTCTCATAATTGGATACTAATCAAATAAGGAGCTTTAATAATGCATAACATAGTCTATTGGAAAAATCCTGCACACAGTCCGTTTCACCAGGTTCTATTTTTGATTTGAATGCTTTTGGAAGACCTAGCCATAGAACCAAGGGCTGATTTTTTGTGTGGGACATATTTTAACTCTAGGAGGACATTTAAATATTTAAATTTTCTAAGGAAATGGGGGAAGTAGCCTCTATTTTGTCTCAGATAGAGGGTACTTCCCCTTGTACATAAACTTATTGTTTTGGGAAATAGAGATGAAAAGGGGGATATAAAGTTGTTTGAACCTTTAAAAAGGGTGTATAAAGATGAAAAAAATCTAGGAAAACATTATAAATCAAGCACAAAAATGGGAAATGGAACAAGGTGGGCTAAGTGGCTAAAGTTGTAGGTAGGCCTAAAGGCAAGGTTTAGGCCTAGTGCTAAATGAGGAGGTCATTTCACTTATATCCATATATATGCTTTCTAATATATTTGAGAATTATTATGGGATCATAATATAAGTGTATAATCAATTATTATGTAGAGGAACCATCAAAAACTTAGGTTTGACTTTAAGGTGTAAACATGCCTATTAAGCATGACTAGGCCTAACATCTAAAAATGGGGTCAAATTCATATTTGGATTTAGATGATCACTAAAAAATATTAGATAATGAATATGGGGGTACATAAGATGTTTTAAATGTTTTTGAAGGAAAATAAACCCTTTAAGAATCCATTTTTGGCTTAGAGACGACACTAGACCTACAGAGCTTGATAGGGGAAGTTTAGATGCTCACATCTTTTTGGAGAATATGCATGGATGGTAAAGGAGTTTGGAGGAGTTATCAGAGGTATTAAAATTTTATTTTTTGTAATTATTTTGAGACTCCTATGTCATAACTTTATGAATGACCCTTAAGAGGTCAAAATAGGCCTAAACCTTCCTAAACCCTTATAAGGACCAGTTTGGAGAAATAGAGTTAGAAAGCTACTATAATAGACTATTTTACTCAAGATGATGATTGAAAATTGTAGATGACTCTCTCAGGCTCCTCCATACCCTTTTGAGTTGTATGAAATTGTAATAAAAGGGTGAACAATAATGTATTTTTGACCATTTTATGTGTTTTTCAAGTTTTAGAAGGATTCTGAGGATGAAATCAAGTTTGGAAGAAATATATAGACTTTATATATATATATATATATATGACCATTGAATGCTTTGAAATATCCCTAAGTATGCAAACAAACAACTTCATCTTAGTTAAAACTAACATAGTGGACAAGCTAGTGAGAAGGGTGGAAAAATTCAATTGGGGTGATTTTAAGGTGTACCTGATGCTTCTAAGGACATGGAGGGTCTTAAAAATTATCATACACTCCATAAAAAATATTTACATTGAAAAACATTGCCTTTTTGGAGGCTAAATGTGTAAGGTGCATGATGGAAGAGGTTTTTGGACAACAGATGATGTTGGCTCATTCGTAGATAATTCTAGATGATAAGGCCTACAACCAATGCATGGATAGGCATGCCTAAAACCCTCAACCTTCATTAAAATTATCATACCTATCCATAATTAGTTTTTGGATGTTCAAATATGTCCAAATCATGAAGGTACTTTTCTAAGCTAGAATGTGGAGTTTCATGCCACTTTGCAAGAGTTTCATGTCTTGTATGGAAACTTGTACTTGACCTTACATGGTTCATCCCATATCCTATTTTTATGAAAAATTAACTAATTTTCTCAGATTAACAAGTTTTCTTATGACCATTAGACTTATCTCTTCTCCTCTCTCTCTCAAGTTCTATAAGAACTAGCCATTTTAACTTATACTCCACCTGAGTATGGAGAAACCCTAATCATTTGAATACCATTTAATCAATAAGAAAAATTATTTTTACATCCTCATGACTATTCTTAGTGTGTTTTAATTGAATTTTTGATCTTACTTAGTGAATACTATGTATTCCTTAGCATGTTGTCTCATTCTTTCATCCTATTTGTAGTTGTAAAGCTTCTTCTTGTAAGGCACATGAAGTGTTTTAGGAAATGAAAAGGATTGAGTAAGTTAGTTTATTCATTAGTGTCATTCAAGGCCTCTTGTCTAGTCCACCTATCTTTGCACATTCATCCATAACCTCATTATGTAATATTGATGTGATAAGATGTAGATTGAAGGAGTGTATGTTTGGTTAGTCCTTTATTATCATGTGTAACATGCTACTGGTTAGAAGTCATCATCTTATTTGGTGTATCACCTCCCTTAGAATAGTTTTATTTTAGTTATCTCTTTCCCTTTTTCCCTCAAACTTTAAGTGTAGTTACAACCCAAAGTGGTACATTAAGGGAGCTATCCCCACCTAGAAATTCACCTCATCCTTAGGCTACCCATAAGCCTAGAGGTGTTTCCATTGTGCCACTTGGATGAGGAGAGCTTATGCATCTCCTCAAAGGGTGTAAATATAGGTGAAAATAGTTTTTGGCATGCTTGATAGGACTCTTAGTCTAAGAAGTTGAAGTATTTTTTATGTTTTAATTAAACACATTAGCCTTTAGAGGTATCTATCCAAGCATCAATGGTAACTCTAAAGATATATCAGTTGGTCAAGCAACCTAGATTTCATTTTGAATATTTTTGGTAATATATTTCTTTGTGTTCTTAGTTTCAATGACGTTTCATGGCTAATTTTGGTGTCGAGCACTATTTTACTTAATTTGGTGAGACATTTGAAGCTTATGCCATTACCTATCAACAAGAAAAAGTTCTTAATCAACCCTATCATGAAGTTTACCAGCTCCAACATGAAGTGTACTAAACCTATCAGCCTTCTCCATATCTTTCTCCGAGTTAACCTAGTCACTTCTCAAGTCAATCTATTTATACCTTCAAATAAACTCTTTTGGGATATGAGAGGTATATGTTAGATCTTGACACACAAGGGGGATATGGTCAAGAGGTTCCTAATCATATTATTCATAAGGTGAAAGATGTATTGGAGTCGGTGAAAATAGAGTGGGTACCTATTAATAGAGCCAATTAGTAAAGGCTCACAAGTGAGATGATTGATGTGAGTGGCCTAGTTTCTTCCTTAGAGGATAGGCTAAGAGTTCATGAAAGGCAACCTCAAAAAACCTATCAGCCTTCATATCCACTTCCCCAAGTTTCCTATTATCCATATTTGATCCCTACTCATGAGCCCAATCAAGGATATCAAAGTCATCCTTTTCCCAATCAGTTGGAAGAAAGAGTTAAAAAGAGAAACCTTATTTTTAAAGATAATATTGATAGGAATATTGAGTTTTATAATATGAATATGAATCAATCCATTTTAGTAACAAATAAAGTGGAATTAAATCCTTCATTTACCTCTCACATTGCATCCCCATCTCAAGGAGAGACTTCTAGATATGAGATTCCAAGTTGGAGACAAGGTGGAGAATCTAAGCCTAAGGAGATTCTAAGTTTCTTGAATAATTTATCAAATCCTCAATTTGAATCACCACCTCAAGAGAAGAATTATAATCCTAACATCCTAAATTGGGATAAGATAGTGGAGTCATGGGGAAAGAAAGATGATACAAGTCTTGATAAAGAGTTTGAAGTTGAGAAGAAGCTTAATATTGTACAAACCCCTCCCACCATTCCTTAAGAAGAGACCTCTTGTCCTCCATATGATCCCTCTTATACTCATTATCCTTATGATGAAGCCTATGAAATTCAATAAAGACTTTTTTGGGACAATTTAGCTAAGTAAATTGAAGAGTTGGAGTCAACGATGAAGTTGTTAAGTCAAGGTGTGATGGAAGGTTTAGACACAAGAGAAGATCCTATGCCTAAACACACCCCATATAACCTTCATAAGGAGATTTCCCAAGTTAAATCAGATGTGACTGAAGTGATTGTTAAGTGGAAGGAAGATAACCAAGCCATCTTATCCCACAGTCTTCCTCCCCTTCCTCAAGAGCTCCCAAAAGAATCCCCAACTTTACATTCTCAATCTGATTTTGAGCCCTATGTTCCACCTCCACCAACTAGTTCCTCTTATCCTCATCAATAACCCTTTACCTTGATGGATGTATGGTATGGGAACCTAAATAAGAGTAGTTAGTTGAGGAAAATTTTGAACTCTTGGTTAAAGAAAGTGAAACTCCTTGGCAACCTCATTGGGCTAGGTCACCAAATTTTAAGATGTCTAATCTTTGCATCACCAAAAAGGAGAAGGATATGGAAGATATTGTATCCCTTGAGAAGAAATATCAGATTATGATAGATGAGATACAGTTTAAGAACCCTCAAGAGTTCCCAAGTGTTGAAGAAGAAGTGAGCTCTTGTGCTGAGTCTTCTTGTTTAGTTGATAGTGAAGAATGCTTTTGTTGTGTTGAAGAAGAAATCTTGGATGAAGTCATTTTAAATTCTAAGAGGATGAAGGAGCTTATATTTTTTTCCCCTTAATGATGCTGATCAAAAAGAGGATGAGGAATTGTGGTATAAGTTTGAAAATATTTGTAATGAGTTTGATTCTCTGAAGGGGTCTACAAATTCTTTAAAGCTGATTGCAGGTGATGGTGAGTAAAATGAAATTGTCCAAAATGTCATAGATGAGAAATAAAAAGTTCCTAATCAGCCTTGAGATGATTTATTTATATTCATTGGAGTAGGTTATACTCTTCTTCAAGGAGGCTATGACCTAGTCAAAGAAGGAGAAGGTTACCTTGGCACTCAAGTAAGTATGAAAAGGAAAAGCAACCTTTCAAATATATCCTTTCAAGAAGCATATACATTTCATGATGATATGTTTAAAGTAATAAATATGGGATATCATCCTCTCAACCATTTGAGAGAAACACATAAACTTTTAAATGATGGAACAAGCTCCTATTGGCCTCAATCTTCTAAGGAACAAGAAGATACTAGTTGATCATGAGATGAAGAGTAGGTAATAGTATGAGGTAAGTGTACAAGTTCAAGAGGAATATATCTACATTGGACCCATATTTGAAGATGATCTACTTGAGGGCATATTGAGTGAAGAACCAAGGAATAGGTCTGATTTACAAAGCATCCAATCCAAGGAGAAACATGCTTGGCACTATGATTCATCCCATCATGAAAATGATTCAAGAAGTTTTCATTTTGAACCTAGAAAGGAGGTATGCTTAGTTTATAGTTGTGAATAATAGTTTTTTTTTTGATTCCCCTAAGTGCCTTAAACACGTGTGTGTGTCTTGTTAGTTTATTTGCTTGTTTTGTACGTGTCCTTTACTTCATGTGGTTGAGGTAATTAAGTGATCTTGTCTTGATCAAATATTTGTGGTAAATTAAAAAATGTATCCTTGTTTTATTTTAGATTTTAGATGACTCCCTAAGCCCAATGGACTAATAAGGCTACTGGTCTAGTTAGTATAGTAGGTATACTACCCATATGAGTCACCAATTTGTTGACCAAACTTAACCCTGTAGGTCAAATTAGGGAACCTATAGGTAAAATATTGAGTTTTATGTATTTTAGGGGTCTAATACATATGTGAAAAGGTGTTTTATAGGTTAATTAATGTAATTTAATGTTGTAATAGCCTTGGTTCTTAGTTATTTTAGTCCTTTTAGTCATTTTAAGGTCAAAAAGGGCATTTTAATGAGTTATATGGATTCCTTGGGAAGTGTGAAGCTTAAAAAAGGTTATGTCACATATCATGTGTCCTCACATGTCTTAATCAACAATTGGAAACTAAAATTGGTATGTGCTTAAGAAGAAAGAATAGGTTTCTTGGGAAAAAGGTGAGTTTGGCACTTGTACAACCCATGGGGAAGTGTGCCACATGAGAGATGATCATAGAATGTATTTTTATATTGATAAATATTAGTTACATGTTTTAAATGATCTATAAGTTCCATTTTAGGCTCAAAACCATTCTACTGCTTTTTCACCCTTCTTTGCAAACAAAAGTAGTCTTCAAGTTCATGCTTAGTACAAACAACCGAAGAGGTTTCAGATCAAATGCCTTGGGGAGGTGAAATTAAACTTAGATACCTTAATTTATATTTTAATATTTAAAATAATTGTGGCTTGTGATTTATGAACCAGCCTCATGAAGTTGACTATGTTTTTCTGCTTACCAATCTGTGTACCCTATAAGTTTTGCTCCATTTTGGGAAAGTCCATACAAACCAATTGGTCATGTTTGTTAAAAATGATTTTAAATCCATTATCAGCTGATATCCATGATTGGTTCCATGTTTCATGATGTTTTGATGAGAAAAGTAGCTTAGGTTTCAAGAGGAAGCACTTTTCTGAGTTAAATGTAGTTTTTCACCATTTACAAGAACTTCATGCTTGTTCATGGTTTCAGAGGGTTGTTATAAGTCCTTGTTCATGTTTGAATTTATCTCATATTTACCTTTACCTTTATAATCTCATTCTTCAAGGAAATATTCTATGAGAGTATAGGTATGAACGCCATACAATCAACATTTGCCCACTATTTACTTGCAACCATGATGAAACACGTGTATTAAACTTATATGTCATGTTCACATAGGTGTATTTATCATTTTGAAGCCTTTATGTATCCTTTTTAAAAATTAATTAGTGAATAAATCTTTCATTTAATGTTGAAAAGAGGAACTAAGTAATCATATAGCACACTCCCACCTAGTCTGCCATGAACAAACTCAACTAGTCCATTGGAAAATCCTGCACACAGTCCTTTTCACCAGGGTCTATTTTTGGTTTGAATGATTTTGAAAGACCTAGACATAGAACCAAGGGATTATTTTTTTTGTGAGACATTATCACTTGAGGAGGACATTTGAATATTCAACTTGTTTGAGAAATAGGGGAAGTACCCTTTATTTTATCTCAAAATAGAGGGTACTTCCCCTTGTACATGAACCTACAATTTTCAGAAATAGAGATGAAAAAGGGGATCTAAAGTTGTTTGAAACTTTCAGAAGGGCATATAAATATGAAACAAATCTATGAAAACATTATAAACCAAGCACAAAAATGAGAAATGCAACAAATTGGCCTAGGAGGCTAAAGTTGCAGGCAGGCCTAAAGGCAAGGTTTAGGCCTAGTGCAACAAATATATTTGAGAATGATTATACAATCATGATATTATTTTTTAATCCATTTTTATGTATAAGAACCATCAAAAACTCAGGTTGGGATTTAAGGTGTAAACAAGCCTATTAAGCATAACTAGGCCTAACATCCAAAAAGGGGGTCAAATTCATATTTAGATTTAGATAATCCATCAAACCTATTTAATCATGAATATGGGCGTACATAATATTTTTAAAGGCAAAGAAACCCCTGAGAAATCCATTTTTGGCTCAGAGGCAACACTAGACCTGTAAGAAATGATAAGAAGAGCTCGATAGGGGAAGTTTAGATGCTCACAACTTTTTGGAGACTATGAATGGATGGAAAACGACTTTGAAGGAGTTATAACAGATCTTAAAATTTGATTTTTTGGAATTATTTTGAGACTCCAACGTCATAACTTTATGAATGAACCTTAAGAGGTCAAAATATGCCTAAACCATCCTATACCCTTACAAGGACTAGTTTGGAGAAATGGAGTTAGAAAGCTACTATGATGGACTATTTTAATCAGGATGATGATTGGAACTTGTATAAGACTCTCTCAATCTCCTCCCCACCCTTTTGAGCTATATATAATTGTATGAACAAGGTGAAAATAGGATATTTTTGACAATTTTATGTGTTTTATAGGTTCTAGAAGGAGTCTGAGGATACAATAATTTTTGGAATAAATATATAGACTTTTTATAACTACATATGAACATTTAATGCTTTGAAAAGACACCTATGCATGCAAAGAAATAGCTTCATCTCAGCCAGTCAAAACTAGCATAGTAGACAAACTAGTGAGAAGGGTGGAAAACTTCAAGTGGGGTGATTTTAAGGTGTCCTTGATGATTATAAAGCCATAAAGTGTATTTAAACCTTTCATCCACTCCCTCCCATGGATTTTACAAGTGTGTAGGGTGCATGAAGGAAGAGTTTTTTGGACTGCAGATGATGATGGCTTATTCCTAGATAATTCTAGTTGACTAAGCCTATAACCAATGCATGGAGAGGCATGAATGAAACCATAAACATTCATCACAATTATCATACCTATCCATAATTGGTTTGGGTACATTAAAATAGGTCCAAATCATGAAGGTAGTTTTTTGATCCAAAATGAGGAGTTTCATGCCACTTTGCACAAGTTTTATGTCTTATATAGACACTTGTACTTCCTAACCTTGCATGGTTCATCCCAAATCAATTTTTCATACATAATTAACTAATTCTCCTAGTTTTAAAAATGTCTTTGTGACCCTTAGACTTCTCTCTTCTCCTCTCTCTCTCAAGTTCTATAAGAACTAGCCATTTTAGACATTGCAACTTATGCTCCAACTGAGTATGGTGAATCCCTTCTCATTTGCATACCATTTGATCAATAAGACTACTAAATTTTAACTATTCATGATTTTTATTAGTGTTTTTAACTTGAATTTTGGATCTTGCTTAGTGAAGACCATGAATTCTTTAGTATGTTGTCTCATTCTTTCATCTTATTTGCAGTTGGAAAACTTCTTATAATAGGGCATATGAGGTGTTCTAGGAAATGTCAAAGATTGAGTGAGTTAGTCTATTCATTAGTGTCATCAAGGCCTCTTGTATAGTCTTCCTAGTTTTACACATTCATCCATAACCTCATAATGTAATATTGGTGTGAGAAGATGCAGATTGAAGGAGTGTATATTTGGTTACTCCTTTGTTCTCATGTGTAACATGCTATTGGTTGGAATTCATAATTTTATTTGGTTTATCACCTCCCTTAATTTTTTTTCTTTCAGTTATCTCTTTCCCTTTTTCCCCCAATCTTTAGGTGTAGTTACAACCCAAAGTGGTACATCAAGGGAGTTATCCCTACCTAGAGATTCACCTCATCCTTAGGCTACCCACAAGCCTAGAGGTGTTTCCATTGTGCCAATTGGATGAGGAGAGCTTATGTATCTCCTCAAATGTTGAAAATCCAAGTGAAGATAGTCACCTCAGGTTCAAGTGTGCCCTACTCTAGTTGTTATTCTTCCTCTTTGATAGACATGGTTATATCCATGGGTTCCTTTTGTTCCTCAGTTCTCTCATCTAATTTAGTATTTTTAGTATACACTCAGCTATTATTTTTGTACTAACTTATTTCTTCTAAATTTGGTTGGAGGATTAAGCATCTTCTTTTGTTTCTTTACTTCTTAAGGTTGAGGTTGTTGAGTTGGCTGTGAATTA
Organism: Torreya grandis; assembly: GCA_037957365.1. Lineage (NCBI taxonomy): Eukaryota > Viridiplantae > Streptophyta > Pinopsida > Cupressales > Taxaceae > Torreya > Torreya grandis. The sequence goes on from JARHVA010003524.1 coordinate 446,307, forward strand.
CTTGGTTTTATAGGTGTACTAATAGAAACCATCCTTTCCTACATTATTTTCAAGGGATTTACAGTTAGATGTGTACATGGTCACTTGAGCAAGAGTTGTGTGGTGATATCTTATATAGATAAATATATGACATGCAAAACAAATGATCCTACAACTGTTTATGTTGAAAAGATTTCTACTTTCAATTTCTGCCAAGATGCTTCTTATCCCACAATGTCATTAATAATAGAAGTGGTTGAGTGATATCAACCCAAATATCTTGCCTTACATGATTATACACATTGAAAATGCACATTGATTTCCAAAGGAAGAACTCTTTTTCCTATCTCTGCATCATAGACCTTAATTTTGATGTTTTCCATCATTGATTGAAGTACTTTTTATTCTACCCCTATCGTAGGTAGGATACACTCAAAAACTATTCATGGAACCATGGTGTGTTTGAGTCATGACTTAAATTACTAGGTTCATTTCTTTGGAAGAAGTGGTGATGACCTATATGCAAGTGATTTCCTCTTCCCTTTCTCTAGATGTGTTAAAGCTTGTAGTTGTGTTGGTTGTTGTGTAGGTACTTGTTATGCCTATTGTTACTAGGCCTATAGAGGCATGGTTTGTAATGGAGGTAGAAACATTTTATCTATGTTTTTTGTTGATAGACCTCATCTTTTGCTTCAACCATTGAAATAAATAATGGCATCAAAGTGATAGTTGGGTTAACCACCTCATGTACTTTTATCTATATGTCATTGTGTAGCTTGGTAATAGATGTATGTTGACTTAGATACTTAATGACACCCTATAGAATCTTGGGATGTGATATAATTAATTAAATGGATTCCAACCACCATGTATTGAACCACCCTAATTATTCATAGTATTGACTATTTTTGGTCCATATAATTCTAATGAAGGCATTAATTGGCCAAAAATTGCTAGTGACATTTACTGCCCCTAGGGGAGACTTCCACTGAGTGAAACACAATAACATGACCAAGAATTTATATTAAAATGTTTAAATAGTTATTTCAAGTGCCTTTTTGATATTGGTGGTGAACTCAGCTAATAAAAATTGAGGCCAATTAAAATCCTCATACAATTTTGTCATTTGGTATGTAATGTCAATAACGCCTCTTATTGTTTGATTTACATGCCTTATGGTTTGCCTAAACCTCTTTGTAATACATTAGACCATGGTGTGAAATGAATCATTCATAATTAAATCAATAGGATATCCTCTTCCTTTCATAGTGGTGTATTATTCTCTGATATTTAGGTCAAGTGGTGGCACTATAGACTTGTATTGAATTAGAGATTTGCCATGATTGGGTAGGCCAGTTGCTCTTGAAATTGAGTGTACATTGATTCAAATGTTAATAAATTGAGCTATAAGAACAGAAATTTTATTTTACCAACTCAATAATGTCATCATGACTTCATGTAATTAGCTGAATGTAGGTAGATTGAGTAACCTTTTAGTGTCATAACCATAGAGTGGATATTGTAGTGTTAAATTTGCTAGTTGTGTTGCTTTTTAGGATTTTGGAGTAAACATATACTTTATATCCAATAAATGATATCTAATGGTTTTAGATCATTTTACTTCATTTGTCAGAGCCCTAACCCTCTTCCCATTTCCTCCTTTTGAACATAAAATAGTGGGATCAATAGTTGATCTCTGTCCATGGCTAGATGAATGAGCAAACTGATGATTAATCTAAGGAATTTCACTTTGGTACAAAATATATTTGTAAATAGATAGTTGAAAGGCTGATATTAGAAATATCACATTAACTAGAGAATGTAATGTCTTCTCATTATTGATATCCATTTCTTTTATAGTTGTTTGGTACCCAAATTTGTGTTACCACCTCCTTTGAATGCATTGATTGCATGCACATTAATGTTATCTTTGAAACTAATATTATATGCTGAAAATCATCTTGATAAGGATGTTTTGTGCCTCAATTATGTGCTTTATATCTTGTTTTTAATTTTGGTGAGTAGGTGTCCATTGAGTTAGTTAAATTTTTTATATGTCCATTTGTCATTTTATTACCAAATCTACTTCAAAACTGCTATAGTATTTTGAGATGCCACATTATTAATGGCTTGACCTAACCATTGGCCTTCCATCTACTATACCTATATTTTTTCCACCTTCCTAGACTTAATTACCTTACTTGATGTAGTGGTGTCCAACTATCCTAGGTGAGTTATCTTGGCCAGGTGGTCACATCCCATGATATAACTAGTTGTGGTGGTTATGATGTGTTACATATCAATGAGAATACTAATAAACATTATAAAATATGACATAAAATAAAAAACAAAAAACATTAAATAAAATCCTAACTATATGGTGCTATTTAGAACCCACTCAATTTTTAGCAACATGATAGAGATTAAAGACAATATGGATTAAGCCTACAACCATTGATTCAACTTAGTAAAATGGTTACTTACAAATCATTTAGAACTATGGTACCCTATGTTGATAATTTTTGAATGATATAGGGTCCTTTCCATCATATGCACAAATTTCTTGGGAATGCTTTAAATCTACTCTCATAAAGCAATACAGTTTGTTCTGGGTAGAATTACTTAGATCATAGATTATGATCATGCCATGCATTTTGGATTTATTTATTGATTTTTTGGGTCCAATATGCTCTTAATTTTTCATCTTCCATTTTAGTTAAATCTATCAATCATTCCATTAACGAGTCTTGATCCCCTAACCTCATGATGATTGCAATACACATACTAGGTACAATGTACTCCATAAACATTACTACCTCGATGCTATATAATAATTAAAAGGGAGTGTGACTCACTTTTTATGTGTTAAATAAGCCCATAGAATTATAGGAATGTGATCCTCCCAATCATCTCTTTGAATATTGAAAATTTTTGTCAACATCTTACCCAAAATTTTATTTGATGTTTCTGCCTATCCATTATCCTGTAGATGGTAAGTTATACTTTTGTGGTAATATATCATTAATTATTACATGATAATCCTAATAGTATTATTGAAAAAGTGTGTACCTATATCACTTACCATCTTAATTGGACATCTAAACTATGTGATGATGTTTTCATCTAATAACTTGGTAGCATCCTTCAATCACAACTTGGAGTAGTAATAAATTCTAGCCATTTTGTGAAATAGTTAGTTACCATGATAATGTATTTGGCATGACTACACCCACTTAGGGGAGCTATAGGTCTGACAAAATTGATGCCAAATTATTTGAAAGTCTATTTTTGAAGCATTGGAACCAAAGGCATTTCATCTCACTGATTAGGCTTACCCATTCATTGACTGATGTCACAATGCTTAGCAACTCTATGTACATCTTGAAAAATTATAGACTGGCATAAACTACTCTAAAATATTTTGTTAATAGTATCATCTCCTATGAAGTGTCCTCCTAAAATGACTCGATGAGATTCTTTAAGTAATTGGGGCCACTCATAATCTTGAGCTACCCTACAAAATACATTGTCTTTACCCATCTTGTACAATAAACCATTAATGAGGCTATATGGTATATCTATGGTAACCATCTATTTCTTGTCCCTCTCTATATAATGTGTAGGAAGATTTACTTGTTTCAATAATTTTATGATGTCTTCCATGTTATCAGGAACTACAACAATTCTAAATAATGTGCATTAGGAGATTCATCTTTGAGTTCCTCTCGGTTTTCCCCATCACACAATTTGATAAGATGATCCAACCCCACATTATCCCATCCTGGTTTCACATTGATCTAGAAATGGAATTCTTGGAAGAGCATTAACCACCTAGAGATCCATCCCCCCTAGAATTGGTTTATTGACCATGTATCACAATGTTTGGTGGCCTGTGAAGAAATGAAAAGGAGTATCTAACAAGTAATGCCTAAATTTTTGTAATGCAAACACCATGGAAAGTGATTCTCTCTTGGTGGTTGTGTCATTATTTTTTGTAACTAAGAATTTCCTACTTGTAAAATGTATTGGATGGTCTGGCCCACCTTCATTTGGTTGCGCTAAGATGACTCTTACTGTAGTGCCCAAAGTATCCACATGTACATGGAATGGATTGTTATAGTCAAGAAATACCAAGATGGATGTTGTTACTAACCTCTATTTTAGCTCAATAAATGTTATTTGACACTTATGGGTCCATTTAAATTTGGTGTCTTTACATAGTATATTTTATATAGAAAATGGTATAGTTGCATATCCTTTTATGAATTTCAAATAATATTTAGTATGACCTAAAAAGGTGTGCACTTCCATTATTTTTGTAGGTGGAATTATTAATAGAACAAAAATTTAAATGGATCAAATATAATTCCATCATTACACATTATGTGACCCAACAAGACACAAAAAGGTGTAAAGAATATAAATTTATTTAAATTCAAGTCAATTTTCAAATTCTTGCATCACTCTAACATAAATTTGAGCTTTGATAAGTGATCTTTAAATAGATAAAAGACTAACCAGTCATCTAGATACACCTCTAGTAAATCATGAATGAAGTCTTAAAATGCATTTACCACATCTTTAGAATAGAAAACATGTGCATTATTTAAACCAAATGGCATTACCTTATATTCAAATAACCCTCATTCAATAAGAAAGGTATTTTTGGTCTGATCTTCTTTAGCAATTAAAATTTGGTGGTACCCACTGAAACCATCTATAAAGGATTATAACTCATGTCTAGTGATAGATTCAAGGACTTCATCAGTTAAAGGGATAGGAAATGGATCATTAATGTAGGAATCATTGAGTGTGTGGTAATAAACACAATCCCATATTTATACCATCTTATTAGGTTGTACCACCATGGGGCTCACCCATTCTACCTTCTCAACTAGATAAATAATTCCAACTTCTTGCATTTTATACAATTCAACCTTCAATTTTCATGTTTGGGTTGAGTTTGTATGGTTAATTTTTAATTAGGCACATGCATTCCTTTATCTTAATGTGAATCTCTCCCAAGGATGGATCTACACCTTTGACCTCTTAAAATTAACTTAGAAACACATCCTAGTAATCTCTTAATACTTGTAGGGATTCAAAGATGTACTCTTGTCCCTAGTAATCTCCCATTGATGCAAGCTTAGGGGTTGCTTTTATCCCAATATTTACTTGAGTCTTTCACAATGGTTCCTGATATATTTTGCTTGATCCACCAGGTATAGTATCTTCTAAAATGGATTTGCCTTCCCATTGTGGGATGTCAATAATGTGTAACTTATCTTCTTCTACCTGATCTACACTTTATATTGGTTTAAGCTCCTCTTCACGCTACAATTCAAAGAACCCTTCTAAAATAAGGTCCCCATCACTATCACTATTACTCAACTCTATTAGATCATTATTTATTTTATTACAAGGTTGAATCTAGAACTATTCTTTTTGATTAGATTTGTAATTGTGCAGTTAAAAATATAGATCCTTCATAGATTTTTGATGAGATGATTATTCAATAACATTCTAAAAATCTTCTACATATCCATGACATAGAATTTTTTTGACATTTTGTAAGGCATTCTATACTAAAGTATTATCATCTTCAAATACAAAAGTTTGGATAAAATCCTTTTGAAGTTACAACTAGTGTTCTGTTTCTCTTCTATGCTCTTGATGCATGTACTAGGCTATTGGAAAAGGTGCAAGGGTATGACTTAATATGTGTGCCCAATATTGAGTCTATACTCCTTATGTAGTCTATATGTCCACACATTGATAGATGTGTAGTTTAAGACATTGACCCTATTGAAATAAGGGTCATTCAAATTTAATACTAGGTGGTAGCTAAAACCTTGCACATAAGATTTCATAAGCATCCTCGTAATGCATATTTATATTTCTATGCATATCCCACCATGTTATAATAGTTACTTTTAACACATAGCTAAGTGTGTTGAATCATTATTCTACCTCTGGTACATGGTATTAAAGCCTTAGGATGAATAGATTAATATTCTTGATCATAAAATATTGAGGTATTTGGCATTCTATAGCAAACACCAAACGTAAAGGTCTCAACTCATGATCTCTACGGGACTAATTCAGGATGTGTGCATCTGAGTCACAACTTATAGATGATGTCAAATCCTAGGGTAAGATTATTTCAAGGGTAAGTTTAATGTAATACATCATAGTTACACTATTATTATATAAAAATTCTACCTCAAATCTTGTTGGTGAAGGTAATAAAGGGGAAACATATTCTTTAAATTGAACCTGTCTGACTGACAACTTTATGATAACTAGTTCAAATATTAGCAGTTGTTCTTGCTACATAGTATTGGGCTTCCACTTATGACATTCAATATTGCACACTCTAGTTTACCTTTCATCTATCCCCACCTTAAACCAACTATTATCCATCTAAGCATAAGGAGATTCTAGTTTTTAGGAATGATATATAGATTTTATTTAGATTTGCTTAGAGGTATGACTACTATTTTATCTTTCTGATGTGCTTCCAATTAATTGCACATAGTGTTAATAGTCATTTGGCCATCATAAGACCATTTATTATTGATTGAAGTAGAGTAATGTATCTCTAATATCTTCATGTTAATGACCTCAAAGTCTCTTTCCAATCTAAGTTTAGCTACTTTAATTTCAACATCTTTTAGTCGATCAAAAGTTCAACTCTATCGTAATCTGATAAGCTTAATGTTACTAGATTATAACTCAGAGTTGGTCAGCTAATAGATTCCCATGTGGAGTGAGAAATCATATTCATGTTATTGGTAAAGTCAAATACTACATTTTTGATTTCATATCCATCCAAATCTATGTCTAGTCATGAATCTACATCTAAGAGCTTCTTGGTCTTGATTTACCAAACTACTTTATTAGCCCTTATCTATCTTTGCTACACACACTCTAGAATATTGTGAAGGAGGTTCATGATATTATAGGATATATATTCATTTCATAATGTTTTAATTAGTTTAATTAGATGTGTCAAAGTATTTACAATGCCTTGTTTCATGATATGAATAATTTTCCCATACATTTGAGCATCAAAATTAGTGTTATCCTTATCAGAAGCTAGTTTTTATTGTATTTCCTGTAATACCTATGCAACCTGATACATTAAATTATTTTATATTACAAGGTTATGATATTTATCCTACTAAACTTTTCTATTACATAGACCCTAATTAATATCTACTGGAGGTAACTCTTGTTCAACCCTTTTTTTCCTTGTGATAACTTACACAAATGCATTTTCCTTTAACTATGTATTAATCATATTTATGTTGCATAATGTTTTCTCCTTTCTTTATTTTTCTAGAATAGGGAAATATTATTCTTGATGTTGACCTTAAATCCTATAATATACATAATAAACTTGCCTTTGGGGATTTATGGGAGATTTCCTCATAAAATGATTATATTCTCTACATAGATAACATTGCATAAGCAGTCAATTTTAATAATTATCAATATTTTGACCTTCTTGATATCCACCATGATATCTTCCCTGATTCCTCCTTTGTATCCTCCTCTATTTGATTAATATCCCAAAACTTATAATTATTATCTATTATATCCTCCCTACTAATTTATCTATGCATCATATCCTCCACACTAATGCTATGGAGAGTTTGGGGTCCAAGTTACTTGTTATTAAATATTTGTGTTGTTCCATGGTTGCACATGCTGACTAAAATATTGATATGATAGAGATGATGTATTATTATAGCTAGCTAGGCCTTATGGCTGGTACTATGGTGATGGTGACATTTGATATTATGGAGATGAAGGCATCTATCCTAAACTACCTTGAGTCATATTTATCATCTCCACAGCTAGTCCTAGAATTGCTTGTTTTGCAATGGGTATCTATTAGGCCACAAATATGAAGACGTTATTTATTATATCTTAATTTAAAATCTTGTAATGCATGGTAACTAGCCTCATCATGATTTGTAGATTTATAAAAATTGTAATACATGCTATGTGATTTTTGAATATATTTATGAGGGAGATGGCATTTAGATGTAGGATGTTCGACTACCCTACAAATTTCACAAAATTCTATTTTGATTGTTGAGAAATAATTCCTATGATGTCCCTCATGACCACACTCTAAACACCTTAAACCTAATCTATGCTTATCATTTTCATGCATTTCATTCATCCTCCTCGTAAAATCATCTAACTTAGCTTCTACTTTTGATCCTACTAAAGGGAGATCTGCATAGTCTTCTATCTGCTCAACCCTGATGGTAGTAAATCATGTATGTAAAGGGAAATAAAATTGATCTATAAATCAACCCTAACTCAGATAAGATAAATCCTACTTACAATTTTGATTATCAACACATTAGATATTCAGGTTTATCACAAAAAGAATAGATCTACTAGACATAGCCAAGGGATTTCTTACCATAATAAATTCACTAGGGAGGGTTATAAAGCCTCCAATCAAAATAAAACTATGCAATAATGCTAACTAGGTCCTATGTTTTCATATTCATTAAACTAATAATAAGTAAATTAAAGTCTAATCTAATGATCACCAAAGATTTTGGCACAAAGTCAAGGTAATAAAGATTACAAGTAAACATGCATATAAGGCATATACTCATGTCAATGTATATAGAGTCCTAATGCATGGGAGAGAAGTACACATGCATAAATATCTACTCTTATAAAGGAAGAATAGAGTTAGGAATACTTACCTTTGAAAATGAACTTGTCAAGCCTCAATATCTCCCTTGACCAAGGTGCTTCATAAAAGGTTGTTGTGGTTTGTAAAGATGACAAGGATAAATCAGCTCTAGGCTACACAACCTATCAATGCATCCAAAAGAATTCTCCACAAGACAAGATTCATATCTACAAAGAAGTTATGAAACCCTAAGATATTATCCTTAAGTAGAATGGTGGATAAAAAGATGCACAATATATATCTCTTCTTCTTCTCTTCTATAAATGATGAAATGAATATGTTTATATAGCTAGATCTAACCCTAGTACTTTACGAAAGTTTAAGATAAAAAGGTTGATCTAATCAACATTATATTATTATTGACAAAAACAAATTAGGTCTTGGTCTAGTTCATCTAGGGGCTGACCTAGACCCTGAACAAGTTTTATCAATTAGAGTACAAGGTCGATGGGGCTAATAGTGTAACTTAAACTATTAAAAAATATTTTAGGATATGGAAAGACTAATGAAGGAGAAAAATGACTAGAGGAGGGTGAAAAATAGGAGGAAAATCTTAGATAATTTTTTTTAAGAGATGGGTGTGTAGATATAAAGTGGTAGTATAGGGATAATAATCCTGTGAAGCACTAATAGTCTGCCCACCTCTTTTTTGGTGCACCCCTTAAGGTGTGCACTCAAAGAGATTAAGATTTTATGGGTTTATATAAGAGAGAAAACATTAGTAACTGATAATATTTGATAATATCATGTGTATACATATGCTCCACTTGAAGCTCATCACGTGTCATGTAGGTGCAACATAGGATGGTTCTTTAGGAAAAGAACATAGAAACACACAAAACTAAAGATGAATAAATTGTAGTAAGGAGAAAATAAGATAAATGAAAAGGATATAATTAAAAAACACATATATTTAATTACCTTAGTACTATAGATAAATAAGGAGATGTAATAAATGTGAAGGTGTCCAATGTAGAGAACATTAGGTGAACCTATAGAGATTAGCCAAAAAGAGCAAATTTTTTAAATTTTTACAATGTAAACATATAATAGGTAAAAATATTCTCTATTATTTTAGGATTCTAGAACATTTTATGGTTTGAAAAAAAGATTAGTAGAGACAAATCTATGATCAATATATGAAATCTGATTGTAAATATTTGAAAGGTAAATAATTTTGAATAGTAAATATAAATAAGGTGAAAAATAATTCATTTGTTATTTTCACTATTATGAGAAAACATAGCTCTGAGAGACCTAGTTGGAGATGAGAAAGCTATCATGGTTAGGAGATGACAATTGAGATGGGGAGGATGCATAGTATCCATAACGAGTGCAACATAGGTAAGCAAGTAGAAATTTCATTTTTTTTTGAATATTTTGATTTGAAATTAAGCTAAATATGGAAAAATGACTGGGAGGAAAAATCTAGGCACTAAAATGAACCCTAATAAATTTTTAGGTAAATTAGGGGTATAACAAGGTATTGGGTAGGTAGAAGTCAGATTAATAAATGCCCAACCCATTTATGGTAAATGGGCAAAAAGTCATCACTGTGGATGAATAGAATTGACCTAGTTGACTTAATTTGTAAGGTGAAGGATAGTGATAAGGCTGAATACATAGCAGTAGGATGATTTCATATGATAATGGGGGGTGACTGTGTATTAGTGGGATGACTTAGTTTATAAGAGAGATAAGGCCGACTAAGTAGGTCATGGCTGACATAGTCTATTCAATAGGGCTAATGTAGTATTGCTAATAGACGTTGACTATGTACAACAAGGTCGATATAATATCATAAGGCATAAAGGTGACCAATATAGTATTGATGTGGCTAATCTATTAAGACTTTAAAAGGGATGATCTAGTATTACAAGGAAATTACAGGGCTAATTTATTATTAAATAGGGTAATTTTATAGAAAATGGGGAAACTAAATTAAACCAGCTAAGTTTTTTGCAATTTGAAGAATGTATTTTTATTATTTATGACATGAATATCTGATACATCCTTTGTTGTTTGATATTTTTTAGAGACACCAAAGGTATTGGTAATTGATATATGTGTCAAGGATGCATTGAGCTTTGGAGGTATCATGGAGATGAGGTGCATCTCACTAAGTGTTAATTTCATTATCATGTTCCTTAAAGCATGGGAATGATTGACTAACACTTTTCAATGGGTTATGGATGGGGATACCATAGAGGTGGGTATTATGCTAGAAGACATCAATGCATTACTAGGAATACTGATAAGAGAGACACTGATGATCATAGGGATACCAGATGATTTAGAGGAGAGGCAAGAAATAGCTAGGTGATTGACATGATTAGATATGATATATTTAGGTTTGTGGGTCAGTCTATTTGATGTATATATTATGTAAATTCCATATATATATATAAGGCCATGATTGGACTTGTGATAGGACAAGTTTTGTGTCATAAGTTGGATGGTAAGGTACTGCTATACATAATAGCCTTATATCAGGCCATTTTGGATTAGGAAGCATTATATGATTTTTGGGCTATCATCTGGGTCCAAATCATGCATGATATATATGGGATGCTATTTAGAGGGTAGAAGACCATGAGGCTAGTTTTTTTATTGAGTTTTTAGATATATGAGAGGTTCCTTATGTATCAACCAACTGGGTTTCCCCACATGGTGGATGATAGGTTACCTCAAGTGATGAGATGGTGATAGGACTAGGTAGCATGGGACTTGCCCCATGTGATATCTTTACAAATGATCACATGAGGTGAGATCATGTGGTAACCTTACATGAACATTACTACTATTTGACTTAGTTGGTCAACCATGGTAATAGGGCTAACTTAGGTATAGATCATAAGACATTATACTTGGTGGGTAGAGCCATAGCTAGTGGTACACTTGCCAGGGTAGTTTTAACTCCCACACCTAATGTCCCCTCTAGTGGTGCTTAATTTTTTGGCATGACATGCTAGAGACCTAATGGGGAGAGGAGGAAGAGGAGTACCAATTGAGAGACTTGAAATCAAGCTGTGACATGTGAGACCATAGACTGATTGAGCATGAGAAAAAGTGGCTAGAGGGGGAGATGATATGGATGTGTATTAAAGGATTCATAAGGCACCAGAAAAGGCACCATAGTAGGAGAAATAATGACCACCTTAGCCATACCATAGATGAAAGCACTATCAGTTAGAGTGGGCACAGGTAAGGGTGATAGTGTAGGATGACCCTTATCTACTATATATATCCTATATTTACAATTGTGGGGATTCAATCTATAGAGGAGGTGATCAAGGAACAATCAGATAAAGAGATGGTGGTTGATGACACCAAGATTGGTGAGAAATGCTTTGATATAAAATTTTAGTTGCATGTAATAATAGTAGATTTATATATATATTTTTAAATATATACATGATCTAATATCTATTTAGTTTTGGTTTTATAGATTTAGTGATAGAGGAGGTCAGATGGGGATCCCTAGTTATGGATGTGCACCATGATATATTGGATTAGGTGCTAGCACCACATGACCCCACTATGCTAGATGATCTTATGGTACTATCAGAACTAGCCTAAGAATGCTAGTTTAGATTGGTGGGGGAGGCCACAAGTTATTTATAGATACATGGGGATGGATTACAACCATTGATAGGGGTGGGAGTAGGAGAGGCATAGGTTTGGTAGGCCTTGGCTCAAGAGAGAGAAATGTACATAGCTACCATGGTTTAGCTTGGATAGGTACAAGCCTATGTGTCCAACTTATAGGGACAGATAGCAAGATTGAGATCCCAGACTATTTCATTACAACATACCATGCATAGAGGATAGTCTCAAGCATCTATGGGAAACATGGATAGGCCATAGGATAGGCATGATGGAGCCATACCATAGAGCTATAGCTATATATTTTATATTGTATTCCTTGTATTATATAAAAAACATGATATATATATATATATATATATATATATATATATATATATATATATATATATATATCATGTGTTTTCCTAGGTTGTGGAGCTAAAAGCTTCAACTTGTTGCAGACATGGAGAGGTTGCTAAAGTTCCAAAAGTACCAGCATTGGTAGTATGATCGACATCAGTCATGATGAATGTAGAAGGCAATCAGCATCAGCAGGGAGTCGACCGACGTCGGTCAGCACCAATCAGACAGGGACTGACGTCGGTCGCCTGTGTGTTCTAGAACTATTCATTGCACAAATAGTTAGTTAGTTGAATTGAGTGTTTGCATGTAAAGACTATTTTGAGTCTTGAGCTGTGTGGATAATTATTCTAAATTAAGAGTCTAAGTTATTGTTTAAGTTTGGGATCTATTTATAGACCCATTGGCATGTATTGTAATTATGAGCTAAAAAGGAAGGCAAGGAAGATCCTTCCATTGTAAGATCATTGAGTTGTAGGTTGTTGCAAGCTCATAGGAGATCTACATGTGTAAGTATGGTCTATTGAATTACAGGTTGCAGGTTCATGTGAGATCTACTTGAATTACTTTAGAGTGCTTAGTGTACTGGCAGGGTTATTACTGACTGGTTGGAGAGGTGAACACCAATTTTGTGTGTGAGTTGTGTGTTGGGACCGTTTTTGGTAGGAGAGTGAACTTTTGAAGAAGAATTACTATACACTTGAGGTGTGGGAAGCCTTTGGAAGGTGGGAGAAGAAGTGGCATCTTCTTTATTGTATTCTTTTCTGTATGAATATTAATACAAGATAGTGTATTGTCTCTCATATTCTGTGCTATTTGTGAATTCTAGTTACTTGTACTTCTGGTTAATTTTGCATGTTTAATTTCTTGTATTTGGTAATCATATTGTGCTCTTTCTGAGGAGCAAGATCCTAACAAGTGGGATCAGAATAGGTGTGTTGTTCTTGGATTCCCCAACATGTTTTATATAATACAAGGAATAAAATATAAAATATATAGCTCTAGCTCTACGGTATGGCTCCATCATGCCTGTTATATATATATATCATGTGTTTTATATAAGACAAGGAATACAATATAAAATATATAGCTATAACTCTACGGTATGGCTCCATCATGCCTATCCTATGGCCTATCCAATATATATATATATATATATATATATATATATATTGATTTTGATAGTTGGATTTGATCTCATGAGTTATATTTATTTGTGGATGTTTATGCATGTATATGTTTATTTCTAGCACATATTTTTATCTTTTATTGTATATGCTATGGAAAATATATGTAGAGTGTTTTCTTTTCTAGTATTATGTGATACATATACATGGTTAAAAATAAAAAGGCAAAAATGACTTTGAAAAGTATAAGTAATCAAAACAAATGTAGTATGCATTATCTCATGATGAGAAATGTGTAATAACAAAATAAAATAAAATATAATAAACTAAAGATGGTAAAATAGATAAAAAATGTTTTTAAACCCTGAAAACTTTGCACCAAATTAAAATAAGTAAAATCACACTCAATCATGTTAGGAAGTATGAAAATAAAGTAATAAAATGGAAGGAAAAATAACACCAAATGGTATTAAAACAAAACAATTAAGTCAATTAATCATACTTAATCACATTGGGAAGTATAAAAGAGAAACAAAATTGTAATTATGAACTTAAATTGATCACACTAATTCAAGCTGGGAAGTATGAAAAACTTAAGAAAAATGGTTGTATTCTTACATGTAATTAGAAAGTAAGAAGATAAAAGTGAAATATTAAGGGAGTAAACATAAAACATACTATGTCAAGATGGAAAGCATGTTAATGACGTGTAACTCATGATCAATCATGACTTATCTCAAATTTGCCACATGTAATTTCATTGTGACTTGGATATTGGAAAATTTTGTGAGGAAGGCATGGTACTATCCATGGTATTACACTTCAACTCACAAAGGGAACACCAATAAGGTGGAAAAAATTAGAAAAATATGTTAAAATAAAAGTGTGGAATGGTAAGTTGGTAATTTGTGAGGAAGGCCTAGTTGTATCCAAGGTCTTACATTGTAACTAAAAAATGGAATCCCTAGGGGAGAGTGATCAGTAAACAAAATGATATTTATCAAGGGGAAGTATTAGGATGATGGGAAACAAAAGAGGGAATGTAAAATATCAAAATTTAGGCATCTATGAGAAGACCTTAGGAAACATGAGGCACACTAAGGACATAGAAAAAACACTAAGTGACTAGTGACCATCAATATACAAATGATACCCTATTCACAATAAATACAAAGTTGTATCTAAAAATAAGTGAGATAATAAGATCAAAACATATTAGTTGTTTAAACAAAGAAAATTAAAATGGACCTACCTTCCCAAGTGTTTCCCATTCCTCAGGACCTCTTATAGAGCTGTCAGTCTACTGTAAATATTGGGTACTTGTGTGAGAAAGCAGGTAGCACTAAAAGATTTTTTTATTTGCATTTTATAATTTAATGGAATATTTCACCCCAATGGGCCTTATATATATCATGAGGCCAATTTTTGAGTTTGATATTTTATTAGAGAAAGAAGATGTGCTTTGAATCACATCTTTTAGTGTGATTTAACTTTTAAAATTTTGAATTTTGCCTTTTGTATCATTTCCTTTTGTTAAAATGATTTGGTTTTAAAATTTTTGTGGATTTTAAGATTCCTCCTCCATATATATTTAGAATTACCAATCATGAGAGATAAAGTGTACACACAAATGAGCCTTAGACTTTGGCTAAAAGAAGCCAAGTATCCAAAGATGTGACTGGACACAACACTTAGGCTTACCTATGAACCAACATGTTATCTCAAGTTTCAATAATGTGTATGCTTAGTTTGTGAAAGGAAATAAGGGGAATAAAGGGATATTTAAAATGGATTGGTAAAATGAGATTATAATGAGATGACTTATTTGTTAACTGATCACATGGTAAATAAGGAGGACTAAAAGGAGCAAGGTTTTTATAACCAAGTCAAAATAATGATTATTCATGTTATAGAGATAAGGTAACGAAAAATCATTATAAAAGAATAAAACATCCATGGAAATAAATAAAATCATAGAGAAAAAGCATGTAGACATGAAAAAAATCCCTAATAGACCATAAGGAAATAAAATGACACCATAGATAACATATAATGCAAAATATAAATAGCCATACAAAATAGATAAGGAAATAAAAAATTGACATAGAGTCAAATGATATAAATTAGATAGATATAAATAAAATGGAACACACGTCCAATCCAAGATGAATAATAAAGTGAAGGAATGGCATGCTATGTTCATAAGTATTGATAAATTTGTCCATAAACATTGTGTTGTTCTTAAAATTTGTCACTCATTTTTGGGGACAACATATCAACTATTTTGGTCCTACATGCCAAAATTCTCTCTTCCCTTCTCAAAAATTGTTTTGAGTATTCAAATTCTTCAATTATTAGAGTCTTCTCAGCTAGATAACTCGTAGGTTCAACAGGCAGGCTTTCTCAGAAAGAAGTTCCAACACTTATGCATTTTCAAGGCTGGTTCAATGCCAAGGTTCAACCAAAAGACTTGTCAGTAGGATTAAAATAGAAATATTGAACCATTGAACCATTGAACCCCACCTCCAAAGGTTCAAAGGTTCAACAGGTTCAAAGGTTTAATGACATCAGCAGACTTGAAAGAGTTAAGTGCTTCGGCAAGTTCAAAGTTCAACGGCTTCGAAAGACTTAATGAAAAGAAGACTTCAAAGAAGAAAGATCAAACTGTTGAACTGTTTAACCTTGAACCAAAATGGTTCAAAGGTTCAAAGGTTCAACAGGTTCAATAAATTTTGAAGAGTTGTTTTAGTCGACTTGGTTCAAAGAATTGGTTCAGTCAGTTGGTTCAAAGTGGTTGGTTCAAATGGTCAATTGAATGAGCAGAAAATAATATTGAATCATTGAACCATTGAACCATTGTTGGTTCAATAAAATGGTTTAAAGGAGTCTCCCAAAGCCTGAAGGACAAGTGCAATTGCAGAGGGTAGGAAACATTTGTGAAAGGATCAAAGAGAAGGCTGAGAGAAATCCTTCAGACAAAATGTCTGAAGGAATTCCTTTGGACATTTTGTCTGAAGGAATGTTGAAAGGCCTGACAAAAAGTGGAAAAGGTAGAGAAAAAATTTCCTTCAGACATTTTTCCCAAAGGATTTGAAAAACAAGGCCGCCTGAAGAACCCTAAAGGGTAGGTAAACTTGTGGGGACTCTCGACGACCACAAAATAGACCATTCTCAAGGCCTGAAGGGACACCTTCCCTTTGGGGGGTTCCAAAGATATAAACTCAAAGGAATTTCAAAGATTGAGAGACTTAGAAGAACAAAGGATTCAAAGAACAAAGAATGAACCGTTGAACTGTTGAACCTTGAACCAAAAGAGTTCAAAATTTTAAAGGTTCAATGATTTCAATAGAGAAGAAAAGGATCCATAAACTTTGAAGGACCAAAGAATTTCAAGAAAGAGAATGAACCATTGAAATTTGAACCAAAATGGCTCAAATTTCAAAAGGTTCAAAGGTTAAAAGAAGCTTCAAGCAAAGGAAGGAAGCGAAAGATTCCAGAGACTAGTTCGAAGAGATGGTTCAACTGAAGAGCAAATAAGTGATTGAACCAAGGAGCCAATAGGACCACCCAAATTATTGAACCATTGAACCAATGCACTCTCATGGTTCAAGGTTCATGGTTCAAAGTGGTTCAAGTGACCAACAACCAATGACATCCCTGTGGATGTCAAATTTAGGGTAATGAAATATTTGTTGATTTTTAAACTTGGAGTGAACCTAAGAACAAACTCAGTGACTAGCTGAAGAGAGAGCTGAAAGAGCCAACAAAGAGGGAAAAGATAGCCCGAGAGCTCAGATCATGAGGAAGAGATAAAATACATTAAGAAAAGAGGGAAAGACTAAAAATATATGTATAGGAGTTATTTCTAGTTGGTGAAATAGTCCACCAAGTGGACATCAAAGGGCATGAACAAATCAAGGATGCGGCCTATTTATCTCCATTGAGTAAAGGTGAAGTGGACAGTTACACAAATATCAGGGAGAGGACTAGGAAACCTATACTTTAGAGGAGATATTTGAGATGAATTGACATGCCATAGTTAAGGTCGATGCCCTATTCCAGCATGGTCCCTTAACAGAACTAAAAATACATTCAAGGCATAGAATGCAGCATGGGCCATTCCATGAAACAAAGCACCAAGTCTTTCTTAGCTACTATATATTGTAATCTCTTATTTTATGCAAAGGAAATATTTTTGTTATCAGAAGCAAAACTCTACCAAAATTGAAAGGCATTACTGAGACTTTGAACTCAGATTGTTAATCATATTTCATTATTTGAATGAGAAAGAAAGTGACTTTTCAGACTTTATGCTGGAATAGCTTGTGTAGTTAAGGAAATTGTTCTTATGTCTGTTTCTTGAATGCATTCTTGTCCATTTAATTAAATAAGTAGAACTAGTGGAAGTAATCAGGAAGGTGTCCTGAAGCCAACTGTGGGAAGACTTTATGCTATCATAATTGTCTTTATTGTGTGTGTTTTCAGTTTATTTCTATGTAAAGGATCTTGGGATGACTTTGTGACCCCATTTTCCTTCATATTTCACTCTTTAGGTAGTTGAGGTGGAGACTTTGTGCTACACCTCATTCTACTGGTTACTACACCTTGTTATTTTCACTACCAAAAAGAATTCTTACTGTTTGCTACAGACCACTTCTAAAAGAAGAGAAGTGCCTTCAGTATTTTCACCAAAATTTTTCTATGTCTGTGAACATCATCTCTAAAAAAAGAGAGATGGATGGTGTTATCCTACCCCTGAGTGTTATTTTCTACTTATATATATAATATAACACCTCATAGTTATAAGGAACCTCCCCTTGATGAGAGGAGAGATTTATCCCCTTTTGATGTGGCAAACCTACACATTTGGCTGATCAATCTCCTTATACTGTGGTTGAAACACCTTATTTTTCCCACCAATTAGCTGGTGACAAAATATTCACCCAATAGTAATTGGTGACTTTGCTGGAGATAGAATGTGTAGTTTGAAGCCTCAAGCTTCAAATTGAAGTAGTTTTAGTCTTTTCATTTGAAGTCTTACACTCTAATAAATCCATGATATACCAAAAGCCATAAAGCTCAAGGTGTTGTTGACCCTATTTTTGAGTTGGTGCAGTAGGGCAATTCTAATTTATTTTCTCCATAACTTCACCTTGAATTAACTAGGAGTCTTCCTCCTACCAACACCAGGGCACCAATACAAGGTAGAGCTTCCTTTTCCTCTGTTATTAGAGCTTTACCTATACATACTCCATCCAAATTTTTTATCCCCCCTTTCCATAGTCAAATCATGGTAGTTTAAGGCCTTTGGGGTAACTCTTTTGGTCTACTCAATTTAACACCACCTCTACATGAGCTACCACATAGTTCAAGGAAGAATTTTCCCAAATTCTTTGGAAATGGGAGAGTTCATCTTGATGAACATATTACAGCCTTCAACATAGCTTGTGGTGTGATAGGCGTGGAGTATGAGGATGTAGCATTTAGGTTATTTGTGGAGACATTACAAGGTGCTACTACAGACTGGTTCTACCACCTACATGCTCAGTTAGTGACTGACTGAAACACTCTCAAAGCCAAATTCAAAGCCAGGTTCAAGCCTATAGAAGATGCACATGCCTTGTTGGCCCAGCTCACACAAATGAATAAGGAGCCTCATGAACCTATGATGGATTTCATAGCCAAGTTCGACAAGCTAAGGAACATGATTCTTACCATTACTCAACCAATAATTGAGAATCTCAAATGCTTCTTTATCAACTCATAGCTATTTGAAGTGAGTTTTTTATTGAGATGTGCTGGCTGCATAGACCTTACTGCTATGCAAGATTTGGCTACTGAGGTGGAATATGATCTCATCTTGGTGGGGAAGATAAGGAGAGATTCTAATAGAGGTAAATATTTTTCATCCTCTGAATATCCATCTATAGGCACCACTAATCCAATGGTGTAGAAGCTAGAAAATGAGTTGCTTGCTCTTAGAAAGCAAATGGTGCAAGGGATGTCTTCTGCTCCTTCATACCGAGATATACCAAGGAAGACATTCCCCAATCAGTCATATCAAGGTAATGCTATGAGGAATCAAGGGCAACCAAATCATCTTCCTCCCCCATAGGGGAAACTTGCCATTAAAGCACCTCCAACCAATTCAATAGTTGGATATCTTGAAATAGAATCTGATTTCTCCTTCTAGCCTGAGTTAAACCCAGAAGATGACGGTAATCTCTTCATAGAGGGAGAAGAAAAAATAGCTAAAAACTCTAACATTAGTTTCTTGAATTACCAGGATGAACCTAGAAGTAAAGGTGAAGCATTTGATGGATCATACACTGTATTCACCCAATCCTAGAACCAGTTAGCCTAGCAAGCTGATAAGGAAAAAATAGAGGAGCGAGCTCAACTTGTAATTTCAATTGCCAAACAAAGAACTTCTCTACCTTTCCAGCCAAAGGACCCAATGAGTAATAAAAAATTAAGTACCTCAAATATGCTTTCACCTTCAACTTCAATGTCATAGATTAGTCCCCCCCTAAAAACCAAAAGGATGAACTACCTTCCCCTATTCCTAATTTATTTTAGACATTTGATATAATCGACTATGTCAAGAAAACCAAAATTTAAATGTTTGAATTTGAATTCTTGCAATCCAACCCTGAGTAGTTGGATAAGTTGGTTCAATATGTAGAGAATAAAACCATCCCTAAAGGACCAACTATTCCAAAGGTGACTCTCATGTCCACCTGAAATAACCTTGTCATTGCTCCTCCTACTGCTCCCAGAAGGATAAAACTATTTTATGTCTCTTTGTTGATAAATGGACACCAACTGAACAATTACATCATAGACTCAAGTGCGTCTAACAATGTCATGCCCACCAAAGTAGCTAAATCTCTTAGCCTCATGCTGACCAAGACCTTTGGGAGATGTTTCTCCATGGAGAACAAACAAGTGCCGCTACTGGGACAAATCAAGGATGCCCAATTTTTATTTGCAGCATTCATAGACAAGAGAATTAAGATGACAGTCTTGGTGGCTAACGTCCCAGCCTCATATGACATTCTTCTTAGGCAAATTTTTTGTAAAGATGTTGGTGGTGAGTTAAGTATAGATCTATCTAAAGTAAGGATCCCAGTCAAAGGCATTAAGCAGAAATTGCTCTCTGAGAAGGAGGCAAAATATGTTGTCACTCAAACATCAACGCCTAAAGCTCAAATTTTGTTTGAGTCTTCAGGCATGGGTAATTACTTCCTGACTATAGAGGATGTTCTTGATGAAACTTTTGAAGATGATAATCTAAAAATTGGCTTAGACAAAATAACAGAAGAATTGATAGGATGCAATGCAAGTGCAAAAGGATCCTCCCCTCTAATTAAATAAAAATCTAAGGAAAAATTAGTGTCTGATAATGTGTGGATACTAGAATTCAATGGTAGCTATTATTCTACCAGTTTAGGAGATGAGATTGTGTTGATATCTCCTCAAGGAGATATTTTTTCTTCTTCATACAAATTACAATTTAGCAATACCAACAATATTGCTGAATATGAATCTCTACTGCTCAGATTGAAGGCCACTCAAGATAGGGCTGTCAAACTCCTTCACGCTAAAGGAGATGTTGAGCTGGTGGTTTTTTAGGTTAGGAAACTATACCAAACTAAACATGAGAGATTACGCCATTATCACAATCTAGTTTGGGATCAAATTGAAAGCTTTTATGCTTTTAGTATCTTTGTAGTACCCAGGGAATTCAATGACCGAGATGATGCATTAGCTATTTCTGTGACCCTCTTGGTTCCTCACCAAAATTTTAAGGGAGATAGGTACACTATTGAACTTGTCTTTCGACCAAGTGTGCCTGACAATGCCCATCATTGGTAAGTGTTTAATGGCGATAACCAAATCATTGCCTTTTTGAAACAAAAAGGTAGCATTGAATAGCTTCACTTTGAAGTCAGTAAGCCTCAAAAACTTAAATCAGGCCCTAAAACAAGTTTAGACATAGGTGAAGCATTCCTACAGCTAAAAGGGAATAAAATTCCCAAAGGATTGGTTTCCCTTGAGAAACTATTTGGCAAGCATGACAGGTTCATCAAATAGCAACAAATGGATTCAAGTTCCTCCCAGGAGTTTGATCAAATTAATTTGGGTACCAAGGAAAATCCAAAGATGGTGAACATTGGGAAGTGCTACACTCCCAAGGAGAAGCTCAAATTTACTGCCCTGCTTTGTCATTACATGGATGTTTTGGTGTACTCCTATGATGATCTAAAGTCACTCAGGCCTGAAGAAATTTGCCATGAAATTCCTCTCAAGAGTGATTCAATGCCTTTCAAGTAGAAATCCTAGTATTAAAATCCAAAGATATCAGGTACTATTCTATTTGAAATATAAAAAATGTTGAATGCTAGAATAATTTTCCCAATCCATCATTTCACATGGATTGAAAATAGAGTTTTTGTGAGAAAAAAGAATGACAAAATTCATCTCTACATGGATTTTAGGAATTTGAACCAATCCTCTCTAAAGGATAATTACCCTCTATCCATCATGGATCAAGCCCTTCAGATAGTGATTGGTTCAGAGATGTTATCAATGCTGGACGGCTTCTCAGAGTACAATCAAGTAGAAATTGGTGAAGCAGACCAATATAAGAGTGCCTTCACCATACCTTGGGGCACCTTTGCATATCAAAGAATTCCATTTGGCCTGATAAATTTTGGCACCACTTTTGAAAGAGCAATGGACCTTACTTTCAAAGATGAAATGGGTAAGTTCATTATGGTGTACCTTGATGATTTAACAATCTTTTTCAAGCATCATCCTGATCATATGCACCATTTGCAACAAGTGCTAGAACGATGTCATCAGAATGGAATTTCTCTAAATCTAAAGAAGTCTATTTTTAGGGTAACAGAAGGGAAACTTCTTAGACACATTATATCCTAAGAAGGCATAAAGATTGAATTTGAAAGAGTCAAATCCATCTAGGACCTTACTCTGCCCATAAGTAAGACTGTAATTCACTCTTTCTTTGAAAAAGTGAATTTTTTACAAAGGTTCATTTCTATGTTTGCCAAGAAGACTCACCACATTGTGGACATGATGAAGGGAAAGGCCACTTTCAGCTAGACTGAAGAAGGTAAATTGGCATTTCAAGACATTAAGATAGCTATTGCCCATGCCCCAGTTCTAGTTTGTCTAGATTATACCAAAGATTTCACAATGTACAGTTATGCTTTTGAGCACATACTTTCAACAATTTTGGTTCAATAGAATAAATAAGGTGTGGAGTCTCCCATATCCTTCATGAGCTATCCTCTCAAAGCTCATGAACTAAAATATTCAAATCTGGAGAAGCATGCTTATGTAGTGGTAAAGGTAGTAAAGCACTTTCATTTTTACATCTTGAATTCACACATTATTACCCTAGTTCCTGATACCATAGTCAAATCCATATTAACTCAGTAGGAGTTTGGAACCAAAAGGGGCAATTAGATTGCTAAAACCTAGGAGTTTGATCTCATTATCAAACCAAAAAAGCTTGTGCAGGGAAGGGGTCTCTACCAATTGATTGCTAATAATAGACCATAAAAAATAGGGCACGAAGAAATAAAAGTGGGAGACATGCCAATAGTCCTCTTTGTCACCACCACAAATGAGTGGTATTCAAATATTGCTCATTTCCTTACTTATGGTGAGTGTCCTGCTCACCTATCTCATAAATAAAGGAGGACTGTTAAATTGAAAGCTGCCAACTTTGTCCTATGGGACAACGACCTGTATAAGAGGAACCTCGATGGAGTGTTCCTTTACTGCATGGATAAAGAGTAGCATAACCAACTTTTGGAGTCCTTCCATAATCTAGCCTATGTAGGATATTTTTCTACACATATTACTACCCATAAGATTCTATGAGCCAGGTATTACTGGCCTACTCTGTTTCAAGATGCATACAAGTGGGTATGAAGATGTGAACTGTGTCAGTAGTTCATTGGAAGACCCAAGTTAGCTTCTTTACCTCTTAAGCCAGTGGTAATAAAAGAGCCATTTCAGTAATGGGGAATCAACTTCATTGGTGCTATAAACCCATCTTCAAGTGTCGAACATGATTATGTCCTCACAACCATCGATTACTTCACCAAATGGGTGGAAGCTATTCTAGCCAAGCATGCTACTTCAGAAGTAGTACGCAATTTCCTCAAGGAAAACATCATTTTCAGGTTTGGGGTCTTAACCAAGATTGTGACAGATAATGCAACCTATTTCTCTTCTCATGAAATCACTTAGTTCTATTTTTATTATGGGATTACCCTCTCCCACTCATATGATTATTTTCCACAAGGGAATGGCCAAGCAAAATCGAGCAACAAGAACCTGGTGACCATTATTAAGAAGCTGGTGGATGACAACCAATGAACTTGGCATAAAGCATTATTTGATGCCTTATGGGTAGTCAAAATTATGCCTAAGAGGGTGATAGGTATGTCACCATTCTAAATTTTGTATGGTCTCAATGCAGAGATACCAATCACCCTAGAATTGCCAGTACTAAAATTGGCTAAGGCAGTCAAAGATAAAACATATGAAAGCTCCATTGACAAAAGGATCATGTGCCTAACTGAGCTAAATGAGTAGCAAACTATGGTGGTGGATTGAATCCCTACGCATCAAAGTCTAGTGAAGAACCTCTTTGACTAGAAAGCAAAAACCCATGATTTCTAAATTAGAGACTAAGTCCTATTATGGGACAAGAGAAGAGAACCAAAGGGAATGCATGGAAAATTTGATTTCCTATGGAGAGGCCCATTTTATATTCATTATCTCAATGGTGAAAATAGTTTCCTACTGAAGTATCAAGATGGCACACCCTTTTCTCTGCCTCACAATGGGCAACATTTAAAGCACTTCAATTCTTAAAGTATCAAATAAGATCATTTATACATATGTATAATTTTTATATAATCTTTAGCTTGTTTTGTGTTGTTCATTTTCATTTATTTTTGGCACCTTAATTTTTTGGGTAGTATGACTCTATAGCCCAATGGCATACTCAAAGGCACTAGAGATTCTAGATTCTACTCCCTTCGATTGTTTTTATAATTGATGGAAGTTTCCCAACTGGAGCCAGCTATTGTTTCCAAAATCTATCACTCATTTTTGGGGACAACATATCAACTATTTTGGTCATACAAGCCAAAATTCTCTCTTCCCTTCTCAAAAATTGTTATGAGTATTCAAATTCTTCAATTATTTGAGTCTTCTCAATTAGAGAACTCGTAGGTTCAACAGGTAGGCTTTCTTAAAAAGAAGTTCCAACACTTAGGCATTTTCAAGGCTGGTTCAATGCCAAGGTTCAACCAAAAGACTTGTTAGCAGGCTTCAAATAGAAATATCAAACCATTGAACCATTGAACCCTACCTCCAAAGGTTCAAAGGTTTAATAGGTTCAAAGGTTCAACAACTTTGGCATACTTAAAAGAGGTAAGCACTTTGGTAAGTTCAAAGTTTAATAGCTTCGAAAGACGTAACGAAAAGAAGACTTTGAAGAAGAAAGATTGAACCATTGAACCGTTAAACCTTGAACCAAAATGGTTCAAAGGTTCAAAGGTTCAATGAGTTAAATAAAGTTTAAAGAGTTGTTTCAATCGGCTTGGTTCAAAGAATTAGTTCAGTCAGTTGGTTCAAAGCGGTTGATTCAAATGGTCAATTGAATGAGTAGAACACAATATTAAACCATTGAATCATTGAACCATTATTGGTTCAATTAGTTGGTTTAATTGAACGGTTCAAAGGAATCTCCTAAAGCCTGAAGGACAAGTGCCCTTGCGGAGGACAAGAAACATTTGCGAAAGGATCAAAGAGAAAGTTGAGAGAAATCCTTCAGACAAAATGTCTGAAGGAATTCCTTCAGACATTTTATCTAAAGAAATGTTGAAAGGCTCGATAGAAAGTGGAAAAGGAAGAGAAAATATTTCCTTCAGACATTTTTCCTAAAGGATTTGAATAACAAGGCCGATTGAAGAACCCTGAAGGGTAGGTACCCTTGCGGGGGACTCTCAATGACCATGAAATAGACCATTCTCAAGGCCCAAAGGGACACCTTCCATTTGGGGGTTTCCAAAGATAGAAAGCTGAAGGAATTTCAAAGATTGAGAGACTTAGAAGAATAAAAGATTTGAAGAACAAAAAATGAACCATTGAACCTTGAACCAAAAGGGTTGAAAAGTTTAAAGGTTCAATGAGTTCAACAGAGAAGAAAAGGATCCAAAAACTTTGAAGGACCAAAGGATTCTGAGAAAGAGAATGAACCATTGAACTTTGAACCAAAATGGCTCAAAATTTAAAAGGTTCAAAGGCTGAAAGAAGCTTCAAGTGAAGGAAGGAAGCAAAATATTCTAGAGACCAGTTCGAAGAGATGGTTCAATCGAAGAGCAAAGAAGCGATTGAACTGAAGAAGTGATTGAACCAAAGAGCCAATAGGACTGCCTAAATTGTTAAACCATTGAACCAATGCACTCTCATGGTTCTAAATTCATGGTTCAAAATGGTTCAAGTGATCAGTGACCAATGACATCCCCATAGATGTCAAATTTAGGGTAATGAAATATCCATTGATTTTCAAATGTGGTGCAAGCCTGAGAACAAACTCTGTGACCAGTTGAAGAGGGAGCCAAAAGAGCTAATAGAGAGGGAAAATATAGCCTAAGAGCTCAGATAATGAGGAAGAGACAAAATGCATTAAGAAAAGAGGGAAAGACTATAAATATATATGTAGGAGTTATTTCTAGTTGGTGAAATAGTCCACTAGGTGGATATTAAAGAGCAAAAACAAATCAAGGACGTGGCCTATTTTTCTCCATCGAGTAAAGGTGAAGTGGATAGCTATGCAATTATTAGGGAGAGGACCAGGTAGCCTATACTTTCGAGGAGATATTTGAGATGAATTGACACACCATAGTTAAGGCTGATGCCCTGTTCTAGCATGACACCTTGATAGAACTAAAAATGCATTCAAGGCATTGAATGCAACATGGGCCATTCCATGAAACAAAGTGCCAAGTCTTTCTTGGCTACTATATATTATAATCTCTTATTTTATGCAAAGGAAATCTTTTTGTTATCGAAAGCAAAACTCTACCAAAAATTAAAAGGCATTACTGAGACTTTGAGCTCAAATTGTTAATCATATTTCATTATTTGAATGAGAAAGCAAGTGACCTTTCAGACTTTGTGTTGGAATAGCTTGTGTAGTTAAGAAAATTGTTCTTATGCCTATTTCCTAAATGCATTCTTGTCCATTTAATTAAATAAGCAGAACTAGTGGAAGTAATCAGGGAGGTGTTCTGAAGCCAACTGTGGGAAGACTTTGTGTTACCACAATTGTCTTTAGTGTGTGTGTTTTTAGTTTATTTTTGTGTAAAGGATCTTGAGATGACTTTGTGCCCCCATTGTCCTTCGTATTTCACTCTTTGGGTAGTTGAGGTGGAGACTTTGTGTTACACCTGATTCTATTGGTTACTATGCCCTGTTACTTTCACTACCAGAAAGAATTCTTACTCTTTGCTACAGACCAATTCTAAAAGAAGAGAAGTGCCTTCAGTGTTTTCACTAAAATTCTCCTATGTCTATGAACATCATCTCTAAAAAAAGAGAGATAGATGGTGTTGTCCTACCCTTGAGTGTTATTTTCTGCTTATATATATAGTATATATCACCTCATAGTTATAGGGAACCTCCCCTTTATGAGAGGAGAGATTTTTCCCCTTTTGATGTGGTAAAATTGCACATTTGGATGATCAATCTCCTTGTGCTATGGTTGAAACACCCTATTTTTCCCACTAGTTAGCTGGTGACAAAATATTCACCCAACACATTGTCCATAACATCTAATAGATCTCTATGATTCTAGACTCTAACTATAGTGAGGGTCTCATCAATATTTAGAGAAAGATGAGAGAATCCCTCTCATCAAATCTCATTGATAAAAAATGTAGGTATGCCTGAAGGATCATGCTCATGAGGGCTATCATGCATATGATACTCAAGAGAAGAAATAAGAGTGGAATTTGGGAAATGAGATGAAGAGAGAGATTGGAAGTTTTTATCTTGAGGTTTATCTCATCAGGATCATCATCATCAAATTCTAAGAGGTTAGGTGGTATTTTCCTAATGATTTTGGGGTGACAATGGTAACCTCACATATAGTTGATAGGGAAATTAAAACATTAAGATTATTGGAATAGAACACTTGGCAAGGGTTCAAGGGTTGGAATTTTGAATACACCATGATCTTGGAATTGTTAAAAGTTACAAGGGTTAGTGTCACCTTGAATCTTATATATTTTACCATTATGAGGAAACTTGACACATTGGTAGGCAGAAGAGGTGACAACCCTCATGTGATGAGTCCATGGCCTGCCAAGCAAGATATTATATTAGAGAGGAAAATAAAAGATCATAACCTTCACTCAAATAGTTATAGGTGTGATGGTAATAGGGATCCACACACAACCTAAGGGAGTCATTTGCCTTTAGTCATAGCCTTGACACATGCTGCATGTGGAATTAAGATTACATTTAGAGTATCTAAGGACTTTAATGAAGTTGAGGGAGGAAACATAGGTATGTGAACCCTCATCAATCAAGGCACAATTAACTTGGATGTCACCAATTTAGATGCTTATAAATAGGGGAAGATCATCTGCATAAAGCTAAATCTCATCTATAATCATAGAAGCAATATGGAATTTGAGAGAGATAAGTCTCCATTATTTCATCAATATGTGTAGACATCTCTTCACATTATTATAAGATGCTATCTTCTGACCCAGATAAGGTAGCTTCACATCCTTCTAGGAAAGATAGGGGATGTTCATTTCAAATAAGAGTTGCATAAGATGGTTGTGATGATGTAAATAAGTCTGCATGAGTTCTTGAAAGGTGATTTGAGATGGAAGATTATTAATCTCCATGATGGGAACCCATTCATCATAATCGATAAGGGGATTGCTAGATAGAGGGGCATAATTCTAGAGTTCATCAGAAGGAGGAGTAAAAATGCATGTAAATTTGTGTTGATAGGATGTGGAAGGTTTAATTGGGGGACAAATTGGTTGATTATCGTGAGAAGATGAGGTAGTTGATGTAGGTTTATTTTGTGATAGATTTGAAGAAGTGGTATTAGAAGGTTGAATATTAATATTGATGGGTAAAAATGTTAGAGAAATTTTAGAAATGGTATGAGAGGTGTTATCCAATTGAGGAGTTGGAATTTGGTCATCCAAAGAGATAAAGTCCTCTTGCTCCAACTCTATTAGGTGAGTTGGGGAAGAATCTTGGATAACATGAAAAGTGTGAGATGATTGGTGCTATGGGTAGGATGAGAATAAATGAAAGAAAATACCCTTCACATATTAGTCATGTTGAACATATTCTCTTTGAGATTTAGGTATATAAGACTATCAATGTTATTGGTGGGAGTAGGATTATCATTATTATATTAATGGTTTGGAATAGGGTCTTTGTAGATGACCATATGAGTATTAGCCTAGTTCAAAGCTTGATTTTTAATTCATGTTTCATGATATTTGAAGGAAATGTCATAGGCTTGCTAACATTTATGAATGAGGGAATCATGGTCAAAATTTTTACCAAGGAGGAAATACATAGCTAAGTTATGCAATTTCTTACAAGTCTCATGAGAGTGACCCCAATTAGCATGAAACCAATGTAATTTATTTGGATCATACCATGATTTTGTAGAGCAACTCGGATCAAGCTCTCATGGGAGAATCCTTGTTAGATGCTTTTGAATTTTCACTAAGGATAATGGATTATGAAAATTAAAGTTATTTATTGGAGAAAAGTGAGGATTAGGGATGTGGTTTAGAGGGGAAGCTTGTTATAGAGTAAGGTCAAGAGAAATAACTTGAATATTATAAATGGTATCATAGGAATTGATGACACCATTATTATTATCATGATGATTTTTATTTTTGATGAGCATGAAAGTGCCTATAAGAGGTTGGGATGGCTCAAACTAATGCATGAGAAAATATTAGTGATTAGCTTGGTTGAGGGCCTCTTCTTAAGTTCATGGAGAGAGTTTGGACCTGATATTACAACTTAGGATAGAGAGCTTTGATGAATAAATGAAAGAGGTTATCATTCATTTGTTGTGTTCATACTTGTTAGATAATGCCTTCCACCATTTGATGAAAGCTTGTATAGTTTCTATCTCAAGTTTCTTGCAATTAATAATATGAGCCACACTATTTTAAAGGAGGTCACTAGTTTAAAATTATTATACTAGAGCATTAAATAGATCTTCCAAACTAGTGATGGAATGAGATTTGAGTTTGTTATACCAATATAAAGCATCTCTAGATAGGTTTTCTCTAATACCTTATAGCATAAAAAATGTTTAACTTGACCCAATATTTATATAAATTTATGATTTTTTTTAAGTGTAAGGTAGTATAAATTGACCCATTTTAACTAATGGTAGGGGTGATACCTCTTATATCAATGTTGGAAATTTTATGTGTAAGAGGTTCATTTTGAAGATGTGTAATTGTTTTGTTAATAATAGGTGTTTGAGAAATAAGGATTCCATGGGATTCCCTAAGGGGGTATGGGGGAATTTTGGTTGCATGTTGCCCATAGAAGCTATTGAGGTTGATTTTAGAGATGAATATGGTTATTCTACATTTGCATCACTTGGTTGGCATTATTAGCTTGGAAATCATTCATTTAAAACAAAATTTTATGGGTTTGCGTGGTGTTTTTATTAGTGTGCACATCATTTGAAGTATTAGAATTGGTATTAGTGGCTTGTGTACCAATGTGAGTAGTGACATTCATGACACTAGTGGTTTGAGAGGCATTGCTAGAAACGGAGACACTAGTGGCATGATTAACATGTGTTGTGAAAGATGCACTAGTATAAGGATGAGAGGAAGAGGAAGCACTAGTGGCATGATTACCATGGGTAGAAAATGATGCATTATTGGAGGAATTGAGAAGAGTGGGTCTTTAAAAAAGCCCACTAGATGTTGAACTTGCTATGTTAGTAGAGAGACTTGGCATGGAGGTTGAATAAATCAAGGAATAAAAGGTCACAGTATGAGAAGGGTTGAAAAATGAAGGAAGAGATTGAGAAGCAAAGAAGATCTTAACCCTAAATCTATGTGAGAATGTGGGGGAAGGTAATGGGGTTATTATGCTTGACCACTTATCATAAGGTGGTTAATAGTGGAAGGGACTTTTCCTCAATGTTGAGGAAATTCATTAATGAAGAAAATATTTTTCAAAGTATACTCTAATTTAGGCTGATATTTTAAGGAAAATAGAGGGTTATAAATTGAAGATGCATGAGGAGTCCCATGATTTATAGCGAGAGTGGACACATGCACATTAATTTCATATAAAGTAGGATCCACAAGCTGTTTATGGGAAAACCTATTAGGATTGGTAAAGCTCATTGTATCTATTGAGTTTAACTCCGTGTTGTACTCAAACATGAAGTTCATGATGAGAGAGAAAGGTTAAGAAGGATAATTTTTTTTGCAAAGACAAAGTAAAAAAAAGAGGATATAGAGTTGAATCAATAGATTATGTGCTATAATCTGATAGGTAGATAAGAATACACAATCATTCAAGTTGACTATGTATTACAAATAGGAAGGTAAAATGAGATGATAAGGATACACAATCATTCAAATCAAATGTGTATTATTGAACAGAGAATGAAATGGGTGGATAAGAAGACATATTCATGTAGGTCAACTATATACTACTGAGAAGAAGAAAAAACATAGTCTATAAGATACTATACTGACTAAGATAAAAATGTTCTAAAATAGGGGAATTTTTTTGCAAGATAATTAGAAACAAGAATGAAATCAAACACAAAAATAATTGGATCGATGTGATTGATCCAGTTTGGGCAAATATCATAAACCTTGCACCAATGTTGGCCAATGAAAGTTTTGTAATACAACACATAATGATTAAATAAAAATCAATTAACTAAAAATTAAATGCTAAGTGGTCATCGTAAGTGTTATTAGATTATTGGAATGGTTTGATTTTAATGTGATATGACAGTTGGCTAAAATAGGGAACTATAAAGTAGTTTAAAGTTGGTTTCATGACATTTGGGATGAAAGGGACCTACATTGGCAATGGTACTAGATTGGTATTGGGACCTACCCCCTCACTTTATAATCCCTAAGTGATAAGGATGTCGGGTGCTTTGCCAATATATATCATTAACCACATATTTATACTTGGCAATAAAACCAAGTCGGCTTCCCCCTTGGTGATGAAATATAAGTAGGCAGGCCTTTGAAAGATAAATATTTAAATACATTTTAGATGTTAAGTGATTTGGTAATGTGTGAAAAAGAGTAAAATAATGTAACTAAAATGGTAATTTAAAAAACCACCTAATTAGATTATGTGAGTTACTCTAAGTATGAAAATAGTTGAAAAAGAAATATGAATTAATTACTAGTAAATATATGTTAATTCTTTAATTAAGAATAATACATAGTCTATTTAGGTGACACTCTATGAAAATATCAAAAAATAGAGTCAAATAGGTCACTGGTGTTCTAAAAAATTAGGGTCTATAAGAATAGAGTTGAATAGGTTGACTGTCCCTTAGATAGAAGATAGATTATAGAACTAAGTTGACCAGATCGACCTAGTTAGCTATAAAGTTGTAGTTTTCAAGACTGCCAACTTGTGAAAATAGAACTAAAGGAAGTAATGAATAGATAGAGAGAGAGGAAAGAAAGAAAACATGGTAGGATTGAAGATGATTTAAATTGAAAATTTTATGCTATAATGATTTAGTTGCTACTTTCAAATTTTATAAATTGGGTCAACTAGTTTGATGGAGTTTTGTAGAACCCTGTATGCTAAAAAAGAATAAGGAATAGGGTCAACCTATTTGATAGTGTTATTTGACCTATATGCTAGAAAAAAAATTAGTAGATATATTTGACCTATTTAATAGTGTATGCTAATCTAAAATTGAAGAAGAGTGTTGTGTCAAACTATTCATTCTATTAACTTGTAGTTGATGAAGACCTGCACAGATACTTAAAGTTATTTTGAAGTGACTATGTGTTAAACCTTCACATAAAAAGTTAGAATTATATTTAATAGTTCAATATATTACTTCAAATATGGAAAAATATATTAAGATGATAAAAATGGTGGCATGAAATAAAACCTACAAGGGTTAGGTTCACATCGAGTTCACTAAAATGCATAAAAAAGGAAATGTAACTGATCTATAAATCAATCCTAGCTCAGAGAAGATAAATCCTAATTACACTTCTGATTATCAATACATTAGATATTTAGGTTCATGACCAAGAGCGATCCACTAGACCTAGACAAGGGATCTCTTACCATAATAAATTCACTAGGTAGGGTTCCAAAGCTTCCGATCAAGCAAAACTATGAAATAACCCTAACTAGGTCTTATGTTTTCATATTCACTAAACTAATAAAAATTAAATTAAATTCTAATATGGTGCTCACCAAAGATTGTGGCACAAAGTGGGGGTAATAAAAATTAAAATTAAACATGCATAGAAGACATATACTCACATCAATGCATATGGAATCCTAATGCATAAGAGAGAAGTATAAATGCATATCTATCTACTATTACAAAGGAAGAACAAAGCTAGGAATACTTACCTTTGAAGACAAACCCACCGAGCCTCAATCTCTCCTTTGGAAAAGTTGATTCATAATAAGTTATGGTATGTAAGGATGACAAGGATAAATCAACTCTAGGATACACAACCTATCAATGTATCCAAAAAACTTCTCCACAAGACAAGATTCACATCTTCAAAGAAATTATGAAACCCTAAGCTATGCTCTTCAAGTAGAATAGTGGATAAACAGATGCATAATATATATCTCTTCTTCTATAGATTATGAATTGCATATGTTTATATAAATGGATCTAACACTAGTCCTTTTCAAAAGTTTAAGACAACAAGATCGAGCCAGTCAACATTGTATTGTGATTGACAAAAAAAAATTAGGTCTTGGTCTAGGTCAGCTAGGGGCCAACCTAGACCCTAAATAATTTTTTTCAATTAGATTACAATGTAGATGGGCTGACAATGTAATGTAAATTATCAAAAAATATTTTAGGCTAGGGAAGGGATAATGAAGGCAAAAAATGACTAGAGAAGGGTGCAAAATAGGAGGCAAAACTTAGGGTAATGTTTTTAAGAGATGGGTGTGTAGATAACAAGTGTTAGCATAGGGACAACAATATTATGAAGCACCAATGGTCTACCCCCCATTTACTAGTCCACACCTTAAGACATGCACTTAGAGATATTGAGACTTGATGGGTTCCTACAAGAGAAAAAGCATAAGTAATTGATAAAGTTTGAAAATATTATGTAGGATTTATCTTCTCTAAGCTAGGGTTACTTACTATTGTTGAAGATTTATGTTGTTCCATGGTTGTACATACTAACTAGAATATTGATATGATGAAGATGACTTTTTATTCCAATTATCTAGGCCTTATGGCTGGTACCATGGTGATGATGGCATCTGATATTATGGTGATGAAGTCACCCATGCTAGATCACCTTGAGTTGCATTTGTCATTTCAATATCTGGTCCTAGAATTACTTCCTTCATAGTTGGTATCTACTGGGTCATAAATGTGAAGATGTTCTATGTTATATCTTTATTTAACTCTTACAATGAATGCAAAATAGTCTCTTTATGATTTGTATATTTACAAAAATTGTAATACATGTGTGATTTCTAAATATATTGATGAAATATATGACATTTGGATGTAGGATGTCTCACTACCCTACAAAGTTCACAAAATTTTATTTTGATCATTAGGCAATCATTCCTATGATGTCCCTCATGACCATAATCTACGCACCATAAAAAAAATTTAGGCCTATCATTTTCATGTATCTATTGCATCCTCTTCATAAAAGCATCTAACTTAGCTTCTACTTTTGATCATATTGAGGGGAGATCTACATAGTCTTCTATCCGCTCAACCTCGATGGTAGTAGATCAAGCATCAACTTTAGTAGAGAACTAGGTTTGTGTGATAATAAATCTTATTCTAGGTCATAAACCTTATATGAACCAAATGACCTTATATTTATCTTCAAGAATAAAATGAATTTTATTCATTATGTTAGAAAACCTGTGATCATATTCTCCAACCATTTGTCTTAATTTTTATTGAATCTCCTTTAGATCTTGGATAAATTGATTGGATAATTTTTTTACTTTGAATTATGATATTATAAAATCTAACTTATTTTAAATCCATGGTATTTGTTGGGTGAATATTTTGTCAAATAGCTAACTGGTGACCAAAATAGTTCCTATCACCACAGCATAGGGAGATGGGTCATCCTGGTGTGCAGGTTTACTACATCAACAGGGGACAAATCTCTCCTCTCATCAAGGGGAGGTTCCCTATTAAATATGCAAAATTTATATACTATATATATAAGTAAAAAATAAGACACAGGGGTAGGATAAACCATCCATCTCTCTTCTTTCAGAGATGATGCTGATAAACAAGGAATAAATCCTAGGTGATGGGGAAGGTACTTCTCTTCTTTTAGAAGTAACTTTCAGCCAAGATCCAGATTCTTTCCTAAAAAGTAGAAATCTTGGTATAATGATAGAAGGCACTTCTCTTCTTTCAGAAGTGTTCTTCATCAGGCAGTAGGAACCTTTCAAGTAGCATGTAACTGGTAACGATAGTGCTAAGTGACTAGCAACTCGAGAGAGAAAAATGAAGAACAATGAGGGCACCACTTCATCCCAAGGCTCTTTACATAGGAAAGGAAAATGAAAACACACTAAAGGTACTTATGGGGGCACAACGTCATCCCATAGTTGGCCTTTAAGACACCTTCTTGATCACCTCCACTAGTTCTGATTGTTAAATCAAATGGACAAGAAAGCTCCTATGAAATAGACATACAAACAATTTCCTAAGATAGCATAAGCTATAACAGCACAAAGTCTACAAGTAACTTGTTTTCTCATTCAGATAAAATAATATGAATTACAATCTGAGCTCAAAGTCTCAGTAATGCCTTTCAATTTGGGCAAAGTTTTGCTTCTGATAATCAAAAAGGTCTCCTTGTAACAATGAAAGAGTTTCCATTATATAGAAGCGAGGAGAGACTTGGCACTTTCCCCCAATGAAGTGACCTATTCAGTGCACTCAATGCCTTGGATGCATTTTTTGTTTCATCAGGAAGGGCCTTGCTAGAGCAAGGCGACTGCCTTAAATGTGGTGTGTCAATTCCTCTTTTAGTGCCTCCTCCTTAGCTTGAATCACTCATTCGTTCACTTACTTAGCCACACAACTGTCTACTCTATCTTCACCTCCAAGGGGACAAGCAGACGATGCTCTCAATGTTAACAGCTCCCCAAATATCTACCCAGCAAACTGCTTCACCTACTGGTAGTAACTCCTCCTGAGTTTCCCTCTCTGTCTCTTCCTTCTCTTGATCCTAGCCTTAGGCTTTTTGAATGCATCTGGGTTCATCTTTTGAGTCTATAAAAATCAATAAACACTGGAATGTAGTTGATTTGGTGTTCATGGGTCTTTTCCTTATTGAAGGTTAACAACTAGCTGGTCACTTTAAATTTGATGTTCACAAGCCTGTCATCATGCCGTGATATGGGTAAGGACACATGGTGGCATCTGCTATTTTGAAATAAGATTATTGGAATAAGATTTGAAACTTGATAGAGGATAGAGGTGTAGATGTAGACATGTGGTAGTTTCCACTGCACTGGGATGGGACACGCGATGGGTTCCACTCCAGGAAGCTTTATTTGAAACTGTGCCTCAGCATGTGACACTTGGTATCTTCCACTACACTTTTGAGGCTTGACCATTCCTAAAGGGAACTTGCCCTTTGGGATCTCGAATAGGGTCCATTTTATGTGTCAAGTGTCCCTTTGCAAGGGTCTCTGTCCTTCTGGATCCTCTCAGTGGCCTTCGGGCTTTTCATCTTCAGCAGACTTGTTGCTCCATGTATTTCCTTCATTTTCTTTAGACAAAATGTCTGAAGAAATTCCTTTCTTTGGCTTTATGCCTCTTGTAAGGGCATCCCTCTTTGGCACATGGTAGTATCTGTCGCTTCTTTCCAAGGACACGTGGAGTCTTCTGCTGCATCGTGTTGAAACCCTCTGTCATTGACACCTGGTGCTTTTCACTATCAGGCTTTTGTAGCATCATAAAAATGCTTGGGGCTCACTTGGGCTCTCACAGATGATGACACTTGTCAGCCTCTATCAATCTCTACAAGGGACATGTGGTGTGGTTTAAATACATTTGTTAGTCATGCAGATGCAGACACTTGGCACATTCTGCTTCAGTTAGTCACTCATCCCCAAGACTAACATGGTCTTTGCTCAAAATAGTGAAGCTAAGGGAAGAGACTATGGATATTGACACTTGGAGGCTTTTGACAAGCTTTAGAGGGACACATGGCACATTCTGCCACTCTTAGATAAATACATTGGGGCCTTCTATAGTTGCCCCTTGTCACCCTCTGCAAAACTTTGAAAGAAGCTTTATCGAAAGAAGCCTTACAACTTATAAGAAACTTTGAGAAGTGAACGCTAAAACTTGTCACATTCTGTTGAGTCACAAAGGGGCATGTGGCATGGTCCGTATATTTATAGCACTTGCACGGATGTAAACACATGGTAGCTTTCAATGATTTTTCAAAAAGGGACACATGGCACCTTTTGCCACTTTTTTCTTTTGTGCACATTTCTCTTCATAACTGAGGTAGTCTTTGAACTTTTGAACCCATTGAACCTTGATGAAACACTTGACTTGTTTGAAGCTTGCCACTGATATTGAACCTTGAACCCATTGAACTTTGAACCAAAGTGGTTCAAGGTTCAATGGTTCATTGGTTCATTCGATTAGAAGATTGTTGATGACCCTTCATTAATTAAACCAAAGCATTGAACCCATCCTAAAAGTGTCCAAGTGTGATAAACTAGTCCCTTTTGAATGAACTCACCCATAGAAGCCTTTGAACCTATTGAACTTGTTAGTCCCTTTGCCAAAATTTTTGAGAAAATGATGAAATTGAATGTTTCAGAATAAATTTTAGAAAGGGGAAAAACAATTTTGGCCATGTAGGACCAAAATAGTCCTATGTTGTCTAAAAAATGAGGAATCACTTTTCAGGGACAACAGCTAGCTCCTGTTGGGAAACTTCCTTCAGATGACAACTCAGAATAGCTGAGGGGAGTAGAAACTAGAATCTCCAGTGCCTTGAAGTGTGCCATTAGGCTATGGAGTCATGATACCCAAAAAGAAAGGCTCCAAAAAAAATGAAAACAAAATGAACAAAATAAAACAAAAGACTATACAAATATACATATGTACAGGGGAACTCATTCGATACTTCAAGAGTTAAAGTGCTTTAGATGTTGCCCATTGTGAGGCAGAGAAAAGAGAGTGCCATCTTGATATTTCAATAGGAAACTATTTTTACCATTGACCTGATGAATAGTAAAAGGGCCCCTCCATAGGGAATCAAAAATTTTGTGCATCCCCTTTGGTTCTCTTCTCTTATCCCACAACAAGACTTGATCTCCAATTTGTAAATCATGATTCTTTGCTTTCTGGTTGAAGAGCTTCTTCACTAGACTTTGATGGGCATTAATTCTATCCACCACTATAGTTCTTGCTCATTCAACTCAGCAAGGCACATGATCCTCTTCTCAAGTGAGTTCTCATACATTTGACCTTCAATTTCCCTCGCCAATTTCAATGCTAAAAATTCCAAGGTGATTGGTATCTTAACATTTACACCATAAAGAAGTTGGAAGGGAGACATACCAATTGCTCTCTTTGGTGTAATTTTGTCCACCCATAGAGCATCAACCAATGCCTTATGCCAAGTCCTTTTGTTGTCATCCACTAGCTTCTTGATGATAGTCACCAAGTTTTTATTGCTTGACTCAGCCTATCCATTCCCTTGTGGGAATTAATCAGAGGAATGGGAGAATGTAATTCCATAGTTAAAGCAAAATTGAGTGATCTCTTGGGAAGTGAAGTAGGCAACATTGTCAGTGACAATTTTGATTGGGACCCCAAACTTGGACATGATGTTTTTTTTGAGGAAATTGCATACTACTTCTGAAGTAGCATGTTTGGTTGGAACTACTTCCACCCATTTGGTGAAGTAGTATGTTGCTGTAAGGAAATAATCATGTCCAACACTTGATGATGGGTTCACAACACCAATAAAGTCAATTCCCCATTGCTGGAAAGGCTCTTCTATGACCACTAGTTTGAGAGGTAGGGTAGCTAGTTTGGGCCTTCTGATAAACTACTGGCACAATTCACATCCCCTAACCCACTTATATGCATCTTGAAAGAGAGTTGGCCAATAGTACCTGGCTCGCTGGACCTTATGGGCAGTCACCGGGGTAGAAAAATGTCCCCCACAAGCTGAATTATGGAAGGACTTTAGAAGTCGGCTTTGTTTCTCCTTGTCCACACAGTGAATGAATGTTCCATCAAGGTGCCTCTTGTATAGGCCATTGTCCCAGAGGATAAAATTAGCGGCTTTTAGCTTGATGGTCCTCCTTTCTTTATAAGACAAGTTTTCAAGACATTCACCATAAGTAAGGAAATGAGCAATACCTGAATACCACTCATTTGTGGTGGAGACAAAGAGGATTGTAGGTGAGTTATCCACTTTTAGCTCTTCATGCTCTGTCTCTCCTGGCTTGTTATCAGCAATCAGTTGGCATAGCCCCTTCCCATGCACCAGCTTTGTTGGCTTGATGATTAGATCAAACTCTTAGATTTTTGCAACCTAGTTGCCTCTTTTCATCCCAAACTCTTGCTGAGTCAGTATAGATTTCACTATTGTGTCAGGGACCAAGGTAGTCACTCGAGAATTGAGGATGTAGAAATGAAAATGTTTCACAGCCTTCACCACTGCATATGCATGCTTCTCCATATTTGAGTACTTTAGCTCATGATCTTTGATAGGATAGCTCATGAAGGAAATGGGAGATTCCACACCTTATTTATTCTGTTGAACCAGAATTGTTGAAAGTGTATGTTCTGAAGCATAGCTGTAAATAGTGAATTCTTTGATATAGTTTGGGCAGGCTAGAATTGGAGCATGGGCAATGACAGTCTTGACATCCTCAAAGGCTGACTTGCCTTCTTTAGTCTAGCTGAAGGTGAATTTTCATTTCATCATGTTTACTATGTGTCTATTCTTCTCGACAAACTCAGGGATGAACCTCCATAAGAAATTCACCTTCCCAAAGAAAGAGTGAACAACAGTCTTACTTGTGGGCAAGGATTGTTCTTGGATAGATTTGACTCTGTTTGAGTCAATATTTATGCCTCCTTTGGACATAATGTGTATGAGAAGTTTCCCCTTCGTTACTCTAAAAATTGACTTCTTGGGGTTCAGGGAAATGCCATTCTGGTGGTAGCGTTCTAACACTTGATGCAAATGGCTCACATGATTTGGGTGATGCTTAGAGAAGATAGTCAAGTCATCAAGATAAACTATGATGAACTTACCCATCTCATCCTTGAAGGGAAGGTCCATTACTCTTTAGAAGGTGGCACCAACATTTATCAAGCCAAAAGGCATCCTTTTATATGCAAACATGCCCCAAGGTGTGGTGAAAGCGGTCCGGTGCTAGTTTGCTTCACCAACTTTGACCTAATTGTATCCTGAGAAGCCATCTAGAATTGATAACATCTTTGAGCCCGTCACTATCTATATCACTTGATCCATGATTGGTAAAGGATAATTATCCTTCAAGGATGCCTAATTCAAATTTATAAAATCCACATAAAGGCAAATTTCACCATTCTTCTTCCTTATAGGCACTATATTGGCAATCCAAGTGGAATGATGGATTGGGAAGATTATCTTGGCATTTAGCATTTTTTGAATATCTGAAAAAATAGTACCTAATATTTTTAGATTGTAATGCTGGGACTTTTGCCTGTAAGGTATTGAATCAGCCTTGAGAGGAATGTTGTGTTAGATTTCATCAGGTTAGAGAGATTTCAGGTCAGCATAGGAGTATGCTAGGACATCCATGTATTTGTTGAGAAAAGAGGTGAACTTGAAATGCTCTTTAGGAGTACAACATTTCCCAATGTTCACCATCTTGGGGTCTTCCTTGGTTCCTAGATTTATTTGATCAAACTCTTGGGATGAGCTTGAATCCATTTGCTATTGTTTGATGAATCTATCATGCTTATCAAATAGATTCTCAAGGGAAACAAGGCCTTTGGGAATTTTATTCCTTTTTAGTTGCAAGAACTCTTCACCTATGCTTGAAATCGATTCAGGAGTCAATTCAAGCTCTTGAGGTTCACTGCCTTCAAAATGTAGTTGTTCAAAGCTGTCCTTCTGCTCCAAGAAGGCAATGATGTGATTGTCACTATCAAATACCTACTAATGACTGGTATTATTAGGCATGCTTGGTCTAAATACCAACTCAACAGTGTACCTATCTCCTTTGAAATCTAGGTGGGGAACCAAGAGAGTAGCTGAAATAACCAATGCATCTGCCTGGTCATTAAATTCTCTGAGAACTATAGAGATGCTAAAAGCATCAAAGTCTTAAAGCTGGTCCCAAACTAGATTGTGGTAATGATGCAGTCTTTCATTCTTGGTTTGGTATAGGTTCCTTACCTGACAAACCACTAGTTCGGCATCTCCTTTGGCATGAAGGAACTTGATGCCTTTGTCCCTACCATCTCTTAATCCCAGCAATAGAGATTCATACTCAGCTATGTTATTGATGTTGCTGAATTGCAACTTATAAGATGAAGGAAAAATATTTCCCTGAGGAGATATTAACACAACTTTGGCTCTTGAACCGATGGAGGAGCAACTACCATCAAAGTCAAGAATCCATACCTCATTTGATATTGATTTTCCTTGGGGTTTTTCTTTATTTCAAGGAGGGGATTCTTCCACACTTGCATTGGGCTTAGCCAATTCTTCTACTGTTTCACTTGAATACATTTCAAGGTTGTCCCCTATAGGAGTTTTATCAAACACCTCATGAACTTCATCCATAGACAAAAAGTAGTTACCCAAGCCTGAGGACTCAAACAGGATTTGAGCTTGAGGTGCTGAGGTCTGGGTAACTAAGTATTTTGATTCCTTTTCAAGAAGCAACCTCTTCATGACACCTTTGACTAGAATCCTTACCTCTGATAAATCCATGCTCAATTCACCACCAACATCTCTATAGAAATTTTGCCTAAGAAGGATACCATATGATGCTAGGATGTCTGCTACCAAGACAATCATCTTGATTTTTTTGTCTGGAAAGGCAACAAAAGCAAATTGGGCATCTTTTATTTGCCCCAATAGTGGCACTTGTTTGTTCTCCATGGAGAAGCACCTACCAAACATCTTGGTCAGTGTGAGATCAAGGGATTTGACTACTTTAGCAGGCATGACATTGTCTAAAGCTCTAGAGTCGATAATGCAATTATTCAACTACTGTCCATTTATTAGCAATGAGACATAAAAAGGTTTAATCTTACTAGGAGCGTCAGGAGGGGAAATGACAAGATTATTCCTAGTGGGTGCATCATTGGGGGGATCATGAGTCACTTTAGAAACTACTTGTTTAATAAGGGCATTCTGGTTTTTAACATACTAAACCAATTTATCTAATTATTTAGGATGGGACTGTAGGAATTCAAATTCAGACATTTAAATCTTAGTTTTCTTAATATGATCAATTATGTCAAATGCTGGAAATGAACTAGGTACAGAGGATGAACTAGGTAAAGAAATGAATTAGTTTTAGAGGGGGAAGTGCTGGACTATGAGTTTGAAGTAAAAGGCATAGGGGCATTTGGGGTACTTACCTTTCTTGCAATCACTGGGCCTTTTGGCTAGAAAGGGAGAGTGGATCCCTACTTATTAATTGAAACTACTGGCTGAGGTTGCTCCTCTGCTTTCTCCTTATCAGCTTGTTTAGCTGATTGATTCTTAGACTAGGTGAATACAACATATGACCCCTCAGCTGCATTGCCTTTACTCTTGGGTTCATCCTAATA
Organism: Torreya grandis; assembly: GCA_037957365.1. Taxonomy (NCBI): domain Eukaryota; kingdom Viridiplantae; phylum Streptophyta; class Pinopsida; order Cupressales; family Taxaceae; genus Torreya; species Torreya grandis. Next base: position 489,241 of record JARHVA010003524.1, read on the forward strand.
GTTTAGGAAACTAATATGGGAGTCACCAGCTAATTGTTATTCTTCCTCAGTGAAGAGATTAGTGTCTTCTTCAAGATTCAACTCAGACTGGGACAAGAAGTCTAATTTAGTTTCAAGATATCCAACTGTTGAGTCAGTTGAAGGTGCTTTGAGGGTGAGATTCCTTTGTGAAGGAGGAAGGCAATTTTGCTATCCTTGATTCCTGGCAGCATTGCCCTGATATGCCTAATTCTGAAATGTCCTCCTAGGTATATCTCTATATGTAGGAGTAAATGACATTCCTTGCACCACTTGCCTTCTGAGAGCTAGCACTTCATTTGCTACCTTTTGCATCATGGGATCAGTGGTGGTGGAAGGGTAATATTTCAAAGAAGAAGAAGATTTACCTTTATTTGGGTCCCTCCTTATCTTGCTTGCTAAGATAAGGCCATCTTCAACTTCGGTAGCCAAATCTTGAGCAGCTTCGAGATCTATGTGACCAGCTCTTCTTAGCAGGAAACTCACTTCAGGTAGTTTTGAGTTAATGAAGAAGCATTTGAGGTTTTCAAGGGTTGGCTGAGCAATAAAAAGAATCCGGTTCCTTAGCTTATCAAACTTTGCTATGAAATCCCTCATAGGCTCTTGGGGCTCCTTCTTCATTTGTGTGAGCTGGGCTAATAAGGCATGTGCATCCTCTATATGCTTGAATCTGGCCTCAAATTTGGCTTTGAGTGTGTCCCAATCAGTTACTAATCGAGCTTATAGGTGGTAAAACTAGTTTGTAGTAGCACCTTGTAGTGTTTCCATGAAAATCCTAACTGCTATGTCCTCAAATTCTATGCCTATCAAACCATAGGCTATGCTGAAGGTAGCAATGTGTTCATCAGGATAGACTTTCCCATCCCCAAAGAATTTGGGGAAATTCTTTCTCGAGCTTCATAGAAGTTCATGCAGTGGTGGAGTTAAATTAAGTGGGCCAAAAGAGTTACCCCAGGGGCCTCGAGTTACCATGATAGGATTATTGAAAGTAGGGATAACAAATCTGGGTAGAACTTGGATAGGCAAGGCTCTACTAACTGCAAAAAAAGTAGCTCTGCTTTGTGTTGGTGTCCTGGTGCGAGTAGGAGGGACACTCCTAGATCATTGAACTTAGGGTTAGGGAGAAAGCAAGTAGAAATATCTTTACTACACCAACTTAAAGACAAGATCAACAACACCTTGAGCTCTTTGGCTTTTGGTATAGCATGGGGTTGCCAAATTGTGGATCAAAAATGGAAAAGGATTGGTCACACTTCAATTTGAAGCTTAAGGCTTCAAACCGCTTGTCCTTCCCCAGCGGAGTCACCAAAATTTGTTGGGTGAATATTTTTTCGACCAACTAACTGGTGACCAAAATAGTTCCTATCACCATAGCATAGGGAGATAGGTCATCCTGGTGTGTAGGTTTACTACATCAACAGGGGACAAATCTCTCCTCTCATCAAGGGAAGGTTCCCTATTAAATATGCAAAAGTTATATACTATATATATAAGCAAAAAATAAGACACAGGGGTAGGATAAACCATCCATCTCTCTTCTTTCAGACATGATGCTGATAAACAAGGAAGAAATCCTGGGTGATGGGGAAGGTACTTCTCTTCTTTCAGAAGCAACTTTCAGCCAAGAGCTAGATTCTTTCCTAAAAAGTAGAAATCTTGGTATAATGATAGAAGGCACTTCTCTTCTTTAAAAAGTGTTCTTTAGCAGGCAAAAGGAATATTTCAAGTAGCAAGTAACCGGTAACGGGGGTGCTGAATGACCACCAACTTGAGAGAGAAAAATGAAGAACAATGAGGGCACCACATCATCCCAAGGCTCTTTACATAGGAAAGGAAAATGCAAACACACTGAAGGTACTTATGGGGGCACAACATCATCCCACAGTTGGCCTTCAGGACACCCTCCTGATCACCTCCACTAGTTCTGCTTGTTAAATCAAATAGACAAGAAAGCTCTTAGGAAATAGACATACGAACAATCTCCTAAGATAGCACAAGCTGTAACAGCACAAAGTCTGCAAGTAACTTGTTTTCTCATTCAGATAAAATAATATGAATTACAATCTTAGCTCAAAGTCTTAGTAATGCCTTTTAATTTGGGCAGAGTTTTACTTCTAATAATAAAAAGGTCTCCTTGTAACAATGAAAGAGTTTCCATTATATAGAGGCTAGGAGAAACTTGGCACTTTCCCCCAATGAAGTGACCTATTCGATGCACTCAATGCCTTAGATGCATTTTTTGTTTCATCAGGAAGGGCCCTGCTGGAGCAAGGCAGCTACCTTAAATGTGGTGTGTCAATTCCTCTCTTAGTGCCTCCTCCTTAGCCTAAATCACTCATTCATTCACCTAATTAGCTACACAACTATCTACTCTATCTTTACCTCTAAGGGGACAAGCAGACTATGCTCTCAATGTTAATAGCTCCCCAAATATCTACCTGGCAAACTACTTCACCTACCGGCAGTAACTCCTGCTGAGTTTCCCTCTCTGTCTCTTCTTTCTCTTGATCCTGGCCTTAGGATTTTTTAATGCATCTGGGTTCATATTTTGAGTCTATAAAAATCAATAAATACTTGAATGTAGTTGATTTGGCATTCACAGGTCTTTTCCTTATTGAAGGTTAACGGTTAGCTTATCGCTTTAAATTTGACGTCTACAGGCCTGTCATCATGCCATGATGTAGGTGAGGACACATGGCAGCATCTGCTATTATTAAATAAGCTTATTGGAATAAGCTTTGAAACTTGTTAGAGGCTGGAGGTGTAGATGCAGACACGTGGTAGTTTCCATTGCACTAGGATGGGACACGCAGTGGGTTCCACTCTAGGAAGCTTTATTTGAAACTGCACCTTAGCATGTGACACTTGGCAACTTTTGCTACACTTTTGAGGCTTGACCCTTCCTAAAGGGAACTTGCCCTTTGGGATCTTGAACAGGGTCCATTTTATGTGTCAAGTGTCCCTCCATAAGGGTTTCTATCCTTTTGGATCCTCTCGATGGCCTTCAGGCTTTTCATCTTTGATAGGCCTATTATTCCATGTATTTTTTTATTTTCTTCAAACAAAAAGTTTGAAGAAATTCCTTTCTTTGGCTCTGTGCCTCCCACAAGGGCATCCATCTTTGACACATGGCAATATCCATCACTTCTTGCCAAGGACACGTGGAGTCTTTTGCTACATCGTGTTGAAACCCTCTACCATCGACACCTAGTGCTTTCTACTATCAGGATTTTGTAGCATCATAGAAATGCTTGGGGCTCACTCAAGCTCTCATAGATGATGACACTTGTCAGCCTCCACTGATCTCTATAAGGGACATGTGGCATGGTCTTAATACATTTGTTAGTCATGTGGATGCAGACACTTGGCGCATTTTGCTTTAGTTAGTCGCTCATCCCTAGGACCACCATGGTCTTTACTCAAAATAGTGAAGCTAAGGGAAGAGACTATGGATATTGACACTTGGAGGCTTTTGACAAGCTTTGGAGGGACACATGGCATGTTCTACCACTCTTAGATGAATACATTGGGGCCTTTCACAGTTGCCACTTGTAACCCTCTATGGAACTATGAAAGAAGCTTTATCGAAAGAAGCCTTGTAGCTTATAAGAAACTTTGAGAAGTGAATGCTGACACTTGTCATGTTTTTATGAGTCACAAAGGGGCACATGGCATGGTCTGCATATTTATAACATGTGTGGATGCAAACATGTGGCAACTTTTGACAATTTTTCAAAAAGGGACACATGGCACCTTTCACCACTTCTTTCTTTTGTGCACATTTCTCTTCATAACTGAGGTAGTCTTTGAACCTTTGAACCCATTGAACCTTGACAAAGTACTTGACCCATTTGAAGCTTGCTGCCGATATTGAACCTTGAACCCATTGAACTTTAAACCAAAGTGGTTCAAGGTTTAACGGTTCATTGGTTCATTCGATTAGAAGATTGCCGATGACCCTTTTTCAGTTGAACCAAAGCTTTGAACCTATCCCAAAAGTGTCCAAGTGCAAGAAACTAGTCCCTTTTGATTGAACTCACTCGTAGAAGCCTTTGAACTTGTTGAAATTGTTAGTCCCTTTGCCAAAAAGTTTGAGAAAATGACAAAATTGAATGTTTCAGAACAAATTTTGGAAAGGGGAAAAATAATTTTGGCCATGCAGGACCAAAATAGTCCTATGTTGTCTAAAAAATGAGGCATCACTTTTTAGGGACAACAATATTAACATTTATTTTTAAAATAAACTCCAAAGCATGTCCTCCCAAAGCTCTTACAAGTTTGTATTTCTTCACATCATCCGATGTAACCCCTTTTACAACCCATTTCATCTTGCATGTGGCTAAGTACTATTATAGATATGAATATCCATCATATGAAATTAAAGGTAAAAACATACCTACATGAAGTGTCATATTTGATTGATTATTAGTTTTTGCTATAAGTCTCTGAATACTGGTAACTATAACTGGGGGTGTCTACACACCGATCATTATGTAGTTGAGTGACTGTATAGTGGTTACTATGCCTATAAGATGATTCACACTATTTTTTTTAGGGGTAACCATGAATTTTTCTTCTTATAATTCTTTCTTTCTAATGCTCATTTAATTTTTGTATTGAGCCTTCCAAACTTGTCGGTAAAGAAATCAAACTACCTTGAGTCATCTTCTCTTTCTGTCCCTTTTATAAATAAAGTGGGATTAGGGGATGCATACTATTGAAATGAATGACACTTATTTACAACTTATTTTTATTCAAAACTGAATCTATAATGTTATTACCTTTAAATCTAACATTTTCCTAAGAACTTTCCTTCTTGGTTCCAGTGAAAATCCCCTTAATTAACTATGACCTACCTCCACTTCCTAATTGATCTACCTTATCATCTCTACATCCAAAATCCTATTTATCATCTAGAATTTCCTTAAATCCAACATAATCTTCTCTTTCATCAGCTACCACATCTTCTTTGAATAACCTTTCTTCTATAGAATCTTTATCTTGCACTTCTCTAGCTCTAAAAATTTCTACTTTACTTCTAGTCCTACTCACAGTTACTTCAAAGTCAGTTGTCTTATTCCATATTCTTTGTTGTAGTATCTCTCTCTTGAGTTCAAGAATTTTCTTTTTATTTAGAGTCTTTTCACCTTTCCTTTTCTTAGATCAGGTTCAATTTTTTCTTACTCAACTCCTCATCATCCACTTTCACTTGCATGTACCCTCATGGTGCTCAAAGTGACTGCTCCATGTTAACTGGAGTAGGTACCATGGCCTTTTCCAAAAATAACATCTTGATCAACAAGAATAATCACTAAAAAAATTTCCCTCTGATTCATTGAACAAATATATCTTACATAGTATCAAAATATATTTATCTTTATACTATGAATTGTGTGATATAACCATCAATCGTAGTCTTTATCTAGTAATCTACTACTTGAGACCAATCGATATCTAGATTACACAATCTCTCAAGATTTTTCTTAGTCCAATTTATAAATTTTATTCTCCTTGGACTAAATTAATAGTATTCTAATTTGGCTAGCCACACAGCTAATAGTCCAGACAATTTGCATTGGAAAATTTCATAGATCTCACCATAGATGTGTTCTTGAATGATCTCCTCTGTAGTCTTTCTGACTCTTCATGCTTCTTCCTCTATGAAATTCTTAATTCTCTCATCTAGCCATTATTCTACATCTCTTAGTCCTAGAAACTATTTTAGCATATTTCATCTAATTTGGTTATATGCTCACCACACGATTGTTAGTAGGGGTTCTTGGAGTTTCACCAAAACATGCTAATTACAGGGATAACATGCATAGTGGAGAGCATAATAGGTGATAGAGAGATAAAAATTGTAAAAACCACATACAAAATCTTTAATTAGATTGAAATGTAGGGTGAATAATTTATCTAAAGGAACAAGACCATAATTCATATTGCATCAGATTATAAAATAAACAAAAATAGAGTACTCAACTGTGCATATACCATACATAAAATAAAATAAGGGAAAACCATAATAGGATAATTTCTATTAATCTCTATCAACACATTGAACCAGATTATATTACATCAAAGTACTTGTTGTCACCAAATCTTGCACCTTAGAAGAGGGTATTCATGCCTCTTCTAAATTTGGGTAACATGGGAACACTTTTAGGTATGTGGGTGTACCTATAATGAAAGTGAGCCTCTAGATTTAAGGGCTAGCTCCCTGAATGTATTTTGAAATTATCACACCTACTTAACCAGTTGTTTATGGGGAAAATATTAGAATTTGTATGAAATGAAGCTAATCTAAAGGAAGTGATGCACCAAGATGTCTTTCACATGACCATTATAGTTTCCTACACTAAGAAACAAGGTAGACACATTAACTTCTAAGTCCTATGGATTCTAACATGAGTATTTTAATATGGAGATGAGATTCATGAGAGCTATCCAAAGTAAGTGAACCGTAGGTTAGTTTTAGACACTAAGGCTCATTATACACTTAAAATATAGGCTCATACACTTGACAACATTTCATATGACCAATTAGAACATGAAATCTTGCATAAACATAAAAGGAGAAGGAAAAAAGGATAGATAATTATCACTTTACATCACCATACATCACTCGCATACTTAGACAATTGTTTAAGAACTTGAAATTATATTTGCATTAATTTTCAAAGGCCAAATATGACATCATTTTAGTAGGGATTTTCGATACATGGAGTGGAACTATTTTATAATAGATCAAGAGCTATATTAATAGATGAAAGAAAATAAGAGAAAGGGATATTTGGCACTGAAAAGGGGAATTAATCAGTTCAAAAAGCTGAATTGTAGTTACAACTGATTCTATAAATTATTCTCATTTAGACCATTTGATTGATCTAAGTCACTTCAAGCCTATTTCATAGTATAATTATTCCCCTATTGATGCTCCTTGACATTTTTAATGGTAGGATCAAGTTGTTCCAAGCTATCTTCTGGCATCAATGTAATTACAACAAATGGATCCATATGTTAGAACTTTGTCCTAGTGCTAAACTGATCCTAACTAGTTTGTCATGGGATACAATAGTGGAGAGAAGGGTCCCTTTCATGTCACTGGTCTTGGAGAATAATCATTGGGGTCTACATGTCTACCTTGGTGGTGTCCTTTGAAATGTTGGCTCTAGTATGAATTGGACCATGCCTGAACTTATCCCCATGCTTTTTACTTACCTTTCCCCATCAAAAATTTATTTATCGACCTTCTTCTAAGCCACCAGACCTCACCTTTATTTGATTGACCATTAAAAAATAGCCCATATTATTGATCTTTTGATCATCTCTATCTATTGATCTTATTGATGTGAATAACCATTATCCATAGATCCTTTGCCAGTTAGAATGTGCTCATGCCACTTGTCAATCATGCATTGATCTTAGGATCTTGTTATCGGCCTGCTTATTTACACACACCACATGGTGGCCTCTTAAGCTTCTTAACCTTTTGAATCCTCTCACTCTATCAATCATGATGTATGATGCAACATATACTATAGATCTCATTGGGCCCACTTTTCTGCTAGTCAAGCTCATGCTGTTGGATCATATGTACAATTGAACACTAATTGTTGATCTTGATTTTTTGAATCCAAATGGATATTCCATGGGGATTAAAATTGACATCTACATCCCTATATTTAGTGTCTATGCAAATGTATTTGATGTCCACATGACCATCATTAAAATATTTGAAAACCAATGGTGACTTGCCATGACTTAAATTTGATGTCTACACACTTGTCAATTAATGTCTATAGTAATGTCAAAGATGTCAACATGACCATCAATTTTGGACCACAATGGATAATTGATGAGATTGATTTTGATGTTTTCACACCTATCACCACCCTATTGGATCAAATTTTTTGAAACAAATTATCCAATGTAATTATGTATTTGAGGAAATTGTTGAAGAATAATTTCCTTGAAAGAATTTGATTATTTAGAACTTTTGCATCAGATGATTTATGTTAGGATTTTTGTTCAATTTTTTTTTGTGGGCTTTGTGTCTGGACATTTCCTTTGAAAGAACTGGTCTTTGGGACTCTTTTCTTAGAAAAAATGTTTGAGAGAATGATTTCTTCAAGGAAATTGTTGTGGGATAATTTTCCTAATAGAATCAATGCCTTGTAGTTTTTATTTTAGGCACTTTATCTTTGGGATTTTTTCTCGATCGATTTCTATAGACAAAATGTCTGAAAGAAATAGGGTCTTCAAGAAAATTATCCTTTGTAATTTTATTGACATAAATGCAAAGTTCCTTTGCCCATGGATAAAATGCTTGAAATAATTTTACTCTTTAGTATTTTTGCTAGACCACTTTCTTTAAAATAATTAAGTCTGTGGCCTTTTTATTTTAGACAAAATGTCCAAAACAATTTGTAATCCAGATTTTTTCCTTTAGACAAAATGTTTGAAAGGATCTTGTCTTTAGAAAAACTATCACGTAACATTTTCCCCAAAAGAAATACATGCCTTAGCCAAATTTCAAAAATATTTTTACAGAAAGAATTTGTGCCCTTGTACCTTTTATGAAAACTTTTGTCTTCGATATTTTTACTTTATAATGAGATTTTTGAGCCTTCAAGACTTTTGTATATGACACTTTATTGAAAAAATGACACTTCAAAACTTTTTTCTAGGACATTTTGCTGAAGAATGTCCCTTTAGGAAAATTATTTAAACAAATTTCCCAAAATAAATGATCTTTAAGATTTTATTGTGGATAAAATGTCTAAAATAATTCCTGATGCTTAGCCAAAAAACCCAAAACAAATTTCTTGAAAGAATTCTAACACTTATCCAAATAAAGTGGAATAGTTTCTCTAAGGTAATTATGCCTTTTCATTTTGTTGTGGATAATGTGTGGAATAATTTTTCTAAGATAACTTTGAATTCTCTAACACTTGGCCAAATGCTGAAATATTTCTTGAGTGTAAACTTAGGCTTTCTCGGACTTGTTCTTGCAACTACTCGATTACCATGAAAATATGCCACTTGCATATATGAGCATAAAATGACCCTTGAGACACCAAATGATACAATGACTAAGCTAGACCATGAACAAAACAAGAATGACATATAAAATGGCATCAAATGAACTATAATCATACCCTATGACATTATAAAAAGCCCCTATAAAAAATTCTATGTATAGGGGGTTGATCCATTTTGGCTTGAGGTAAAAATGGTCAATATTACTATTTATAGTCTTTCAAAATATTGATGTCTCTTCACCTTCCAACCTTTCGATAAAAAAAATGAAAGACTCTTTGCATTCTCCAATTATTCAATTATACTTTCAAAGTCAAATAATTATAAAACTACATAAAAGATAAAATCAAACACTCTACACATGTGTTTATCTCATATACTTCATGGTTTTAGTAATCTCCATTCTACATACAACAATAAAACTTTACAAAGGATTATAGTTAATAATATATAGAGGACGGGGCTTGCTTCCAAGTAACATGAGATTCCCATCTATAGCCATAATGGCCACTCAAGGTTGTTAGAACCACAAAGATTTAAAAAATAACCAAAAGATCCTCCACACTCCTAAAATATGCCTATAGGGGGCACTCATTTGATTTACTAATGATTTTGATAAGATCCACCTCCCAACTATTTAGGTTGTTTCTCTTCGGTGCCAACATGGAATCCAGTTGGTCAAACTCTCGATCTAGCTTTGCCAAATTCATTGGTGGGTATTGAAAGATCACATCTAGTTATGCCATTAGTATTTGATACACTTAGAGTGGGGATTATAGGGACACTTTTAATTTTAAGATCTAACTGATACTTATAGTGGATTGAGTTGAGAGTTCTATCACTACCCTAGATCTAACTTTATTGGCTTTTGCCAATTTCCTCATGGTCTGGTTGAAGTGACCTAGGTGAAATTCAAACTTAATTCTATCTAGTAGGGTGCCATCCAAGTGGAACACCATAATGATCTTGACCTTCCTAAATTAGGCAAACATCTTTTCCCTAATTTATTACATAAGTTCTATGACTATTTGTATAAAGGCTAATGACTCTTCAATTGAAGTCCTCATGCTCCTGATGTACATATAATAAAGGCTTAGGTCTGAGATGGGCATGAGTTTTAGCCTTGAAAACACACCCTTATGCATAACTATGGTGATATTTCTATGCTTTCTCTCCATAAGGTAAATATTTATAAATACTCATGTACCCTTAGGACATATGCACTACCATCGATCAATATTTTGACCACCTCACCTAAAGCTAATAAAAGTTACATGAGGGCATCCTTAACACATATGATTAATTTTATACGTAAGAAACTCTTTACCTATTATTCAAGTGCGTAGACCTATTATTTCATGTTTTCCATGAGTTTTTATGATATATCATATGTGGCTCAGAGCACATAGATTGAATCCTTAGGCATTTTCTCTTCTTTTATGGATGTTTTCATTTTAATGAGTGAGAATAGGTTTTACCAAGTCTACTATATCATAGGGTATCCTCCTTAGATAAATTTATATACGAGTATCCTCCTCATGTCCATATAGGTTTTATCAAACCCCCATTTCACTTTAATATCCCCATGTACAATCATATTGGGTGCCTTCAACACTATGTGTACTCCTAGGGTAGAAGGGGTTGATAGTGGGGTGGTAGAGATAGAGGTAATAGTTGGAGGCCTAGTTAGAGGAGGAATTGATGAGGTGGAGGGAGTGAAGGATGAGATAAATGGAGGAGGAGGAGGTATGGGGGTGAAAGGAGACAAGGTTAAAATAGAAGCCCATGGGAAAATCTGGGCTTGCCACTAACTCTAGGTTAAATTAACCTGTGGGAAAATAGCACCAGGGAGAGAGGCATTTAGAAGAAATATGAAATTATTGGATTAAATAAAAAACCTTGGGAACTTGGAATAATGGATAAGGGAAGCCTAGGAATTATATGGGTAATAATAAGGGGATGAAGAACCAGAGTTACCTTTTACTTTTTCACAGGTCTTTTGCCCGAATCAGTTTGCACTACTATGATAGAAGGAGCTATAATGGAAGATGTAGAAGGGGATGATTAAGGAGATTGTTAGGGATGATTGAGTTGTGCACATAGTTTACTTATTAATGAGGATGTAGATGAGCTTGTTAAAGTGGGTGCACTTGGAAGTGGTTGGACCTATGAAAGAACTAGTAAAGGTGAAGAGGTCCAGGCAACTAAAGCTCTTTAATGTTTAGGATGAGCCATATGGATCCTTATTGACGGAATGGATTAAGTACATGGAAATTGGAATGAAAGGATGTTATGTATATAAAAATATAGAGGCCCTTGGGTAAATCATCAAGGGGGTGAAATGGGAAATAAGAGAGACACCATTTGAATGGGTCATTAAGGGAAAGGGAAACTAAGGGGTATTCCATTGGGTTATTAAGGGCTATGGGAGTAGTGGATAAAATATACATAGATGCATGTGGTTAGTCATGATTCAAGATCCTCTCTAGGATATTATTGATGTTAAATCTTAACACCTACATATCTTGAGGTCAATTTTACTAGGGTTGAGTTTCTTGAACCTAAGTTTCCTAAGCTACAGGAGGTGGTGGAGCTAGATCAAAGAGATGGGGAGGTGAATCTCATAGAGGAGATGGTTTAGAAGGAGAAGTGGATGGGAACCCTTGTAATATCATCCTTGAAATTTTAAAAAGAGTCACCTGAACATCTCTTCCTGCCTAAACTAATGTAGGGGAAGTAGGGCTAGCTACGTAAGCTAGTTTGGGTTGAACCCTCTTTCCCTTATTCTTCTTATTGGGATTGAGTCTAATGATCACATCCTTCTCACCCATAGGGTTAATGTGGACCTCATTATTATAATTGGATTGGTGACCATATTTTATGTTTAGTTTGGCTTGATGTTTTACCACATGGGGCTTAATGATCCCATGAAGGTCCCAATCTTTGTGTTCTACCCTACTTAGGGCATAATAATAATTGCTAGCAATTATATTCTATAATGGGGATATAATATGATACACATGGTGCCTAATGGTGATGGGGAAGGCTAGGAAAGTATTCCACTGGTTACTAATATGATGACCAAAGATTCCCTTAACTAGTTGATAAACAATCTCTTACTCTACTAGTTGGCCTGGGACTTGATAGGGTAGGTAGAGGGGAATTCTGAGGATGATGGAAAATTAGATGATGGTGTCATTTATAATATAATAGTATCACTAATAAGGGTGATAGGTTCCATTATTTCCTTGAATATCATAGGTATGAATTCCTTATTTATGGCCATATAGACCATTGGGTAGAATAACTCAAAAATCTCCCATTTGTGGTTATGCTAATGGTGGCCATATAGTTTATAAAAAAACATAGACCACTATTCCCCTAGGAACCCATGGTGGAAAGATATATGGATTAAAAATAATTTTGGAAAAAATAAGGTCCACCAAGTAGCTCATTATATACAAATAACATCCACTCCAAGCATCAGATACTGCCTTGACAAGGTTGAAGTTGATCACACTTCCAAGGTATAGGACTTGATCATATTTAAGGAATATATACAACAAGGGCACCCATAATATATTAATGTAGATGTATTTTACCTTGAATAATTTATCCAACATTATCATCCCTATGCATATCCCCTCGAAGGGTTAGACTATGTAATATTTTATGTTTATCTTGTTAACCCATTTGGCATCCATGTTTTTTACCTAGTCCTTTAAGACATCATAAATCTAATATCTATTGGTCTATGTATCAATTATATTCACCTCATAAGAGACTATGTAATCAAGGAGGTTGTAGTAAGAATTGAAATCACTCCTTGAAATATGTATAATATTGTGTTGGGAGCTCGTAGAACATCCCAGATCATGAACACTAGCTTGTACTTGCTTGGCAATAAGAAATATTTTGTTAAATAGGTTAGCACATTGGAATAATTTTGGCTTGGTTATGGCTCTATGTAACCCACACTTCTTGTATGCTTGAAAGGAATATTGTAACTCAGTCTCATCCTCATCATTTATAGAGCTAGGCTTGGGTACCATCTCAATTAATTTGAATATCTCATTATAGTGTTTGAAATAGGTTAGGCCTTATGGGAAAGTGGTGTATGTATATGCATGCTTAGATTTGGGGTTAGAGGATTAATAAGCCATGGTGAAAAGGAATATATCTCTATGCAAGTGAATTTTAATTAGGAAGGATGTGGAGAGTTTGATAATTAACTAAAATTGAGGAGGAGAATCTAGGAAAATGAGACTAATAATGGTAAATGAGTTTGCTCTTTGGCACTTATAGGGATTTACAACAATCTATTACATTGATGGCACTTGATAGTTTACCCATTGCAAATTCAAATTTGAGTTAGTGGCTCAATATTTCCATTTATTTCCCAATCTTAAGTTAGCTTAGGGATTCTAAATATGCACCACCTACTATATTTATTAATTACAATGTGAATCATGATGTTTTAAATTATCCAATCAGGGCCCATTTTCCCATTTAGTTAAATTAGAGAGTGTGGTAGGCACATGGATATGTTTCCCTTGTGGTATCCAGGGTAGATTTAGTTTATGTCATGCATCCATTTCCAATTGGTTGGGCTCTGTAATGGCTACCACCTAGGCATGACCTGGTACCTCACCTTTACACTTTAAGGATCAAGAGTTACCAACTAGAGGAGTGAGGTGACATGTGGTGAAATTTAATTAGAATTTTTAGATATATTTGTACCTTGCTCTATCTTTTTAGGGCTTCTCAAGCCTCTCCTACAAATTTATATAGAAGTTCCACATGGTATAGTTTGGTAGGTTGAGATTTCTTAGGCCCTAAGATCTCTAATAGGTTTAGGAGACTGACATTCTCTGATTGGATCCACATGACACTCCTTAATTTATTTGAGATATCCTAGGCTTTGACATCTCTAGCAGGTTTGGGAGACTAACATGCTTTGATAGGAACCATATGGTACTCCTTTATTTAATTAAGCTCTTCTAGACTCTAATATATCTGATAGGTCTAATAGACTGACATGATCAGATACGATCCATGTGGTGTTATTTCATTTGGTTAGGATATCACAAGTTCTAACACCTTTGATGGGTCTAGGAGATTGACATGCTCTGATAATGGGTATACATGGTGCTCCTTCATTCAGTCATTCTTATTGTTAATCAAGAGTTATACCCTTGTGAGAATGTGTGTTACTTCCCACTCCTATTAAAATAATGAAATATCTCCTAAGTGTGGGTGACTTTGAAATGGAGAGAATCTCTAGATAGAGGGCTAGTTCCCATGATGCAATCACTAAATTTGATACTAATCCTAATACCTACTAATTTATTGACTAAGGGAAAGGGTGAAGGGATAATGCTTGCATTGGAATTTAAATGAAAAAATTGAAATAAATGTGATGCACTAATGTTTATGACCACTTTTTGTTTGCAATTGATACTCTTATAAAGCAAAGGAGAGTACACACATTCTCTTCACTTTAGGTATATGGATTCTCCAACAATGTTTCATATAAGGGACTTGACAACACTCAATCTTAGATTGAGATTTAAAATAGACACTTAACATGACCTGTAGAAACTCAAATATGATATAAGAAGGTATAAAAAACAAACATTAACATGGGAAAACTATTAATCATAATGTTATATCAATGGAAATCACACATACACTTCACACAACAAACTAAAAATGGAGGAAAATAACTTATTATTTCATTAAGAGGTGTAGTATAAAATTTTAACAGCGTTTCAACATATCCAAAGTAAAAATTGATCTTGTATTTTGAAAGTGATTATACAAAATAGAAGAGAGAGAGGTGAGTGGAGACAAGATAGCTCCAAAATAAGGATGAGTCACTTGTCATCAACCTTTTCAACTCCTACGTATTAATTCCTCTATTTTCATTAATTCCTCTTTTAAAGTGACATAGGGGTAATTTTAAACTTTCTTAGGAAGATTTGAAGAAGTATTGATCATTTATTAGTCAAAATTGACCCTTTGAAATTCCTAAAACTTTGCTCACATTCCCTATATCCTTGCTTATATGTCCTCATTGATGAAAAAGTACTCTTTCATGAAAATAGGTTTTAAAGTCTTCATGACTTAATCTATTGAGTACTTATCCTTATGCATTTATGAGGTCTCTCCACCATACTTGGGCTATTAGAAGGCTCCTTGAAGCATATTTGAATTTTTCAACTTGCTAGGTGTAGGAGAGGAAAAGGTCTTATTAGGATTACTAGAGACCTTTTAAACCTTTTGAATGTTTTTTGAAACTTAATGTTGACTTTTTATTATCCTCAAAATGGTGTGGAAGGTGATAAGTAAACTTGAAAGGCTTTTCAAAGAGTTTTTATGCATTGACTTGGTGATTTGATCATTTGAACTCCTTCCTTTGCAATGTGACATAAGAGAGAGAAGACTAGGTTTTGATTTAATAAGGTAATTTTACTCCATATATTTCCTCTCAACATGAAGTTAGACTTGTAACAAGACACATAGATCCATCAAGCCCTCCAAAATATGTGATTTTGCTCCATTAGCTTACTTTTCTCCATATTCCTTGTAGCCCTCAAAATAGGTAAACCTCCTTGTACAAAATAAAGTACAATGAATATTGGAAAAATAAGCACATATTTTATGTCCTAGTATCACCTTACAACTCCATGTCAATATTTAAGACTAATTCTAAGTAGAAGTGTCCCTTTTCTTCTATTTTCTCTCTCTAATTAGGCATAATTAGGCCTCTTTACCTAAAAACATAGATCTTGATCCAAAACACTCCCAAACTTGTGAAATATCCCAAAATTTATTGATTCAATTTACCTAGCCTAATATCACGATCCATGTCCAATTTCAATATTTGAGGCCTTATGTAGGTGGGCAAACCAAGAAATGGCTAATGGCAAGCCTAGGTGTTTATGCATGCTTTGAGATGAAATTTGAGTGTTTTTCATGAAAAATTAAAGTTATTAGACTTGTAAATGCATTTTTTAGACCTATAAAACCATTATACAACTCATTCCTTGAGAGTGAGGTTTCTTATTGAGGCTTCTTGGCTTGCAAAACTAGGTTTTCTTCACTTTTTGACTAAGTAGCCAACTTCCAGAGCTAGTATAACATTATGAGAGATCTATAGAAGTTTTTGAATGATCATATAACCTATTTAAAGTCCTTATATGACTTTTCACTTGGTTTATATATCATTCCATACATTATACCTTCATAATCAAGCCTTCAGTTGTATATTTAGCTTTGTTTTGTATGGTACTATACCTGCATATGTCAAATAGTACCATAAAATGGAGTCTAAGAGATATGAAAATGACATTATGGTCATTTTATGCTAAAAAAAATTCATGTGAATGCATTTTAAGGGATTTCTCTTCCATCAGGTCATTATGTAGGGTTTAGGAAGGGTTTAAAGAGGTACAAAGTCTTAAAAATGATTCATAAAGTACAAGGGTCCGTTCTAATAAATAATGAAAAAATGTGGAAGGAATGGGAAATATATAACACCTATAATGGCCATATATTACCATGTATCAGCTCATTAGAGTTATGAGCAAAAATTAGTGACTTCTTTGAGCTATTAACAAGCAAAATAGAGTTTTAAATGTCCAGTTTTCCTTATTGATAGTTCATATTATATAGGATTTTAACCCATGAAATAATGGCATGTAACTAAATTAGGAAAACCTCTCTAATACCTTTAATATACATTTACCACCATTCATGTTCTTCAAGGAATTATAAGCTCTACAAGTCATCTTCTCAGACAGAGTTGACTATGTATGAAGGCTGAGAAATGTCTTTTGGGTCCTATGACCTCAAAACACATTCTAATGGAAAATAATGCCTTAAAAAAGTTTTCAATGATCCATGAAATTATTAACCATGATATTTCATAATAAATGACATTCCAAAAGGTCTAAAAATTTAACTCTTCATCACTTAAGGGTTTTAAGGCAAGCTAAGTTTACTAACCCTAAAGATATATTCCTTGAGCCTTTCTCCTTTTACACTGGATATAAAATTAATGAAATTCTTTTTTTAGGTCATCTACACCATTTTTATTTTTATACATACACAATTTAGTGAGAAATATGCTCTCTTCACTTTGATCTAGAGTAGACTTATAGGTCTTCAATGGACCGTGTCAGCTTGGGCCAAGCCTTGTTTACTGAGTCTAACCTTATTAGAATATATAATAAAATTAAACACCTTAAATACATTCTCTCAGATCTACTTAATATCTCTAAAACTTACTACCATCACAAGTATGAATTTTTTCCACATTCTTACTCAAAGAAATGACTTCTTATATTAAGGTCACTGGCTGTAAGTGCATATTTAGATGCTTAGACTAAAATTTTAGTATCAAGAAATTTTAAATAGAACCCCTAAATCTTTTTATAGTATTAAAACCTCTTTAAATCATCCTATATTAGGTTTAAAGTGTCCTTACACCTATACTTGCTCATAAAACATAGTTTTCTTGAGAAGTTCATATACATGATGTGTATGCTTAATTAAGCTTGATGAACCTAATTAGATTCTTGCTCTCTTTTTAATTATAGTTATCTTGCATTTAAAATTTTCAAACCTCATGAATCTCTAATTTAAGTTCTCACCCCTTTTTTAGATCTTTATGTCCTTTAAACCAAAGATATCTTTCACTAAAACTAGATAGGCTGACCATGTATGAAGGGGTTGTAATGAGTCATATTCGGGTTACTTTATTTTGATTGTATCTTGAGTTATACTACCTAAAATTAGTATTTATACATGTCCTTTCATTATCCTAAACTCTCATTCCATATCATTCATTGTATCCTCTTTTTCAAGTTTGAAAACCAACCCTAAATACTCTAGACCAATTTGTAGGTAATGATTTGGATTTGACTGTAATTTGGGGTTTAAGAACTAAATTAAAAATCACTAGTAAGTTAAATGGTATTAATCACAAAATTTAGTGATATTATATTGAACCTTCAATCAAGTAGGCATCAAAATTAACATGATTAGACAAAGTTCTCAAAGTTTCATGGATGAGTGAATATAGGTGCTAGTGCTTAAGATGAACATGCTATGAACATTAAATTTTATATTATTTAGGCCTATAGGAGAGTGTCTACGTGAACTCATACCCACTCACTTGATCTCTCAAAATAGGCACACATCCATTTCCATGATTCTAACAATCCTGACTATCCATTATTACTCATAGTAAGGATAGAGGTGGTTATTTGGTCTCTTTGGCCTCTATGTAAATAAAGGGAGGAATGAAAAGGTTGGTAAAATGAAAAAAGTATATGAAGAATGTTATTGAATAAATTTCACCTTGCATTCATGGATAAGTATCAACCTGATACTCAAAGGCTTGATTATCATGAAACCAAAAAATGACCTTTTACCTTAAATGGTACTAAAAAACCTTAAACTATTCAAATAGTGAAATGGAGTCTTTATTGATGCTTCAAGAGTGAAAGGAAGTAAGACACCTCATTAATTATGACATAACTTGGCATAATCTTTAAGAATATCTCACCAACCTCAAAGCCTTTCAAATAATGAAACTGCCTTGTTACTTTAAACTCTACTAAAAGAACTTAAATTATCCAAATATGTGCTTCAAAGTCCTATTTAATGATCTTGATTTGTAAATTGGTGGAATATTGAACATATTAATCCCTCATAGGGCTTATATAACCTTTAATATTTACTTAAAACCTTCAAAATTCACCTCCAAGTGCACATAGACCATCACAAGCCTTTTTTGATCATGAAACATAGGCTTGATTGTCATTAAAGCATATAAGTCCTTAATTGGATATTATACTTTCTTGAGTAGTAATTATCACCCTAAATATTCTTAAGATTAATTTTTAACAATATCATTCTCTCAATCAACCTATCTATCTTCATGGCTCCACTGTTTATTGAGTTTATGGGAGAAATCTATATTAGTCAGGCCTACAGTTAAACTTATGAATGATTTACTAAGTTTTAAGAGAGCTTAAGAACATGAAAATCATGTGAAATTAATTATTTAGATATATAAATATTTTATATCCATTTAGATACACATTAAGACCCTATGCTAATCTAAATAAGATCTTTAAACACCAAGTACTCCTAATTCAGTAACTATACCTTGCTAAAGACCTTCTCACTATGGATATCTCAAAGAATAAATTATTAAAGATGGAGGTATATGAATTTTTGAAAGTAATAGGTTTATAATGACTTAAAAATTAAGTTGAGAACCCCTAAAGATGAAGATTCTCAATTACTAGAATAAACATGCTTTCAAGCTGATGAATTTGACAATCAACATAGGCAAATGGTTTCCTACCAAAAGACCCCTTATCAAAACAAATTACCTAATGAGTCTAAAATTAAAAAAATCCAATTTAACCATAAAATAACCCCATAATAACCATTTTTATCCATTGAGTTTTGAAGTGAAAAAATAGAGGCAAGCCTGGACCTTGTCTAGATGTCTAGGATATAATGACCCCCTTATACTCTTAGTGATTGTTCATAAAGATGGGGGAATAAATATGAAAAAAATTACTCTAAATTTAAGTTAATTATGTTCCCTATAATTTCCTAATATATTTTTTCTTTACCTTCTCTCTCCTGGCCATACTGAGCAAAAACTAATGACCTTTTTTAAGTTGCTAAAAAAGCTAATTAGAGAGATAAATAGGTTTTCTACATTTTGGCATATAAAAATCCTTCCAAACCATGGATTTGACCTTGAAAATAATAAATAATGTATTAAATATTATTGTAAGTCAATTTTACCTTGAAAACTTGTATAGACAACCTCAAAAGAGCCCTTTTTATCACTAAAACTACCATGATCACTTAAATAACTTGATGAAACTACTGTAATAGGTATTAAAAAGAAATTTACATGTCTATTTAGGTGTATCATGACCTTATTATAATAATATACTTCCATTATATTTTAAAACTTGCTTTGGAAGCCATAAAGTGATCCAAAATGTAATCGACTGGGTTATGATGTTAGTCAAGAATATCACCAACCTATTAAATCCTTTTTAGAGTATGTCATGACATTGAAACCTACTATGGGACCTATCAAGACAATTTAAACTCCTTTAAACACTTGAAACTCATTGAAATAGGTCAATAAGTGGCTATACAAGTACATAGATATGATGAACAAAACCTTAAACTTATCAAATTTACCTTAAAATATGATAACTAAGGTTTCAAATAAACATTCCAAGGACATAAAAAGACAAACACCATAATCCATAGGGTAAACAAGCATGATGATCAAATTTTCAAATTTTAGAGGTGACAATTTAATCTATGAGGTCAAACATGTCAACATTTTGGTGACTCAGCTGGGAAGCATGCATGATATGCTTATGAACTAGTAAATTAAAATCTATTTTGGACTCATGAAATATATTTTACATTATAAAATGAACATGAATAAAATTTTACTAATGACTAAAATACTCTTTTAATTGAAACAAGATAACTATTTTCTCCTCTGAAAATAAGGAAAGGAAGTGTTGGCCATTTTTTGGCCCACATACCAAGCTTGTGCCCAAATGAATATGCTGAGAAAAATAATAAAGATTGAAGGTCAAATAATAGTTTCTTGAACAAGTCTTGAAGGGATTAAAAACCTTGAAAAAGATAAGTACAAAGCCTTTTGGGCTAAGTCTTTACTTTGGAATTATTTCAGCCTTTTCATTGCTAAGATAGTTTCTTTCAGGACCCTTTTCTTTTTGGATAAGTGTTGAATTCTTTTGGGCATGTTATACAAGATAAATTTTTTGAGGGGATAATTATTTTGAATAAAATGTCTTAATCAAAAGAAAAAAAACTAAATTCTTTCAGGGAAATTATTTCACAATAATTTCCTTGAAGACCTATTTCTTTTGTAAGATTTGTTTCGGGTCTTTCTAGCTAAGTATCAAGAATTGTTTCAGACATTTTGTCTAAAAAAAAGGCCTAAAGGATTTTTATCTCAAAAAGTGTACCAAGTAAAAGTTTCAAAGGATATCTTTTTCAAAGTGAAGTGGCCAAGAAAATTTTCCTAAAGGGATTTTCTTGGGAAAATGGTCTAAAACAAAATTTTTGAAGGATACTTAGCAAGAAGTCAGAAGGATTTTTTCAAAAAAGTGCCCAAGGAAAAAAACAAAAAGGTATTTTTTAAAAACTTTGAAGGGAAAAATTCTGAAGGAATTTATTTAGGAAGAAGTGCCAAAAAAAAATCTCAAGGGACCTTTTCAAGAATGCTGAAGGGTAGTTTTCTCAGTAAAAAGGGACCTTTTTAGGTTCTGAAGGGCATTCTTAAAGTCTCGAAGGGATTTTTAAAATTTTCAATTCTTTCGAAGGGCACTTTTCCAAAGCTGAAGGCCATTTGCATTTTCTTTTAGGGCATTTCCAAAGGCAAAATAGTTAGTTTCAAAACTCTGAAGGGTATTTTTCTTAGGGGAATGGCCCAGTTCATTTTTTTGAAGGATTTGTTTCTCAGGGAAATGGCCCATTACAAAGTTCTGATGGTCCAAAATAGAAAAGCCAAAGGGTTTTTCTCAAAGCAGACAACCCATTTTCCAAGTTCTAAAAGGAATTAAGTAGATTTTTGAGAGGAATTTCCAAAGGGAAAGGATAAAAACAAGGTCTAAAAGAAAAATGTCTATGACAAAGTACTCAAAAAAACCCAAAGACATAAGTTCAGGAAAGTTATCCAAAGAAATTAGTTCAAGAAAGATGTTTGAGGGAAATAATTCCAAATAAAATGATCGAAATAAGTTATTCAAAGGAATTGATGATGAGCTCGTAGACATCAAATTTGGCCCCTACAATTAGCCATTGGCATTTAAAGAGATCAAAAGGGTTAATCAAGATTAGTGCAAGCTTGACACTTATCAAGATCTTGTGATAAAAGATCTGATGGTTTATGATGGTCAAAATAGTCAAGGAGCTCAAGCAGACCCGAGTTGGACCAAATGCATTAAAAGGGCCAAGTGTTGCCAATAAGGTTCTATAGAGGAAAAAATAGGCCTTTTAGACCTAATAAAGATCAAAAGAAGCTATGCAATCTATGGACTTACATCGACATAAATGGATATAGGAAAACCAATGTCCTTAGATTAATTTTCCATCTATAGGAAAGATCAAGTCCAACTTTCAAAGTAAGAGCTGGTAGGTGCAATTAATGGAGAAGCACTCATCCTTTGACATGGCCATCGTCTCTGACAAGCAACCATTCAATGCAAAAGTAGCATGGCTTATCCCATATTCAAAGTTATGGGGATTTTGTCTTTATATGTGCAAGATCAATGAAAGATGGAATGGGGATGATAGATAAAAATTAGGTGATTAGAAAAGGTAGCTTAGGTATTAAAGACATTCTTGGAGAATTTATTATCTTCTATCATATTTTCTAATTAATAAGGAAGCTCGAGGTTATTGGGAAAAACAAAGTTTCATTTGTACAAAGTAAAATAGTGCCCTAATTGGTCAAAAATATGGTGGAGCATTCATTATAGTAAGGTAGCAACTTAGCTGTCATATCTCAAATAAGCTCCCCTCTCCCTTTCTCTCTCCCCCTTTTTCTCTCATCCCTTTCTACTATATATATAGGATTTTGAGCCTAAAAAGAGATCCCTCGACTGGTGATAGAGTTAATTTGTCAAAATTGCCTTGTAATACTCTCTTCAAGTAATAAGATAAAATTTTTGATTCTAGTTTGGAGTGAAGTGTACATTATTGGGGTTTTTAACTTGTAGAATGTATATCTCTTTTCATCATCTATGAATTCTCCATGCACTTTTCTTCAATTCTTTTGGTTCCTTACAAGTTGTGTGAAGTGTTAGACATTGGTGCCTTCTTGAAGTGTCATAAGTTTATAATGTCTCATGAAGACCTATTTATTTTTGTCCATTAAATTGTAGGGTTTCTCTTCGATCTCCATATAAAATACTTATGATTATGGTCTTGAAATAAGATACTATTAGTCTGTGTCTTAGTTAAATTCAATAGTAGTTATTAAGGATTCTAGGATGAAAGTGGATTATTCCATATTTGGTGCATCACCATCCTTAGCTTAGATTTCCCTTGCATGTTGTGTTTCTCTCCCTTTTCCTTAGTTAATAGTAGGTTTTAGTGTGGTAAAAAATCCAAAGTGAACCATTCAAGGAGCTAGCCTCATTAAAAATCCTAGAGGTTTAACCTCACTAAAGGATACCCGTAGCCTGAGGTTGTTCCAATATTATAGCTAGGAGTGAGAGAGCTTGAAAAAATCTCCCACAAGGGTTAAATTATAGCCTAAAATAGTTTCTAGCACACTTGATGGGACCACTTTCAAATAATATTATTCAAATTTGATGCTGGTTTGATCAATTTATAGCGGTTATAGATTTCATCTTTTAATATCTGGCGAATCTAAAGAACATTTAGCAATCTGATGGCAGAATAATAACTATCTTTCATGCCAAAGGTGACTACAAGATCAGATTATAAAGGTATTCCTTTTGAGTTTATTGAACTCCCCTTAAATTCATCTAAAAGGTTAAGGTTCACTAATACTCTACCATACATAAGGAAACCTTTTCCTAATCCAGTCTCAAGGCCTACCCTTATAAGCAACCTATTGATAGTTCTCCCTATTACCATGATTCCCCAAAGAGATTTTGTAGGCTTCAATGGTCAAAGTCCTTTGAATCTACCATAATACAATCTTATGCTAGTAGCAACTCTCAAAAGAATCCCATATTTTATAGGAGACCAAGCCATAACCCCTGCTGAACACATCAATGACATAGCCAATTTTTGTAATATCCATAATGCCATTATAAAAAATATATCCATTAGACTATTAACTATATTCCTCAAGGGAAAAGATTTAGATTGGTATAGAGGCTTAGCTCCTTATTATATTCAATCATAGAATTAGCTAGGAGTGGCCTTGTGTAATATATTTATAGACAAGAGTGACCATTTGTCACTAGAAGAACAACTTACCATAATAAAGAGAACCCCCATGAAGTCATGCAAGAGTTTAACACAAGATTCTAAAAAGCTTGGGACATAATTATAGCCTCTATTAGACTATCCCCTAACTTTGCATTCCTATACTACTTGAAGGCTCTAAATAGTGATATAGCTATGATGATCCAATCCATGGGAGGGGACATATTGCCAGATGTTTATGAGGTGGCTATTAAATTAAAAAATTGCCTAGTTTAGGCTGGTAAGCTTACTCCTATATCCCCAATGCCTCTTTTCCCTAAAATTAGACCACCCCCCTACAATTATTCCCCCACTTGATGTATTATTCTAACTCCAAAAATTGCTACTATACCTTCACCTGAGCAGGAAAAGGCCTCCACTAGTGGATCAAGTGATTCCCAAGAGCGAAAAAACTACCTAGAACTTAAGATCATGATCCAATCCTTGGGAAATGATGTGTTAAATGTTAAAAGGTTGCGATCTCAGTTCAATAAACCTTATCAAACTTTGTATCATCCTCAACAACAATGTTATCAAGGGAATAGACCACCCTTTAAGGAAAATTTCCAAAACCAGAACCGTGAGAAAGGGCAAGGACAACCTAGATACAATAAGAAGATAAGCTATAACCCAAATACTATAGGCTCTTACAACTCCTTGGTTCCTATTCAAAATAATATGGCTCAAGAGGCTAAAGGGATAATACCTTAGGATCAATATTTTGGGTAATCCATTATCCAAACTAATGGTTTTAACCTAGATTTCAATGACCAATGGTAGTAAGCTATTTCTTTTGGGTACAATCAAGCCTTAATGGCTCAAAACATAGAGATCCCCATGATGACAAAGTCAAGATAGTCTCCACAAGACTAAGGATCTGATCAGGTACCAAACCATATAGATGCTACAATGGTCATTAGTGAGCAAGAAGAGTGCTACGTGTCTAATCAACATGCTAGCTCTATCCAAGCATACATTCCAATGGTAGATAATACAAGGTTTTAAAAAAGGAATATGGATGGTAATTAGGAGGTAGTCAAATATCCCCCTACTATTACTCCATTACTATCAAATCCAAGTGGACTTACTACTACTCTAAAGGTTCTAATAGCTCTAAAGAATTAGAATAAAGGGATCCATTTTGATCCACAAAACTCTCAAATTTAACAAACAACAATAGTGGTCGTTAAAGCACAGGTGAAGGTTGGTGGTCCACCAATCAACATTATTGAGAAAATGAATAAATATAGTGTGAGTTTACCAATGTGGGACATGCTTTCCATGCCTGGTCAAGTGGATATCCTTTAGGAAGGTTTGTCCAAGATATGTGTTATAACAAATGCAGACAAACAACTAAGTAAAGAAATTGAGGTCCTCACTAATGTAACCTAAGGTCCTATGGGATAAGGATCAAGTAAGGTGGTCAAACCTCCTCTGTTCTACATTTCATTAATCATTGGTGACTCTTTGGTACATAAATGCATGGTAGAAAATGGAGCAATTACTTTGGTGATGCCAAAGTTAATAGTAGACCAGCTTGGTTTAAAGTATGAACCCAATCTAAAGGAGTTTTTTAGCTTGAAGGATCTTCCAGTAAACTAGTTGGTATTATTAGAGGTCTCAGCTTGACCCTACATGCTTGTCCTAGTGTTTTAATGGCTCAAGATATATTAGTTCTAGAGGTGCCTCCTCATTTTTTTATGCTTATCTAGAGAATTCACAACAAAGATAGGAGGTTATCTCGTAGCAAATTGGTCATATATGGCATTTAGAACAAGGTATGGGACTAAGATATCAATCAAGGCTAAGCCCATGGCACAATTTCAAATTGAGCCTCATTAGATAAATAACATAAACATCAATTGTACTATCGTTGATGAGGATGAATTTATAATTGGTCAAGAACTGAATATTTATCCTAAGGAGATCTAGTCTTATGCTTGGATGAGCTATGGGGGTATAATCAATTGCTCAACCCTTTGGAAAGTGTTGAAGAAAGAGACATGGGTGTCTATTTGCTACATGAAGAAAATCAAATCATGCCTTCCCTCACTGGACCTAAAGAAGACCTAAATGGTATGTAGAAGTTTTTCTTTGATGGTTCAAGGAGAAAAAATGGAGTAGGTATAGGGGTAATGCTGGTTTCTCCTTCAGATGATAAGTATTTATCTTCTTATAGGTTCCTTTTTAGTTTCACCTCCAATATAGTAGAATATGAAGGCCTAATCCATGGCCTCCAATGGGCTAGTAAGAGGGGAATCAAGCAGTTATAATCATATGGAGACAGTGAGATTATAGTTAACCAAATTAGGGGCCTGCACATTATGAATAATCCTTTGATGAGGTTATAAAAAAATAGATTAAGGGACCTAATTGAATATTTCAAAGACTTTAACATTAAAGTTGTGCCAAAGAACCAGAATCATCATGTTGATAGGTTGGTAGCTATGACAACCCAGTTTGATATTCCAAGCAAGCTAAAAAGGGCCAAGGTCTAGCCACATGTCAAGGTGGTGGTGAGGCCATCAATGCCAGATAATGAAGTCCACTGGTAGGTTTTCAAAAATGACAAACAAATTACTTGTTTCTTGCAGTAGGAAGTAGAGTTTTCCTTAATAATCCAAGGTAAATTTCAACATCAGTATGAGGATCAAATTGTTCAACTAAAGTCTAACAAAATTCCAAAAGGTTTGATCACCCTTGAAAGTCTTTTCCATGAGGGAGACCATATTAGGAAAGGCAAGGTAGTGATGTCAACTAATGAGGAGAACTATGAAGGATTCCTTATTTTCAAGGACAAGCTTCTCAAGATTGGGAAGGTAAGCAATGTGGTAGAGATGCATGCTTTCATTGAACTTTGTAAGTAAGCAATGTGGAAGAGAGGCATACTTTCATTGAAATTTGTAAGGAATATTTAGATATCTTTGCTTGGGAATATAGTGACCTAAAAGGTTTTGATCTAAAGTTATCCTAACATAATATAGAACTGGAGGCTAATGTTAAGCCTGTGAGGCAAAAACAAAGGCCCGTTAACCCCAAAATTGAAGAGCTTATAAGGATAGAGCTGACCAAGTTAGTTGAATCCAAGATCATCTTTCCCATCAATCACTCATTATGGGTAGCCAATTTCATGCATATAAGGAAAAAGAATGAGGATATTAGGTTGTGTGTTGACTTTAGAGATCTGAATAGGGTCTTCTTGAAGGACCATTACCCTTTACCATCCATAAAGTAGCTTCTTCAAATAGTTGCAAGTTCAGAACATTTTTCTCTTTTGGATGGATATTCAAGTTACAACCAAGTATTAGTAAAGAAATAAGATTATTACAAGACTACCTTCACCATGAAATGGGGCACATATGCATACCAAAAGATGCCTTTTAGATTATCAAATGCTGGGGAAACTTTCCAAAGAGCCATGAACATGGATTTCTAAGGGCTACTAAATCAAATGGTGCTAGTATACTTGGATGACATCATAGTTTTCTCCAAGGATGCCAATGAACACATGGACCACCTAAGGTTGATCTTTGAGAGATGTAGAGAGTATGGTATCTCTTTGAATCTCAATAAGTGTGTGTTTATTATCCATGAGGGCAAACTCTTAGGACATATTATCTCAAAATAAGGATTTTCTATTGATCTTGATAGAATAAGTGCCATCTTGGCCTTATCCTTACCCAAGCATAAGAAGGGAATCCAAAGTTTCTTTAGGAAAATAAACTTTGTGAGAAGGTTTATACCTATTTTTATAAACTTGGTCAAACCCATCACTGCTATGCTGAAGAAGAACCAAGTGTTCACTTGGTCAAATGAATGTAAATCAACATTTGAGGCTATCAAAAAATCCATTACCCAAGCACCCACACACATGAATCTTTATTTCTCAAGAGATTTCATATTTTATGCCTTTGCCAATATTGACAATATATCAACTATGTTAATACAAAGTAATGGTGAAGGACTTGAACAACCAATATCATTTTTTAGTCAAGGGCTAAAGGGGTATGAGATGAGGTATAATTTTATAGAAAAATAAGTCCTTATAGTGGTAAGAATCCTTAAAAAGTTTAGGACAATGCTCTTCAATAGCAAAATCTATCTTATGGTGTCTCATCTTGGAGTGAGAAACTTCCTTCTTAACAAAGACTTAAATGAAAAGAGATCTAGTTAGATTACCAAGGTCACAGAGTATGATGTGGAGATCAAGGTCATTAAGCTAGTGTGAGCATATGGTTGATGACCTTCATGAAGATAAAGAGGTTATCTTGGTAACACAAGATGAGTCACAGATAGATGCACCTCCACCTCACCCTAATTAGCTCTAAGATATGACACATTTCTTGATAACAGGTGAGTGCCTACAAGGTATAGATAGAGAAAAGAGAAGGTATTTTAGATTTTAGTCCATACCTTACACATTAGTTGATGGGGTTTTATTCATAAAGGACCTCAATGGACCTTAATGGAGTGCTCCTAAGGTGCATAGATGATGACCAAGTGACAAGGCTCTTAGAGCAATTCTATGATGGGCTTGTAGGAGGCCATTTTTTTTTAAGGACTACAGTGGCAAAAGTGATGAGAGATAGTTATTATTGGCCCAACCTCTTCAAGGATGTGTATGCATGGGTAAGAAAGTGTCAAAAGTGTGCTTTATTTATGGGTAAACAAATATTAGTATCCCTTCCTCTTAACCCAATTCAGGTAGAACAACCCTTCATGCAATGGGGGCTAGATTTCATAGGAATGATCAACCCTCTATCAAGTATATGGAATAGATGGGTACTTACTTCAACTGACTACTTCACTAGGTGGGTGGAAGCCATCATGTTGAAACAAGCTAATGAAGGTGAAGTCCTAAACTTTTATGACAATATTTTGACTAGGTTTGGTGTTCCATCTACTATCATTTTTAATAATGCATTAGCATTCCTTGGTCTAAAAATGATTGAATGGGATTTCAAGATGGGCATATGGCTCAACACCTCTTACAACTATTATCATTAATAAAATGGATTGGTTGAGTCCATGAATAAAAATTTCCTAATAATCATCACGAGAACTATGGAAGAGAATATGAGGACATGACACACTAAACTAAAGACAACCTTGTGGGCTGACAGGGTGACTCCTAAAGCTATAATTGGAAATTCCCCATATGTCTTAGTATATGGAAGGGAGGCCAAGTTTCCCATTTCTCTTGAGTTTCCTGCATTAGAACTAGCCCATCAATTGGAGTTGATGGAAGATGAGCCCATGCATGTGAGACTGGCAGAACTCATGGAGCTTGAAGAAATAAGAGACCTTGTAATGAAAACACTAGAATCACATCAAGCTCAAGTCAAGAAATCCTTTGACAAGAGAGCCATAGTAAGAGACTTTAAGGAGGGGGATCTAATCCTCAAGTGGGATTCAAATAGGCCAAGCTAGGTAACCATACCGAATTTGATAGCTTGTGGAGTGGTCCTTATTATTTGAAGAGTTTACAGCCAATGTATATATTGTACATTATGTATAGTTTATATTTTTTTCTCCTAAGTGCCTTATGTACATCTTTTTAGTTATGTGTTTCCATTCCCTAAGTGCCTTGGGCACAACATTTGTTTTGTTTTTGTTATCCTTGTTGCTTCAAGAGGAAATTATAGAAAGGGTTAGCCTTGTATCCAGTTTTAGACCAGCTCAGTTGCAGAGGCTAATGAATCTATGCCCAATGGACTAGACAAGGCAAGTGGTTTGGGTTCTCAATCATAGCATGCATGCTTCCTTGAGAGTCACCAAATATGTTGGCCATTTTTTGGCCCACATACCAAGCTTGTGCCTAGATAAATAAGCTGAGTAGAATTCTAAATCTTGAAGGTTAAACAATAGTTTTTTGAATAAGTTTGTAAGAGATTAAAAACCTTAGAAAAGCTAAGTACAAAGCCTTCTGGGCTAAGTCTTTACTTTGGAATTATTTCACCCTTTTCATTACTAATATAGTTTCTTTCGAGACCCTTTTCTTTTTGGCTAAGTGTTGAATTCTTTCAGACAAGTTTTTTGAGACAAAGTTTTTGAGGGGATAATTATTTCAAACAAAATGTTCAAATCAAAAGACAAAGACTAAATTATTTCAGGGAAATTGTTCTGCAACAATTTTATCGAAGACCTATTTCTTTACGAGATTTATTTTGGGTCTTTTTGGATAAGTATCAGGAATTATATTAGACATTTTGTCTAAAAGAAAAGGCTCAAAGGATTTTTCTCTCAGAAAGTGTGCCAAGCAAAAGTTATGAAGGGTATATTTTTCAAAGCAAAGTGGCCAAGACAATTTTCTCAAAGGGATTTTATGAGGAAAATGGTCTGAAACAAAATTTTTGAAGATACTTAACAAGATGTCTGAAGGAATTTTTTCAAAAAAGTGCCCAAGGAAAAAATCTGAAAGGTATTTTTCAAAAAAGTTGAAGGGAAAAATTCTAAAGGAG
Organism: Torreya grandis; assembly: GCA_037957365.1. Lineage (NCBI taxonomy): Eukaryota > Viridiplantae > Streptophyta > Pinopsida > Cupressales > Taxaceae > Torreya > Torreya grandis. Next base: position 519,795 of record JARHVA010003524.1, read on the forward strand.
TTCCTTTGAGAAAAAGTACTTAAATAAAAAACTTGAGGGACCTTTTCAAAAATGTTGAAGGGCAATTTTCTCAGAAAAAAGGAACCTTTTCAATTTTCGAAGGGCATTCTCAAAGTCTTCAAGGGATTTTTCAAAATCATGAAAGATATCTTTTCTCAGGGAAAAGGTTCCTTTCAAAAATCCAAAGGGCATTTTCAATTATTTTGAAGGGTATTTTTCAGAAGTTGAAGGCCATTGTCATTTTTTTTAAAAGGACATTTCCAAAGGCAAAAAGGTTCTTTTCAAAACTCTGAAGGGTATTTTTCTTGGGGGAATGCCCCAGTCATTTTTTCCAAAGGATTTGTTTCTCAGGGAAATGGTCCATTACAAAATTTGGACGATCAAAAATGAAAAAGTTGAAGGGTTTTTCTCAAAGTAGACGACCCATTTCCAAGTTTTGAAAGGCATTAATTATATTTATGAGAGGCATTTCCAAAGTGAAAGGACAAAAACAAGGTCCAAAAAGAAAAATTTATGTGAGAAAGTGCTCAACAAAACCTAAATAAATTTGGCCCAAAGAAATAATTTTGGGAAAGTTGTTTGAAGAAATTAGTTTAAGAAAGATGTCTGAGGGAAATAATGCCAAATAAAATGGCCAAAATAAGTTGTCTGAGGAATTGATGATGAGCTCGTAGACATTAACTTCAGCCCCTGCAAGTAGTTATTAGCCTTTAAAGAGATCAAAAGGGTTTATCAATATTGTTGTGAGCTTGACACTTGTCAAGATCTCATGATAAAAGATCTGATGATGCATGATGGTCAAAATAGTCATGGAGTTCAAGTAGACCCGAGTTAGACCAAATGCATTAAAAGGGCCAAGTGTTGCTAATAAGGCTTTGTAGAGGGTAAAATAGTCCTTTTAGACCTAATAAAGATCAAAATAAGCTATGCAATCTATGGACTTACATCAACATAAATGGATACAAGAAAACCAACATCCTTAGATTGGTTTTCCATCTATAAGAAAGATCTGGTCCAAGTTTCAAAGTAGGAGTTGGTAGGTGCAATTAATGGAGAGGCACTCATCCATTGACATGGCCATCATCTTGGACAAATGACCGCTCAATACAAAAGTAGCATGGCTTAGCCTAGATTCAAGGTTATGGGGATTTTGTCCTTATACATGTATGCCATGTGAAAGATGGCATGGGGATGATAAATGAAAATCAAGTTATTAGAAAAGGTAGCTCAGGTATTAAAGGCATTCTTGGAGAAGTAAATGCCTTATAACATGTTTACTAATCAATGAGGAAGCTTGAGGTTATTGGGAAAAACAAAGTTTCATTTGTACAAAGAAAAATAGTGCCCTAATTAGTCAAAAAGATGGTGGAGCATTCATTATAGTAAGGTAGCAGCTTCGCTATCATGTCTCAAATAGGCTCCCCTCTCCCTTTATCTCCCCCCCTTTTTCTCTCATCCCTTTTTGCTAGATATACATGATTTTGAGCCTAAAAAGAGATCCCTTGATTGGTGATATAGTTACTCTGTCAAAATCACCTTGTAACACTCTCTTAAAACAATAAGATAAACTTTTTGATTATAGTTTAGAGTGAAGTGTGCATTATTGGGGTTTTTAACTTGCAAAATGTATGTCTCTTTTCATCATTTGTGAATCATCCATGCACCTTTCTTCAATTCTTTTAGTTCCTTGTAGGTTGTGTGAAGTGTTAGACATTGGTGCCTTCTTGAAGTGTCACAAGTTTATTGTGTCTCTTTCAGACCTATTTCTTTCTATCCTTTTAATTGTAGGGTTTATCTTCAACCTCCATACAAAATAATTATGCTTGTGGTCTTGAGATAAGATAAGATTAGTTTGTGTCTTGGTTAAATTAATTAGTAGTCATTAAGGCTTCTAGGATGAAAGTGGATCATTCCATATTTGATGCACCACCATCCTTAGCTTAGATTTCCCTTGCATGTTATTTTTCTCTCCCTTTTCCTTAGTAATTATTAGGTTCTAGTGTGGGAAACAAGCCAAAGTGAAGCATTTGAGAAGTTAGCCTCATTAAAAATATGAGAGTTTTAACTTCACTACAAGATACCCATAGCTAGAAGTTGTTTCAATATTGTAGCTAGAAGTGAGAGAGCCTGAAAAACTCTCCCAAAAGGGTGAAATTCTATCTTACAATAAGAAGACACATAAAAGAAAGTGGAAAATAGCTAATAAGACACATGTGCAAGCTAAGCACTTATTTGAAATAAAAATAAAAAAAACTAATGTGATAGGACAACACTTGGAGGAAAACAAAACAAACTATGTGCAAAAGAACTTCTCTTAGTAATAATGTTTCATATGTATCCCATTGACTAGGACTGGAAGCTCTTTACCATCCATCTTGGAAAGTTGGAAGGAATTGTGGGATTTTTAGCTGGAGATTATGTAAGGGCCACTTTAAATGGAGTCAAACTTAATGTACTTTCTTGGTTTAGCTCTATCCTCATCCCACTTGAGAATCAAGTCTCCTTCTTTGAAACTTATTGAAGATGCTCCTTTATCAAAGGTTTTCTTAAATTGTGTTTGATGTATTTACATGGCCAACATAGATTGATTTCTAATTTCTTCCATCTCCATAAGCTTAACATACCTAACATCCATTTACTATTTCTCCAATAAGTCTAGTTGATGCATTAGCTACAAATTAGGGAATTCAAGTGAAATTAAAAACCTTGCTTCCTTTATATATACTAGCTTGTATGGTGAAATGGATATAGACCTTTTTAGGTGATTCTATCATCCCATAGAGCTAACTGAAGCTTCAAATTCCATGTCCTGTGACTATCCTCAATGGTTCGTATTATGTTCTTTAATAGGTTCTTGTTAGTGGAATCAACAAGGCCATTGCCTTGTGGAAAATAATTTGATGAGGTAATGAGGTATACACCATGTTGAATATCCTATTGATTGAGTCTAACTCCCATAAAAGCTATGTCATTGTCTAAAATAAAGGTAGAAGGAATGCTAAATCTTCTAATCAAACCTTCATAGAAATCTATCACATTTACTTCATTCAAAGCTACTACCTCTGTCCATTTGGTGAAGTAAGTCATGGTAGTAAGGACCCACTTATGACCCAAGCTTGATGGTGGATCAATGACTCCAATGAATTCCAAACCCCATTGGACAAAGGGTTGATCCACTGAAATTAGTTGAAAAGGTAAGGAAACAAGTCTTTTTTTCTTGTAAACATGGAATATTTATTGTAATTCCTCACTCAATCATGTCAATCTATGAATATGATTGGATAATAATACCCACCCCTCATGCTATTAAGGGTTATTTTCCTTGCTGAGAAGTGGCCTCCACCTTTTCCATCATGAAATTCCTCACATAGTCTTTCTACTTGGGTTAGCTCTATGCACCTTAACAACATACCATTGATGTCCTTATTGAAAATCACCTCATAAACAATGAGAAAAAGAATAGATTGCAATCTAAAATACCTTCTATTTGATGCACTTAATTTGGGAGGATAAAAACCATATTGGAGGTATCTTACCAGGTCTTGAAACCAGCTTGATGATGATGTATGGTCAGCTATAATTTATTCATCATTTATCATTAAAACTATCTCATTATTCTCTTGCAAGTATTGGGCTAGGTGTTCACATAATCCTTTACCTCTAATCAACTTAGTGAATTTTATCTCAACATCATACTAAATCACTCTAGTTATCCAACCTACCCTCTTCTCACTTATGTCCTTGTTCAATAAGAACTCCTTGATTCTAGGATGAGCAACCATTAGATAGATTTTATTATTAGATAACAAGTGTCTAAACTTTTTAAGATAATTGATTATTGAAATTACATGTTTATCTACATAGGTGTACATTATATCATAATCCTCCAAGCCTTAACTAAATAATTCTATGGGATGCTTCAAGGATTTTTAATTTTCTTATATGATTATACCTGAAATTGTGTCCACATTAGCATATTCATACAAGATGAAATCCATTAAAAAATCATGATTAATGAGGGTAGGAGCACTATCTACTTCTTTTTTAATCTCTTAAAAACTCCTCATGCTCTCCTTAGTCTAACTAAAGTTATGATTTTTCTTAAGCATGGCTATAAATGGCTTTGCCAAATTTGTAAAATCAGATATTTATCTCCTTATAAAATTTATTTTTTCAAGATAAGTTTGTAATGCCTTCTTATGTTTAAGAAAAATAAGGCAAGTATGGAGTCTATCCTCTTAGGATCAATGCTCAAACCATGTTTAGAAGCCACTTACACAAGAAGCTTACTTTCATGTACTAAAAATAAATATTTATTGGGGTTAAGAGACACCCCAAATTATCTACATCTCTCAAACACTTCTTTGAGATAAATCATGTGCTCACTTGCATTCTACAAAAATATAGTAATATCATCTAAGTATACAAGAACAAACCTATTGATTAGACCTTGAAATGCCATATCCATGGCTCTTTGTAAGGTTGTTCTAGCATTAGAAAAATTTAATGTAATTTTATTATAGGGAAAAGTTCCCCACTTGGTAGTGAAGGCTATCTTAAATCGATCTTCCTCCTTGACAAGAATCTGGTTATATCTACTATAACCATCCAAAAATGAGAACCTTTCTAAACTAGATACCAAATGAAACATTTACTCCATGGATGGAAATGGATAATAATTTTTGAGAGAGGCCTTATTCAAATCACATAAATTCACATAGATTTTAATTTCTCCATTTTTTACCTCACAAGTATAAGGTTTTCCACCCAAGTTGAATGCTTGATGGGGAAAATGATGGCTAATTCAATTAGCTTATGAAGTTTAGTTCTCATCAAAGGATCAAATTTTGGATTGATTAGTCTTTGAATTCATCTAAATAATTTAATATTAGCCTCTATCTTCAATGGTGTGTTGAGATAAATTTAGATCAAATAACTTCAAGTCACTATAATTCCATGCAAAGACTATTACAAGAGCTTTAACTAATTTTTAGAAGAGAATTCAACCTCCTCTTGTAAGAAATGAACAATTTGATTATCATCTTCAAAAAATTACTAGTTATCATGATTGTCAAGAATAGAAGGACTCACCACAATCTTTATATGTAAATGTTTTTTGTCATTCCTTACATCAATGAAATGCTGAACTAAGATCTTATGGAAGCCAATCTATCTGCATGTTTGTTACTTTCTTTTGGCACTTATTGGATATCAAAATCATAAAAATATTCAAGGAGATTCCAAATTATATGTTTTTGAGACCTTAGAAAATCATTTTTGCATACATTCAGTCCTCTCACTTGGCAAACTACAAGTTCACTATCACCAAAAGCTTGTAAAACACTTAATCCCATTTTCCTATCCCACTACAAACCATAGACTAGAGTTTCATACTATGATACATGATTACAATAACCAAAATAAAACTTAATATAGAATAATACCTTTGTTTAGTTGGTGAGATTATCATCATTCTGACCCCAGTACCATGCTTGTTTCTTGATCCATCAAACTAGAGCTGCCAAAGACCATATTTTGACTCATCTTACTTGACTATAGCTAGAATTTGTGCATCATTTTAATGAAGACAATAAACACCATGACCCTCTTATTCAATGATTTTATAGGGATCATTTACATGCAATTTATAATCCCATTAATCAATAAATATATTAGTAACTCTTTCAAGAGATGAGTTGGCTTCTACTTCACTAGCTTGTTATACCTCATCCCAAATGACACAGTTTGTATTCACAACACTTGGCATGTAAGGCTCTAAATGAAAGAATAAAATAGGTTAAAAATGAATAATAAAATTGGTACCATACCTTTTTATTAACATTAGATAAGTCCAATAAATTGATAATTAACTGTCAATCTTTGATGTGAAATCTCTAGACAAGCATATGGAAAAATATGGAGGCAAGTCCACCACCACTACATCCTAATAAATAGTTATATTTTGGAAAGCATGTAAATTTAATTTCATGTTATTTATCATTCCAATTTTATTTTTTTGGAAACCTCAAATATTCAATACACCTTTAGTGTTTATCTCATACATTAAACCCAGTTTGTGTATAATCTTCTTAGGCATAGCTATACTACTAGTCTACTGTCAACAATACAATTTTAGACTAAGTTGTTACCAATAATTAAAGAGAGATAAAAGGGAAGCATATTATTTATTTTTATCTCATAATTATTCAATTTTATCTCCTTATGTACCTATTGTACTTGTTTATTCATATGCTGAAATGAATTAGCCAAAGCTACACTCTCCTTTTCAACTAGTTTGGTAGACAACTTGAGGGCTAAAAGCTCCTAAATAAGCATGTCTTTTCATCTTTGGATTGATAATAAATCCAAAATACTTGATATTATAATTATTAATATGATAAAAAATACTAAAATGAGTTCTAATCACCTTTGGGTTTACTCTTGGCACAACTAGATGATCTTGCACTTGAGGTACTTGATGAGTTTTGCCAACTTCTATATTATAATTTTTATGAGGTGTTAGGATAAAAAACTAATTATTGACACCTTTAGGAATAATGGGAGGAATGATTAGAACATGAAATACCTATTTTTTCTCATCAATGACCCTTGTCTTTGCTCTAGTGATAACTTCAACCACATTGTTTGAAGTACTAGAGTTATCAACCTGATTCAAAGCCACATGGTCATCAATTTGATAGCTTATAAAGGTCGTATCAGGCTGACCTTTCCCATTATGAACCTTGCCTTGTTGTGCCATATCCTCAATGTGTTTAATTTATTGAAGAGAATCCTCTTCTTGGTTGATTTGAGGCATTATCATAGATTGATTCACTAAGGCTTAATTTTGCATATCTTTCGATTAGATGGCTGCCAACCTAAATTTGGCATCATGTTGTTTTGTGTTTGCATAGGTACAATGGATTTAGATGAATAAGAATCATTTGAATCAATTTTAGCATAAGGATTGGCTTGTGTGATAGCTCCTTAAGCTTGATATGAAGGTTTTTATTCTTTTAAGCCTTGATACAAAGGTCTATTATCTCTAAAAGGATGATATGTAGGCTGATTAGGTGCTTGGTAAGGCCTATTAGCTTAGTATTATTGCCTTTTTAGCTAAACAATTTCATATTTAAAGGATTTCAACATTCCCTTGAGTTATCCAATCTTAGTAGATTGACTAGGAGGGGATATAACTTGTGTTTGAGGGGATATAATGGGAGCCATTTAAGGAGCTTGAGGGGATAGGATTGGATGTGTTTCTGGGAAAAGGTGCATAAGAGGTCTAGGTTCTAACTTTACAGCCTGAATCAAATTATTTTCTTCTCTAATAGCCACTTAATATGCATATAGAAGTGTAGTGCCACCCATATATTGAATCATGACACTGATATATGAATTTAGAGATCTTAGATAATACAAAAATGCATACTCTAGAGATGGCCTAGTCATAAGAGGTATCCTAGTCCATGTATTTTGAAACCTAAGGTTAAAATTAGTCATGAACTCATGGGGATCCCTCTTAATGGTTGTGAGTTATTCAATCAAGGACAAGTAATCAAATTTATCCTCAAAATACCTAAGAAAGGCTGCACCTAAGTCATCCTAGGAAGCAATAAAGTTTAGAGGAAGGTTTCTATACCAATACAATGATTTTCCTTTAAAGGATGAAATAAGTAGATGTATAACAACATTTCTTGGATAAAATTTTAGACAAAACAAAGGTTGGATACATATTTTATGTGATTAATAGGTGTGGTTTGCTCTTCCATTGAGAAATAAGGTATGCTCTTAAGAGTTTTACTAAGCAAAATTCAATGAGCTTACTCTATTAAATGAGACAAACACCTAGTTCCTAGGCACAACCATTTGGATAGTGGGGATTGAATTATCTTATACAATGGCTAAATTATAAAATTTTTTTAGGATAGGGGTTTGTTTTTATAAATATTTTCATTTTATATAAATGATAAGGCAACTCAACAAATTTAAAAGGAATAACTTTGCTTGAAGATATTATGGTATCCTTTGAAATGAAACTTGTGCTGGTTTGCTGCTAAGAATCTTGCAACCTTAAGGAATCCTCTAGTTCAAGAATGAATAATGTCCTCTAATACTACAAATTCTTTTTTCCAGCTCCAAAATTTAGCTATGCTAAGGAATATGTGTCCCACTGGGCATGCCAAAAACTATTGGCAATCAGGAGTGCTACCCTTGAGAGAATGTGTGTTACTTCCCACTCCTACTAAAATAATAGAATCTATTCTAAGTGTGGATGAATTTGAGACAGATAAAATATCTAGATATATGGATATTTCCCTTTATGTACTCACTAAATTTGATCTTAATCCTACTACCTATTGATTTCTCAACTAATGTAAAGGGTGAAGGGATAATGTTTACATTGGAATTGCCATGAAAACCTTGAAATAAAGTTAATACAATAATGTTTATGACCAATTTTGGTTTGAATTGACACTATTAGAAATCAAAGGATCCTACACACATTCTCTTCACTTTATATATATGTATTCTAAAATAGTATTTCATACAAAGGACTTGATAACACTCAATATTTACATAGAACGAATGAAATATTATTGAATTCACATCCAAAATTAGACTGAGATTGAGTTCACACATTTAGAATGACCTGTAAAAACTCAAATATGTTGTAGTAAGGTAAAAAAACTAGACATTATCATAGGAAATCTATTGATTCATAATTTTATATCAATGAAAATCACACATACACTTCACACAACCTAAAAATGGAAAAAAACAACTTCTTATTTCTTCAAGATGTGTTAGTATAACATTTTGATAGCCTTTCATCAAATAAAAATCAAATATTGATCTCATATTCTAAAAATGATTATACAATATATAAGAGAGAGAGGTGAGGGGAGACAAGACAACCCCAAAATAGAGATGACTCACTTGCCATCACCCTTTTCAACTCATACACACTAATTCCTCTATTTTCATTATTTTTTACTTCAAAGTGGCATAGGGGTAAGGTTTAAATTACTTATGAATATTTGAATAAGTATTTATCATTAATTGGTCAAATTTGACTCTTTAAAATGCCTAAATCTTTGGTCACATTCCCTATATCCTTGCTTATATGTCCTCCTTGATGAAGAAGTCCTTTTTCATGAAAATAGGTCTTCAAGTACTAATTAATTCATCTATTGAATAAGTATCCTCATACATTTATTATTTATCTCTACCTTACTTTGGCTGTTAGAAGGGTCCTTGAAGCATAGTTGACCTTTTCAGCTTACTAGGCATATGAGGGAAATAAGGTCTCGTTAGGATTACTAGAGACCTTTTAAAATATTTGAATGTTATTTGAAACTAAATTTTTACTTTTTATTTTCCTAAAAATTGTGTGAAAAGTGATAAGTAACCTTGAAAGTATTTTTGAAGAATTTTTATGCATTGACTTGGTGATTTGATCATTTGAACTCCTTCCTTTACAATGTCATGTAGGAGAGAGAAGACTTAGTTTTGTTTTGAATAAGTTAATTTTCCTCCATGGATGAAATATAAACATTATATAAGACCTTTAATAAGAAACATAGAGCCATAAAACCCTAAAAAATATGTGAATTTGCTCCATTAGCTTGCTTTTTTCCATATTCCTTATAGCCCTCAAAATAGGTAAACCTCCTTGTGTAGAATAAATTATGGAGGATATTGGAAAAAAATCACATATTTGAGGACCCAATATCACCTTAAATATCCACGCCAAGTTTTTAGATATAAATCTTAGTGTAAGTGTCCATTTTATGCCATTTATCTCTCTAATTGGGTTTAATTAGGCCTCCTAGCTTAGATTTAGAGATCTTGCTCTAAAAGCCTCCCAAACATGTGAAACATCCAAAAAGTGATTGATTAAATTTTCCTAGAATAAGACCATTCTCCATGTCAAATTTAAAGTTCTTAAGCCTTGTGTAGGTGGGTAAACCAAGAAATAGCTACTAGCAAGCCTAGGTGCTTATACATGCTTTAAGAGGCAAATTGAGTGTTTTTCATGAAAATTGCAGGTTATGAGTCTTGGAAATGAATTTTTTAGGTTTATAAAACCATTATACAACTCATTAATTGAGAGTGAGGTTTCTTATTTTACTCATAGGCCTTCATCTAGGCTTCTTTGGTTGTAAAACTATATTTTCTTCACTTTTTGACCAAAAAGCCAACTTGCAGAGTTAGTATAACATTTTGAGAGATTTTTAAAAGTGTGTGAATGATAATAAAAACTATATCAAGTATTTATAGTCCATTTAACTTGGTTTATAGATCATGCCATACCTTATACCTTCATAAACAAGCCTTTAACTGTATATTTAACTTTGTTTCATATGCTACTATACTTACACATGTCAACTAGTACCTTAAAATAGAGTCTAGGAGAGTTGTGAATTGTATTAAGGTCATTTTATGTTCAAAATAATTTATTCATATGTATTTTAATCAATTTTTCTTCCATTAGGTCATTATGTAGGGTTTAGAGAGGTATAAAGTCTTTACAATGATTCATAAAGGATAGGGGTCCATTCCAAGAAACAATGCCAGGATGTGGAAGCCAAGGGACATATATATCACCTCTAATTTACATATATAATCATGCATCATATTCTTAGAGTTATGATAAAAAAATAGTGACCTCCTTGAGCTCCTGACAAGCAAAACATGGTTTTAAATGTTTAATTTTACTTAATGATAGTTCATACTATATAGGCCTTTAACCCATGAAATAATGAATTTAATTTAAGTATGAAAACATATATAAGAACTAAAATATACATATACCACCATTTATGTTCACTAAAGAGTTATAATCTCTGCAAGTTAACTTCTCGGGCAGAGTTGACTATGTATGAAGGTTGAAAAATGTCTTTTGGGTCCTAAGACATCAAAACAAATTATAATAGAAAATAATTACTTAAATTTTTTTAAATTATCCATGACATGATTCAACATGATATTACATAATCACTAACCTTCCAAATGGTCTGAAACCTTGACTCTTCACCATTTAAGGGTTTTTCAACAAACTGAGCTTGTTGACCCTAGAGATCTATTCCTTGAGCCTTTATCCTTTTCCACTAGATAAAAACTTAATGGGAGTCTCTATTGAGGTCATACACAAGCTTTTTTAATTTCATACATCCAATTTTAGTGAGAAATATGTTCTCTTCACTTTGCTCTAGAGTAGACCTGTAGGTCTTCAATGGACTGTGTTAGCTTAGGTTGAGCCTTATTCTAATAAGTTTGACCTTATTAGCACATAAAATATACATAAATACCTTAAAAAACTTCTCTTAGATATAATTCAATTCTATAACACTTACTACCATCATAAATATGACTTTTCTCACATTCTTACTCCAAGAAATGATTGTCGGTATCAAGGTCAATGACTGTAGGTGTATATTTAGATGCTTAGACTAAAATTTTAGGAATTAAAACTCTTTAATATAACCATTTAATATTTTTATAGTCTTAAAACCTCTTTAAATCATCCTCTATTATGTTTAAATGGTCCTTACACCTATACTTGCTCATAAAACATAGATTTCTTGAGAAGTTCATACATAGGTTATGTATGCTTGGTTAAACTTAATGAACCTAATTAGATTATTGATCTATTTTTAATTATATTTATCTCAAAATTATATAATTATAAAACCTAATTAATCTCTAATTGAATGTATAACCACCTTTTTATATCTTTATGTCCTTCAAGCCAAAGATATATTTCACCAAAACTAGATATGGCTGATAGTGTATGAAGGGGTTGGAATGAGTCATATTTGGGTTAATTTATTATAAATGTATCTTGAGTTAAATGAAATAAAATTAATATTTATACTTTTATATTCATTATCCTAAACTCTCATTCCATATCATGCATTATATCCTCTTCTTCAACTTTGAAAACCAACCCTAAATCATCTAGGCCAATATGTAGGTAATGATTCAGATTTAACTATAATTTGGGGTTTAAGAAATCAATTAAAAATCACCATGAAATTAAATTTTATTCATCAAAAAATTTATTGATCTTATATTTAACCTTCAATCAAGTAGGCACTTCAGTTAACATGACTAGACAGAGTTCTCAGAGTTCCATGCCTAAGTGATTGTAGGTGCTAGTGCTTAAGATGAACATGCTATGAAAATTAAATTTGATATTATTTAGGCATATAGGAGAGCATATCCATGACATAATATGTATTTTAATCACTCAATATCTCAAAATAGGCACACATTCATTTCCATGATTCTAATAGGCCTGACTGTCCATTATTACTCATAATAGGACTGCAGGTGGTTATTTGGTCTCTTTGGCCTCTATATGGACAAAGGGAGGAATGAAAAGGTAGGTAAAATTAAAAAATTATATCAAGATTATTATTAACTAAATTTAACCTTGAATTCTTGGAGAAGTATCTACATGATATTCGAAGGATTGATTATCATGAAACTAAAAAATAACCTTTTACCTTAAATGTTTCTAAAAAGCCTTAAACTATCCAAATAGTGAAACAGAGTATTTATTATTGCTTCACAAGTGATAGGAAGTAGGAGGAAACCTAATTAATTCTAAAATAACTTGGTATAATCTTGAAGAATACCTCAACTAACCTTAAGGTCTTTCAAATAATTATACTACCTTATTACCTTAAACTTTAATAATAAACCTTAAATTATCAAAATATGTGCTTCAAAGTCATCTTTAATGATATTTATTTGTAAATTTATGGAATATTAAACATATTAATCCTTATAAGGGCTTAAATCACCTTTAATATTAACTTAAAACCTTTAGAATTCACCCCTAGGTGCACACAGACCATCACAAGCCTTTTTTGATCATGAAACATAGGCTTGACTGTCATTTAAGCATAAAATCCATTGATTGGATATTTTTATTTCTTGAGTGGTACTTGTCACCCTAAATATTCTTAAGATTTTTTTTTAATGACCTCATGATCTTAATAAACCTATTTATCTTCATGACTCCTCTGTTTATTGAAGTTGATGGGAAAAGTCTATGCAATTCAAGCTTGTAGTTAAACTTATGAATGATTTCCTAAGTCTCAAAAGATCATAAGAACATGAAATTCATGTGAAATTATTTATTAATATGTAACAATATTTTATATCCATTTATATAGCTATTAAGATCCTATTTTGATTTGAATAAGATCTTTATACACTAAGAACTCCTGATTCAATGACTATATCTTGTTAAAGACCCAATCACTATGGCTATCTCAAGGAATCCATTATTAAAGATGGAGGTATATTATTTTTTTAAATTAAGAGGTGTATCATGACTAAAACATGAAATTAAGAACCCATGAAGATGAATATACTCAATTACTAGATCAAATATGCTTTCAAGCTACTGAATTTGATAAACAACATAGGAAAATGATTTCTTGACAAAATAAACCTTATAAAAAAAAATTACCTATTGATTCCAACATGAAAAAAAATTCATATTTGACTTTGAAATCAACCCACCGTAAGTATTTTTCTCCATCAAGTTCTGAAATGAAGAAATAGTGGCAAACCTAGACACTGTCTAGATGACTAAGACATGGTGATCCCCTTATACTTTTAATGATTATTCATAAATATGGATGAATTAATATAATAAATAATTACACTAAATTGAAGGTAATTATGGTTCCTATCAGTTACTAATATATTTTGGCCTCAACTTCTCTTTCCCAGCTATATTAATAAAAACTCGATGACCTTCCTTGAGTTGCCAAAGAAGCCAATAAGAGAGATACATATTTTAATACATTTTGGCACCTAAAAATCCTTCCAAACCATGGATTTAATATTTAAGGGAATAAATGAAGTCTTTAAGATGATTGAAAGTCAATTTTACCTTGAAAACTTGTATAAACAACCTCAAAGGATCCCTTTTTATCAATTAAACTACCATGATCACTTAAATGACCTAATGAAATTGATATAAAAGGTATTCATAAGACCTTTACATGTTTTAATAGATATATCATGGCCTTGTTCTGTTACTAGACTACCACTATCTTGAAAAACCTATTTTGGAAGCCATAATGTGATCTAAAATACAACCAATTGGGTTATGATGTTAGCCAAGAATATCACCAACCTATTAGATCCTTTGTGGATCATGTCATGAGCTTGAAAATTTCTATGGGATATATCAAGACACCCTAAACTCCTTTTGACACTTGAAACTCACTAAAATAAGTCAAGAAGTGGCTAGACAAGCAATTAACTATGATGAACAAATCCTTAAACTTATCAAATTCACCTCAAACTCTAATAAATAATGTCTCAAATAAACATTCAAAGGAAATAACAATATAAACACCATGATTCATAGGGTAAAATATCATGATGATCAAAATTTCAAATTATAGGGGTAACAATTTGACCCGTGAGTTCAAACTTGCCAACAATTCCTCTTACTAAAATTCATGAAAAGAGAGACTAAGTAAGAAAGGGAAGCCATGTAATAAATAAAATCATGTACCTACTAATGAGGATTTAAAAATCACCATGTAGGACTCTGAGAGACTAAAATTTTGGGAGATTGAGGCTCTAGGAACTGATACTCCAAGAACTTTAATACAAGTCCAAATCTACAAAAAAAATTTAGCACAAAAATTGTTCTAAGTTTTAAATTTCTTTACTTTTATAATATAAAATAAGGAATTGACTCTGATTAAACTCAAAATCTTATAGGGAAGACCATATTGTTATTGTAGCTACATTAGGCACTTAACAAAAACCAAGGTAAAACATAAATTCAAGGGTTTTTGTGGAAAGATGATGATCAAATGGAGAGTAAAAGTTTGGGAAATTTGAATTGAATATTTTAAAGAGGGGTACCCCACTTATTCTAATAAGGGGGTGTTTTATCCACAACAAATGGTGAATTTATGGGGAAAATGTTGTCCCAACATTTAGAACCCAGACTGCAATCATCCAATATTGAACATAGGGATAATCAAGCTAAACTTTGTCTAATACACTTTGAAGATGAAAAATGCTCAAGTATATTATAACAAGTAACATATTAGGATCTAATTATTTCTAACATCACTTTGTGCATTAGTGATGTAATAGATTACTTCAATAAGCTTATGTATGTCTAAAATATCAAAAGGTTTTTGAAGGGGTGTGCATTTTTACATAATTTTGGATGAAGAAGGAAGACTCAAGCATTATTCTAATGCTAGCCAAGCATTTATATCCATGAAATAGATGTTTTTGGTCTCACTTTGGGCCTTGCTCCATTACTATTCAGGTAAAAAAACCTATGATGGAGGTTACCAAAATCACCCTTTCTAAGGAAAAACTTATCATATGTTAAAATTCAGATTTATTTTGATTTGATATCTGATGTTTGATCCATGAGGGTTGGATACCAATATATCCAAGGTGTATGTGGTAAATTTAGTAGTCTTCCAATATGACCTTTTGCTCATTCAATAATTAAAATTTCTTTTCTATTTTCACTGAAGTACTTATGATGAACTTGGTTAGATTTATAACTTTTCTTTAATTTACTTGTTTGGTGTTGAGTTAATGGCTTTTAATTTTCTTAATTCTTATTGGAGAATTTTCTTACTTATCATTATGTTCAATACCATAGGTTCACATTTTATTTCCCAATTATGGTACTAGTTTTCACTTGCCTAGTGACCCATTAGAGTAGTCATTAATTTACTTGAGCTTAATTTTATTTATGAATCATGGGTTCATAGGATTTCTCTTCTAAGAGGGGATATCTAGGAGCAAAAAAATCATGCAAGGTCGATATAATAAAGATAAGGCACCAAACAAAAGAAACAAAGAACAACAAAATCAAGCACATAATATAAGTGAAATAATCTAAACCTAATCTAATATATATACATTACCACCTCTATAGATGCTACTCTAAAATTAAATTAGAATCAATAGCTAAGAAGTAAATATTTAAAAACTGATCATTCATAGGTAGTGGCAGGTTGGTACCCTTAATATCCTTGAAGCATAAGCATTCTACTTGAGTAGCTCGACTATCTAGTATGGGCCAATCCAAAGTGAATCAAACATGGAATGATGACCCTTATTTTCATGGAATTTATCCCATAATAACACTAGATCTAAAATCTTAAAGGAATTGATCTTGTATTTATTATTAAACCATCACTTGATAGTGCTATGATGTTTGTTTATGTTTAATAGGGATTCATCCCAAGCTTTTTATAATTGAAAAATGTCTAAGAGCCTTGAGTTCACTTGATCATTGTGCTCCATGAGCTGCTGTATAAACTTGTATGTGTGAAACTTGTGTGTAACTAGAAAAACTCATTATATCTCATAGACTAGTATAAATGGTTAATTATTGAGTGCCTATTTGTGCATGGTGTAGTCAACCCATAGAGAAAAATTTAGTAATAAATGCCACTCTTGGGGTTTCTTCACTATAGATTTCTTAATTTCCTTGATTGGGTTATTTTTGGTTGATTCTACTAACCCATTCCCTTGTAGGTAGTTATTAAATGTGAATATTAAAGTGATCTCATTGTCATATGCCCATTTAGTAAACTCCATGGATTAGAATGTAGGGCTATTATCACATACGAATGAGAGCCAAATAAAGTGGTCACATTATTCTCCATGAATTTGATGAATTCACTTTTAATTATTTTATTTGTTTTCACTACCTCGATCCATCTTATAAAATAATTTGTATTCATAATAACAAAATTATAGTATATATAGGAGTTTGGGTTAATGAACCCTATAGAATTTAACCCCACTGGGAAAATGGTGTCATTTATAGAATCAACTGTAAAGGCATTACATCATGGGTTTCTCTTTTAGTAAGGTATGACACTAATTACATGTAATGAAATGGACACATACATATTTGAACAGGATTGGACATAATATCCCACCCAAAATATCTTTTGCACCATTTCATTTGTTACAGGTTGACCAACACGCAACTTCTTATGTAAGTTTGCTATTACTTTTATGGCTTTAGCCTCTTGTAAACAACTAAGATAGACACCTTCATGATTTTTCCTTAAGAAAACTCATTTATTCAACATAAACCAGGTTTTATTTAGTCTAATGGCTCTTTTATATGTTTAGTTAAGTCTAGGAGGTGTGTCCCTATAGAGTAGGTAATGTATCATTGGGGTATACCAATCATACTACAACACTAGCTCCTAATCTTATTAGTGCACATTGATTCTTGGATTAATATCAATTATCATTAGAGTAATAATTTTCTCTCTAACCATATTGGTAGGATTTATTTATAGGTTATAATCCTTTAGCTTGGACATCCATGTGCCTCTACATTCACCTAGTTCATTCTGACCCAACATTTGCTTGCTTCTTGGGTCTAACACAATTGCATGGACTTTATTCCTAAGAATGTAGTAATTGAAAATTTTTATACCCTTGACCAATATGTAGGAAATCTTGTCCAATGCAGAGTATTTTAGTTTTGTATATTTAATATTGGTGTACATAAAAGTAATAGGGTGTTATTTACCATCCAATCTTTGCATGAGATAGGCAATGATGGTGTGCTTGGAAGTAAAAAGATAAATGTAAAAATCCTTTGCATAGTCTATACTGATCAACATGGGTGCTTTCATGATGGCATATTTTATGTCTTTAAATGACTTATTGGATTCATCATGCCACTCTATCTTGGCATCATATTTTAACATAGTGTGAAGGCACTTTACAATTGTAGCTAATCCATAAATGAATTTGCAAAAAAAAAAAAGATTTTTCCAAAGAAATATTTTAGTTATTTTTTGCAATTATGTTGAGGTTATTTATAAATTACATTATATATTTTAGTATCAATATTAATACCTTCCTTTGTGATGATATGATTGAGAAGCTTACCTTCAGTGACACTGAACAAACTATCTTTAGGGTTCAAGGAAATGCCATACCTTTGGCACCTTTCAAATACCTTTTAAAAATGGTGGACATGATCTGATATGCATTTAAAAAACATATTTAAATCATCCATGTATATTATTATGAATTTTACAATTATATCTTCAAACATAAAATCCATCACTTTGCGAAAGGTCATTCCAACATTGATCATTCTAAATGACATTCATTTGTAGGAAAATTTGCCCCACTTCATGGTGAATGTAGTCTTGCCTTAGTCATTATAATTTACTAAAACCTATTTATAACCTAAGAATATATCTAAAAATAACATCATCTAGGATAGATTAACCATTTGAATCACTTTGTCAAGGGAAGGCAATGGATAATTATCCTTATCTGAAGCTCTATTCAGGATTTGAAAGTCTATGTATAACCTATTTTCACAATTTTTATTTTATACTAGTACTAAGTTTTCCACCCAAGTGAAATTTAAAACTAGGAAGATATTCCAACAAATAGGAGTTTTTAAACCTCTTTATGTATCTAAAGTTCAAAGATCTAGTTCATAGGTCTCTACTTCTATTAGAATGGTCTTTGGTTTGGTTTGAGGGGGATGGTGTGGGTGATCACTCTCAAGTCAAAGAATTTGAAGTCCCCATAGGCCCAGTAAATTATATATTTATAAATCAATAGAAACCTTTAGATTTGTTGAATTTCTATGTCCATCCAATCATGACCTATCTTGACAATTTGGGGTTTATCCAAAGAGACTAGGTTAATAGTTTGACATTTATGATCTACAAATTTAGGTTTCCTAATTTAGGGCATAAGGATGAATGTGTAAAATTCCATTTATAAATAAATCATCCCATTTAGGATTTTATTTCCTTGGATATTAATAATTCCATAGTTCTTGACTTTATCTTTAGGAATATCCCTTTCCTATTCATCTATTATTTGGGCCTCAAATGCCCCAAAATTATTAAAGAATTAGACAATGTGTTGGTCATATTCAAATACCTATAAATTTGTGATGTTATCAAGAATAAATAGGAAAGGAACCAATTCAATAGTAAATTATTGCATCTCAGTGTCATCTAAGGGAGTTAAGCTCATAGTTAAGTTTACTAGTGAGTTGATAACTAGATTTTCTTCCCTAGGGATAAGGATGATGTTGAATGCATCAAACATTTTTATTAGGTCCCATTCCCTATGTTTTTACCTTCTGAGGTATTATAGTTTACACTAAAAATTATTCTTAACTTGGTTTAAAAACAACTTGAAGTCATTGAACACTCTTAGTTATTTAGGCTTTTGATTCAATGCAAATTATAACCCAAGGATTAATGCTTCATACTCCACCAGGTTTTTAGTTCAAGGGAACTATAACCTATATAAAGTTAGGTATCTATTTCCTTATGGGTTTATTAGTATAACACATACTCTATTACATTTTTTAGAATATGCCCCATCAACATATAAGGACCACAATCCTAGCAATTTAGGTTCATTATTGGCTTTGTCTTTAATAGGTTTTGTGCTTAGTGTATAAATCCCTAAGTTAGAGGATAGTAAGTTCACCTTCTCATTGAATATGTTGTACTCAATTATCATATGATTCATATAGGATTATCTATCCATTTTGATTTAATTGGATATACCTTTCCAAGGTAGCCATAAATGGGAAAAATCCATAGCCATATACATGTTCAAGGATTTTGACCAATTTTGACTAAGGATCATGCATAGGCTTAGAGAATCTCCATAACTTGAATGTCCTTGAATTATATTTGAGGTTCTGACTCCAATTGCATATGTATATTACGGATTTCTATAACTACCTTAATCTCAAATTTTTTGAGTTGGACTATGACTTTATTTGATTTGATGGGAATTAAACCCACTTTTTCATAGATTCCTATAGGCATCACATTGGTTGAAGATCGTGAGCCTACCAAAAAATTATGTAGTTAAAATAAAGAGAGGAACCTTAAAATTATTCTTGTGAATAAGTATGTTAATGTGATCAACCTTTTACTTCATTTAGGTTTGACTGATAAGATTTTCATTTAAGTATTTTAGTAGGAGATCACGTTGCTTAGTGATCTAAGAAAGTTAATAAAGAGTGATATCTGATTTAATCTTATTCATGTCCTCTACTATATTTTATCCCACCTTATTTTTAATTGGTTGAGCCTTCTTCATGACCTTTAGTTCTTGAGGTTTTGGAGGTGGTGGGTCATTCCTAGAATTATGATCTGGTGGGTTTTCACTATTATTAGGAGGTGTAGACATGGTAAGGGGGTTTTTAGGCACCCTATTCCTAAGGGCATAATTTTTCCTTTGGAATTATGTAAATTATTTTACCTCATTAACTCTTTCTTTCACCTCATTTTATTCATAACTAGGAAAATCTATGGTTTCTAATACCATGGAAGTACTAGGGGCCTACCCATATTAGAGGATTATTGCTGGTTTAGAACCACCTCATATTCTTCCATTTCCCTCTCAAAGATGTTAAATGTGCTATACAAATCTATGCATTCAAGCTCTCCATGTTTATATATGTTATGCACATGACACCAATTTATAAGGGCTATCTCATAAATGTTAATTTCAAGCAACTTATTTGAGGAAGGTTTTGACTGACTTTGGGGATGAAAGTTTCTATTTTTCCTTTGGTATGTAAATTTAATATTAAAACTTTTAGCATTGGATTTTCCCATCTACATGTGTAGGCCAAGGAATTCATTACTTAGATTTTGTATTATCCATTGGATGTTGTCTAGTTTGATTTTTATTGAATCATGTGGTATGGATTGTACATTGTTCATATTTACCAATTAGGCTTGGTGCTATAGTTGGGGAGCCATCTCATTATTAACTAGTTTAAGACAACCCAAGTGTTGGTTAGGGGTAGCATGTATCAAAAAGACTGGTTGGTTATAAGCAACAATGTAGATAGAGGCAAGTTATGATTTTCTACTATGGATTTTATCATTTTGGTTAGTGAAAAGAAGTTTTTATGAGTCCACCAGATCATATGGTTTCCTACTTAGATAAAATTTTATGTGATGATCCTCTTCATGTCCCTTGAGGTCCTATCAAAATCCCATTATACTTTGAGATATCTATGTATAATCATCTTAGGTACCTATGACATCATGTCTACTCCCAAGGTAGAAGGGGATGCTAGTGGTCTGTTATAGATGGAAGTGATAGGTAGATGCCTTGGAATAGGAATAATGGATGAGGTAGATGGAATGAAGGATGAGATAAATGGAGGAAGAGGAGGCATGGGGGAAAAATGAGGTGAATTGGAGATTTAAGGATGCTAATAACTCATATGATGTTGTCCTATCTATTATACTAGTAGTCACTGATGGGGGTGAGAAATTCCTTGATTTATTTGAAGAGATGAGTCATGGTTACCTCATTGATGGCCATATAGACTATTTAGTATAAGGACTCATAGATGTCTCAAATGTGGTTTTAGGAATGGTGTCCATATAATTTATAAAAAACCACATAGACCATTATGCCTCTAAGAACCCATGGTGGAAAGGTATGGGGTTTAAACATGTTGGTGACACAAAAAATGTCAACTAAGTAACTCATAATATAAAAATTACCTTCATTTTGAGCATATAATACCACCTTAACAAGGTTGAAGTTGATCATGCCTCCAAGGTCTAGGACCTGATCAACTTTGAGGATTATATGTAGTAGATGAACCCATAAGAGATTGGCATGGATGTATTCAATTTACCTAAATAATTGATCCTACAAGATCATCCTTATGTGGATCCCTTATTTGAAGGTGTAGACATGTAAGAGTCTATGTCTATCTTGTTAACCCATTTGACATCTATATTATTTTCACAATCCTTAAATACATCATAAATATGATACACGTTGGTCCACATATCAACTATAGTTGAGTCATAGGAGACTATGAATTTAGGGAAGTTGTAGTAAGTTTTGAAAGCACTCCCAAAAATATCTACAATCCTAGGCTAGGTGCTTGTAGAAAACCCCAGATATTGAATGTCATCTTGTAATCACTTGGAAATGAGAAATAATTTATTGAAGAGGTTAGCATATGGGAAGACTTATATTTTTGAAACAAATTTATGTATCCCACACTTATCATATGCCTGAAGGGCATATTTAAACTTTGCATCATCCTTATCATCACTTGATCTAGGCTTAGGCACCATATCAATTGATTTGAATATCTCATTATATTATTTGAAATGAGTTAGTCCTTCTAATAAAGTGGTGTCTCTATATTTGGGCTTAGATTTGGGGTTAGAGGACAAAGAAACCATGGTGGAAAGGGATAAATCTCTGTGATAATGAATCTTGAGTGAGGAGGATGTAGAGGGTTCAGGAATGAACTAAAATTGAGGAGGTAAATTTGGGAAGATGGGAGAAAAATAATAAATGAGTTTTCTCTCACACTTATAGGGGTATTCAATAATCTCCTACATTGATGGTGCTTGATGGCTTATCCATTACAAATTTAAATTTGAGTTAGTGGCTTGATCTATCCATTTATTTCCCAATTTAGAGTTAGCTTAGGGATTCCAAATATGCATCACCTATTAGATTTAGAAATTATAATGTAATTTTTTAAAAATTCAAATCAAGGCCCATTTTCCTATTTAGTTAATGTAGAGAGTGTGGTAGGCAAATCACTATGTTTCCCCTATGGCATCTTAGGTAGCTTTAGCTTGTGTGACATATCCATTACCAATTAGTTGGGATCTATAATGGCTACCACCTATACATGACCTAATACCTCACATTTACATTTTTAAGAGTAGGAGTACCAATTGGAGGAGTGAAATGACACATGGCACCCTTTGATTAGCAATTTTATATCTATATGTACCTCACTTTTACTATTTAGGGATTTTTGGCCATTCTTTCCAATTTATATGAATGTGCCATGTGGCATGGTCTAGTAGGTTAGGCTCTCCTAAGCCCTGACCTCTCTAATAGGTCTAATAGACTGACATGATCTAATAGGATCCACGTGGTTCTCCTTATTTGGTTGGTTGGGCTCTCCCAGGCTCTAACATCTCTAAATTTTTTATAAGACTAACATGTTTTGATAGGATCCATGTGGCACTCTTTCATTTAGTCAGGATCTCCCAAACTCTAACATCTCTAATAGGTTTGGGAGATTGACATGATCTGAGAGGACCCACATGGAACTCCTTCCTTTGGTCAAGCTCTCTTGGGCTCTTACATCTTTGACAGGTCTAAGAGATTAACATGCTATGAGAGTGAGTCCACATATCACTCTTTCATTAAACCATTATTCTTGTATAAATTCACACAAAAGAGACTTAGTAAGAAATGGAATCCATGTAATCAATCAAAATTCTCACCTACCTATCAATGAGACTTTACAAGTTCCCATGTAGGACTCTAGGAAACTGAGGCTTTGGGAACTAATACTTTGGGAAATTCAATACAAATCTAATTTTTGTAAAAAAAAGTAAGTGTAAAAACTATTCTAAGTATTAAATTGCTTTGCTTTCTAAGACATATTAAGGACTCGAATATGCTTAAAATTATAAGCTTACAAAGAAGACCAAATTAATATTATAATAGGCAAAATAGAAGTTCAAGGGTTTTTTGAATAAATATGATGATCAAAAGAAGCCTAAAATTATGGTAACATTTAATTGATAATTTTTAAAGAGGGGTCCCCTACTTCTCTAAAGATGGGAGTGTGTTGGCCATAAAAACTAGGTTGCATCGTCTCTCATATAGGTATTAAAGTTGATCTGATCAAGGTTAAGTCCATTATAAATATGCCTCCACCTTATAATTTGAAGAATTTCCATAGTTTGTTGGGAAAAATACAATCCATAGAGAAATTAATTTATTATTTGGTAGACAAGTGTCATCCCTTTACTCATATTCTGAAGAAAGGTACCACTTTCTCATGGAATACTGATTGTTAATAGGCCTTTGATCAACTAAAAGAATATTTGGCAAATCCACCTATTCTAGCTCCACCTCCAACTGTAAATCCTTTGTTTCTCTACATTTTAATAATTGAATATGCCTTGGGGCACTCCTAGCATAGCATACTGATTAAGGGAAACAAATATTTGTATATTATTTAATCTGCACATTGGTAGCCTATAAACATAATTACAGCTCAATTGAAAAATCTTTCTTAACAATGGTGTTTATAGCCCACAAGTTATGACATTATATGTTAAAAAACAAGACCATTATCATTTCTAAAGTGGACCCACTCAAATACCTACTTTCCAAGGCAACTTTGAATAGTCATATGGCTAAGTGGGTCATGCTATTGAATTAATTTGAGATTGAATATGTACATCAAAAGGCCATAAAGGGGCAATCACTTATAGATCAACTTGTAGAAGTACCCTTATCAGATTCCAAGCCACTCATTTCAATTTTTTATGATGAGTCAATCATAACTTTGGATGATAATTCTTATGAGCCTCAACACAAGACCCTTTGATTTGATGGTTCATACACTTCTCAAGGATTAGGATACATCATTCTATTCATAATGTTGTAGGGGAATCTTATTCCCAAAGCATTCCACATTGGTTTTTCTTGTACCAATAATATAGAAAAATATGAAATACTCATTGCAGGACTCCATCTAGTAGTATAATGGAATATCAAAGAATTAAATGTTCATGGATATTTTAAATTGATTATTAACCAAAGGATAGATCAATACCAAATTAAATATGATGTGCTTATTCCTTACACAAATGATGGACCATCTTAAATAGAGTTTTGAACAGGTCTAGTTTGAATACATCCCATGGGCCAGTAATATGACTATAAATGTAATAGCCATAATTGGTTCACTAATAGTAATCATAGATCATGTTCTAAATTACCAATTCCTTATCGAACATCTCTCCAAGCCATCTCATTAACATTTTGAATCTAAAATTTTATGTGATATTAATTATCCCATCTCACCTTAGTAATTTGATATGTATACCTAAATTCATGATACTATTATCCCTTCTAACCTTTTTCATAACAAACAAAAACCCTTTAGTCATAATACCTCTCGTTATACCATACTTGGTTCCACACTCTATTGTAGAGGATATGATGGAACTCTACTTTATTGTTTAGCTTTATTAGAGTTTAGATTAGAACTTAAATAAGTAAACAAAGGGATTTATGGGGCCCACACCAATTAGATTGATCCTTGCCAAAAAAATCCTATGCATAAGATATTACTAGCTTACTATGGAGGTTGATAGAACACTACCAGATTAAATATGGCAAGCTTATTACTTAAAAAAATGGTGGACCATTTTAAATAGAATTTGAACACATCCAATTTGAATAAATACCATGGGATAGCAATATGACTATAGATGTAATGGTTATAATTAGTTCACTAATATAAATCACAAATCATGTTCTAGATTACCAATTCCATATTGAACATCTCTCAAATCCATCTCATTAACATTTCAAAGCTCAAATTGTATGTGATATTGATGGTCCCATCTCACCTTATTACTTTAATATATATGCCTAAATTCATGTTAATATTATCCCTTCTAACCTTTTTCATAACAAAAAAATACTTCACTCATAATACCTATTGTTATACCATACTCGATGCCACACTCTATCATAGAGGATATGATGAAACTCTATTATTTAGCTTCAATAGAGTTTAGATTATCATTTAAAAAAGTAAAAAAGGGGCTTATGGGGTCTACACCATTAGATTGGTCCGTGCCAAAAAAATCCTATGTATAAGGTATTACTAGATTACTATGGAGGTTGATGCATGTGCTTATGTCAAATATGTGTGGCTTGTCAAAATAACACCAATCTAATTCATGCACCAGCTCAAGCACTTTAACCAATCACCATGTCATTGCCATTTTACACATGGGGCATCGATCTCATATGTAAAATCAATCATGCTTATTTAGATGGTCATAAACATATCCTCACCATAACAAAATATTTTACAAAGTGGGTTGAAGACATTCTAATCACTCACATAATTGGTAAGTAGATTTACAAATTCATCCTCAATCACCTCATTTTCCAATCTGGCATTCCCTTTGTGCCAAGTACCATATCAAGCAACACTTTTCCACTACCTATTTTCATGAAATTAGTGGCCAAGCTGAAACATCTAATAAAACCATAGTGTAAGTCCTTCCAAATACTATTAATTCTTTTGGCCATGATTAATATTTTCAACTATTTCCTACCCTTTTGACCTATCATACTAGTACCCAAACCCCAATAGGAGCCACACCATGCTCCCTCATTAATGGCACTAAAGTTATTATCTGTATCAAAATCAAGTTTGCTTTCATTGCACTTTTCCTGATAGGATATTATTGATGAGGAGGAGTACATAGTCTATCATCTACAATAATTATAGTTACTTGATGAAAAATAGGTAACTTCTTTGAATAATATTTAGGCATATCATAATAGATTATATCATAGATAAAATAAATATATCAAATCCAAAGACTTTGAATTTGGTCATATTGACTTGAAAGAGAACAATAAAAATACCAATTCCACCCATGAAATTAAGGAAATTTTTTAACCTAATTGGTTGGGCCCATTTAACATCATAACTAATTATGGATTTGGAGCATACATATTGGATACACCAGATGGGGAAGAGCTAGATGAGCTTATGAATATTATGTATCTCAAAATTTTTTTCACTTGATTTTATTAAACATTTTCTATGAAGACCCTTTCTTGGGGCATGGACTAAAAACATCCTCCCTTCATCCTACTCCTCATTGAGTTATTTCAATCCTGATCTTATTCCCTGATTCTATTACCAATCCTAATCTTGATTCTAGTACATATGTACAAAAGATAATTTTAGATGCTAGAATTTAAAGTTTCAAGTAGACATTCAAATTTTATCATCATCAACATCTCTTTGAAGATAATATCTAAGCATGCATGATTATGTTTTCCTTGCATGATGGTATTTTAATTTCACCTTTTTATCCTACCATATCCTATACCATTTGTTTTATTCATATGCCATTCCTATTTTTCACCCTACTATTGATTCATAATATCTTCTACTAAAATGTGGAACTATATTGACCTAAGGTCCATTTGGACTATGTAGGTAGTGATCAGTTTCTAAGGTCATCTCAATCATCTATCCAACCATGCTCTCACGATTTTTCAATCAACCTAAGCCATGCTCTCATTATTTTATGAGCTCCTTCATTACTTTATACTTTCCAAAGTTTTCTTGTACATACATTTTTCCAAAAATGTGTAAAAACCTAATTTTTTTAAAGTTCCAAAATAAATCTAAAAACCAAAAAAAAATTTCAAAAAAGGGATTAAAATATCCATGAGAGATATAAAACCATAAAATCTTTGCTTATTTCATCATCCTATTCACTAGTAGTTTTTGGTCTTGCTATAAATGGAATGATTTGTCATATTTTCATGGTGAGAACCACTTATATAATCATGATCATTTCCAATTTACCATTTCCATACCTTCATTTACACTCCCATTTCTAGGATAACTACATTGAACTAAGATCCACAGACTATGTAGTAGTACTTGGATGCATGGGACATCTTGAGTCAAATTAGCCAATCTTATTACCATTCTATTTTTATTTATTTATCTAAACACTCATAATTTTATGAGTATACCTTTATTTTTATTCCTTTCAAATCAAATCTCTTACTTTTCATCATTTCTATTCTTTTCCACATCCCTAGGAGAAGTACATTTAACGTGAAGTCTATTGGACTATGTAGGCAATGTCCACTTACGTGGGACATTTAGAGATAGCTTTGTCACCCCTTCCTTATATTTCCCCCTTTATGTCCAAGTTAACATCTTGTCTTTTTAGTTGTCCTTTAGAGATTATGGGTATAATCTCCAAGAGTAACACCTTATGTTCACATATGCACAAATGATTAACTAATTACTTGTTTATTTTTATTTTTA
Organism: Torreya grandis; assembly: GCA_037957365.1. Lineage (NCBI taxonomy): Eukaryota > Viridiplantae > Streptophyta > Pinopsida > Cupressales > Taxaceae > Torreya > Torreya grandis. The sequence continues at coordinate 547,753 of JARHVA010003524.1, forward strand.
TGTTTGTCAACATTGTTTATTTATTATTGCTATTGGTGTGTTTATTTTATTTATGTTTTTTTTAATTTTCAATTTATGTTTGCTTAATTGTTTTCTTGATTATTTTTTTCCTTTTTTTTTATCACCTCAACTCAATCCATTGTGATGGTAGGGCCATCATCATGGTGCTTCCTGTCATGAAGTTGTACTTGACTCCATTCATTGTCATGAGTTAGGATTATCATCATGGTTATTATTATTGGTGTATTGTTGTCAATTCTCTATTATATTGAGGGTCAATTCCTATGCATATTATAGATTGTTCATGGTTTTTTATATCATGTTGCATATCATCAGGTGCTATATCAAAAGTAAAGTGCTACCAATCTCACAAGCAATCTATCTTACACCTATATCACTAAATACCATGGATAATTTATATGTTATGTATGATATATATCAATAAATGAGTGTCTATAAAAATTCATAAACATTTCTCAAACATGATCAAATATCCATAACACATAGATGATCATATCACATTTAATATGCATAGAGTCTTATCCGACCATTATGTTCTTCTTTAGAGGCCCATTTATGGCTTATGTTGGCCATTTTTTGTCTTGTTTTATTTAATATTTTTCTTTTTCTTGACCTTTTTTTGCCTATATATAGGGATTCTTATTTATATCTAGGCTTTATATATTTTAAATTCTTCCCCAACCATTCCCTCAAAGGGGAATCCAAGGCTAATCAAGCACCTTTTAGGGCATAAACTTGGGTTTATCAACTCATTTTTTTTTTAAAAAGAGAAGAATGAAAACATCATTATTTGAGCATTATCAAATTTCTTCTTAATGAATTTTTCATTCTTTGAGAAGGTGTTATTGTGCTTAGTGACTCACATTTCCTTCTCAAATATGGGCAAAATGTTGACACTTAATTTTAACGACTTTCATGTCTAAACTGTAATCAAGATAAACTTTCTACAAACACAAGAAAATTTGATTGGAAATTTCCATTTAACCAATTTACTTGTATAACTAGCATTTTAATCAAAAATCATAGAAACACATATGTAATTAGTGTAATGGATTGTATTACAACATTAATCTTATCTACAAAATCCTAAATCAAATCACCCCTTTGCAAGTATTATTATAGGATAATTAAATGAATATTTGATTGACAAAAGAAAATTACAAATTGTACCATTCTTCTAATTTCCAATTAATGGAAAATTTAATGAGTTTGAAATTATCTATTTTCCTAAATTCAAAAGTGTTTTTTTATCTTATATTAGCGATGCCACTCAATGAAATCAATGGGAAAGAGGAGTGCAAGAAAGATATTACACCCCTGTTATGCAGTCTTCCTCTTACACCTCTATTACACACTCCAAAAGGACTAATGACTGCACTTTTCTTCCAAATCTCTTCCACACTCCAAAAAGTATTAAATGGAATGCCTTACACTCCATGTGTGAAATCATGAATTTGAGGATCCATTATCCATCCTCCATTTGGATATGAGATCGATGGTTCATAATTTTTTCAAAAGTCTATAAATACAAGGGCCTTTAACCATTATGAACAAGCTTCTTCATGCAAACTTACTCTACCAAATTATACAATGAGCTTCAACACTCTCATGCCAAGCCAATCCAAGAATCAAGTGTAGATAAGGAGAGATGTTTCCAACACATGGAATCAAGCATTGCTAAATACTTCTAGCCTATAATTTGAGTTCAACCTCTTCAAACCAATTTACAATAAAATCTCTAAAGAAGGTATAAACATATTTTTTGTCTTATAATTTGTATTTCTTACATATTTTCCATATAGCTCAGCCTAGGGGTTAAGCTTAATATGTTAGTTCTTAAAGTTTTTTTTTCTTTCATTCACTAATAAATTGAATAATTTTTTTTGGATTTCTAATCTACAATAAGTACTTTGTATAAAGGTGAGAAGTCTAACACAACATCAAGAGGGGTCATAATTCACCTTGAAGAGGCTCAAACGATGGGAATCCATAGCTAAGTCTACATAAACTTGATTATACACAACATACAACCTATAAAATAAAGTCATATACAAAGGAAAAATCTAAATCCACAAAAAAAAGATCAATAACTCCAATGTTATACACAATATGTAAAAAATATGAAGAAAAGTAATATTGGTTATTTATTAATGTCTATCATAGTTGTGTTCAAGATCACTAGATCATGCGGATACATAGGTTTTTGATAGGTGCAAGACAAACAAGCACACAACACACAACTATAAGATAAATGAAATAAATACAATAATATTGCATAAGATAAATAAGGGCCATAGTACTAATCTTTCGTTAAGAAAAGCTCATAAATGTGAGGTGTACATATAAAAGAGTAATGAGTAAATCCTACATAAAAGCTGGTTGAAGAACCTCAAAATCAAATAGTGACTCCTCGATAAAAGGTGGATAAAGACCCTTAAAATAGAAAAATAACTCCCATACCTGAAATAACTAATCAATGGAGTTACTTCTTAGTCATCTGGTCAAACTGTACACCTAAGCAAGCTTCTTATTGAAAGTATAAAAATTCCAAGTGATGGAAAAAATCCCATAATAAATAAATATGGGAAAAATAAATAACCCCTAATCTAATAACCCCCCCTCAATCAAAACTTAGGTGGGTAGTGTAAAAAAATGGGTCCTGAAAACTAGGCTTGATGAGTTACCCATATACAAAGCAATCTCTCATAAAGTATATAAAATGAAAAAATATTTAGGAAAAAACTCCCTACCCCTGAAAAAAAGAGACATAAAATAAGAGGCTAAAAATCCCCCCCCCCCAAAAGATGATGTTACAATATCTTGAACTTCAAGAATAACCCTCAAGTGAAGATACATTTTCTCAATGAAAGGTTTGGTGAAGATGTCTATTTTTTACTCTATCATCTAGTAATAAATATATCAATGATGTCCAAATGAAGTAAATATATGATTAATTACATGTGAAACTCTATGTGTTTGTTTCAATGATGTTGGACTAGATTCCTATAAATATGAATCATACTTTGGTTATCATAGTAGATGATGGTAGGTCATCTAAACTGGATACCGAACTCTATGAGAGTCCCCTAAATTAAAATGACCTTAGTGGGAAAATTTATAGTCCCATATACTCTATCTGATTAGGTGATAAAGAAATTGATTTTTTCTTCTTACTTGAGTAATTAATTAGACTTGAACCAATGGATAAACTACAACCTATAGTGGACTTACAATTCTGAATATTACCAACCCAATCTAAGTTAGTATATCTAATCAAGTCGATGTTAGTGTTTGCTCTATAGTAAATCTTAAATCTATGTGTGCCATAAATTTAGTGCAAGATCATCTTGGTTGATTTCTAGTGTAGCTCATGAGGTTCTTATATGAATTTGGAGACAAGGCTCACTACATATGATATGTTAGGTCTAGTATATGTTAAGTAGAAAATGTTACCCTTTTAAGGTAGTATCGACCAAAGGTGAAGTATAATTTACCTCAAGATTGAATATATAAATAAATGGAATTATATTTGGCTTACAATCAAACATGTGAAACTGAACAAGTAAGTCAAAAGCATACTTGGGATATATAAGAGTGATCCCTGAGTTAGACTGAGAAATTTGAATCCCAAGGAAGTAATGTAACAAGCCAAAATATGTTATGGAAAGTCTATCCCAAGGATATTATTTTACTATTGAAATGTATAAGGAATAAATCTTAGTGATCAAAATATCATAAACACAAATACCCAAAATCAAATTGAATCATCTTACCACAAGAGATAGAAATTTATATCTAAATGGTACCAAGTGAACCCTATAAAAATAAGGAAGCAATCCATCTTGGCATATCAATCCCAAGGGGCATATTTGAGTCCATAGATGGATTTTTGAATTATGTACACAAAATAAATATCCTCAATAAATCATGATGGGTGATCCATGTAAATATCTTGCTAAAGGTCACCATGAAAAAAGGCACTCTTCATGTCCATTTGATGAACATCCCAATGATAAACTATGATAATAGAAAGTGTGAGTTTGATAGAGTTCATTTTGGTGATTATTTCAAAGGTTTTGGTATAGTTGATACCTAAGACCTATGGGAAACATTTTGTGACCAATCATGATTTAGAATTGTCAACATGCCCATCTATTACATATTTGGTCTGATATATCCATTTACATTGAACCATATTTATTCCCTTAGGAATAAGTATCAAATCCAAATTATGATTCATTATTAAGGAGTTATACTCATCATGCATGGTATAATCCCACTAAATAATACTTGATACCTCCCAAAGAGTTTAAAAATCTAATGCAGATGCATAGGAAGCATGTGGCCCATTTTAAAACTTTGAATGTGTTTGTGTATCATCTAAAGGATCCCTAACCCATGTGACCTCACTATATAGTGTATATATAGACCAAAGAGGACCATAAGTGGATGAGTTAGGTATAGAAACATCATCCTTTGAAGTGTGGCTAGATGTGGATGGAGATGAGTCCCCATCACTACTCTAACTATCCGAACTAAAAGAAGTGTCATTAACCTATAAAATGTGATTAGGCTAATATGAATTGTATGAACTGAATCCAAGTGAGTCTAATGAAGTGGGAGAAGTGTCAAGTGTTGAGTATATGGGACTCTCCTAAAAGTGAACATTTTTATAAATAGATAACTCATGTGTAGTCATATGAAGAAGGTGGTACCCCTTGACACCATCTAGATAAACTATGAAGATATAAGACTTACTCTGAGATTCCATAACCTTGTGTTTATTCTTAGATATATAAGCCATAATTAGAGATATGAAGACTTTGAAATGCTCAATTGTAGGTTTCCTACTATACCAAGATTCAAAGGGAGTTATGTATTTTAAAGATTTGTGGGGAACCCTATTTTGAATGTATCAACCATAATTGATTTCTTCAAGCCAAGGCTATGGTACAAGTGACTTAGAGTGAATCATATAGTTAGTCATCTCTTTCAAGGACCTATTATTATGTTATAAAATTCTATTTTTTGAGGACTATATGAAACTATACACTATAAATCAATCCCCTTTATTGTTCAAAATTGATCAAATATGTTTTTGACATACTCACCCCTATTATCCGTTCTAAAAACCTTGATGCATTTCTCATATTTTTTCTTTTCAAAAACTTTGAAGTCTTGTAACTTGATATTTTTGCCTAAGTGGACCCATGTGTACCTTGAGAAATCATTAATAAAAGTGAGAACATACTTATCCATTATGAAAGGTAGATTGGTAAAAGGCCCTGATACATCATTGTTTACTAACTCTAATGCCTTTAAATCCCTCCAAGCTTTACCTTTGTCAAATTTATCTTTGGGATGCTTCCTAATGGTGCAAACCTCATAAATACCCTTAGAGAAATGGACTCAAGGAAATCATATTACCATGTCATTTTTGCTAAGTAGTTATATGTAATAGTAGTTGAGGTGGCAAAACCATTAATGCCATAATTTTCTAACTCCATTTGAAAGAGTTAGCAATGTAGTCAGAAATGAATCATGTGAAAAATGTGAGAAGGTATTATATCTTAGGAGTCTAAAAAGCACACAAAGGTCATTGATTAGTTTCTTATTAGTGAATGTCAATAAAATCTAAGTATAATAATGTAATGAAACTAAAATTATCTTACCTAAGAACTAAGGGGAGCATAACACAATGGATAAAACCACAAGAGGTAAAAACACACAATAATTTTAAATTCCATATTGAGATTAGTGTTTACTTATTTTCATAAAATATTTTCTTGCTCGATCTGTGGCATTAGAGACTTTGATCAATTCTTTTATCCATGTTGGTAGCACTTATCCAATGGCCATGTGGCTTTTCTTATCTTGATGTGAAGATTTGATATTAATTTGGCATTATAACATTACTTTTATGGCTTCTTGAAGGCATTCCTATAGAATAACCTGACACACAAAATCTTGTTTGAATAGAGTGAGGGTACTTATATTTATAGGTCTCAAAACTAACTCTAACCCTAGGGAGGTTAGGTTTAGTTCTAACTTTGTTTGAGTCTAAAATAACCTAGGTTGAGTTAGATTAACCCTAGATTGGGTCAAATCAATAGCGAAGGCTTGAAAACTCATTATAGATATTTATGAACCATGACAACTCATAGAAGATATTTATGAGGTTCTGACTCACTTTTTATTGAATATTAAAAATCAATATATCACTTTATTATATCCCTTGAATTTGAATTCATATTTGTTGATAAAATTCATTTTTAGATAAATGTAATTCATTAATTCAACTTGGAATAATTTGAAATTTAATTGAGATTATTTTTAATTAATCTTTCTTAGTAATTTTTGGGTTTTATGAATTGTTTTCAATTTTTTCACATTAATATCTCGATAGTCTAAGAATGTCAATTTACTAGGTTATAATTTGACTAGGGTTGAAACCAAACTAGGTTATGGGTATATACAAGGTATTACCCCAAATAAGAAAGCCTCACCATGTTTTTAAGCAATTAAATCCCTTATGAAGATTAATTTGGGAAATTTAGGTGATTTCTAGGCTTAAATTATGTCATTTACTAGAAATTGATATGAATCCCAATTTATAAACAAAAGTGGCAAAAAATAAGTGTAAAAAGTTTACCCCTATTTGAAAAGGCATTGGAAGACACAAAACATAGTAACATCTTTTCAAAGAATGCAAAGGCTGTTAAACTAAAAGGTTCATGTCCTAAAGGGAAGTTGATTAGCACTTGATGCCCCCTTAAGTAAACAGGTGACAAAATAGAGTCATCAAATGCTCCATCAAAATGAATACATTGACATGATATAGTGGCAATGAGGGTGGAATTATTAATTTTCCAAAAGGTGGTTATAATTAGTACAGGTGGATGAGTCATTGAATTGCCTAAAGATAGTTATAATCAGTAACGAATGGTGTGAAACTTATTTTCCAAAAGGTAGTTATAATTAATGGTACATGCATGTGCCCCTGCAGGGTGGTTGATATATATAAATAATGATTTATACAAGGTAGTTATAATCATTAGCATGGGATGAAAAATATTTATTGCCTAAAGGAAATTATAAACGTAAATTGGTCAAAAAATAATGATTTACCCAAAGGTGGTTATAATCATTTGCACATTTAATCATGTGATTCAAAAATGCGTTTGCCCCCAAAAAGGCAAAATATATCACAGATCTATCAAAAAATAATTTTCTGTATTTAGGTAAATTGGAAAGGGGAGCTAATGCAAAAAACCCATAAAATGGATTTATGATGAGCTGGTAAAGAATAACAACACATTTATAGCTTAAATGTGAGTATGAAGATGCATGCTTAAAATAACACATTATACAAGTAGAAAAATAATAATGTTGTTAAATAGGTCTCAAAAGAGGCCCAACAAGTTAGTTTGGTTGTAAAGTGATTAAAAATAAGGCATGTAAGATCAAAAGACATGTAAAATGGACTACAGAGGTGAAAAATACATCTCTTAGATTGATCAAAATGAAATTTAGGCCTTACGGGGTAAAATTCAAATGTTTAGGCTTTATATTCATCCCTGGGGTGAAAAATAATTCATTTTCAGCCTAGCCCCTTTGAGATTTGAGCTTTGGTTTTGTGCATGAGTTAGCTAAGAGAAATGGCATATATAGGAACATAATGACATGTCAATGTCTAAGTGAGAGAGTACATGTTACTACCACATGATAGGCCACCAATATGTATTCTCACTTTCATCATTTATGTCATTTATGTGCATTAATTAATAGATCTAGGGCAAAAATCAATGAAGTCACCATTTGCATTTTAGAAAAAATGACATATTCTCTAAAGAAATCAATTAATTCATATGAAGTCATCATTCCTAAAAATAATAGTTTCACCAAAAAAGCTCATAAATCACCTAATTCATGTTTTCACCCATTTTTGGGTAAACTCATCATTTTCATGAAAAATAAAAATGATGATTTCACCTAAAAAGGTGTAAAAATGCCAAAACAATGACTTCACCATTAGGGAAAATGGTAACTTCACCCTAGAAGGAAAAATAACTGACTTAGGGGACCCAACAAGGGTCTAACCTCTAAGAGAGAGGGTAAAATAGGTTTGATAGGGTATACATAGGCTCATTCAATAACATATATATAGGTTAATGCTAATCTATTTGTGGTTACAAGAGTGACTGATGGTTTTGATAATATGGGAGTGATGTTCCCACTACCTACACACTACAAATTTGTATGGTGGAGATGACTAGATTTTTATAAGTTTTGGATTTGTATGATGTGGTGTAGATATTAGTTATTCATGTGGATCAAGCATATTTGAGCATACTAGCAAAGCCCTCACATAGTGAGATGTCAACATTTCATCTTCCCACTAGAGAGATGTATGTCACTTTAGAGGAGACCTAGGATATCCTCAAGATACTGATGAGGGGATGTTGACTCTTCTTAACTAATCAAACACAATAATAGCTATGTTTGATGACTTGGTTAGTTATTAGGGCATTCCCATGGTTCATGGGAAGGTATATATTGATATGATTAAGGCTTATACAAGTATATGACTCAATGATCTAAATTTTAGGGATACTTCACTACCCCTACTTATTGATAGGGAGGTCATGGTTTTGATGGATATTGTCAATGACATCTTTTTGTCTAACAAGAGTGGAAGATATTTCCATATGGGTCTTAGAGGTGTCATTCATAGTATGATGGATGATGATACATGGTTTGTATGGGAGATAACTGACCTAGCATATCTATACATGGATATTCATATGGTGGCATACATAAGAGGCCATAACATTGGTGCATCAACACTATTGATGGTCTAGGGATGGGAACATATCTCTATTGAGAGGCTAGTGGGTCAAAGATGGGTTTGAGACCTAAAAGATCCATTGGAATATGTTTGGGCATAGACTAGGGTAAGATGGTGAGGACATCAAGGAGATATACTTATAACACTGTATGTTTGATGAGCTCACCCCATAGTTCTTCATTTGGAGGCCATACCTTCTATATCAATTCTAATAGTTCAGGGATGGTTGATATACTACTTATATGACATCCAATTATTTTATTATCGATAGGATGTCATATATTATTAAGGAATACCTCATTGATTAGGTACATCAATAGTTTATCATGACACAAGATGTGCCAGAGGAGCCTAGGTGGTTCACCCATGTTATAAACAAATTAATTGAGACACCCCAGTTATTTAGAGGAGTGTAGCTATAGCTAGTTATTTGAGTGTTCTAAGGACTATGTGGGTTTATGTAGGAGTTGATAAATGTAGGTGTTACATTTGAGTACATTCATTTATGGGTACATTTGTGCCCTTTTAGGCTTATTATACTAGGTCAAGTAGGTGGTTAGATGCTGATGGATATAGATGATGTTGAGGTTGAGACATTTAGTAAGGCTAATGATAGTGGTAGTACCTAGTAGAGTAGTGGAGGTAAGGAGGGTGATAATGATTATGGTTTTGGTGGAGGGGATGGTAGAAGAGATGATGGTTTATATGGTAGAGTGGATGATGATAGGGATAATGGCTGAGCTGTGATGGTGCTTAATCCCAACATGATAGTTATATAAGGTACTCATGTAGATCTAAGTTATGTAGGGCCATCTAGTATAGATAGGGTAGGTAGGGATGGGGATATGCTAGAGGAGGAGATAACCACTAGGGTGGGGGAGATCATAGGTTTGGATAAGTAAGTGGTAGATCTACATATAACACTAGGCATTTGCGATGAATATATGACTCACCTTCAGTCATAGATTACCTAGTTAAAGGTTGAGGTGGCTAGGATGGTCCAAATACATGTGCAGATCATAGTAGAGAGATATTAGTATATCTTAGATAGGGACCATGTATTTTTAGATGTTTAGAGACTCAAACAAGATCATGACAAGGATAGGAGAGCTAGTACAGAGGCAAGTTTTTCCCATATGATTCTTGAGATCCTTCAGGCTAAGGATCAGGCCTTATACTACCACAAATCATATGAGACTACTATTCCTAGGGACTAGTAGGTTACCACATTTAAGGTATGGGATGATCAAATATTAGGCAATATATTAGGTTGATTGAGGACCAGGACACATGTTATAAAAGCTTTAAGTTAATCTATTCATCAACTTCGGCCACCTACACTAGGACTAGGGCCACCTCCAACTATAGGTGCCATGGACACTTAGAGTCAGAGTTTATCATTAAAATTTTGGAACACTATTGTAATGACATACTATTATACTTTGATACACCATAATGATATGTATATATTCTTAATGTATATGACATTATTGAGATACATTAAAATTCATATTGGATCCTTCGAGGCCTTTATACATGTATAGTTATTATTTTGATATATATGATGGTTCTTCTTATTTTCATGTTGATCTCTCATATTTATCTCATGTTTAGCACTATGGATGGAATTTTTTAGCATTATGGATGTTTAGGTTCATTTAAACATGTATGCTCTATTCATTTATTACTTTTCCATGTATAGGAGATATTTCTCTATTTTTATTTGCTTATGTTGTATGAATCATATGTATGCTTATTCAGAGATGCATGTCTATATTAGCACATTATAAATAATATTTAATTTGGTTATTACTCATTGGATTTAGGCATGTGTTTGGGTATTTTTCTAATTTTTATCTTAGATAAGTACTACCATTACATTGATCAATAGTCTCTATTGGCCTAATATTTGTTGTAGCTTGTGATATTATGCATCATAGTTATGAATAATTATAATAACAATGTATACAATATGCATGTAAATATTAATTTAAATGAAATATAAATAAATTAAGAATAATATACGAACAATCAAATCTTAAGTGTAAATATAAAACAAATAAACCAAGTCTAGGGATATATACAATCATTCACAAACTAAGTGCAAGATATGGTTAATCAATACTTAAGTGTAAATAGAATGTAATAGACGTATGAAAAATTAAAAAAAAAGGAAAAAAAATAAACAAATAAAAAATAACTAAACAAACTAACTAAAAAACAAACACAAACAAACTAAATAAGCAAACAAACAAATAGACTGAGTAAAACAAACTAATAAACAAAAAAAAAAACAAACAAACCAACTAAATAAAATAGAACCAAAAAAAAAACTATACCAACAAAATAAATAGAAAGGAAAAAATAAACAAACAAGGATAAGGCACCCAAAGGCAAATAAAAAAATTAAGTTAAAACAAATGGCAATATGCAAACAATGTTAGTAACAAGAAAAATACAAGAAATAAATTATTTGTACATATGAAATAGAGGTGATACTCTTGGAAATAGGGTTACCTCTAGGATAGGATTTAATGATAGAGCTAAAATAACATAAAAAAAATGGCAAAAGGTCACCCCTAGGCTATAGGGAACAATGGTAAAGGGTACAATGGCAAATGGTTGCCCCTAGGCTATTAGGGAGCAACGACAAAAATAAGATGGAAAACATTACCCCTAGGCTATAAGAGACAATGACACAAATAAATAAAATGGGGGGAATAGAATATATAGGAAGGGTAGTTGAGATAGCTATAGATTCACTAAGCAAGTGGATATTGCCTACATAGTCCCATGGACATGAAATCTAACATGAACTTCAGGCCAAATGTAGTTCTCATAGGATATGGGATAGAAGAAAATTGATGATAAGAAAAACATGATTGACTTGAAGAGGAAAATAGGAATGGTCTCTCAAAAATGGAGAGTGCATAATAAAATGGGGGTGATGCTCATAGTCATGAAAAATTCAACACAAACAAATTCACACAAGTGAGAGAGCATGGTTTAGGCTAAAATCACACTAAAATACAAGAGATAAGCATCCAGTAATGAACCAGATTGGTAATTCACAATGTTTAATACATCTATGGATTAGAATGAGAATGATCTCATAAAATGGTTAGAGTTTTGGTTGAGGTTTCTCACAAAATAGTGAGAGCATTCAAACAAAAAATGCTTGTAAAATGGCAAGAGGATTTAAATAGAAATTACTCATAAAATGGTAAGAGTATTGGCTAAGGTGCTTGTAAAATGACAAGAGAATAAGAGAACAATAAGGATGGGGAAACTAAAGGACAAGTGATTAATTGTAAAATAACTATAAGATCCAAAATCCTTAAGGCAAATAACTGGTCATGAATAAAATGATCATGGCTAAGCTAACTCGAGAAACCCCATGTATCCAAGTGCTACCTATATAGTCAGTGTGGACCTCAGCTAATGTAGTTCTTCCAGAAATAGGAGGGAAAAGATGAATTGGTCTAGAAATGAATATAGATAAGTAAGAAAGTCCATCTCAAAATTTTTTGATGAATTTATATCTCACATGGAATTTCTAAGCCAATTTTCATGATTTTGTGATTCTTTAGGATTTTCCTAGGCCTTTTCAAATGTTTATGGGTTTTATAAATGTTTCAAATGTTTTTGGAATTTTTTAGGCATCTCAACTCAATTGAGAATTATGAGATACAGAATAGTCCAACTTGAAAAATGGAAAGAGAATGGCTTAGGTTGCTCACGAAATGGTGAGAGCATTCAAACTTAAATTGATCATAAAATGATGAGAGATTTCAAATAAGGGTTGTTGAAATGATCTCAAAAAACACTAAGTGCTACCTATATAGTCCAAATGGACCTCAAACCATTGTAATTCCACCTACAATGGTGAAATTTTGGAATTTTTTCCAATGTTTTGGTGTTTTTGATATTTCAACTCAATGGATAATTAATTGATACATGGTCCAACTCACAAAATGTTGAGAGTGTGTCTTAAAAATGCTTGTAAAATAGTGAGAGCATGGCAAAGGGGTGATTGAGCTAACCTCAATGTAAATTAAGCACTACCTACATAGTCCCATAGGGACCTCAAGTGACTATAGTTTGGCATCTGACTATGTACCATCAAGTTCAGGTATAGGCAAATAGAAAGGTATGGTATAATAATGGCAAGGTGATGTGGTAATGCATGGTAAAGGGGTTGTTCTTGATTTTTACAAAGGTGTTTATAATTAGGAAACAATAGTAAAGGTTCGATGATACTAATTTTCCCATAAGTAATTATAATTAGTAGCACAAGTGATATAACATAACAAAAAATTAAGGATGCAATTGCTAGGACCACTGTCATACTGCTTTCATATACTACCATTCAAAAGTTTAAATCTAAATCAACTAGTGGAACTACATTTATCATCAACCACTGAACATGCCTAAATTACAAATGAATTAGAACCAAGACCAAATATGATAGGGTTAGGTAAAAATAACTAGTTGGTAATAGGCTAAGGTATGGTAGAAGGGTATAGGGTATCATACAAAGAATATGTATATTAATATATAACTTAAATGATCCTTGCAGATAATAATTCAAGTCCTTCAAGTGTAAAAATGTTTGAAGTGTATAATTTTCTTTGATTCATCCAGTTAATCTCCTTTTGGCATAGTGAGCATGTATGCTCCATAATCAAAGTTAGTAATAACCGCATAAGGCTCTAACTAGTTAGGTTAGAACTTTCCCTTCTTCTTTACCTTGGTATTGACATTATTCTAAATTTATTTTAATACAAGGTCACCAAGCTTGAATTACCAATTCTTACCATAATGTTTATATCGATCTCTTAATATGTTTCAATAAGCTTGAGGTTTTTTCAAGGCGATCATGTAATTTCCATCTAGTAAATCCAGCTCTTGAAAATGAACTACTCTATAGTCCTCATCATCAATGATATGTTATAGTAAAATCATAAGATAATACAACTCAAACTTGAAATGAAGAATGGCCTCCATTCTTTAAAAAAGGGAATATTAGGTATCATCCTAATTGGATTACATAATGTGGTATTGTAGGTTTAGAGGGAATTAAACAACTGTAAGTGCAAATTACGACTAACATCATTGATAATATTATTCAAAATATTGACAATGATTTTGTTAAAAGCCTCAATTTGGTCATTGTTTGAAATTAGTAGACAATAGATAAATATTATTTGATATGATCGACAAGCAAAGGACAAGGTCCTATAATGATGAAGGGGCATTGTGGAGCTTGATTGCTCACACAAGCCAAAGGATGAGGTCTTGGTATAGAAATGGTTTGGCATTGTGGAACTTGATTGCTCACACAAACCAAAAGATGAGGTCTTGGTATGGGAATGGTGTGACATTATGGTCTTGGAATAGAAATGTTATGATGTGGTGGAGCCTGATTACTCACATAAGCCAAAGCATCCAAGTCTTCCTCATAAACTATATCATCTTAGTCATGAGTTGGCTCATAAGCTAGTTCTTGACTGTGTTCTAGGTACTGGTTATTGTAAAGAGGGTATGGATCCATATCCCAAATAACATTATCTATAGTTGGGTCTTAAAAGTCCTCTTTAGAAGCCTCTTCATACCAATCTAGGTCTCAAGTTAGATCATGAGCTGGTTTGTGACTTTTTTCCCATGAATGATTATTATGAGGTGGGTAGAAATCTATCTCACAAACCATATTATCATCATTGGGGTCTTGAATAAAGCCATAAAAGTCATTTTTTATAGCCATTTTATCACAAGTTGGATTATACATGACTCCACCATAAGTGTATCTAGACATATCCACATAAATGATGAAATCTCTAAAAATAAAAAGGCTTAGAGTTTTACAAACTCTAAAAAAACTATGTCCAAAGGGCAAATGGTTCAAAGTTAGTATAACTTGGTTGAAGGGGTGGAGCTGTATCTCCAATATGGTTTGAAAGTGGAGTTGTATCTCCAAAATGATTTGTGCTAGGACTTGGCATAAAATAGTCTAACATCAAATGTCTAATGTCAAAGGTCATATGCAACAAAGATCAAACATCTAAACAAAAATTGACATGTCAAAGGTCTAGGTCAAAGTGTTCCAAACAAGGTCTAAACTAGGAAAGGGAAAAGTTAAGTTACGTGGTCTATTTTCCAAATGTGGAGTCAAAAGCTAGGCTTAAACAAACAAGCATGTGCTAGGAATTTTGGCCAAATGGCATTAAAAGCTAGACTTGAAACAAAGACTAATGTGACTTGATTTAATCTAACAAGTTTGGAAATAACTTTAACATAGACCCGACACACAAAATCAAACATAAACATGATCAATTGGCATAAGGCATAAGACAAAAGGCTCTTTGAAGAAAGACTATGTTTTCCAAAATAAAGGCATGAACAATGATGAGGATAAGTGCTGAAAAAACAAACCATCAATAGTTTTTAAATTTTGGTAATCGATTAACTAAAGTTATACAATCTAAAAGAGAAAGATCTGCATATCAACCCCACAAATTAAGGCCTACATAGAAATCAATCAAAGTTTGAATCCAAACTTGAAAAGTATAATTGAAAAATCAACGGTGAAAACTAAGATTTGACCAAACAAGCTAGACAAGATTGAACAACATGTTGGCATAAAACAAAGGTCCAAATGGTATACATGACATGGTTTGAAACAAATGGTTTTTGGCACAAGGTGAAACAAGTCTTGAAACAAATTGAGTAGCCTAATATCATAAACATAATTTAATAATGTGGTTAATGTTATGTTTCAAAGACTCAAAAGGCTCAAAATATTTTGACATGATTTGGGCAGCATAAGGCTACCCTCCGCAACTCAAATGACACACACACAAAAAAGTTTAGAAAAAAATTCAAGGAATAAGTGTGGTGTAAAATGGATAGCATAACGCCTTTTTAGAAAAAAGAGTGACATATAGACAAATTATTTTTGACATGGATTTATAAACAAACAAAGAAGTTTTAGTCTCAAAACATACCAAATGAGAAAATGATCTAAAAATACACTAAGTATAATCATCCAAATCCTAACAAGAGTATGGCAATGTGGGATTACCTAAAATATCAAGTTTCAAATGTCTCTAGGGGAATAAATTGCATAATGACTTTCACATCAAATGATGTAAAATACAAGCAAAAAAATTGAGTGATCGTGGTATTGGATAGTTGTAAAAAGGTCTAGTCCTTTTTACAACCACTACATCCTACTGTTCACTCAGTGTAGTGCAATGTCCAAATGTAGATACGTCCCATGTGAAACTCTAATTAGGAGACAAATGAACTCAATTTCAGGAGGTGAAACCCCAATTCAAATATTCCTTATAAAACTCATGGGAGGTAATGATGTCCCCCTCGTAAGCTAAGTTTACATAAAATAAAAGACTAATAGAAAGACTTTAGGGTCATTTTCAAGGTCACCCAAGGGGAATGAGTTTTTGGGGAGTGATTTAGATGAAATTCTTTCTAAGCCTTGGACTAAGCTTTCTAAAATAGAAATAGCACTTTTGATTCCAAGGGTTCCCTAAAGGGAATAAATGGAAAAGCATACAAGTGGCATCCTTCTTTTTCCCAAATAAAATCTAACTTAAACAACTAAGTAAATACAAAAAACTTGGAAAGGTGAGTTCATTTTAAAGCCCAAATGGGAAATGAGGTGGTGTTCATTTGACCCCTTGGTATTAATTGTAACTTTGAAAACTAATGCTAAAAACATCTACTTAAGCACATAAATGTTACTTTAAGCACAAAAACAATGTTCCTAATTCATTTTAAAATCATGCTAAAGATGTCTTAATAGCATGTTTTAACAAGTTCCAAGTTCCTTGATTATCTATCTACCCTTAAGGCATCACCCCAAAAGCAAATATGTTA
This sequence comes from Torreya grandis, assembly GCA_037957365.1. NCBI lineage: Eukaryota > Viridiplantae > Streptophyta > Pinopsida > Cupressales > Taxaceae > Torreya > Torreya grandis. Next base: position 564,518 of record JARHVA010003524.1, read on the forward strand.
TATTAGAAACATTTTAAATAGATTTTAAAAATTTTGTGAAAAATTCATGAAGCGAAGATAATGTCAAATTCTAAAAATTTAGGAGAAAACATGTGGTTTTAAAAAAAATCATCTAGAATGGAGTCTATATAACCCCAAACCAAGCATTTTAAAATGGCCTATTACCTCTTAGGTTTGTGTTTTGGTTACACTTACTAACTGATGATGGTTATATAATCGACAATAGTTATACCAATAGTGATCGATAATGGCTATTCCAACAGATGACAGTTACTATGTAAACCCATGACAAAGAAAAATGACAAAATGAAGTTAGAAAATCAAATTGAAAGAGTTTTAATGATCCAAATGAAGATTTTAAATTTTTATAATGATATTTTTCATGTGTGGGATGCATTTGGTCCCATTGGGTGTGCCATTATGTGAACTAGGAATTTGACTAAGAAGAGGAGATTAATATAGTGTTAGTGATAAAATACATTAAAACAACTCACAAAGAACACACTAAGCTAACACCTCCATGCTTAATTACTAGGGTGAGCTTAGTAACAAAAACAAATGAGAAAAATGGCAAAACAATAAGAACTAATTCACCTTCCTTGGATGCTCCAAATGCCTTTGTAGTAGTGGCTTTCTTGGCTTTGTGCTCATGAAGTCCTTGACAATAGAAGCTTGGATACCTCCATCTCTCCTTGGCACCTTTGGCTTTGGCTTGCATTGGAATAAATTTTTCATGGTAACACTAGTTTTCGTGAAGCTTTTATAACTAATCTTGCATTATAACTTTGCACAAATTAAGCTTATAAATGATGTGGTAAGGCCTCTTATTTATAGATTTTTGCAAATGTCTAGAATCAACCTAAATCATCCATCTTAGGATTGAGATGTGTGGATAAAGATTAATCCAATTATGCAATTAAAATTGATAAATATGCTCATCAATATTTGGGATAGAGGAGAAATTATGAGGCATAGAGGGCATTGATGAGGCATGGGAGGTATGGATCCTGATATTTGTGGCATTTATGGCCTAGGGATGTCTTCTCAAGAAATGAGGTCACTTGATGATGTAGATATTCAATATTCATTTTAAAAACAAATTATTCAACAAATTTACATGGAATTATTAATTATGCCTTAATTTGGGTTAATTAGATCTTAAGCATGTTTAGGCACTTTATGCATAAATTATTCAAATTGATCAAAATGCCTTGTTATTGGTCTAAAATTCAACTGAATTAGAATTGGAAGGCAATGCTAGATGAATTAGAACATATTCCAATTTAGGACATTACTAACAACAAATAAGGAAGGCACATGTCTTGTGCAAGAGATTTGATAGGAAAGATCAATCTAGACCATCTAGGTGCAAAATTGGCATTTTGACTTGGAATGATCTGATCAAAGTTAGCTCACCCATAAATTTCATTACCCCATTTAGGGATACCCTAGCCAAAATTAGCATTTGAATATGTCAGTTTCAAATCTTTTAATGTGTTTTAGTATTTTTAGGCCAAATTATGTATTCTAAGTCAAAATTGGCCAAAATCCTAGTTGGCAGTTATTGGTGGATAGATTTATGTGTCTACAGTTTGACCTTATTTGGGAAGATGTTACAAACCATAGGCAAATAAATATCTTCTCAAATATTGAGAAAAGGCTTGTATGCCAAAAAGAAGATGATGGTTGAAGGACAAAGCTCCAAATGGTTTTGGGAAGCCTATGATGATGCCCCCTCAAGGGAGTGGCTGTCACATTTGTTGATGGATGATCCTTTGAAAAGAAACAAGAAGAAAGTTGGAATTAGCTTGTGGTTGAGATTAATCTAAATGATAAAATTATTACATGTATTGATGTAAAAATGATAATAATTTGCCCAAAGGTGGTTATAATCAGGATTAAGAGTCAAAATAATGATTTTCCCATAGGTGGTTATAATCATTAAGAGGACCTAGATTGGATAAAGATGATTGTGCCCTAGTTAGGGTTGATTATTAGGCATAACTAAAGGATATAACCTAAAATATAGATTAAAGATGATTGGGTGAAAAGTGATGAAATAGATGAATAGAAGAATAAGATTAATCAATGTGAATGATTTAGTTGTAGCTATCAATGAGGAGATGTTCATCCTAATTAACAATGATACAACTAGAATGGTCAAATGAGTTATATTGATCAAGGTGGGTAAGAAGATTTGCCAAGGTGCCAAGGAAAAACTTCTACAACTTCATTGATTGTAGAACTTCATGAAGCAAATTTTTGCTATAACATGTGATGGTAGGCATCATGATAGAACACCATGAAGACTATCCCAAAATATACATAAGGACTAACTCCCAATCTAATAAACACTCAAAATTAATGCACTATTGATAAAAACCATGATGACAATGTTGACATATGAATATGGATGGACTCAAGAATAATGTGCTCAAAGAATCACCTAATGAACACATATAGATTAACTCAAGGCAATAGTGCTAAAAGAAAATAAATAGGCAAACAAACAAACAAACAAACAAATATAAAAACAAACAAACAAACAAATAAATAACCTAAAATAAATAAATAAATAGAAATCTTGAAAACAAAAGAAAAAGAAAGCATCCTAACAATGACCATACCCCAGTAAGGTGGATAGAGGATAACTAACTAGGTTTAGATAGGACAAATATTTTTAGATTTTGAAATATTATGAATGTTTTTGGCATTTTGAGGTATCTTAACTTGTTAGAGAATGACAAGATACCTACTCACAAAATAGTGAGAGTATTTGGCTGAGGTTACTCACAAAATGATGAGAGCATATAAAAAGGGGGACTGAAATGACCTTAACATGAATTGAGCATGACCCACATAGTCTCTAAATGACCTCAAGTCATAGTAATTTCACCCACACAGAAGGTGAGAAAAAACCAACTAGGTCCTACCAAGTTCTCAAAACTGGCAAATGGCCAATAAAATGAAAACAATAATGGGAAGGTGATGTGACAATGCATAATAAACAAGTATTGCCCCTAGTTTACCAATAGGTAGTTATAACTAAGATACAATGGCATAGGTCAATGATACTAATTTTCCCATAGATAGTTATAATTAGTAGCAAGACTGGTGAAACATTGATTTGCCCATAGGCTTTTATAATCAGACTCACATAGACAAACTTGATAAGATGAAAGATATCTTGCTAGATCAACTACCACACTACTTTTATAGACTATAATTGAAACATAGATTGGATTTATTATTGAAACTTGATCAAAATCCCCTCACAAAAGGTGTGGAAAGAACAAATGAACCAAGATCAAAATAGGATTGGGTAGGATGACTAAAAATAGGCTTTGGTCTATATAGGAATGGAATGGTTAGATAACAAGGTCTTGCTCTAGGATAATGATGGTTTGATAATTTGGATAAATTGGTAAGAGGGCTGCCCCAAAGTGATGGGGTAAATGGAAAAAAGATGTGACAATGACTCAAAGATATATAGCAATGAAAATGACATGATACTGTGAAATGGTATGGTACATGTTTTTAGCCTGGGTGTGGTAAATGGCATATGATTTTATTTTTATTGTTGAGATGGAGATACACATCCTAATAAACAAATGATACAAATATAATACTCGATCATGTTAATTACTATCCCACACCTCATATGAATAACTGCTCTATCAAAAATGGCCTGCAGATTTGGTTGTCAAGAATGCTTGTATGATCTTTATTGGTCATTAATTCTAATTCTTTTAAGCATCAAGAAAAGGTATCTTTGTAGCATCTACAAAGGAAAGTGCAGCCATAGATGGTAAACAAGGAAAAATAATGGATGGTAGGCTTGATTGTGAAATGGAATAGTAGATGATAATGGAATGTGGAATAGTTGGCAAATAAATGAATATTGAGACGTTCAGTCACACATAATGTTGCTGATGTTGGATTCAACATAACTTTGGTTATGGTAGGGCTGAAGACTTGTTCTCTTGATAAGACCATTAATTTTTTTTATTGCTTGGGCCTGAAAGTAGCTACCATCTGATTAGGATATAGATAGGAAGTTATATTGATTTGATATTTGATTTTATCTTCATCAAGCAGTGAAGAAATTTTATACTCAGCTATTGGTGCCTCAATGAGGTTTTCACCAATGAAGTTGTCTTGATTGTCCTATAGCACCTCTGAGAAGGTTTCACTAATGAACATTGGCTTTTGACTTTGATTTTTTTCTAGCACTTTTGAAAAAGTTTTACTAGTAGAAGCTGAGTTGAAACTTTGATTATATCATAATGCCTTTGAAAAGGTTTCACTTGGAGAGTGTTTTTCTACTATATGAATGTGGTCTTGGCCTCCTTGCTCTTCTTCAACTACTATGTCACTATGGATGTAGTTCAACAAAGTGTGGTTTTGTTGATCCCAATCGACACTCATGGGAGATAGAATGTTAATGATATGGCTACCTTGGTTGATGGTAATGGTATATGTAATGGTAATGGAATGGGGAGAGGATACATAATTCTCATAGAAGATACTAGGATAACTTGTTTCAAAGCTAAAGTACTCATCCTAAATTTTTTTAGAAGGATCATAAATGTATTCAAATTGATTTGCAAGGCATGCATAACCAATGTTGTAATAGCCATGAACATATTCTTCTTCTTAATTTGATTCTAACTCAAGGGACTCTGAATCTAATGTTGAGACTGACATTGATTTAAATTTTGATGGTAACTCTAATGTTGATTTAAGAATAAAACTTGACTCTAAATTGATTCTTTATTTGATGGGTACTCTGTTATAATGATATCTTGTTTAATATTTGGTTTTGGACAAGTAATGATCTATGATGGAATAATGGGCTCCACAAAGTTTGGTTTGTCAAAGTGAGTCTCCTATACAATGGAAAAAAGGTCAAGAGACAACTCCTCAGAGACTTACTTGTCAATAGGAGGCTCTTGAAAAATAGGCACATCGTAAAGGTAATGATTTACCCAAAGGAAGTTATAATCATCAAGAAGTGACTCAGTAAAGACTGGCTCATCAATGTGAGACTCCTCAATAACTAAGATAAGATCAATAAGTGATTCATCATAGGTTGATTTATCACAAGTGGTTGATTCAATAGAAACATCTTGGATTGGTTGGTTCTCTTGGCCTTGGTTTCCAATTAGTTAGAAAATAATAATTTTGAACTCAACTTGGTCTTCAAATAATTGGATCAGTTGAGGTTTGGTTGGGATTGGTATTAGATGAGGAATGGCTTATAGTTGGATAATGGTAGGGCATTGGGGAGCATGATTTATTACATGAGCCAAAGGATGAAGTACTAAAATGGTAACGGTAGGGTGTTGAGGGGCTTGATTTCTTGTAAAAGCCAAAGGACTAGGTCCTAAAATGATGAAGGGGCATTGTGGATCTTAATTACTCGCACAAGCCAAAGGACTAGGACTTATAATGATGAAAGGGGCATTGTGGAGCTTGATTTCTTGCACAAGATAAAGGATGAGGTCCTGATATAGAAATGGTTTGGCATTATAGAACTTGATTGCTCACATAAACTAAAGGATGAGGTCTTTGTACGGGAATGGTGTGACATTGTGGTCTTATAATAGAAATGGTATGATGTAGTGGAGCCTAATTACTCACATAAGCCAAAACATCTAAGTCTTCTTCATAAACCATATCATCTTAGTCATGAGTTGGCTCATAAGTTGGTTCTTGACTATGTTCCATGCACTAGTTATTGTAAATAGGGTATGGATCCATATCCCAAATAACATTATCTATAGTTGGATCTTCAAAGTCCTCCTCACAAAACTCTTCATACCAATCCAAGTATTGATTTAGATTGTGAATTTGTTCCCATGAATGATTATTATGAGGTGGATAGAAGTATATCTCACAAACCATATTATCATCATTGGGGTCTTGACTAAATGCATAAAAGTCATTTTGTGTAGCCATTCTATCATAAGTTAGATTATATGTGACTCCACCATAGGTAGAGCTAGACATATCAACATAAATGATGAAAGCTCCAAAAATAAAAAGGCTTAGAGTTCTACAAACTCAAAAAAAACTTTGTCCAAAGGACAAATTATTTAAACTTGGTCGATGCGGTGGAGCTGTATCTCTAATATGGTCTGAAAGTGGAGCTGTATCTATAAAATGATTTGTGCTAATACTTGACATAAAATAGTCTAACATCATATGTCTAATATCAAATTCCATATGCACAAAAGGTAAAGTGTCTAAATAAAAAATTTCATGTCAAAGGTTTAGGTTAAAGTGTTCCAAACAAAGTCTAAACTAGGAAAGGGAAAAGTTGAGTTACTAGATCTTTTGTCCAAATATGGAGTCAAAAGCTAGGCTCAAACAAATAGGCATGTGATAGGACTTCTGGCTAAATGGAATTAAAAGCTAGAATTGAAACAAAGGTTGATGTGATTTGATTTAATCTAACAAGTTTGGAAATAACTTTGACATAGACCTAGCACACAAAATCAAACTTGAACATGATCAGTTGGCATAAGGCATAAGACAAAAGGCTCTTTGAAGTAATATTGTGTTTTACCAAATAAAGGCACAAAAAATGATGAGGATAGGTGCTAAACAAACAAACCATCAATAGTTTTCAAATTTGAATAATCTATTAACTGAAGTTATGCAACCTAAAAGAGAAATATCTATGTATCAACCCCACAAATTAAGGCCTAAATAGAAATCAATTAATGTTTGAATCCAAACTTGATAAGGCTAATTGAAAACTCAATGGTGAAAACTAGGATTTGACCAAATAAGTTAGACAAGATTGAATAGCATGATGGCATAAGAAAAAGGTCCAAATGGTATACATGACATGGTTTGAAACAAATAGTTTTTGGCACAAGGGGAAACAAGTCTTGAAATAAATTGAGTAGCCTAACGGTGTAAGCATGCTTGAATAATATGGTTAATGTTATGTTTCAAAGACTCAAAAGGCTCAAAAGGATTTGACATGATTTGGGTAGCATAACACTACCCTCTGCAACTCAAATGACACATACACGCAAGTTTAGCAAAAATTTCAAGGCACAAGTGTGGTGTAAAATGATCAACATAACACCTCTTTAGACAAAAGAGTGATGTATAGACAAATTAGTTTTGACATGGATTTATAAAAAAATGAATAAGTTTTAGTCTTAAAACATACCAAATGAGAAAATGATCCAAAAATACACTAAATATAATCATCTAAATCCTAGCAAGGGTATGGCAATATGGGGTTAACTAAACTATCAAGTTTCAAACATCTCTAGGGGAATCAATTGCATAATGACTTTCACATCAAACGATATAAAAGATAAGCATGAAAATTGGGTGACCATGACATTGGATAGTTGTAAAAAGGTCTTGTCCTTTTTACAACCACTGCATCCTGTTGTTTGCTCAGTGTAGTGTGATGTCCAAATGCAGATACATCCCATGTACAAATCCAACTAGGAGCCAAATGAAGTCAATGTCGGAAGGTGAAACCCTAGGTCAAAGCTTCTCTAAAAAACTCATGTGAGGTAATGACATCCCCCTCATAAGTCAAGTTTGTATAAAATAAAAGACTAATAGAAAGATTTTAGGGTCATTTTCAAGGTCACCCAAACTTTGATGAGTTTTTAGAGAGTGCTTTAGATGACATTATTTCTAAGCCTTAGACTAGGATTTTTGCGATAGGAATGACACTTTTAATTCCAAGGGTTCCCTAAAGGGGACAAATGGAAAAGCATACATGTGACATCCCTCTTTTTTACAAAAAAAATATAACTTAAACAACTAAGTAAATATAAAAAACTTGGAAATGTGAGTTCATTTTTAAGCCCAAATGGAAAATGAGGTGGTGTTCATTTGACCCCTTGGTCTTAATTATAAATTTGAAAAATAATGCTAAAAACATCTACTCAAGCACCAAAATTTTACTTTAAACACAAAAATAATGTTCCTAATTCATTTTAAAATCATGCCAAAGATGTCTTAATAGCATGTTTTAATAAGTTTCAAGTGCCCTGGTTACCTGTCTACCCTTAAGGCATCACCCCAATAACAAATATGTTAGATTAGAATAATTTTAAGTAGATTTTCAAAATTTTGTGAAAATTCCATGAAAATTGAAGCTAAAATAATTTTAAATTATGAAAATTTAGGAGAAAACATGTCATTTTAAAAATAAAAATCATTCAAAATAGAGTCTGTATGACCCCAAACCAAGCATTTTAAAATAGCCTATTAGATCTCAAGTTTGTGTTTTTAAGAAAAACAAAATGAACAACATCGGTTGAATAACCAAAGATGGATCCACTTTCTAACTGATGATGGTTATCTAACTAACAATGGTTATACCAACAGTGACTGACAATGGCTATTCTAACTAATGATGGTTTTACTAACTGATGATGGTTACTATGTAAATTTGTGACAAAGAAAAATGGAAAAATAAAGTTAGAAAATCAAATTGTAAGAATTTTAATTGATCCAAATGAAGATTTTAAAGTTTTGTAATGATCTTCTTCATGTGTGGGGTCTGTTTGATCCCACCAAGCATGTCATTATGTGAACAAGGAATTTGACCAAGAAGAGGAGATTAGTATGGTGTTAGTGACAAAATGCATAAAACAAATCGACAAAGAAAACAATAAGATAACACCTCCATGCCTAGTTACTAGGGTGAGATTAGTAACAAAAAAAAATGACAAACACAACTAAAAAGTAAGGAAAAACAACAAGAATTCCTTCACTTTCCTTAGATGCTCTAAATGCCTTTATAGTAGTGGCTTACTTGGCTTTGTGCTCATGAATTCCTTGGCAATGGAAGCTTGGCTACCTCCATCTTTCCTTGACACCTTTGGCTTTGGCTTGGCTTGGAATCAATTTGGCATGGTAACACTAGTTTGAATGAAGCTTTTATAACTAATCTTGTATTATAACTTTGCATAAATTAAGCTTATAATTGATCTGGTAAGGCCTCATATTTATAAATTTTTGTAAATGTCTAGAATCAATCTGAACCATCCATCTCAGGATTAAAATGTGTGGCTAAGGATTAATTTAATTATGTAATTAAAATTGACAAATAGGCTCATCAATATTTGGAATAGAGGAGAAATTAAGAGGTATGGAGGGCTTTGATGAGGTATGGGAGGTGTGAATCTTGATATTTATGGCATTTATGGTCTAGGGATGTCTTCCCAAGAAATGAGGTCACTTGATGATTCAGATATTCAATATTCATTTTAAAAACAAATTATTCAACAATATTTCATGGAATTATTAATTATGTCTTGATTTGGGTAAATTAGCTCTTAAGCATGTTTAAGCACTTTGTGCACAAATTACTCAAATTGATCATAAGGCCTTGTTATTGGTCCAAAATTTGACTGGATTAGAATTAGAAGGCAATGTATATGCATTAGAACCATATTCCCATTTATAATTTTACCAACAATAAATAACAAAGGTGCATGCCTTGTACAAGAGATTTGATAGGAAAGATCAATCTAGAGCACCTAGGTGCAAAATTAGCATTTTGACTTAGAATGATCTGATCAAAGTTAGCTCACCCATAAATTACATTTCCCCATTTAGGGATACCCTAACCAAATTGGTGTTTGAATATGTCAGTTTCAAATCTTTTAATGTGCTTTAGTGTTTTTAGGCCAAATTGTGTATTCTAAGTAGAAATTAGCCAAAAGCTTGGTTGGAGGTTATTAGTGGCCAGATATAGGTGTCTACAGTTTCCCCTTATTTGGGAAGATATTACAAATTGTAGGCAAATAAATATCTTCTCAAATAATGAGAAAAGGCATATATGCCAAAAAGAAGATGATGTTTGAAGGACAAAGCTCTAAATAGTTTTGAGAATCCTATGATAATGCCCCCTCGAGGAAGTGACCATCACATTTTTTGATAGATGGTCCCTCGAAAAGAAATAAGAAGAAATGTAGAATTAACCTATGGTTGAGATTAATCTAAATGAGAAAATGCTTGCATGCATTGATGTAAAAAGGATACTAATTTACCTTAAGGCAGTTATAATCAGGATTAAATGTCAAAATAATGATTTACCCATAGGTAGTTATAATCATTAAGAGGACCTAGATTGGTTAAAGATGATTATGCCCTAGTTATGGACGATTAGCAAGCATAACTCAATGATATAACTTGAAATATAGATTAAATATGAGTGGGTGAAAAGTGATGAAATAGATGAATATAAGAATAAGATTAATTATTGTGAATGATTCAGTTGTACCTATCAATGAGGAGATACTCATCTTGATTAACAATGATACAACTAAATGGTCAAATAAGTTATATTAATTAAGGTGGGTGGGAGGATTTTCCAATGTGCCAAGGAGAAACTTCAGTGGCTCCATTGATTGTAGACTTTTGTGAAGCTAATTTTTTTTGTAACATGTGATGGTAGACATCGTGATAGACCACCATAAAGACTATCCTAAAATATGTGTAAAGACTAACTCCCAATCCAATAAACACTCAAAAATAATGCACCAATGATAAAAACCATGATGATAATGTTGATGTATGACTATGGATAGACTCAATAATAATGTGCTTGAGGAATCATCAAATGAACATATGTAGACTAAGTTAAGGCAACAGTGTTGAAATCAAATAAATAGGTAAGTGAACAAACAAACAAACAACCTAAAATAAATAAAAAATAGAAATCCTAAAAACAAAAGCAAAATAAAGCATCCTAACAATGACCATGCCCTAGTTAGGTGGATCGAGGATAACTGACTAGGCTTAGATAGGATAAATATTTTTGGATTTTGAAATATTATGAATGTTTTTGGCATTTTGAGGTATCTTAACTCATTAGAGAGTGACAAGATACATGTTCATAAAATGGTGAGAGTGTTTGGCTTAGGTTGCTCATAAAATAATGAGAGCATATAGAAAGAGGGATTGAGATAACCTCAACACGAATTGAATATGACCCACATAGTTTTGAAATGACCTCAAGTCATAGTAATTCCACCCACATAAAAGGTGAGGAAAAACTAACTAAGTTCTAATAAGTTCTCAAAATTGGTAAATGGATAGTCAAATAGAAATAGTAATTGCAAGGTGATGTAGTAATTCAAGATAAACAAGTGTTGCCCATAGTCTTCCCATAAGTGGTTATAAATAAGTTACAATGGTATAGGTCAATGATACTAATTTACCCATAGGATTTTATAATTAGTGAAGACTGTTGAAACACTGATTTACCCATAGGTAGTTATAATCAGGCTCACATAAAAAAACTTGATAAGATGAAAGATATCTTGCTAGATCAATTATCACACTATTTTTATAGAATATCATTGAAACACATATTAGATTGATTATTGAAACTTGATCAAAATCCCCTCACAAAAGGTGTAGGAAGAACCAAATGAACCAAGATCAAAACAAGATTAGGTAGGATGACTAAAAATAAGCTTTAGTCTAGATAGGAATGGAATGGTTAGATGGCACAATCTTGCTTTAGGATAATGATGGTCTGATAATTTAGATAAAATGGTAAGATGGTTTTCCCTCAGTGATGGGGTAAATTATAGGAATATGTGACAATGGCACAAGGATATGTAACAATGGCAATGGCATGGTAGTGTGAAATGATATGGTACATGTTTTTGGCTTGGGTGTGATAAATGGTATATGATTCTATTTTTCCTATTGAGATGGAGATACACATCCTAATCAATAAATGATACAAATAGAATAATTGATCATGTTAATTTCTATCTCACACTTCATATAAATATTTGCTTTGTCAAAAATAGTCTATAGATTTGGTTATCAAGAATGCTTGTATGATATTCATTGGTCATTGATTTTGATTCCTTCAAGCATTGAGATAAGGTATCTTTGTAGCCTCTAAAAAGGAAAGCGCAGTCATGAATGGTATATATATAGATAAATAATGGATGGTAGGCTTGATTGTGAAATGGAGTGGTAGATGATAATAGAATGTGGAATGGTTGGGAAACAAATGAAGATCAGGATGTTCAGTCACAAGTAATGTTTTTGATGCTATATTCAACATAAATTTGGTTTTGGTGGGGCTAAAGACTTGTTCTCTTGACAGGACCATCAATTTTTTTCATTATTTGGGCCTGAGAGTAGCTTCCATCTGATTAGGCTATAGATAGGAAGATATTTTGATTTGATCTTTGATTTTGTCTTCATCAAGTAGAGAAGAACTTTTGTGCTTAGCTATTGGCACCTCAATGAGGTTTTCACCAATGAATTTGTCTTGATTATCCTGTAGCACCTCTGAGAAGGTTTCACTAATGAACATTGGCTTTTTACTTTGATTTTCTTCTAACACTTTTGAAAAAGTTTTACTAGAAGATGCTGAGTTAGAAATTTGATTGTATCCTAGCACCTCTAAAAAGGTTTCACTAGGAGAATATTCTTCTTCTATATGAATGTGGTCTTGGCCTCCTTGCTCTTCTTCAACTACTATGTCACCATGGATGTAGTTCAATAAAGTGTGATTTTATCGATCCCAATCGACACTCTTGGGAGATGGAATGTCAATGATATGGCTACCTTGGTTGATGGTAATGACCTGTGGAATGGTAAGGGAGTGGGGAGAGGATGCATAATCCTCATAGAAGATACTAGGATAACTTGTGTCAAAGCTAAAGTACTCATCCTCAAAAATGTAGAAGGATAAAAAATGTATTCAAAATTGATCTACAAGGCATGTATAACCAATGTTGTAATAGCCATGAACATATTCTTCTTTTGAATTTGATTCTAACTCAAGGGACTCTGAATCTGATGTTGAGATTGATGTTGATTTAGATTCTAACTCAAAGGACTCTGAATCTGATGTTGAGATTGATGTTGATTTAGATTCTAATGGTAAATCTAATGTTGGTTTAAGAATAAAACCTGACTCTAACTCTAATTCTTCATCTAATGGGTACTCTATTACAATGATGTCTTATTGAATATTTGATTTTGGATAAGTAATGGCCTATGATGGCATAATGGGCTCCACAAAGACTAGTTTGTCAAAGTGAGTCTCCTCTATAATGGGATAAAGGTCAAGAGAAAAATCCTTAGAGATTGAATTATCAATAGGAGGATCTTGAAAAATAGGCACATAGTTAAGGTAATTATTTTCCCAAAGGCAATTATAATCATTAAGAAGTGACTCAGCAAAGATTGGCTCATCAATGTGAGACTCCTCAATAACTAAGATAGGATCAATAGGTGATTAATCATAGGCTAATTTATCATAAGTGGTTAAATCAATAGAAACATCTTAGATTGGTAGGTTTTCTTGGCCTTAGTTTCCAATGAGTTGGAAAATACTAGTTTTGAACACAACTTGGTCTTCAAGTAATTGGATCGGTTGAGGTTTGGTTGGGATTGGTATTGGATGAAGAATGGCATATAGTTGGATAATGGTAGGGCATTAGGGAGAATTATTTCTCACATGAGCCAAAGGATGAAGTCCTAAAATGGTAACAATAGGGCATTGTGGGGCTTGATTTCCCACATAAGCCAAAAGACTAGGTCTCAAAATGATGAAGGGGTGTTGTGGAGCTTGATTTCTCACACAAGCCAAAATAATAGGTCTCGTAATGGTGAAGGGGAATTGTGGAGATTGAATGCTTGCACTAGCCAAAGGATGAGGTCATGATATAGAAATGGTTTGGCATTATGGAACTTGATTTCTCACACAAACCAAAGGATGAGGTCTTGGTATGGGAATGGTATGACATTATGGTCCTAGAATAGAAATGGTATGATGTGGTATAGGCTGATTACTCACATAAGCCAAAGCATCTAAGTCTTCCTCATAAACCATATCATCTTAGTTGTGAGTTGGCTCATAAGCTAGTTCTTGACTGTGTTCCATGTCCTAGTTATTATAAAGAGGGTATGGATCCATATCCCAAACAACATTATCTATAGTTGGGTCTTTAAAGTCCTCCTCAGAAGCCTCTTCATACCAATCCAAGTCTCAAGTTGAATCATGAGCTATTTCATGACTTTGTTACCATGAATGATTATTATGAGGTGGATATAAATCTATCTCACAAACTATATTATCATCATACTCCAAAAAAAGTATGTCCAAAGGACAAATGGTTCAAACTTGGTCTATCTTGGTCGAATGCGTGGAGTTGTATTTCTAATATGGTCTAAAAGTGGAGCTGTATCTCCAAAATGATTTGTGCTAAGACTTGGCATGAAACAGTCTAACATCAAATGTTTAATGTCAAATTTCATATGCACAAAAGGTCAAGCATCTAAATAAAAACCGGCATGTCAAAGGTCTAGGCCAAAGTGTTCCAAACAAGGTCTAAACTAGGAAAGGGAAGAGTTGAGTTACTATGTCTTTTGCCCAAACACGGAGTCAAAATTTAGGTGCAAACAAACAAGCATGTGCTAGGATTTTTGGCCAAATGGGGAAAGTAGGTAGTCGAGTGCCATCTAGCATCAAAATCTAGGCTTGAAACAAAGGTTTATGTGATTTGATTTAATCTAACAAGTTTGAAAACAACTTTGACATAGACCTGACACACATAATCAAACATAAACATGATCAATTGGCATAAGGCAAAATACAAAAGGTTCTTTGAAGAAAGACTGTGTTTTCCCAAATAAAAGCACAAACAATGATGAGGATAGGTACTAAACAAACAAACCATCAATAGTTTTTAAATTTTGGTAATTGATTATTTGAAGTTATGCAACCCAAACGATAAAGATCTATGTATCAACCCCATGAATTAAGGCCTAAATAAAAATCAATCAATGTTTAAATCCAAAAATGACAAGGCTAATTGAAAACTCAATGGTGAAAATTAGGATTTGACCAAACAAGCTAGACAAGATTGAATAGCATGATGGCACAATACAAAGGTCTAAATGATAGACATGACATGGTTTGAAACAAATGGTTTTTATCACAAGGTGAAACAATTTTTGAAACAAATTGAGTAGCCTAACGGTGTAAGCATGCTTGAATAATGTGGTCAATGTTATGTTTCAAAGACTCAAAAGGCTCAAAATGTTTTGACATGATTTGGGTAGCATAATGCTACTCTCCTCAACTCAAATGACACACACACAAACAAGTTTAGTAAAAATTTCAAGGCACAAATGTGGTGTAAAATGACCAACATAAAACCTCTTTAGACAAAAGAGTGATGTATAGACAAATTGGTTTTGACGTGGATTTATAAACAAACAAAGAAGTTTTATTTTCTAAACATACCAAATGAGAAAATGATCCAAAAATGCACCAAGTATAATCATCAAAATTTTAGCAAGGGTATGGCAATGTGGGGTTAACTAAACTATGAAGTTTCACACGTCTCTAGGGGAATCAATTGCACAATAACTTTCACATCAAATGATTCAAAATATAGGCATGGAAATTAGGTGATCGTAGCATTGGCTAGTTGTAAAAAGGTCTAGTCCTTTTTATAACCACTACATCCTACTATGCACTTAGTGTAGTATGATGTTCAAATGCAGATACGTCCCATTTGCAACTCTAATTAGGAGCCAAATGAAGTCAATGTTAGGACATAAAACCTTAGGTCAAAGCTTCCCTAAATAACTCATGGGAGGTAATGACATCCCTCTCAAAAGCCAAATTTTCATAAAATAAAATACTAATAGAAAGACCTTAGGGTCATTTTCAAGGTCACCCAAACTTTGACGAGTTTTTGGGGAGTGCTTTAGATGACATTCTTTCTAAGCCTTAGACTAAGCTTTTTATAATAGGAATGGTGCTTTTGATTCCAAGGGTTCCCTAAAGGGGACAAATGGAAGAGCATACACACAACATCCCTATTTTTTCCAATCAAAATCTAACTTAAATAACTAAGTAAATACAAAAAACTTGGAAAGGTAGTTCATTTTTAAGTCCAAATGGAAAATGAGGTGTTGTTCATTGACCCCTTGATGTTAATTATAACTTTGAAAAATAATGCTAAAACATATAATTAAACACATAAATGTTACTTTAAGCATAAAAATAATGTTTCTAATTCATTTTAAAATCATGCCAAAGATGTATTAAAATCTTGTTTTAACAAGTTCCAAGTCCGTTGGTTACATGTCTACCCTTAAGGCATCACCCCAAAAGCAAATATGTTAGATTAGAAACATTTAAATTATATTTTCAAAATTTTGTTGAAAATTAATGAAACATGAAGCTAAAATAATGTCAAATTATGAAAATATATGGTAAAACAAGTGGTTTTAAAAAAAAATCATCCAAAACGGAGTCCATATGACCCCAAACTAAGCATTTTAAAATGGCCTATTAGCTCTCAAGTTTATGTTTTTAAGTAAAATAAATTGACTGAAGTCTATTATATAAATGATTATGGTTACACTTACTACCCAATGATGATTATTTAATTGAAAATAGTTATACCAATAGTGATTGACAATAGCTATTCTAATCGATGATGGAAATTGTGTAAACCTGTGACAAAAAAAATGGCAAAACAAAGCTAGAAAATCAAATTGCAAGAATTTTAATGATCCAAATGAAGATTTTAAAGTTACATAATGATTTTATTCATGTGTGGGATACATTTGGTCCCATCAAATGTGCCATTATGTGAACTAGGAATTTGACTAAGAAGAGGAGATTAGTATGGTGTTAGTGACAAAATGCATAAAACAAATTGAAAAAGAAAACAATAAGGTAACACCTTCATGCCTAGTTACTAGGGTGAGCTTAGTAAAAAAAATAAATCATAAACACAAATAAAAATTAAAGAAAAATAACAAGAATTCCTTCACCTTCCTTGGATGCTCCAAATGCCTTTGTAGAAGTGGCTTACTCGGCTTTGTGCTCATGAAGTCCTTGGCAATGGAAGCTTGGCTACCTTCATCTCTCCTTGTCACCTTTGGCTTTGGATTATCTTGGAATAAATTTGGCATGGTAACACTAGTTTTCATGAATCTTTTAGAACCAATCTTGCATTAGAAATTTGCATAAATTAAGCTTAGAAATGATGTGGTAAGGCCTCATATTTATAGATTTTTGAAAATATATAGAAATAACCTGAACCATCCATCTCAAGATTGAGATGTGTGGCTAAGGATTAATCCAATTATGTAATTAAAATTTATAAATAGGCTCATCAATATTTGGGATAAAGGAGAAATTAAGAGGCATGGAGGGCTTTGATGAGGCATGGGAGGAATGAATCCTAATATTTGTGGCATTTATGGCCTAGGGATGTCTTCCCAAGAAATGAGGTCACTCGATGATGCATATATTCAACATTCATTTTCAAAACAAATTATTCAACAATTTTCCATGGAATTATTAATTATGTCTTGATTTGTGTTAATTAGCTCTTAAGCATGTTTAAGCACTTTGTGCACAAATCACTCAAATTGATCAGAATGCCTTGTTATTGGTCCAAAATTTGACTAGATTGGAATTAGAAGGTAATGTTAGATGCATTTGAACCATATTACCATTTAGGATGTTACCAAAAAAAATAATGAAGGTGCATGTCTTGTGTAAGATATTTGATATGAAAGATCTATCCAAAGCACCTAGGTGCAAAATTGGAATTTTGACTCAGAATGATTTGATCAAAGTTAGCTGGCCCATAAATTGCAATGCCCTATTTAGGGATACCCTAGCCAAAATTGGCATTTGAATATGTCAGTTTCAAATCTTTTAATGTGATTTAGTGTTTTTAGGCCAAATTATGTATTCTAAGTGGAAATTGGCCAAAATCTTGGTTGGAGGTTATTGGTGGCCAGATTTAGGTGTCTACACTTCACACTCATAATTATTGTTGGCACAAGGAAAACCAATGTAAAAGGACTTAAGAATAAGATCCCCTTGCAACATGATAAACATTATTTTGGTAGTCACTCCATAAGTTGTGAAGGAACCATCAAAGTACCTTTTCCATTTTTATGGCTCAAGAGGTGATTCTACTTTCAGGTAGTCATGATAGCTTCATCTAAAAATACAAATGTAAGAGGTTGATTATCAATAAGAGGCACTTCTAAAATTTGACCTGAGAGTAATTTCCCCTTTATAGCCTTTATATTGGCATATTCAATCTTAAACTCACTCAAAATCATGATCCACTTTATCATGTGACCCTATAAATCTATTTTAGAAAGTAGATACTTGATCGAATATACTTTGGCAATAAAAATGGTCTTGTTGTTCAACATGTAATGACATAAATTTTGGGCTGCAAAAACCATAGCTAAACAAGATTTTTTAATTGGTGTATAATTTTTCTCATATGTGACCAATGTTTGGCTCAGGTAATAAATGGCATGCTTTTTACCTTGTTCATCATTTTGTGCCAAAAGTGCCCCTAAGGAATTTTTAGTAGCCAATAGGTAAACCAATGATGGCTTGTTCAACATAGTTGGACATATAATAGGTGGATTGGCTATATATTAATTTATATGTTCAAATGCATTCTAGCAATCTTCATTCCATGAGAAAGTAATGCCCTTCTTTAGCAAGTGTATAAATGGATGGAATTTATCATCTAGTTATGATATGAATCACCAAATTGATTGATCTTGCCATGAAAAATATAAAATAGATTTAAGGTAGATGGTGGTGGCATTTAAGTAATGGCTCAAACTTTGTCTAGATAAAATTCAATACCCATATGAGAGATAAAAAAGCCTAAAATTTGCCAAAAGTTACCTCAAATACACACTTCTTAAGGTTGAGCCTAAATTTTTACTCTCAAAGTCTCTCAGAGATTATCTAATGTATGACTAGATGATCATCATGGGTCTTTGATTTACCCATGGTTCATCAACATAGTCCTCAATAATATCTTGCATCATATCATGGAAAATCACTATCATTATTCATTGGTAAGTGGCTCCCATATTCTTAAGTCCAAATGGCATCCCCTGATAACAAAACATTTCTCACAGAGTGGTTAATGTTATTTTGTGCTAGTCTTTTGGTGCTATTCTAATTTGGTTATATCTTGAAAATCCATCCATAAGAGAAATAATTTCAAAGCTGGTCGTATAATCAAAAATCATGTCAATGTTTGGTAGATGAAAATCATATTTTGGGTAAGATTTATTAATTTCTTAGAAAGTAGTGTATAATCTAATTCCTTATATATTCTTGATCATTAATACAATGTTGGATATCTATTTTGAATAGTAAATTGACTTCATGCATCTTGCATCTAAGAGTTTATCCAACTCTTTCTTGATTAATACAACAATACAAGGATTCATTTTTCACAACTTCTACTTAATTGGGTTGGCATTAGAATGTACAAAAAGATGGTGTACAACCAAGTTGGGGTCTCAACCTAGCATATCTAAATAATTCCATTCAAATATGTCAATAAACTCCCACAAAAGGGATGTAAAAACTTAATGTTCCTCCTCAATGAGGGACACACCTAATTTGATCCATTTAAGGTCCTCTAGAATCCAAATATTAACCTTGGAAGTGTCTTTCACAAGGAGTTTAAAACCATCTAAAAGTGTTGGCAATGAGTTAAATTGGTTGGTAAAGTCCTCTAGCTAGACTGGCTCGTCTAATTCTCCCAAACAAGATGAATTAGAATCTCTTAATGCTGGTAAAGGCCACATGACAAATACCTAGGGGCACTCTTGAAAAAATTACAAAAAACTTACCACTCTTTTATACTAATTTTAGATCCATAAATAAGCTTGGGACTAGTGGTCTCATGTGCTTCATGAGAAGAGGGGTGAACATACCTATCTAATGGCACTTGAAATAGGTTTTCACCAAGAGACTTGCCTTTTTATTTACTTTTACCTTGGTCTAAAAGTGCCTCAAAGAGGTTTTCACTTTTAGACCTCAATGTTTGATTTTATTTTTATTTTTGGCCAAAGAAGTTCACCCACTCTTAGAAATAGATAGCAGGATCTAATTTGATAGAAAATCCATGTTTGTGATCTCCAAGAGGAATATGATCCCTCAAACCTAGAAAGTCATAGATGGCCTCATCATTATTGAGCTCATCTGATGGCATTACCAACTCTTTTTGGTCCTATTCTATCAACTATGAGTGATAAAGGGTAAGTGGCAAAGGGTGATAAATAAGATTAACAGTACAAACAACATAGGGATTAAAAAAACTACATTGGCAAGGTCATTATAGATTCTATAATTAGACTATGCATCATTATTGGCATCATTTTTTATATTCAATGGTGTAGGAACTCAAATAAGGTATGTGGGGTCACCCCCAGGTGGTTTAAATCCAATACCATGGGTTCTTTTATATTTGGTCATTGAAATTGGATTGATCATTCTTTGATGATGTATCCCTAAGCCTCTACCTTTATAAGCTTGATTACCCATAATATGATTAGGGATATGATACTTCATGCTTTGGTAAAAATAAAATAAATAATTAGTATAAAACCATGAATCATATTTGGCTAAGGTGTATTGTACTAGGCCAGAGGCTAGTTTGAAAATAATGTGTTTGTTAAGTTGTTATTTCCCCTTGGTCTGCCACTTCGTGCAAGTGGTTTCAGCTATGGGTCTCCCATAGGATTTTGGGTTTTACATAAACTTGGAAATGTGGAAAGAGTCATGGGTATTATATTATCCTGTATATTTTTTTATATATAAAAGAGATTGGAAATATCTGGTGGAGGTGCAAATGAGGTAGAAACTAGGCTATCAGGGTTAATGTAATTGGATTTTGGTCTTGATTTAATGGATTTGGCTTTATCATCTTTTCCTTTATAAAATTTATGCATAGGATTCAATATAAAATGATAATTATAGATCTTATACTTTGCCTCAAGATGTTTCCAATATTGATAAGGCTGGAGATCAGCTGGTATAGTCACTTCCATCCTTGAATGGGGAATTTAACACATTGATGTAGTGTAGTGGTATGGTCCTGATTTTGTGAATCTGGGGTCAACCTAAAAGTAAATTATAAGATAATTATTGGTCCAAAACATGAAATATAATGTAATGGGTTAGAGATTGCCACTAGCAAGCTGATAGTACCTTGTGATTCTTATTCCTTGTTGACATACGCCTTGATGACAATATTATTTAGTTATAGATTGGCCATTATGTATTTGAGATGCTTTAACAACTTTAGAGACATAATATTTAGGCCCAGACCATTATATATAATTACATGCTTAATATTATGATTTTTTATACTAACCTTGATGTACAATGGGTTATTTATTAATGGGCCCAAGGATGACATGCCAATTTGGTCAAAGGTAAGTCATTATCCAGGGGTTAAATATCCAATCATGGATTGAAATTTATCTAGCGTGATGTCATTGGGTATGAGGTATTAGATCAAGTATTCATTTAGTATTTTATTTTGTATGTACACAACAAATTCATGATGGATATTTGTGCAAGTGTTTTTTGTAGTTGCTCCACAATATCATAGGTCTTCCCTTCAATTTTGGAAATTGGCTTATTTTTCATAGGCATGGAAGTTTGAATGGACTCATTCATGGTATTTAGATATTGTTATTTGATGGAATGGAATCTAGGCTTGTCAAGTTGTTATTACATAATCTCAATCTCATATAAGGCCTTAGTAATTGGTTAGAGAGGTAATAAGACATGAAATATTAACTCTTGGGTGGTTCTGAGCCTAGCTGCTAACACAGTCCAAAGAAGGATTACTAGCATAAGGATGTTGGTGGGAATTATTTGGCTAATAATAATTGTTAGGTAAGGGTCTTGGTATAATGGTATTTATCCAAGGGTTAATGGTAATGATGGAAACATGACCACCTAAGACATGTTCTATAACATTGTTTTAGGTATGCATAATGTCATGATGGCCTTCTTGGTTGGTTTGTTAACTTGACCTTAGTTCTGACCATTTGGTTTTTGTTATTGTAACTGACATTATTTTTATTAATGTTGTAGTGGTGTTTTTTGCCCTTTTTTTTACTGCTATTGTTGGTTGTTATTATGTTGAGGAAATGGATTTTGATAGATGCCCAAGTTATGATTAGTCATATGAGCATGGGTATCTCATTGTATCTCTCTATCCTCTAACATATTCTCAATTAGATGCCTTATCTATATACAAGAACATATGGAATGTCCCTTGACATTATGGTACTCATAAAATTTATGTTCTTTATACCAGTCAAAGAAAAGGAATTCCTTCAGGGAATGGATTTGGCACAAGCCTGCTAATCATATTTACCTGAACTAATTTTTAGAATACAAAATCAATAGGCTCTTTGAGGTCATTGAATGATATAAAAATGGAAAGTCTTATCCTTAGAGGAGGTGGTTTCAATTGGGCTTGATTATGAAACTAGTTTTGTGGAGGCCTTAGTTGAATGAATGGAGGTGGTGGTTGCTAAATGAGTGGAGGTAAATGGATAGTCGGTGTTTTCACCATTTACATGACATGATTTAGTGACCCCATTTCTAAAAAACTTCTTGTTATGGTTATATTCTTTTGGTCTTTCATTATTATTGGCATAAACTAGCATTGATGTCATTTTTGGATAGGGTTATGATTTGGATATGGATTTGGTTCTAGTTCTACTAGACTTGACGCTAGTTTTGGTTTTGATTGGAATAAGATAGCTTGATTATCCATTTGTTGAAAAAATACCTATATTTATCGGTAACCTCTATAAACATATAATCACATTACAACTTGAAAAGATAAGATATATCATTGTGTAGGCTCTTAGTAAATATTGAGATCAATTTCTTGTTTGGAAAATTATGAGTGAATCAGCTTGTAAGTGCTCTCCACCATTATAGGTAAGTAGTGAAGCTTTCACCTTTTTTCTATTTTGCTTGACCCAATTCCAATAATATAATATTATACTCAATATTATATGATAAAATTTGTACAAACTTGTAAGAAATAACATCAAAGTTTGGTACAAAATTCTTTCACAATTTTAGAAGCCATTTTAAGGCTTGTCCAACTAGACTTCTTGGAATTAGGAGAAGTAAATATATATCACTATAAGCCACTAGTTGAAAATAAAAAAAATAATTATTTTAGATGCTAGTTGGGGTCACTTTTACTCTTGTATTTGTCAAATTTAGGTGGCTCATAATTCAATATAAATGTTATTTTAGGATAATCCATATTGAATGAATACGAGCATATTTCATCTAACTTGAGCTTCTTTGTTTACTTTCCATTTTGGATGGATTGAATTGTATCCTTCATTTGATATAACTCGTGCATAAGGAAGTTGATAGCGTGGCCTATTTATATTGGGGTTACATAATCAAAGGTGGATTATGATTGGGTAGGAAGGAATGACACACTAAAAAATATTTGTTGGATTAGTCAAATGATCAAGTAAATGTATCCATGAATTAGGATTGTATTGTTGATACAAAATACATTATTGTTGGAAATTTTTTAAGCTAAGGTTAGCTACATGGAATTAGTTGGTGATTTGTGGCTATGGTAATGACATAGTGTTGGTATTTTTGGGTTTGGGTGGGAACTTGCTATCTACTCATTGAACCCTATTGTATAAATAGAACTTATTACTAGCTAAAACCCTATTGTTGGAGGTGTTGTAAATTATGTCCTTGTATATGAAATACCCATTGGGTGAAAAGAAACTATTGCCTAGCACTTGGTATGTGTTATACATTAGAACCTTACTTTTGGTTAAACACTTGTTGCTGATTGTGCACTTGTTGATGGTTTGACATTTGTTATTGTTAAGTAATTGGAACTTTATGTTAACCAATAAAAACACTTTGTGGATTAGGTAACATTTATGACTATTGAGGTATATTGGTTTGCACTTGTTGTGGTATAACATTTATTACCACCTATTGAGGTGGTTTAGTGTTTTGAACTTGTTGAGGTGGTATGTTGGTCTATTGTTTTTATCTTATTACCCTTATCACACACTTGAGGAAGTAGCTAGTTTAGGAGTGGAGGTTACTTATTATGTTTAGGAACCAAGCATACCTATCACTTATTGTTACACGCCACTTGAAGTGTTGGTTGGAATTATTTATTATGTGCTACTTGAAGGTATATTAAACCCACTTTGGTTTAAATTAGAATGAACTTTTATGTTATCCACTACATTTTTCATGAGGTCTTCCATTTGAGTGATATTTTCTTCCATCATAATTGGGACATTATACATGTCTCCTACCAATGTACTTTAGATAAAGGGGTCTATGTTCTAATTTGAATAGCCTGAAGAATCTATTTTTGGCCCTATTAAAGGAGCTAACTTTATAAGTGGCATGTTTTAAACAACCATGGCATTAAAATTTTGAGCTAGGTTAAGGTAATTTTGGTATGCTTGTTGTACCTATTTTAATTAATAATCCATGGGACCTTTCCCTTTCACAAGTGCATTTCAGATTTGTTGATGTATTTGAATTAAATATTGATTTTAACTAGTTGATGCCTATTCAAATTATTAGTTAAGAGGCACATTATTAGGTTTTCTAATCAAACTAGACAAACTTTTGTGTGGGAAATTTAGTGTGAATTTTTATCTTACTTTTACTACCCTAACTAGAATTTTGAATTTTTTATCTAAAAAATGGAAATAAAATAAGTATGGATCATAAATTGTTAACATTGATGTTGTTATGTATTAAGGCTATTATTATTGGCTTTCTTTGATAAAAAGTGTCATTTTAGTAAGCTATTTAGCTACTTATTCTTATTCTTATCTTGGATAGGATGGTGCACTTACCAAATACGACGCTAGTGGGTCCTACCTTTATTCTTAATATGAAATATTATAAGAGGGATAAGGATCCATATCATATGATATATCATCACCATATGACTCTTTAAAAAATGGGTAAATAGTAACAAAGTTATCATAATCAAAATTTTACATAGTCCTGCTACATGTATAATACGGTATGCTTAGATCTATGACTAGGTCTCTTGAAAAACAATGGTCTAAAATGCCAAATAATTGAGGTCTAATAAAAAAAACCTTTGGCTCTATAGAATAGGTCTAAAGGGTAAAATAATTAATATAGGTCTAAGACAAAGGTAGAATAAAAGCATGAACTAGTCTAAAAAAGGTACTGATTTTCCCAAAGGCAGTTATAATTAGTGGCAAAAGACATCCAGAAAATGTAGAATAATCACAAACTAAGTCAAAAAGATAATAATTATTTGAAAAAAGGTGATTATAATCATTATAATGGAAAATAATTCTATACTTGGGAATAAATGGTGATCTAAAACATGAACTCAAAATTAATCTAAATCTAAGGTATTTAGCTTGGATAAACTTGATAAATAGCTCAGAAAATAAACTAATTCCAAGGTAATTAGCTTGGAAGAACACTTGGTAATTGGATCATAAGATAATATTTGACAAATATAACTAGGAAATTTTATAACTCATCACAAAAAACTCTAACAAGGCACATGGAAACAAACGTTTGGCATAAAGGATGCTAAAATAAGGCACATGACAATAAACAACCACTAAGTCTAGGCAAGGAATCTTTAGATAAAATAAGGAATAAATCAGAGTAACACAATAAAAATGCAAAATGTGGACCACCTAATCCAAAATTAGACAAGGATTATGCATAAACCTAATTATTTTAAGATTGACACTTTGAAAGATTGAATTTCAAATTTAGTACAAAAGACTCAAATTTTCTAAGGCAAATAGGCTAGGCTAAAATGGGCAATGTAACAATGCATTTTGAAATAAAATATATGAATTATTTTGGAACTTGGTTTAAAATAATATAATGTTTTAGAATAATTTGATTAGTGTAATAATGTTCTTTAAAACAAGTGGTATAACAATGGTTTTGGATAAAAATCCAAGGCAAATGTTAGAAAGAATTTGGCCAGAGTAACACCTATTAGCTCAACATGGTGTGAAAAAATGTGAAGGTTTTAGAATCATTTGAATTTTTTTAAAAAAATAATTAATTTTATACCCAACACAAATGCTAATAAAATAAAATATAAATAATAGTAAGTACATGCCCTATCCATAAAACTAACAAGGCGTGTGTAGCTTCTACCAAAATTTACACCAATATACCAGTTCTCAAAAATAAATAATTATTAATCCAAAAATTAAAAATCACATGTAGGTATAGTTTTTAATCCCCCATCTATCTCTCAAGCATTGGTACATGACACAAACTTAGAGTGCGAAACACTAGGTATTTGGCAAGATATTTTATGATAAAGTGGGGTTGACTAAAATATATAAGTTTTGAAATGATCTAAATGGTCCCAAGTGTGGCTAACATAAGGGAAAGTAATTTTAATTGGAATAAAAATTGATAAATTACTATGAAAAGGTATATTACTTTTCACAATGATTTCAACTATGTTCTACTTAGTGAAGTCTGATGGTTAGCATGAATTGATCTAAGTTTTTGTTAGGATTAGTAGGCTAACTACTCAACCACTATTCAATCCTAGTATCATGTTCCCAATTTATATAACCCACCATGGAGTGGGTTTATTATGATGCTGAGATATGAAACCCTAGGTCAACACACACCTAAATAACTTGTAATGAGGTGATGAATTCCCATCCACAAGTCAATGTAAAAAATTAAAGAAATGAAAATTGGAAGAAATTTTGAGGTCATTTCTAGGTCACCCAAGTCACTCAAAGCTTGGGAAGAGCACACAAATTTTTTATTAAATTATATGCTAAAAAAACAAGGTAATAAGCAAGGCACTTTTGATCACTCTATTTACCTATAGGGGATCAGGGGAGAACACACATACAATCATTTGATTTGATGCAATCAAAGATTAATCTAAGAACTTTGAAATTAACTGTTGACCATTTTTGGCCCCCTAGGCCAAAAATTAAAACCATATAGTAAGAAAATTGATTTTTCATGCCTTATAAATTTTTTTTATAGATATATTAGTATTATGATGTCCTCAAATGGTCTTTTAAGGTCTTATTAACATTGTTTGAGGTTTTGATTTCTCTAAAGTGTTCTAGAGCCCTCAAAACTAACTTAAAGATTCCTAAGCTTGTGTTATGATGTGTCAATATTAAATATATTGTATCTTATGTCATCCAACCATTTGACCACTTTATATGAAGATTATATACATGTTTTGAAGAAGTTAAGGTAATTTTGTAAAGTTTAAGGTAAATGGATTCAAAGGGAAGGTGCATATGGTCAAGTTCAACATATGTCTAGACTTGGCAAGACAATGCGAAGGCTAATAAATATGAAAGGTATGTGAAATAACACTTTTAAATATTATGAAAGATATTTATAACGTGATTAATGTCAAGATTTGGTTAGAAAAAGGTCAAAGCCATTATTGCTTGTAGGTTCAACATACAAAAGAGAATTAATCACTCCAAGAGCCAGTTTAGTTCCTTATACAGGTATGAGGGGCTCATTTTAATATGTAAATGCATGTATATGTGTATATTCACCTCTCTTAGATAAAATTCATGTTCAACAAGCTTAGACAATTCTAAAGAAGGTAGAAAATGCATTAAAACCTTCATCAAGCTCTTGGCAGACTCACAGGGGGTAGTTTCACATGCTTAATCCATACAGAGGAGAGAGAGTTGAGACATAAGATCTTGGAAATATTAGGGGACCATAATTACTTCCCAAATTAGGGAATTAGTTTCAACATGTAGGGGCTAGGATTTATGAACTATTTCTAAGAAGTTAGGGTGTTAAAAACTACCTATACACCCCTTTAGATTAGTCTCTCCCTTTTGAATGCACCTTGGAGCTTGACGAGGGAATAATAATGATAGGAAGATTTTTTCATGATGCCTAAGGATCATATAAAGACAAAAATAATTACATACAACCATGGTATAAGTCTACCATGCTATAAATGGGGTGTGTTGTCAAGATTTATAGGTTAGATAACTTTTTAGTGAAGTAGGTTGAGATATAAAGGATCTTATAAAGTGAGTAGATTATTGATAGAAGATTATAAAATATTTATATTTGTTTATATTATTATAGGATACATATGGAGGAGTGCACTCAGTATCACCAAATGTCTTTTCTTGAAGAGACACATAAGCCTATCATAGACTTAAGAGAAGAAAACTAATGTGCTAATGTTGGGTGAAGGACCTAGGAAGTCATACAAGTTAGATAAGAGGTAAATAAATTGTAATAACTCATTGAAACACTAAGAGAGTTATTTATAACTCAAGAAATCTCATTTTAAAGCTCACCATACAAGAAGCTCAAACTACCACCTACAGGCTTATTATGGGTAGACTTGTCAAAAGGACATATGTATAATGTGAAAAGGTGATTAAGATGTTGGAAAAAGGTAAAAAAAACATTAGACACACCTTAAAATGAATCAAAACCAATAAATTAACAATGAAAATATAATACTCATACTTAATGTCAGACAAACCTAGCAAACACTTACAAGCATGTTTTAGGTAAATTAGGGAAAAAGTGTCGATCACTATTGAAAAAATGAGGTGTAGATGTAGATGAATGAGGTATTTTTAATTTAATGATTAATGATAGAAATATACTCATGAATTTAAAAGTGAGTAGAGGTAATTAAGAGGGATAAAGATCTATTTAGGCCTAAAAGGCTTAAATAGTCATATATAGGCATGTGTATGAAAACTAAAATAAAATTGCACATTTTAGAAGTTTTTAAAGGATATTTTATGGATATAAGACCTCAGAATATAGATAAGGATTTGGTATATATGTACAAAATATTTAGGTTCACTATACTATAAATAAAAGTGCTAAAATGGTCTACTACGGTCAGCTACATCAATTTATTAATAAACCCTAAGCATTGGTTAATCTAAGTTGTAGTTAGGAAGAGGGATAAGGGGAAGAATATAATAGCTTTAAAACCTCATGTGTGGTGGTATAGATCCTAAGGATAAGTCTAGATCCCAAAACAAGCACTTATACTTATTTTTCTCAGAAGTTCCTCTCTCTCAAGTTTACAAGTGCATGCTCAATCACTCATGAGACTAATTTCATCATGTAGGAACTTGATGGATAAGTTTCATGGGGTATATTTTTGTTTGGAGTTTTTTTGATTCCTCCCTAATTCATCATCTATAATTATTTATTTTATTAGGACCCTTCACTCTTTTAACAATCATTAAAAATCTAGGCTCCTCTAAACCCTACTCAAACCCTACAAATGACCCAATGACTGGGTTTCTATTTAAGATGTCTTCAAATAAACATATGTTTCCTTGGAATGTATTTAAAAACATTTTTGGGTCCTTTGGAATCAGAATAAGTAACTTGGTGGCACGTGTTAAAGACATGGTCTACAAAATTGGCCTAAAAGTCAAGTGTAAACCTAATTGTGAGTATACAAAGTAGTGGTAAGTCTTAAAATTAGGTAAAAAGGCTTGGTAAGCCTAGGAAAAGGTTATATATCCCTCTATTCACTTTTAAATACCTCGTCATATGGTACATGATCTTTTCAAGTCACTAATTTGGGTCAAAAAGGTGACTCTACTACTATTTTGCCTAAGAAGCCTAACTGTAGACCTATGGAGTAATTTTAGAGATATTCCATTCAATGTATTTAGTTTTCTTATGAATATAAAATCATTAAAAAACCATCATAAATAATTTAAACCCATTATTTTCATGATAAATATTTCTAATTACCTCTCAGGCTTGAGCATACACATAGTCTAGGGTTTTAGCCATTTCTTGGTTTACCCATATGTACAAGGTTTCAAATCCTCAAATTTGACCTAAGAAATTATTAGGAGGTCATAAGAGTGAATAAAACATTTTATTGGAGTTTCACACATGTGATGGATGTGTATAGCCAAAATTTAGTTTCCTAGGCCTAGAGACCTAATTGAAGGCTAATATAGAGAGACAGATGGATTAAGTATATCTATATTTGGTGTTTGATAATGATATTTTTCATAGATTAGAAAGAGACAAATGAGTACTCAAATATATGTTTTGTTTTCTAGGAGCATATATGGAATGTTTTATATAAGTATATTTATATGTTTTGAAGGCTATAAGAAGATAAAGACAAGCATGGGCCTTAGGTGTGAAATGTTGTGCTAGAGAGTGTATGAGGTACCCAATGGGTTTGATACAAGTTTTTTAAGGTAGATAGAGGTCACTCAAGAAGAGTAGTTTCATTCATGAAAATATAAACAAGATTTGAATAATTTGAGCAAAGGAAATTTGCATGTCTACAATATAATTATCAGGTCTTTGGTAGTTTGGAGATGTTTAAGTTTTGTTCTCATCCTCATTATGTTTAAAGAGACATTATAATGGCGTGGATGGCATAATAATATCTCAAGAAGTATGATCAAGGAAGCTAAGTGGAAAAACAAGATTTGTAACTCCTCCTAGATATAAGAATATGTAGTTGCATAATGAGGTGGATGAGTCATTAAGAAGTTAAAGAGTTACTCTACGCCACCCCTCATGAAGAAAAGGATCAGATAAAGAACACACATGTTGATATAACACTTCATAACTACATATTTTTATATTCCTCTTGTTTTTAACTTATTCCTTTTGAGATGACACTTGGCATGAGTCTCTCTATCATTCTCTTTCTCACTCTCTCTCACTCTCTTATATATACTTAACCTTGTTTGGATTTATAAGGGATCATCTAATTGAGTATGGAAAATCCCTACTCATTTGTATTCCCTTTTATTAACTAATACTATTAAGTTTACTTCATTCTATGACTATACTTAGTGTGTATGCATAGATAGTTGATCTTTTTAAGTGGTTAATCTTCCTTGAGATGTTATCTTATTCTAACACCTATATATAGTTTGAAATATTCTCTTATATGTCATGTGAAGTGTAAGGGTTGAGTGAGTTTTCCTATTCATTATTGTAATTCTATACCTCTTAATTAGTCTTAATATCCTAAGCATCCATCACAACCTTCTCATTGAAACATTGATGTAAAAGATTAAAATTAAGAGTAGTGTATGTTCAAACTAGTATCATGGATGATGTGCACATGAAAATCATTGGTAGTGGTCAATTAATTGGTGTATCACCTCCCTAGTTAAGTTTATTTCATGTTATACCTCCCCTTTTTACCTTACAAGATAATATTATAGTGTTGTGATCTTAATTAATACATCAAGGGGAGATAGCGCTATAATCTAGAGATTTAATCTACTTATTAGGCCACCCAAAACCTAGGATTGTTTCCATGTTACCCCAAATTTCAAAGGATTGAAAAACCTTCTAAGGGTGAAATATTTGGTGATAATAATTATGGCATGCCCGATGGGATAAGATTGGCAATAAATTGAAGGGTTTTTGGTGTTTCTCTTTGATTCACCAACCTTTAGAGGCATGAACATAAACACTAATGGTGACTATGAACACATTCAGCTAGTTGTAGTAGTCCATGTATTATTTATAGTAAGTATTCTCTTTATCTTTTCTTTCTCATGATGTTTGATGGCTGAGGTTGAGGTGGATTTCTATTTTACTCAAGTTGGTGATTCATATCATTAGGATATTAATCTATACCAATATCCTAATGAGTCATATAAAAGATATAATGAGCCATATGCATCCTAAAATGATCCTAATTATTTTTCATGACTTTAGTTATCCACAAGACCAACCTTGCTATCAACCTCCTTGGTAACCTTTTCATTCCTCTAACCACCCTTGTCAAAGTTATGTTACCCCTAGTCCATATAGTCACACTTATAATTCATCACTATTAGATCTCAAAACAACCATGCTAAAGAATGAAAAGGTCATGAGAGATATTGATATAAAAGTAGAGCTTAATTAATCTGTCCAAACCTATCAAGATGATCATGAGATAGAGAACCAAATACTAGCCTATAGAAAGGATAATTGTTCAAATTTATATTATGAGAAAGTGTCCAGGACTTTTAGTAAATTTGCCTCTTATGATCTAAGAGGAAAAAATGATATATGTACGTTGGTGTTTAATAAGCTAAAGACCTTGAGGAGGAAACAAAGTGAGTCTAGTAAGTTGTCTTATGAACCTCCTTGTATCTTTGTCCAACCCTCTTGTACCTATCATCCTCATCAAGTTACTTCTTACCCTGAAGTTGAGCCTCTAAGAGAGCCTTTGCCTATATAATTTCCTTATATTCAATCTCAAGAGCTTCAAACTACCCCATCATGGAGATTAGTCGAATAATGCATTTAAAAGAAAGAAGTATTTGTTGACACTTTGAAAGAGATTGAAGCTAAGGTAGAGTATTTGTCTATGTAACCCTCATCCTCCCTCCATAATAGCCTCAAAACTTTAAAGTTTGGAAGTAAATCTAAGAAGGCATTAAAATTAATAATTAAATTCTTGTTGAGATGATTAAGACACTCATAACACAACTGAATTTGCTCTCTCTTCAATAATTCCTAAAAGAGTCTACTATCCCCAAGATCTCATGTTGCAAGAGTGCTCCTTCAATTCTCAATCTAATTCATGAGAATATTCATTAGCTTCCCACCATATCCATTTTTGATTAAGAACCTATTATATCGAAGGAAAATCAATAAGATCAAATCATAGTTGCACATAATAAAGACACTTTAAGTGAATATGATGAGGAGATCATCATTAGAACACCTGTTGGTAAAGAAAGAATAAATAAATCTTTAGAGATGAAGGGAAAGGTGATATTGATGAAGATGTTGAAGTTAATATTGAGGTAGATGACCTCTCAAATAAATAATTTGAAGTCTTGAGTGAGCTTGGAATGGTTCCTAGTGAACAAGAGATAAAAATTGAGGAAGCAAACCTACAAATGTACCATGACACCATTGAGGATATTAAACTCATTGATAGATCTATAAATCCTAAATATAAGGATGAGGGTGTTATTAAATTTTTCATCATTAAAATTGACCAAATAAAGGAGATAAATTAAGATTGGCAGTAATACATTGAGTCCCTTCAAGAGATTGAAGTCCTTTGCAAAGGTACACTTTATATTGTAAATCTTGATCATGAGGAGGTTGATCAAGATATATCCATTGGATATTATGATATATATTTATATGAGTATGCATAATTTCTTGAAGATCTTGATGAACTTATAGTAACTAATAAGTAACATGATGTCACTCAAGATGTCATAGAGGCCCAATAATAATGCCTAGATGTAGTATCATTGGATGAGGTTGAAATTATTCCTATAATTTAGAATGTGATCCCTAGTGAGGCTCTCTTCAAGATAAAAAAACAACATAAGGTATATGTTGAATCACAAGATGAGGTTTTATTAATAGGTGAATTGTTTGCTACTATGGATTCACTTGAGAACATACCAAGAAGACTGGAAATCAAGAGGAGGGTGACTCCAACAAGATCAAGGTCTAAGAGGAAAATTGACTTATACCATTTTCCAATTCATGGATCAAAAGATCTCATAAACTTACCCTTTGATCCAGGAGGAATAAGATAAGTAGGTTAGTTATACATAGTAGGTTGCTTATGCATTGTTTAACGTAAGTGCTTGTTAGAATAAGTGTGTAGTCTTATTTTGTGTCTAGTTGTGTGTGTTGTCCTTTGTTTTTGTGTGTGTGGGAGGATAAATTAGTTTTATTGTATGTTCTTAATATATTTTAGTAAAATATCAAGGTATAATCAGGTCTATAATAGAGTGCAAGAGACTCCATATCCCAATGGACTAATAAGGCTACTGGTCTAGTAAGCATAACATGCATGCTACCCATGTGAATCTTAAAATTATTGACCATTTTTGCCCCCAAAGATAAAATGTCAATAAATATAGTTCAAAACTTTAATTTTAATTACTTATAACTTTTTTGATAGCCATCTTAGTCTTGTGATGTCCTCAAATGGTCTTTTTATGTCT
This sequence comes from Torreya grandis, assembly GCA_037957365.1. Lineage (NCBI taxonomy): Eukaryota > Viridiplantae > Streptophyta > Pinopsida > Cupressales > Taxaceae > Torreya > Torreya grandis. Next base: position 598,388 of record JARHVA010003524.1, read on the forward strand.
CATTAACATTGTTTAAGGTTTTGAATTCTCTTAAGTGTTCTATATCCCTCAAAGCTAACTTAGAAAATCTCAAGCTTGTGTTATGATGTGTCAAGATGAAACATAGTCTCTTTCAAGTCATCCAACATTTTTTACACCTTATATGATAATTATATACATGTTATGAATAAGTTAAGGTAGTTTTGTAAAGTTTAATGTAAATGGCTTCAAAGGGAAGATGCATATGGTCAGGTCCAATGTATGTCTAGAATTTACAAATTAATGTGAATGATAATAAATATTAAATTTAAACTAAATTAAACTTGTAAATATTATGAAATATATTTCTAATTTTATAAATGTTAGGATTTGGTCAGAGAAAGGTTAGAACCATGATTGCTTGCAGGTTCAATCTACAAAAGAGAATAAATAACTCCAAGAGGTAGTTGGTTGATTGTATGGGTATAAATAGATAAATATCATATGTAAAGGAATGTATAAGTGTATATTAACCTCACTTAGATCAAATTCATGATCAAAAATCTTACACAAGTCCAAAGAAGGCAACAAATGCATCAAAACCTTCATCGAACTCTTGGCATATTCACATGGGGTAGTTTCACATGCTTAATTTATACAAAGGAGAGAGAGTTGAGACTTGAGATATTGGATATAGGAGGGGAACCTAATTACCTAAAAATTTATGGAATTGGTTTCAACATACAAGTGCTAGGATTTATGAACTATTGTGAGGAAATTAGGGTGTTAAAAGTTGCCTATAAACACCTATAACTTAGTTTTTCCATTTTGAATGCACCTTGGATATTTATGAGAGAATAATAATGATATGAATAATTTTTCATGATTCAAATGGATCCTCTCAATACCAAAACCATTGCATATAACCATGTTATAAGTCTACCATGCTAGAAATGGGGTATGTTATCAAGATTTATAGGTTAGACTAGATTCTAATGAAGTAGGTTGAGATATGAAGGATAATATAAAGAGAATAGATTATTGATAGAGGAATATAAAAGATTTATATTTATTTATATGAGTATAGGATACATATGGAGGAGTTCACTCAGTCACACCATATATATTTTCTTGAAGAGACACACAGGCTTGCCGCAGACCTTAGAGAAGAAGACCAATGTGCTAGTGTTGGGTAAAGGAAATAAGAGGAAATATAAGTCAAAGAAGAGGTAAATTAAGTATAATTTATCATTTAAACACTAAGAGAGTTATGACTAAATAAATACATCTCATTTTCAATTTCACCATACAAGAAGATCAAACTACCACCTACAGGCCTATTGTGGGTAGACTTGTTAAAAATACATGTAAAATGTGAATCAAGTGAGTAAGAGGTTGGCACAAGGTCAAGAAAAAAATGATACATAGCTTAACATGAATAAAAACAAATAAAATAACAAAAAAAATACTCATACTCATTGTCAAACGAACCTAACATGCACCTACAATAAAGTTTTAGGTTAATTAGGGAAAATTTGTTGATTATTGTTGAAAACATGAGGTGTATATGCAAGTGAAAAAGGTATTTTAAATTTAATTATTAATGACATTGGGATAATCATGAAATTTAAAATTGAGTAGAGGTAATGAAGAGGGCCAAAGATCTATTTAGGCCTAAAAGTCTTTAATAGTCATACACAAGCCTATGCATGAAAACTAAAAGAAACTTGCACATTTTAAAAGTGTCTTGAGGATATTTTATGGATCCAAGAACTTGGAAGATGGAGAAGTATTTGGAAGAGAAGTATAAAATCTTTAGATTCACTTTAATAGAAATAAAAGTGCTAAAATCATCTATTAGGATCACCTACATCAATTTGTTAGTAAACCCTAAACATGGGTTAATATGAGTTGTAGTCAAGAAAAAGGATAAGGGGGAGAATAAAATCACTTGCACACCTCATGTGGGGTGGCACAGATCCTAAGGATAAGTTTAGAGATAAAAGATCACTTACACTTCTTTTTCTCACAAGTTCCTCCATCTCAAGTTCACAAGTGTATACCCAATCACCTAAGAGACTGATGAGTCCATAATATGACTCATTATAACCATGATATATAATCCTTCACATCTATAAACATGTCATTTGAGTTGTGAATTGCATGTAATATTAGGGTTTATAATTATACTAACGTATAAAATGAATGATTTTATCTCTATAAGCTTATGTGAGTCTAAGTTAGTATTCTTTGCATGATGTTCTAACTATTTACATGTTTAGTTTTCCATATTTTGATATGTATAAGTATGATAAAATATAAATAAGAGTTTTTCTATGATCTTATGAAGACAAGGAAGTGTCATGACCACAAAATGATCATTTGATCACAACTCTATAGTTTACCAGGTGTTTTATAGAACTTGATAAACAACTAATAATTATGACAATCACACTATAGATTACGATAGTCAAGCTATAGACTTTGATAGTGACACTCTGAACTCTCACAGTTTACTATAGACTCATCCAAAACATGTTCTAAGGCATTCCATAAGTTATTTTAGCTATTCCATGATGATCTAGAAATCCTCTAGATACTTTCTATTTTTATATATGTCTATATATAAATTTCTATTTATGTATAAATTTCTATTTATAGAAGCTAGTAGATATAGGTTGTAGCTCCAAATAAGATGATATGGATATATTGTATGTAATATTTGGTGATCAGATATGGTTGGATTAAGTAGTTAAAAATCCCATGAGGGTATTCCTAACTGTGTATGGATCTTATTTCAATGCTCTTCTTTATTTCAGCCATACAAACCAATCTCTTTGAATATCCTCTTGTTCTAGTTAGTTGAGTTGTTACTAAGTATTTAGGATATTTATTTTGTGTCTAATAAAAGGCAAATCCATTCTTGATTTTTAGGATTGAAAAACATTATAAGAATTGTTATTTTGAATGCAATAAGATTTAGTAATAGAATACTCTTTCATTTCTATGTGTTAAGAAATCTTCCTAAGGATTGATTTTTTTTAACTCTAAATCTAAGGGTGAGCAAGGGCCCACTCCCCAAAGAGATAGGATGTGTACTTTTGGTATTTATAATTTGTTTCTTATTTTTTTGTAATTAAAATTAATATAAATTATCTATTTGTGTGATTGGATTAATCACTTCCAGCTTAGAATAGATTGTTAATGTGAATGTGATTTAATATTTGAACAAGCATTTATCATTTCTTTAATTACAACAATATTTATTCTACAACTTAGTTTAGAGTGTGGGTTTGATATTTTATTTCAGTGTGTTTACTTTCCAAAAACATTGCATGATTTTATTTAAAATAATTTCATTCAATTTGTTGTGTTTAAATTTTGAGCAAGTGTGTTTATTTCAAAAATTTGGTTAAGACATTAAGAAGTATAAACTTAGGATAGATCAACACCAAAAACCCTCAACTAACACTGGTAGTTGAACCAAATAAGTACCTTGCTACAAGCAACCTTAGACATTGGCCTTGATAAGAAATGACACCAATATATATTGGTTAAATTAAGGGTAAAAATGACACCCATCATTTTTGGCATCATTACTGGGGATTTATTATAAAGTGTTAGTAAGTAAACTCTTAAGCTAACAGTCACAAACTAAAAAAACCAAAAAAATAAAATAAATTAATCTCTTATCAAATACATCTATATGAATAGGAAAAGTGATTCACAAGGAAGGTTTATTCTAAAATATCCTCATACTTTAGGATAAAAAATCAAAGTACTTTCAAAAAAGATAGAAAACTTGAAGAAAGAAATAAGCAAGTGTTTTGGAAGCACATCCTGAGATCTAGAGGAATCTTCCTCTACAAAAGTTGAACTTTTAGATAGTGAACATCTATAAGAACTTGAAGGATATTCTCCTCTAAATATAAATATATTTAAAATTGGATAAAATATAGGTCATGTATTAATCCCTCATAGGAATCCTCTTGAGAGGAATTTCTCTTACCTTATTGTCTTTGAGAATGATGACCGAATAATAATGAAAAATATTTATCCATACAATATACCTACTATTAGGAATATTTTACAAATGTATGAATAAATTTTTCATTGATGTCATGTAAGTGTCATTGATTTAATTTTGTGTTGTCATTATTGTTCATGATGGTGAATTCATAAAGCCTTATTTGAGGAACCTAGTGAAATGGCATAGGCCTGGTAGCATGATGAGTTGAGCCATTTGAGACCTATGTGAGAAAGGTAGGAATAATGTTATCATTATATGAGTTAAAATTACATATTAAATATGTGTTTAAGATAGTCTAGTAGGTTTCAAGGCATGATCATAGTCTAAGTATGACTAGCAATATAAGGCCTAGTATGCAAATTAACCTATTGTGGCCAAATAAGCGGTCAAGATCATTTAAAAAAGTGGAATATATATTGAGATAATTTAAAAAGGTGTTATAGGTCATTTTAATTATGTTTAAAAAGTTTTAAATCAATGCCTAAATGAAAAATCATGAAAACCTGTGATAAGGTTCCCTGTGTGCACAAAATAGGGTGTTGAAGACTTGAGAAGAGATTTATTGTAATAATTGGCATGTGAAACATTTTAATGAGAGATTGAACACTTAATTTAATCTAGGTAAGGTTACTATATTTATTTTACTGGCATTGGTTTTGGAGATGAGGGGTAATCCTTTATGAACGATTGATAAGAAGTGAAGCTAGTTAAAACCCTTATAATGACCCAATAATAAATATCTAATAATTTATGGATAATAAATGGTAATTTTGACATATTTTAATGTTTATAACATTTAAATTACTCTTAAATGTTTCCTCAGGTGGTTTTGGTTTGACTTGACAATGCGTAGAAACTATAGGAAAACCCTTATTTTCAAGAATTTTGATCTAACAGGTAGGGCTGACCAGGTCAAATCATGTAAATGTATGGAGGATGATGTGTAAGACTTATATTTTATGCACATGAAAGTTTTTTTTATTATATAAACCAATTTTTTTCTAAATTGGTCATAGAAGTTAGCCTATTGCTAAACAGGCCTAATAAGCAATACAATGAGAAAACTAGGTGAGAAAGAGAAAGAGATTAGGGATTGGCTAGAGAGGACTAGGGATGGATCATAATTAATGGAGAAATTTTTAAAGATATATAACTCATTTTTTATAAGTTTTTATGATGCCTATACTCAAGAAAAAATTTGTCATCAAATTGGTCTGTCTAAAACAAGAAAGTCTGCGTAGAGTGAAGTAGTGAGATTGGTATGTAAGACCAATATTGATATATGAACATGTAATATATAATTTTATATATTATTTAATGATGATAAAGGTTAAAAATAACCCATTTTAATATCACATAATTCTCCCCATAGATGTTCTAATATTTGATTTTCTTGACTATGTTTTTGATGCTACAAACAACTTTCTGCGTGTATGTGAAAATGATGTTTCTGAGTCATTTTTCACTAAGGTTAAGGATATAATGATATTTAAGGTATTATAAAGGAATAATAGGATCATTTTAATTTATTTTTATTCATTTTAATTCCATTTTAAATTATGGAGAGTCAAATGCATTTGACTATTTATTAATAATGTTTGGTGGTTTTGAGTAAGCCATTTGTAGGAGTGTTCCTAAGGCCTTTTGGCTTGAGTGATGAAGAAAAAATAACTTGGTGATGAACATGAGTTAATATAGGATATATTAATATATATTTTTTTTCTTATGTTTCAAATTTTAATTATTGAGTCATATTTAGTTGATGAACTTTTTGGCAGAGATAAGGCCTAAAAGGCGAGTAGGCCTAATTGGTGGGTCCAAGTAGTGAAATGGGACAAATTGAGTTGGGGAACCAAGGTGAAATTATAAGGGGTATTTTGGAGGAATGTATGAATTTTTTCATCTATTGGTTAAGACAATAAGTTTTCCTAAGGGCCAGAGTGGTAATGCATGGATAAGAGAGACCTAATTGCATTAGGTCTCCATTAGGCCTAATTATGGATTTGGTCCTTATGGACTATGAAAAACTTAAGTAATGTTGGTTTTAAAATTTTAAAATGTGTGGTGATATATTATAAAGGTATTTAATTTATGTAAAGGTTCATGACTGACCAATATTGGTGAGAGAAAGGGTCAAGTACTTAAGAAGGCTTAATAAGCCTAAATTGACTAGTCGATATATTGAATTTATATGTGAAGGAAATATGTGTTTGTAAACTAGGTGAAGGTGTTAAATATCATTAAAGAGGTATTTTTAATATGTAATTAATATTTAATTATGATTTTATAGGTTTTTAATAAGGTTATTTGACCTAATACTGCTAAGGAAAGGGCTAGTTGAGTAAGATTGAAGGGTAAAGAGTGAAAAATAAGTTATATTATATAGTTTATTTATAAATAGGTGTTATAATATGATAATATATTATATGTGACTTAGTTGGTGCTAAGTTATCTAGGGGGTTGGAGCCTCCTTATAAGATAGAGCTTGCAGAAGACTAGTTGAGTGGGTGCTTAACTAGGTAAGGGTTGGATCTCCTTGTGAAGTTGGTGATTCAATAAAATTTGGATATTAAAATTATATAACTATAGTAAATGTGCATGTTTTAGTGGGTTTTAATCCCCAAGGGGTTTTCCCACATATCTCTTATGTTCTCTTATGATATACTTGTGTAGTTGTTTATTTATACATTGATATTTTATGTGAATATATGCTTCATGAAATGATGAATGAAATTGAATAGTTATTGTTAAAAAACTAATTTACCCACATATAATTATCTTATAATAATTGGTATCAGATCTTGGTACCTTGAGTAGACCTAACAGTCTAAGGGATATCTTTTGAACATAGATATAGATCTTGGTAATGAAAGTGTTTTCTATGATTGCCATGAGAATATACCCATAATTAGTAAAACAAATTGTGAATGTTTTTCAAAAGAGAAGGATCACATGGAATAATATACCCAACTTAGATTGAAAATAAATACTTTAGAGGTACAAATTGAGTAAGATACTATCAAGTTAAGTACTTACCAAAAGTATGAGGAAATTTATGAAAAGCTCAACAATATCTTAGATAGTTAAATATCCTTTAATGACATGAGAGGTCTTGGATTTAGAGAACAACAAAAGGAGTTCAATGAATGTTAGAATCTAATATAAATTGATCATTCAAGGAGTGATGAAACTGATAGAATCAAGACCTATGCATAAGCTACCAAATTTAAAGTCAAGCATCAACAATTCAAGAAGGTCCTTGCTCTGTCAAGAGATGTAAAAGGAAATTATGTTTCATTTTTTATTCATGAAAAAATAAAAAAGGTCAAATAATAAAAATATGTGAAATCCTTCTTGGGTTTTTGTTTCTTTTGTGGTATATTTGGACATAAAGTTGTCAACTGTAGACTGAGAAGCAAAATTCTATACTACAATTGTAACCAAAGAGGAAATATTACAAGAGAGTGTAAGACAATAAAGAAAACCAATCATGACACTAAAGTATGGATCAAAAAGGTAAAACCTATAGAAAATAAGTAGAAAGATAGAGGAGAAGAATCTACGATATCCCAAACTACTTTTCCCACTTAATATTAAGATTTGAAATGGTACATAGACAATGGCTTCTCAAGTCGCATGATAGGAGATAAAATCAAATTTATCACTTTGAAGAAGAATTCCACTGTTCATTAAGGTTTGGGGATAACACATCTACTAACATAATTAGGAAAGGTGATTTAAGCCTAGATAATGAGAAGACCTAAATGAAAAATGTGTTATATGTAGATAGATTGAAACATAACTTGTTAATTATGAGGCAAATGTGTACTCAAGGACATACTATAAACTTTCATTAAAAAGGATGTGAGATGAGGAGAGCTAAATTAGGAAGATTGATTTCCAAATCCAAGAGAACTAAAAATAATCTCTATTTACTAAATGAGATAACAAAATATAAATGCTTTATGAGCAAGGTAGATGAGATTTGGCTATGGCATAGGAGGTTAGGTCATATGAAATTTGACAATCTAGTCAAGATCAACTCCAAGGGATCAGTGAAGAATATGCCAAAAATCTCTAAACCTGTAGATGCTCTTTACAAGGAATGTCAACATGGTAATAAAACAAGGAGAAGATTAAAATCTAAAGAATAGTCCACTACTAGACCTTTATAACTAATCCATACTAATCTATGTGGACATACAAGGATTCAAAGTATTTAAGGAGATAACTACTTCATGTTGCTTATAGATTATTTTACAAGAATGACTTGGGTAGCATTATTGATGGAGAATTCAGAAGCTCTAGGTAAGTTCAAAACCTATAAATCTTTGGTTGAAAATGAAATGAATGTGAATGTCAAGTACCTTAGGTTTGAAAAAAGAGGATAGTTTTGGTCAAATGAGTTTGATGAGTTTTGTGAGGTCAATGGAATAAGAAGATAGTTCTTAGCTACTAGAACACCTCAACAAAATGGAGTGGTTGAGAGAAAGAACATAATAGTACAAGAGATGGTAAAGACCATTTTGAATGAGTTTGAGCTATCAGATGATTATTGGAGAGAGGCTATGAGTAATATAGTTTACACTTTGAACAAAGGTTAGATTAGGATCAATGGTGATAAGACTCCATATGAATTATGGAATGACAGGCCTACAAGTGTTGAACATTTCAAGGTTTTTTGGAGTAAATTATATATTGAGAGAGATTATGAGGACTTAGGAAATTTTGATTTAATATTTGATGAAGGTTTCTTCTTAGGATATTCATCAATAAGTGCTACCTACAGGTGTTATAACAAAAGGTTGAAAAAGATAGTGGAGAACACAACTATAAAAATTGATGAGACAAAAAATCCATATTCTCAATAAAACAATGATGAAGGAGAAATAGAGATAGATGAGGATGAATAAGAGAGTGAGGAAAGAAAGGAATCAAAAGGTCCTTATATGTAAATTCAAAAGGATCATCTTGAATTTCAGATCATTGGAAATAAAAGTGTAGGTATATAAACAAGGAGAAGAATGGTGAGTGGTGTTGCCTTAATTTCATAAGTTGAACCTAAAAACTATATAAAATAAAATGAAGATAAGTTTTGATTAGATTTAATGAACGAGGAGCTTAACTAAATTAAGAATAATGAAACTTGGGAGTTAGTACCTAGACCTTAAGACAAAAACATCATTAGTACAAAATGGGTTTTTAGCGACAAAATGAATGAGATTGGATAGGTCACTAGAAACAAAGTAAGACTTATGTGCAAAGGATATGCCCATGTAGAAGGATTGGAATTTGAATAAACCTTTTTCCTATAGCGAGGTTAGAGGCCATTATAATGTTTATTACCTATGAAGGTTTCAAAGGATTCAGGATATACCAGATGGATGTTAAGTCAGCCTTCCTAAATGAGAACTTAGAAGAAGACATATAAATTGAAAAACTTGAGGTTTTCCTATTGAATGATAACAAGGATTTTGTATAAAATTTGAAGAAGGCCCTTTATGGTTTAAAACAAGCCCTAGAGCTTGGTATGCTAGACTTGGTAAACAGCTTTTGGACTAAGGGTTCAAAAAAGGAGTTGTAGATAGTAACCTGTATGTCAAAACTAAAAATAATCATTAGTTGATAGTGGTAGTCTATGTGGATGATATTATCTTTGTTGGAACTAATGAAGACATGACCAAGGATTTTACAAATGTGATGAAGTCATAATTTGAGATGTCTATGCTTGGAGAATTGTCCTTCTTTCTTGGACTTCAAATTAGTCAAAATAAAAAAGGTATGTTCATTTCATAGGTTAAGTATATAAAAAAGATGCTAAAGAAGTTTTAAATGGAATATTGTAAGGCTTTAAGTACACCTATGGTTACAATATGTAAGATAATCAAGGAGGATGAATCTTTAAGGGTTGATTAAACCAAATAGAGATCCATGATTGGGAGTGTGTTGTATACTACTACATCTAGAACATATATCATGTAAGTAGTAGGTCTTGTGGGAAGATTCCAAGTAGATCTTAAGGATATTCACCTACAAGTAGTCAAGAAGATACTTAGGTATCTCAAAGTAACTTTGGAATATGGTTTATGGTACCCAAGAGTAAATTTTTTCATCTAGTAGACTATACAGATGTAGATTGGGCTAGGAGTCTAGATGATAGAAGAACACTAGTGGAGGAGCCTTATTCTTAGGTAAGTGTCTAGTCTCATGGTTGAGCAAGAAAAAACCTTCAATAACTTTATCTACTTATGAATCTAAGTACATTGAAATGGACTCATGTTATACTCAAGTGTTGTGGATGAGATAAACCTTGAGAGATTAAAAGGTAGAGTTTGATGTCCCTATTCCTATTATTTGTGATAATACTAGTGCCATAAGTGTCTCAAAGAATCCTATCTTACATTCAAGGAACAAACATATTCCTATCATGTATTATTTCTTAAGAGAACAGGTGAGTGAACAAAGCATTAAGCTTGAATTTATGTCTACCAAAGATTAGATTATAGATATCTTGACTAAGCCTCTTCTAAAGGATACTTTTGAGCATCTGAGATAGAAATTAGGTGTAATTCATATTTATATCAGCCACTAAGCAAGACAAAGTTCTTAGGGGGAGTTGATGAGGAGGTGTTTTAACTCCAAGAATAAAAAATAAGTGAACAAGCTATAAAGTCAAATGGGGAGTCATATCAATCTATCAAGAAGAAGCTATCTGAGATATACAATATGAAAGGGGGAGTTTTCTAACATGATATTTTATTTTTTTATATTGAAGTGTTTTTTCAGGTAAGTGATTTTTCATTAATTTCAAATGGGGAGATTAATTTGCATTAATTTTGATTTACATTAAGAAGATGTTTTCCAATAAGAAAAGACTCTCTGAGTAGGTTCTATCAATGAGTTGTTGCCATCAATGACAAAGGGGGAGATTGTTGGGAATGTGTTACAAAGGTATGCATGAATTTTTCATTGATATCATGTAAGTTTCATTGATGTCATTCTATGTTGTCATTATTGTTCTTGATGGTGAGTTCATAAAGATTTATTTGGGGAGCCTAGTGAAATGGCATAGGCCTAGTAGCATGATGATTTGAGCCATTTGAGACATGTGTGAGCAAGGTAGGCATCATGTGAGCATGATATGAGGTCACATTACATATGGAAGAGGTGTTGAGGATATTCCAAGAGGTTTTAAGGCATGATCATAGTCTAAAAATGACTAGTAATATATGGTCTAGTATGCAAAGTAACCTATAATAGCCGAATGAGGGGTTAAGATAATTTAAAAAGTTGGAAGAGATATTAAGAGCATTGAAATATGTTTTTAGAGGTAATTTTAATTATGTGGGCAACATTTTAAACCAATACCTGAAGGATAAATCATGAAAACCTATGATAAGGTTCCCTATGTGCATAGAATAGGGTGTTGTAGACCTGAGAAGAGATTTCTTGTACTCATTGGCATGTACAACCTTTGCATGAGAGCCTGAACACTTCATGGAAGTTGGGGAATGTATTTATATTTATTTTATTGGCATTGGTTTTGGAGATGATGGGAATTCCTTTATGAATGATTACTAAGAAGTGAAACCAGTCAAAACCATCTCAAAACCCTTATAATGACCTAATATAAAAGATATAATCGGTTATATCTCATAAATGGTCCTATTCAAGGTTTTCTTAGGTGGTTTTGGTTTGACTTGATAGTGAGTAGAAGCTATAGGAAAACCCTTATTTTTAAGAATTTTGATCTAGCAAGCAAGGTTGACTAGGTCAAAGCATGAAAATGGATGGAGTATGATGTGTAAGAATTATAGTTTATGCCCATGAAAGTTTTTGAGTAGGTTTAAGACCAAAAATGTGCTAAATCGGTAATGGAAGTTAGCCGATTGCTAAACATGCCTAATGAGCAAAATAATGAGAAAACTAGACAAGAATGAGATTAGGGATTGGTTGTAGAGGAATAGGTATGGATCATAATGCATGGGGAAATTATTAAATACATATCCCTACTATACCATTTTTTTATAAGTGTTGATGATGCTTATACTCAAAGAAAAAGTTGTCATCAAATTGGTCTGTCTAAAATAGGAAAATCTGTGTAGAGTGAAGTAGTGAGATTTGTCTGTAAGACTAATATTTATATATGCCCATGAAATATATAATTTTAGAGATGATATAAGGATGATAAAGGTTCACTAAAACCAATTGGAAGATTAAATAGGTGTTCCCACAGGTGTTTAAAGAGTTGATTTTCTTGACTATGTTTTTTATGCTATAGGCAACTTTATGTGTGTATGTGAAAATTGTGTTTGTGAGTCATTTTTCAGTAAGGTGAAGGATATAATTCTATTAAAGGTGTTATAAATGACTCATAGGATCATTTTAAGGTATTTTTATCATTGGAAGTCCCTGTTCAAGAATGGAGAGTCAAATGTATTTGATTGTTTGTTAATAGTGTTTGGTGGTTCTAAGTAAACCATTTGTAGGAGTGTTCGTAGAGCCATTTGGCATGAGTGATGAAGAAAAAATCACTTGGTGATGACCATGAGGTAATAAGGGATATGTTCATATGATTTTTTGGTTGGGTTATCTATCAAATTTTAATGATTGAGTCATATTTAGTTGATAGACTTTTTGGTAGAGAGAAGGCCTATATCATGGGTCTATTGGAGGCATGTATGAAGTGTTTCATCCATTGGTTAAGAAAATAAGTGGATAAGATAGACCTAATTGCATTAGGTTTCCATATGGATAATAGTGGATTTGGTCCTTATGGACTATGACCAACTTATGTAATGTTTATTTTCACATTTGAAACATGTGTGGTGATATATTCCAAAGGTATTTTCATGTATGGAAAGGTTCATGGCTGAACAAGATGGGTGAGATCAAGGTTCAAGTAATTAAGAAGGTTTAATATGCCTAAATTTAATAGTTGAGATATAGAATATATGTGTGAATTAAATATGTGTTTGGAAATTAAGCGAAGGTGTTAAAGATAATCAGAGAGTTCTTGTGAATATTTCATGAATATTTAATTATGATTTTATAGGTGTTGAACAAGGTCATTTAACCTAATACTACCAAGGAAAGGGATAGTTGAGTGAGAAGTCTTAAAAGGCTATTTGAGTAAGATTGAAGGGTAAAGAATGCAAAAGAAGGTTGTCATCTATAGTTGAGTTAGAAAAAGGTGTTTTAAGATGATCATAGATTGGAGGTGACTTATTTAGTTCTAAGTTACCTAGGAGGTTGGAGCCTCCTTGAAAGATAAAGCTTGTAGAAGACTAGTTGAGTGGGTACTTAACTAGGTAGGGGTTAGAGATCCTTGTGAAGTTGGTGCTTCACTAAAATTTGGATCTTTACATTATAAGACTACAATCCATGTGCATGGTTTAATGGGTTTTATTCCCCAAGAGGGTTTCCCACATACCTCTTGTGTTCTATTGTGATATGCTTATGTAGTTTTTTATTTATATATTGATCTTTTATGTGAATATGTGCTTCATGGAATGATCAATAGAATTAAATAGTTATTTTTAAGAAATTAATTCACCACCCCCCTCTTAGTAGCTACTTCTACCACCTACCTTTAGAGGATTGTCCACTGAAGACCCAAATTAATTCCTTTTTGAGTTCAAATTTATCTACCAAACCTATGATTACATTTCATACAATCAAAATTTCAAACTCTTTCCCTCTACTTTGAAGGAAAGAGAAATGAGGTGGTTTATAGGCCTAGCAGGAAACTTTATCAGCACTTGGAGATAAATAGAATTGATATTCTTGAATAAATACCAATATTACTATAGGGTTAAGGATAGAAAATAATATTTTTTCAAGATAAAACATAATGAAGATGAAAACCTTGAAGATTATCTACACCAGTTCACTTTTACCCACAATAATTATTATGAGTTATTTGAGGAAGTGATCAAAACTATTTTCCTTAAAATATTGTATGATTCCTCATAAGATTATTTGAATCTCATGGGGAAGGGAGATATCACCAAACTAGACTTCCAGGAGATTACACAATTATGTAGTAAATACTCTAGGACAAAACCTAGTAGTAGGAAAGGTAAACTAGGGAAATCAAGTGATGTAAGCTAACTCATGGAGGAAATAGAAAATTTAAAAATAGATATACTAATTAAAATGAACATAACATTATATGAGTTAAAATATAAGGCTAAATATAAAATTTAACCTCTATAAATCTATTGTCCAAAGTGTATATTAAAACACACACTTAGAGATTGTCCTCTAGACAAAAATAAAATCTATGGAATATGTGATGTTTAGGATCATGATACAAGAAATTTTAGTCACCTCACTAATCTTAAGAAATGATTAAAATATAACATATAGACCATAGAAGAAGTAAACTATGTTCAAAGGCAAGGAAATGCCTTCCAACAAAATCAACCACAATAGTTTGGCTAAAGGATTCCTTTTTCATAATGGCATGCACCTCCACAAGTTTGGGAAACACCACCATAGTGGGGCAACCAGGAATGGATGCCAAAACCATGGATGATGCCCTAACCTTTTAAATAAACTTGGATACCCCAAGTGCATCAGTAGATATGGGTAAGTTAACATTGGAATTTCTACACAAACTATAATCAATAATAAAGAATGTTTCAACAACAACAAGCATTGATGGATCCTCAAGGAACTCAAGCACCCATTATAGAACAAGTAAACCAACCTAAAATACCTACCCATATAGTATAAAATCCAAATAATAGGCATGTTTATGTAAATGAATAAGGTGAAAGCATAGGGGTAGGTGATATTGAATGTGTAGACATACATCTCAGGTTAGGAAAAATATTACAAGAACCTAAGATTATCATCACATAAATGCCTCATGAAAAATCAAGTCAATAGAATCAACTAGTATAATGATAATATTTATAATAAAAACTTATAAAAATAGAGGAAGTCATCACAAATCCTCCACCTATTCCCTTTCTAGAATGATTGAAAGAAGTGGAAGACAAAAGGGAATCTGAGTTGATTCAGGAACTGAAAAAACTCAACATAGAAATTTCATTATTTAAAGCCATCAGGGACATAAAACTCAATTATGTGATCAAAAATATATGTATTAAGAAACCTAGTAGGAAAAGACAATATCCCAAGACTATACAGGTATATGGTAAGCTTATTAATTTATTACTAGGTAATCTTCTTTTACCCAAATTGGAGACCCAGGGAGTCCTGTCATTTCTATAACGATTGAAAAGAAAGGGATACCAAATGTATTGGTGGAATTAATATATTATATTAATTTAAAAAACCATGAAAAATATCTCTCTAATAGATATGCAACCCACTACCATAATCTTACAAATAACAGATCATTCCACTACTAAATCAAAAGGCATCATTGAGGATTTAACATTAACTATATATTCATGGGAGTACCCCATTAATTTTATTATTTTCTATCCTAAAAATTAAAAAATTGGATACCCATTAATCCTATTAAGGCCTTTATTATCAATAATGATAGCTTTGATTGATCACATATCATGAAATATGACCATCTGAAATGGTCTTAAAGCAAAACACATTTCTTTATATCTACCTGCACAACCATCAATCAATATTGTAAAATAATTATGGGTATAACAACATAAAGAAAAATGTGATATTATATCCTTTATATATATGGTCATAATCACTGATCATGTGGAAGAAGTAGAGGATGATTTAATAATAAGTATCAAAACTACTATGGATTTTAATAGTGCAATTATAGACCTTGTCAGTCTAGCTATGGACGTTGTCAGTTCAACTATAGACTTTGAAAAAGGATCATATAACAAAATAAATTCCTATATTTATGAATTACAATCCTTGTCCACCTATTCTAAAATTTTTATGACCATAAAGACATTCAACATAGTGTTATGCAATGGGCACATGAAGGTTAAAATAATTTTTTGACAGCCTTCCATTGTCCTTTAGTTGGAGTGATTTCTATAGGAGATATATTTGTCAAAGATGATGTCACATTCCATATGTTTTTGTCACATCCATGTACTCTCAAATATTTAATGAGTCAATTTAAAAAAAATGGATTCTTCCCATCTAAGAACTAAACAAATAACAGTAACACTAGGGAAGTTACTCAATATAAGTAGTTGGTTGATAGATGATCAAGAAGTAGATGTATTTGATGTACTTAGAGAACATACTAAATATTTTTTTTGGGAATATAAACACATGAAGGGAATACATCCAAGTGTATGCACCACCATATATATATAGAGAACATTAAACTAGTGAGACAACCTCAAAAAAGAATTAATCCTGCCTTAAGAGTCAATGTAAAAATTAAGATAGAAAAGTGATTAGAAGTGGGATTCATTTATCTTTTTTTTTTATAGCCAATGGGTCTCTCCCTTGGTTATTGTTCCTAATAAAAATGGTAAATGAAGAGTATGCATAGACTATAGGTAACTAAACAAAGTAATAATGAAAGATTATTTTCCTTTACCCTTTATTGACCAAGCACCTGACAACTTGGCAGGGAAAAGATACTTATATTTATTGGATGGTTTTAATGGGTAGAATTAGATACAAGTGGTACCTAAATATCAAGATAAAATAACCTTCACTTGTCCATGGGGGAAATTTTCATATAGGTTATTGCACTTTAGTTTGTGGAATGCACATACTACCTTCCAACGAGTAGTCTTAGCCATATTTTAAGATTTAACCAATGATTGTGTAGAAATTTACATGGATGATTTTATTGTTCATAGAAAATCCTTTGATGAAAGTTTGAATAATCTAATTAGAGTATTGAAAATATGTGAATAACACCATCTTTCCTTGAGTCATGAAAAATGTCTGATCATGGTAGATGAAGGAATAGTTTTAAGACATCATATTTATACAAAAAGAATCCAAGTATATCCAAAGAAAATTGAAGTCATTTCAAACTTACCTATCCCTCAAAAAAATATTGATATCAAAATATTCTTAGGTCATGTAGGATATTATAGAAGGCTTGTAGAAGATTTCATCAAAATTGCTATTCCAATGTTTGCTTTGATGACAAAAGAGAGTGAGTTTTTTTGGAGTCTAGATTGCCAATAAGACTTTGAGACTATTAAAGAGAAACTGAGTTCTATCCCAATCCTAAGAGGACCTATTGGTCACAACCCTTCCATATTTACATGGATGCATCTAATCATGCTATGGGGGAAGTTTTGGGACAAAAATATGAAGATAGATAGATGTAAGCCATATATTACATTAGTAAGAACTTGAATCATACTAAGAGAAACTATACAACCACTGATAAAGAGTTCCTTACTATGATTTATGTCATAAACAAATTTAGACACTATATCATTGGTTACAAAATTTTTGTATATACTGACCATGTAGCTATCATATATTTTATGAATAAACTAGTGGTAGGAGGAAGAATTATAAAATGGCTATTACTGTTACAGGAATTTGATATAATAATTATTGATAAACCTGGTAAGTTTAATGCGGTTGCTAATTTTCTTTCTAGATTGAACAATGAATGTAAATAAGAAATTGAAGAAGATAGTTTTACAAATGAGCAACTATTTTCTATTTTAGCATAATCACCTTGGATTGATGACATAACAAACTTTTTGGCTACAATGAAGTTCCTTTTTAGTTCATTAAGAAAGAAAAGAAACATTTGATTAAAACAAGTTCTTATTTTAAATGGATTAATGTATATTACTTAAATATGGACTTGATCATGTATTCTATAGGTATGTAAAAAATAATGAAATGAATGACATCATTCGTGCTTGTCATGATAAACTTGGTGGAGGACACTACTCAATCAAAAGGACAATGCAAAAGATTCTTGGATTTGGCTACTACTGGCCAACTCTTTATAAGTAGGTAAAGAGGTATATTTGGCAATGTGATCCAGGTCAAAGAATGGGTAAACCTACATTATCTTATGAAATGCCCCTCCATCCTCAAGTAGTTTTAGAAACTTTTGAAAAGTGGGGCATGGAATTTGTTAGGCCCATAGATCTACCTTCTCAAGGTAAGGACTATTTTATAGTATGTAAATATTATTAACCAAATGGGATGGAGTACAAGCTCTTTCAATTATAAGAGAATAAATAGTAGTAAATTTATTATACTCTAGGATCATGCAGAGATTTAGAGTACCTAGAGAGAGTGTGTCTAATTAGGGACCCTAATTCATGTCCAAAATTATTCGAGCATTTATAGAGATCTACCAAGTCAACCATAGAAAGTGTTATCCATACCACCTAAAATCAAATGGACAGATAGAAGATACCAATAGAAAATTAAAGAATATCCTTGCTAAGATAGTTAGTAAGAGTAGAAAAAATTGGGTAGCTAAGCTTCCATAAACTGTATAGGCATACAAAACAACATAGAAGACCATTACTAGTTTTTCACCATATGAATTAGTATTTGGTAAGAAACATATCTTTTCAATTGAAATTTGAGATGCAAACTTCAAGGATTGCACTAGAATTAGTAATTGACTTGGATAAAGCATAAAGAGAGAATTTTACAACTAAAGAAGTTGGATGAAATGAGAGTAGAAGATTTAAAATAGATAGAGATGATGCAGTACCAAAGGAAATAATGGCATGATTTACACATCAAATAAAGATAATTCAAAGAAGGAGATTGGGCACTTTTGTATGATTATAAGTATCAACACTTCAAATATAAGTTAAGAACTAGATGATTATGACCATTTCAAATAAATAGGTGTTTTGATAATGGTTCAATATAATTATTGCCTATAAATGGTAATTAGAAGACAATCCTAGTCAATGGACATAGGTTAAATCTATACCAGAAGCCTTCCAGTAAATAAGAATTCATCCAGCTAGTATAAAATGAGATTGGCCTCATGGAAGAACTCAAAGCTTACATGACAATTGATCCTTAAAGATAATATGGTATTAATAAAGGAAGTGGATTCACCTCTTCTCTAAAAAAGTAAAAAAATAAAAATAAAAATAAAAATAATAAATTTCAATAACGAAAATCCTTAGGGATGTTGACAATCATGACTAGAAAACCAACTTGTTGGCTGATCATATACTACAAAATGAGCCTTGATAAAAAACCCAATAAATGGCTTGTCAAAGGCAAAAAACTAAAACAAATAAAAAAAGTGAGTTCAAAAATTCAAGATTAATCATCATTTATGATTAATTCTCCTTGTTCCCAAAAGCAATAAACATTGATGTTATCTTATTTTGTACCATTATTCAACTAATCCATGTAATTTATTTTGTTATAACAGGTGAAGAAGGATAAATAAAGATAACATCATGAGTTTTAAAGGTATATTGTTTATTTTTATACTACATGTTAGATTTTAAATTTCTAATTTTGCAAGTATATGCTCAATCTTTGGCAAAGACTCCATAGTTCTATGTGAAGGATATTCCCATGGCAGCAAAGAATATTTTCAAGAAGTTACTTTTAAAAACTTGACTACAAGCTACAAAATTTTTATTATCAAGTCATAAGTACTTCCATGATGACCTTATCTTTGTCATCACATCAAAACTCATGTGGAAAATAAACTGATAGAGAACTAACATCATGATGATTGAAAATAGATAGAAAGGTAATAATAAGTAATCATGATTATCTCATGACATGGTACACTTGCATTGTCATCATCACCCCACACACTTGGAGAGCTTCAAGCTTTATCTATAGCACTAAGATAAAAAAGGTACCATTAATATCACACTCTATTGATTAAACCCCACAAAGTGTCATTTTTATTCTTGAGTAAAACTGCAAACTATTGTGTTTTGTGAAGAGTTGAAAAATTTAGAATGGGACAAAAGAAGAAATTTGAGCCTAAATCAGTAGAAGGTCTCTTTGAAGATGAACAAGTAAAATATTTGTTTAAATCAATAGGATGGCTTGAGTTTCTCATGAAATTTTAGGGGTTTGATGAAACCCTTGTTATACATTTCATCCTCCACCTAAAGATGGATTTTTCCACTATTAGAGGTGTAAAAATTCCATTATGTAATCAGGTCATTAGCAAATTGTCTAGGATTCTAGATGAAGGGGCCAAGATCATAGGAAGATATTATTTCAATGGTTTCATCTACATTTTACATGGTGAGGGAGAACTAGTGCCAGTGTGTGTTCATGACATCAATGAAAAAATCAAAGTTGTCATTAGAGATTCATTATCAAAACCATGGAGGTTTGTATCTTTTTAGACTATCAAATACCTCACCTGTGATGGATGGTGTAGTGTTTTAAGTTGTATTATGATGAGAATGTTGATCATTTGAGGTATAATTTTCAACATCCCCAACATAGAATCAAATTAACCTCATTTTTTTAGGATATATACAAGTCATGGCTATGAAGTACCCTAATAACCCATCTTCTATCTACCGTCATGGACTCATTTAGTTGATAATCCAACGTCATTTTATTTGATAAGAATAGGGAAAAAAAATTATGGATTGATTTTCAAGAGGGAAAGAAGAGTAAATACTTAAATCTTGCCAAGAGCATACCATGAGATCCTTTTGCTTTGATTTCTAGGGCTCTACCAATGGTCTCTTCCTCCAAAGTGGTTATTCATAAGTTCATTCAGAGTATAAGATTAACTGTTAGGGCTACTGTACCTAGACCTCTAAGTCCCCTCATTATGATTTCACCATCAAAGCCAAGAAGAAGGTTAAGACTTAGGTCCTAAAAAAGAAACCCTAAACCATATTTTGAACCTATTTATGTACAAGAAACCATTCAGATCATAGAATATGAACCTAATATAGACCTTATTTCACATATAACAACTTAGGTGGCCTCAAATGAAGAAAATATTCCTCTCACTCAGAAGAGAATAAGAAAATTGATATTGGCTACTCATGATGAAGAAGTAATGGCTATAGAAAATCTTCAGAGCCTATGATAGGAACCCACTACCACTATTAGTGTAGCATGAGACAAAGAGGAAGTGTACACTCCTTTTACATAAGATGATTTTGAAGAGATTGTTATTTTTACCTTAACATAGATATTCATTGACAAAGGTAAATCTCCCATGATTGATGAAGAAGCTCAAACATCTAAAGAGATAGATTATGTAGAACTATAGCATGCCTTGGTATTATCCCAATTGGAATCCACCATCAAATAGAATATAAAAGACATTGTTGAACTATTATCCTCAGTCTAGTGTAAGGATTTTGTTATCTATTTTTTATTAAAAATAATAGAAAGCATAAAAAAATAGTATTTTAAGAAGTTATATGAATTTAATAATGACATGATTGATATATAGAATTACACTAAGGAACTTTAAGGAGATAATATATCATTGTGAAGGAATATTCTTAAATCTAAATAGGAAAATACCACATTGAAATCTCTAATAGCCTTCGACTCTTATAATGTGCCTCCTAAACCCATGGTATAACAAGGTTTCCAAACCATTATGTCCTACCCTAATGTCAAATTTCACTAGGAATAATTTGATCTTAGAGAATTGAAGAGGCAAAACAAACTTATTGAGAAGGAGAAACAAAAATTTCAAGAAGACTTGACACAAGCACAATGTAGGAAGAACAAGCTAGACAAACCATATAATTCACCTGTCAGCTTGGTGAAAAGATGTTAGCTTGTAGAAGTCCATCCCCTTCATATAATTTATTATTTCATGATAAATTTTCTAGATGGTTACTCCAAATCTCTTGTGAATTTCCACATGAGATTAATACAAGTGAAGAATTTTTGATAGTCTATTAGAAAATTACTCCTGATAGACAAGATTTATTATGTGAATTTTATCTGTATGATATTATTATAGGTAATATTAATAATTTCTTGGTCAATATATTTATTGGAGATTATGGAAATATAGATATAATGACCATGTAAGTACTGCAAGAGAATTTGGTATATGCATCAGACCCTAATTTGGTAATGCACAATAGATATTGGAAAAATTCAAAAGTTTATAGTTCCAATGTTCTAAAATTTGTGATCACTATATTCACCATTTATATAATGGAATTATCAAATTTTAATTGTTTTTAAAAAAATTATTTGATCAAGTTGTGACTGCCTATAGTCAACACTAGAATTTGTTGATAGTCTCTTTGAAAAAGAGAGAAGTTATTTATACTAATACTATTAGATGGACCCTTAGAAGAGACGAGGCTATTATTTTGATCATTATTGATGTAATTCAATAATGAGGGCATAAATTATGGATTGGGATGAGATTTAAACGACCTTTATTGCTTTTTACCATGTCTTCATGGTATAACATAGGGCCACGATCTGATGAATAATTTACTCTTTGGATTCATTTTATTAACAAGAATAAGAGATTTACTTCTCATGAGAAAATATTACAATATTTTACTCCATATATGATCTTAGTATCAAGCTAGAGAAGAGAATTAACACTTATGAAGATATGAGAAGTTAGTTTGCAATGGGACTTGCAAAAGGCAAGGTGTGGGGGAAATGATGATTCCACACTATGACTCATTATAAACATGATATATCATTCTTCATATCCATAAAAATTACATTTGAATTGATAATTTCATGTAGTCTTAGGGTTTATAACTAGCCTAAGGTATAAAATGAATGATTTTATCTCTATAAGCTTATGTGAGTCTAAGTTAGCATTCTTTGCATGATGTTCTAACTATTTTCATGTTTAATATTATATATTTTGATAGCTATAGATTATGATAGTCAAGCTATGGATTATGATATTCAAGATACAAACTTTGATAATTTCACTCTAGACTCTCACATCTCTCAATAGACTCATCCACAACATGTTCCAAGGCATTCTAAAAGTTCTTTTAGCTATTCCATGATGATCTAGGACTCATCTAGATACTTTCTATTTTTATATATGTCTATATATAGATTTATATTTATATATATATTTCTATTTATATAAGCTAGTAGATATAGGTTATAATTCTAGATAAGATGCTATGGATATATTGTATATAAGATTTGTTGATCAGATATGGTTAGATGAAGCAGTTGAAAATCCCATGAGGATCTTTCTAACCACATGTGGATATTGTTTTAATGTTCTTCTCTATTTTGGTCATATAAACCAATCTCTTTGAATATCATCTTGTTCTAGTTAGTTGAGTTATCATCAAGTATTTAGGATAGTTAGTTTATTTTGTGTCCAATAAAATGTAGATCTATGCCTGATTTTCAGTAGTAAAAAACATTATAAGAATTATTGTTTGAATGCAAGAAGATTTATTAAAATAATGCTCTTTCATTTCTATGTGCTAAGAAAGCTTTCTAAGGATTGAGTTGATTTAACCCTAAATCCAAGGGTAATCAAGGGCCCACTCCCCAAGAAGATATGCCATGTACTTTTGGTATTTATAATTTGTTTCTTATTTATTTTTAATTAAAATTAAGATAAATGCTCTATTTATATGATTGGATTAATAACCTATAGGTCATAATAGACTGATAATGTGTGTGTGATTTAATATTTGAACATGAATTTATCATTTCTTTGATTACAATAATATTTATTCTAGAACTTAGTTTAGAGTGTGGGTTTGATATTTGATTTTAGTGTGTTTACTTTCCAACAAAATTGTGTGATTTGATTTCAAAGCATTTCATTTAATTTGGTGTGTTTACATTTTAATCAAGTGTGTTTCTTTCAATCATTTGGTTAAGACATTAGGAAGTATAAACTTAGGAACGTGTGAAAGACATGGTGTATGGAATTGGCCTAAAAGTCAAAGTGAAAGCCTAATTATGAGTATGAAAAGTAGTGGTAAGTCTTAAAATAAGGTATAAAGTATTGATAAGCCTATGTAGATGTTATATAACCCTCTACGCACTTTTACAGACCTCCTAAGATGGTACATGATCTTTTCAAGTCACTAATTTGGGTCAAAAAGGTGACTATACAACTATTTTGCCCAAGAAGCCTAAATGCAGACCTATGGAATAATCTTGATGAGTTTTACTTCAATGTATTTAGTTGTCTTATGATGGTAAAAGAATTACCAAAACATCATTAATCATTTAAATCCATTATTTTCATGAGAAATCTTTCTAGTTACCTCTTGGGCCTAAGCATACACCTAGTTTAGGGTTTTAGCCATTTCTTCGTTCACCCATATATATAAGGTTTCAAATCCTCAAATTTGACTTGAAACCTAATTAGGAGGTCTTAAGAGTTAATCAAACATTATCTTGGAGTTTCACATGTGTGAGGTATGTGTAGAGCCAAAACTCATTTTCCTAGGCTTAGAAACCTAATTGAAGGCTAATATAGAGAGAGATAGATGGATTAAATATATCTACATTAAGCGTTTGATCATGATATTTTTCACAGAGAAGGAAGAGCCAAATGGGTAATCAAATAAATGTTTGGTTTTCTAGGAGCATCTATGCAATATTATAGACAAGGAGATTTATATGTTCTGAGGGCTACAAGTAGATGAAGACAAGTATGTGCCTTAGGTGAGAAATGGAGTGTTAGAGAGTGTATGAGGCACCCAAGGGGGTTGATACAAGTTTTTTAAGGTAGAGAGAGGTCATTCATGGAGAGGAGTTTCATTCATGAAAATATAATCAATATTTGAAGCATTTGAGTAAAAAAGATTCGCATGTCTAAAATATCATTATCAGGTCTTTGGTAGTTTGGAGATATTCAATTTTAGTTCTCATGCTCATTATGTTGAAATATAAATTGTAATGGCCATGGATGGTGTAGGTAGATCTCAAGAAGCATGATCAAGTAAGTTAAGTGTTAAAATAAGATTTATAACTCCTCCTAGATATAAGAATAGGTAGTTGCATGATGAGGTGGATGAGTCATCAAAAAAATCAAGAGTTACTCTATGCCACCCCTTATGAAGAAAAGGATCATATCAATAACACACATGTTGATAGAACACTTCATAACTACCTATTTATATATTTCTATTATTTGTAACTTATTCCTTTTGAGATGACACTTGGCATAAGTCTCTCCATCATTTTATTTCTTGATCTCTCTCACTCTCTTCTATATATTCAACCTTGTTTGGGTTTGTAAGGGATCCTCCACCTAAGTATGGTGAATTCATAGTCATTTTTATGACCTTTTATTAATGAATACTAATGATTTTAACCTCTTTATATGACTGTACTTAGTGTGTATGCATAGATAATTGATATTATTAAGTGATTTGCTTAGTCTTCCTTGACATGTTGTCTTATTCTAACAAATATAAATAGTTTAAAAGATTCTCTTTTAGGTCATGTGAAGGGTTCAAGTGAAGTGAAAGGATTGAGTGAGTTTTCTTATTCAATAGTGTCATGCTAGACTTCTTAATTAGTCCTCCTAACCTAAGCATCCAACCCAACTTTCACATTGAAAAATTGATGTAGGAGATTCAAATTAGGAGTAGTGTATGTTCAAAATAGTCTCATGGTCAATGTGCACATGTGTATGGTTGGTAGTGGTCAATTATTTTGGTGTATCACCTCCCTAGGTAGGTTTATTTCATGTTATCCCTCTCCCTTTTCCTTTAAAATCTAGTAGTGTAGTGTTGTGATCCTAATTGATACATCAAGGAGAGCTAGACATATAATATAGAGATTCAATACACCTATTATGACACATATATCCTAGTATTATCTACATAATACCCCAAATTATGAAGGATTGAATAACCTTCCAAGGGTGAAAATTTGGGTGATATCACTAACAAACAAAGAAAAAAGAAAAAAAGAAAAAGATCTAATCTAAGATGGATGTTTATTTTAAGGAATCAAACAAAATGTGAATGAAATTTTGACCCCTTGGTATTTTTTGCTCTTGTAAAATTGAAATATGAAAAGACAAGTTGTGTTAAGTCAATTTCAAGCACTAAAACAAAAGTTTATATATAAATTATATTGTTCAAGCCTCCTCTTCTCTACTTAGGTTCTTGAAAAAATGTGAGGCGGTTCTCTTGTCTTTATGAAAAAAATAAAACCAACAAACAAATTTCAATTTTTAACTCTCAATTTTCTGTTTACATAGAGCGAAGTCATTGATTATGCAATAATGTGAACCTGTTGATTCTAATGAAGTAATTGTTTTATATATGGAACATAATACATAAAAATTAGTTTTTGGTGAAGTCACTATTAGACAATGGTGAAGTTTCTGATTAGTCTAGGTGAAGCCATTGAATACAACTTGAAATTAGGCAAAGTTCCTAAAATCATTAGTAAAATTACTTGTCAAATCCACCAAATTGTAGGGTTGATGTCACCATTTACATTGATCAATGTCATCATTACATAGGATGAAGTCACTGATGAAAATTCATTATTTATTCAAAATAAATGATCATAAATAGAGGATAAAAAAGGTAAAGTCTTCATTACATAGGGTGAATTCATTAATTAGTGAAAAAAAGAAAATGATGAGACTTTTGAGCATAAAAATTTTAATTTGAATATTTAAGTGCTATTTTTATGAATTTTAAAGGTTTTACATCATTCATGTAGTCCATACAGGATGAGTGATCCCATTGTGCATGCCATTATGTATCTTAGGAGTCTGAAGAGCAAAAAAGGTCATTGATTAGTTATTTGTTAGTGAATCTCACTAAAATCCAAGTATAAAAATGAAATGAAACTAAACTTATCTTACCTAAGAATTAGGGGAGCATAACATAATAGACAAAACCACAACTAAGAGATAAAAAAACATAATAATATTACCTCCCTTATCAACATTAGTGTTCGCTTGTTAGCAGAGAATATGTTTTTGCTCTATAGATGGCATTAGAGAAATTGATTAATGTTTTTTCTATCTTGGTAGCACTTTTATAATGGCCACATGTGGATTTGATTGGTTTGGATTGGCTTCGTGTGAAGCTTTGATATCAATTTGGAATTATAACATTAATTTGATGGCTTCTTAAAGGCATCCCTATAGAATAATCTTACACACAAAATCTTGTTTGGGTAGAGTAAGGGAAATTGTATTTATAGGTCTCAAAACTAGCTCTAACCCTAGGAGGTTACATTTAGTTATAACTTTGATTGAGTTTAAAATAATTTATGTTGAGTTAAGTTAACCATGGGTTGGGTAAAAGAAATCATGAAGGCTTGACAACTCATTTTAGATATTTATGAGTCATGAAAACTCATAGAAGATATTTGAGTTTATGACTCACTTTTTCTTGAATATTAAGAATTGATAAATCACTTTATTAGCTCCCTTGAATTTGAATTCATATTTTTTGAAAATTTCCTTTTTAGATAAATGTAATTCACTAATTCAACTTGGAATTTTTACTTAAGCAAGTTAATTAAGATTTAATTTTTAATTAATCATACTTATTGATTTTTGGCTTTTATGAATTATTTTTAAATTTTTTGCATTAATATATCGATAGGCTAATAATGTCAATTTTCTAGGTCAAAATTTAATGAGGATTGAAAAAAAACTCAGCTATGGTGCATACTAGGTAATACCCCAAATAAACAAGCCTTGCCATGTTTCTAAGTAATTAAATCCCTTGTACAGATGAATTTGGGAAATTTAGGTGATTTATAGGCTTAAATTACATTGTTTGTTATAAATTGATCTGAATCCTAGTTTAGACATGAAAATGGCCAAAAATAAGTATCTACAGGCATATAACTTGGCCTAGTGATATGTCCTTCCCATTTCTCTTGTAAAATAATTATACAACTTTGATGATAATTGAATTTCGTAAAAACTCAACCTTCATGCCCTTACTGATATGAGTGATTTGATACATTAATAAGAGATTGGTTAAAACACATGGAACACTTAGAACATTATTGAATGTTCCTCCTTCCATTTCAATATACCCTCTCCCTAAAATTGATATAAAAGTGTTATCACCCAAAGTGATTGAAGACATGTTACTAGGCTCTAAGGAAGAAAACTCAACCTATGAATAACCCATGTGGTGGGAAGCACTTGATTCAATAACCCATGAATATTTTGGAGTTGTAAATGATAATATAGCCTTACCCTTTTCTTTATCTTTTCCTTTTATCATTTGCCTTACAATAATCTTGAGTTAATTAATTATGCTTGATAGATTCATGAACACATATGTTGCTCTTTTATATAAGATGAGTCAGGTGGTTAATTTATTTCTTCATGCACTTGTGTTCATCATGCCCATTTTTATTTTAATAGGCACACTTAACCTTGTATTTATTAGGCTTATTATTGGAAGAAGAAGTTTAAGTAGTTATTTTGGTAGAAGTTGATTCTTTCTTCTTCTCTTGATCCTTGTTATTTTTCTTATTCTATTTGTTTAAAGCCTTTGTTTTCTCATTCCTATAAATTATGAAGTTTTGAAGACTTTAATGTGCCCATTTTTATTAACTTGTATTTCTTCTGAGCTAAGTTAGCAACTAAGACATCTAAAGAGGGCATTTTCCATGTAGTGCCTAGAGCACTTTTAGTGGTATGGAAAGTAGAGACAAAGACCAAGTAATCATGACCTATATTAGAGAGTATAAAAAGAATAAGTTGGTTATATTTATTATCTATTCCACATTATTTCAACTACAATCTCAAAGACTCAAAATTGGTGAAGAAATCTTGATGGATGTCAACGTTACTAGGACTTAGGCTCATAAGTTCATTTTCTAGTTTATGGGCTCTCATCACATATTGATTCTTAAAGAGTTTTTTTTAAATTGTCCACACTTAATTGGGTGTTTTGGTAGGTTATATATGAAAAAGTATATCAAGAGACATAAAAAGACATAATAACACATAAATTTTAGAACTATGATTGTACCACTTAAATTTTTATATATTTGTAGTTTGTTCAATTTTTAAATCCCTTATAATGTAGTGTAAATCTTTACTCATAATTATTTACATTTTTTTTTTCCATTAATGATAGTTAAATGGTTTTAGATGATTAATTGAACTTATATCCATTGTGAATAATAAAGTTTTTAGTTGTAGTTGTTTTTACAAAAAAAGTGCAAATAGAATGAAAGAGTGACTCAAATATATAGTACACCTCTTGAAGTACCAATAGTGAACCCACCCAAGTGTTTTAAACAATACACACTCAAAAACATATTAGACACAACTGAGAATGCATCTTGATCAACCAGTGAAAATGTCAAAAAAGATGTGATTTGTAAGACAAAGCAAGGATGTTAGGCTCAACCAAAAATGCATCCAAGATGAGTACACAAAGTGATAAAGAGAGAAAAAGAAGTGTTTTATTGAATGTGATGGATTTTGGACACCTTTCAAATTAGACCTCACTCTCCAGTCATCTAGCAAAAAAATGAAGAATTTTTCAAAAAATACTTTCTGTCTTTTAATAGGCTCACAATAAATTATTTTTATTGAAAAATAATAAAAAATAATCTTACTAATTTTATAAACACCCCAATAATATTATATTACTTTATAAAAAATAACAAAAAATCCTTCCTTATATTTTATAAAAATCCACCTCTACAATATTATATTATTTAATAAAAAATCTATAATGTTCAATGTTAAAGAAACATTGACTTTAAATCATTTCAAGCAATACCATGATTTTAAAGTAAAGATGGTTTTGTTTTCAAAAGAATATTTTCCCACTAAATGAAAAACCACTATTTTTTAATAGTGGTATTAGAAACCATGAGTCATGAAAATGAGAAATTTTAAAGAAGACACATACCAGACCAATAATAGATGGAGAAATGTGTGATTAGAGGAGGTTTAAACACAGTAAAAATGATCCCAGATCCATATGATAATAAAAACTAGCTCATGAAGGGTGATTAAGAGGAAGGCATCGACCCAAAGTAGGTTGTCAAATAGGCCCGATAAGTTACTAAGGTCATGGCACAAATTTGAATGTTTATGGAAGAATAGAAGGTATGAATCAGTTACTTTGACAAGATGGTAAAATGGCTCTAAATTCTCTTCAAACCTACAATAGGTCATTGAAAGGAGAACCTAGACCATGTAAGACTATAGTCTAGCTTAGGCCATCACTTATAATATTTGAACCTCGATCAAGGGATCTAAGGAAATGTAACCTTAAGCTTGAACATATTGAAACCATATTTAATAATTGAGTCAAACCCTTGATATATAAAAACATTCCTTATATAGCTAACATAATAAATATTTTAAAAAAAATCCCAAGGTTTTTTGAGATTTAAAAATAACACCTAAAATTATTTTTTCAAACCCTCTAAAAAATGCCTCATAACACACTACAAACAATCTCAATATTTAAAAATAAAGCTCACAACATAAAACTAGTCACATGATCATGAAGGTGTCACTCTGATACCATATCAGATTTATGGTTGGTATCCCTAGATCATACAAATGCATAGGTTTGTGATAGGTGTGAGATAAAAAATCACATAATAAACAACTATAAGCTAAATGAAATCATTATGATGATATTACATAACACAAATATGAGCCAAAATACCAATCTTCCATTAAGAAAATCTCACAAATGTGAGGTGTACATATAGGAGAGTGTTGATTAACTAATCCACAAAATGTGGTCAAATAACCTAAGAATAAAAGAGTAACTCTTCCAAAAAAGGTGGTCAAAGGTGCTTAGAATAGAAGAGTACCTCCTCCATAAAAGGTATTCAAAGACCCTTAGAATAAAAGAATAATTCCCATACATAGAATAACCAGTCAAGGAGTTACTTCCTAGTCATCTGATCAAATTGTATACCTAAGAAAAATTATCCATGAAAGTAAGAAAACTCTAAGTGAGGGAAAAAAATCCAAAAATAAATAAATATGGGAAAAATAAATATCACCTACTCTAACAATGTTAAGGCTAAAACCTATGTACAATCTCCCAAAGAGTAGAATCTTGTTACACCAAAGTAGAAGGATCCTTTTTTCAATCATTTCACATTCATATATAGAGAGGACAAGTGAGTGAGAGAAGAAAATAAATTAAATTACTCAACTACCTCCCTTTGATTAGGGATGTGTTAGATAAGGAGACCAATAAGTTAAATTCATCAAACCCTTTCAATGCTTTGGATTTGTTTAATGTAGACTTGGTTGGATGCTTGGTGTATTAGAGGATAAACCACACTATCTTCACTCCATTTTCTCCTAGAATATTTAAATTTAATGATATTTTATTGATGACCTAGTCTTCTTCCTTGAGAGACTCCTAGAAGAGATTCAAACTCACCACTTTTTCCTTTAATCATGTGATGGTTGGGGAGAAGGTAACTAATCTTGACTGTTCACCATGATTGGATTATTTGTTAAATCATCTGCATCAAAATAGGCCTCAAGATAGCATAACTCACCCAATTATATCCTTTTCACATGTTTCTCATAGATGCGAACCACCTTGAGGAGGTTTCACTTATTAAGGAACATGCTTCCAACTAGTTCCATGCTTATTCACCCTCTTCAAGTAAATTGAATCATTCATTATTCTGAAGATATCTTATATCAGCCTTGGAAACCTATTTAAGCTATTTTTTCATGTATTATATATGATTTAGGAGGTTCAAGAGTCTTTCATTTCATAATTTGAGGCCTTAAATGATTAGTGCCTACTAATTAAAGGCTTTTCATCATTGGTATTGCCCAATATTGGGTTAGAAACATGCTTCTTATGAGTAACTTCTTCATTACCTTGAATTTCAACCTACTCCCATGTATCATACCTATAAAATTGAATTTAGCATCTTAAAAAAGGACTATAAAGATGGTTTATTCATTTTTGGGTAGAAAATTCAACATATTATCCATTAATCTATTTATAAACATGATTGACACCATCTAGGAAACTGTCTAAAAGTTTACTACAATCTATTTTGAATGTTTTGATCATGTTTTACAACCCTCTATGAACATTACAAAACCTTTATTAATATGGAATATTTATGGAGACCTTATAAATTATATTTGTATATCTGTATGAGCTTATATCATGGATAAAAAACTTTTGTCTTGGCCTTGTAATAGGCAAGAAACTTGAAAAATATGAACATGCATGTTAGTGCTCTTGAAGGATCTCTAAAAAATCATATTATCCTTGTATGATCATGAATGATGTCTAAACTCTATTGAAAAACTATTAGTGGGGTCTTGAGATCATGAAACCTCTTGTAATCTACCTAAAGACCTCTAGGTGCCCCTAGAGGATGATTGAAACCCTCCTGATTAGTCATGGAACCTTGAAAGTTTGACTTGCAGACTTGGTGGTTCTAGATAAAGGTTCTAAAAGCTCTAAAATCCTATATTCTCATCTTAAAAATTATATGAAGGTTTTGAGATGGTTGAAACCCTTGTTTTCTGTCTCACAGATGTATTGATTCTCTTGAAGGAGATTAGATCATGCTTTAAACTTGTCTAAAAACTTGCATCATTAGGTAAACATTGGAAACACTACTTCAGTCTTGTTGATGCTCTTAAAGACTCATAGATCATGCTTAGACCTATAAACATTATGGAACCTTGTTCATCATGGATAACAATTTTAATTTTTCTTGTAGATGTGTAGGTTCTCTAGATCATGTTCTATAAATCTAAAACCTTAAAAACAATGTTGTAGCATCATGTAAACCTTCCAAACTTGGAATTATATCATTGAATAATGTTGCCTATTCCTATCTATAGACTTGTATGAAGGTATTGAGAGCTTTGGGACCTTTATTTTATCATTGTATTATCATGGTCTTTTGGAAATTATATTTGCAGATGTTTATGAAGGCTTAATATCGTGCATGAAACCTCTTATTTTTTAAGTTTAAAGACCTGAAACCTTCATTTTTTTGATCATATAGTCCTGTAAACTCAAGTTTTTTTCTTTAAATTATATCTACAAACATCGTGAACCTCCTATAAACCTATAACCATGCTTTTGGCTCATGAAATTTTTTATTTGAGGTATAAAACTTGTAGAATCACCTTGTAAACATGATTTTAGACCTTAAATCTTTTATATATCCTTTGTTTTATCACTAAAAATCCTAAAATAACCTTGGAATCATGCCTACAATCATGCTAACTAGTTTTTGTCTTAAAAACTATATTTTGAGCTTTCAAAATCATGAAAACTTGTGGAAAACTATAAAGAAATTTGCAATCTTGTTATTACCCTTGTTTTATGACTTGAGGAAGTTTACAACCTTATTCCTTATCTCTTTAAGACTTTAAATTATTTTCAAAGTGCATCATCATGGGTTTAGGGTTTTAGTAGTCTTTAAGACTATTTATAAGGTTTGAAGGTGTTTAAAGAGATCCATGTGATTTATACCTTCTCATGAAGTATTGAGACCACCAAGAGATGTATTGAGACTTGTTAGGACTCTTCCAAACCCTTTCAAAAACTACTTATGAGTATAAATATAAAAAGATGTCAATTGGTTTTAGTTATAAACCCTATAAACATAATATTTTAGCCTATAAATTGAGTATAACCTCATTTTATCCTCTTAAAGGTCTAAAAATCACCATTGATGATCCTTAGGGCCTGATTTAACCTTCAAAAACTTGGTTCCTTAATTAAGACCCTTATCAGGGCTCTACAAACCTAGTTTTTGGCTTGCTTCATAACATGCATACCTTGTTTTACTTTTTTGAATACTATTATTTTAATGCTTTTGGATTCATAAGAGAAACATCAAATACTAAAGTTGTTTGAATGATAATTAAGTACTATTAATATTTTAATAATGAAATATAATATTTTGATAATATATTTCATTTAAGCATGTGTAATAAATGGCACAAGTACTAAGTAACTAATAGATAAAGAGAGTGTATCTTATTTGTTACTCTATTATGGACTATGGTAGTTATAATAAGTCATCATAGGGTTGTATTAGAGATCTATACTTTATTCATTCTATATTCTAATTAGTTTTAAAATTTAGATAATTGTGTCAATCATGGATAGTAACATCAATGCATATATCTATATCCAACATGTGTCTAGTGGGAGATATACAAAGGAATGAATTCAAATTTGGACCAGGCCTTTGCTACCCCTTGTGTAATTTTTTTGTGCCTTAAATAATGTTCACCTATATTCCAAATCTAGATAATAAACAACCCTAGTTCCTTTATATTATACCTCTTATAACCTGGTAAAAAGGGGTTATTAACATCAGTTGATCTAGCCCTAATGACCTTGTTTATTATTAAGTTTTGCCTACATGGCCAATACTCCTAAGAGGGCCTCAAACTCACATGTAGTTATCTATCTTATGCATGTGTGTGTAATTTTAATAGTGTGACTATATGATTTTCAATTTGTAACCCTTGGTATAAGTGATGCAAGATTATATTTAACCTTTTTAATGCTTTAAATATTTGATTTAGTGTTATAGTGCAATTTGATAACATGAAATAAAATAATACTTTTTGACTATATAGTTTGCCTTATAAAATTGGTAGGTATGTTAATTAGACCATAGCCTTTATACATATAGTAACCTTTTGACTTTGATTTAGAATCTAGTGACATGCAAAAATCTGACCATAGGATAGGAAAATGAGGGATAATATAATTTGTCATAAAGTGAAAGATACAAAAGAAGATAAAGATAAGTTTTGATAGTTGTGTCAAAGCTAGATGCTAATGTAGACACCAGTGTCTAGGATGGATACAAATGTCTAGGGGATAAAAACATGCATAAATTAGGTAAAACATATAGGGATCCTTAGCATACATTGGATAAAGACAAACAAATATATCACATAGGCCCAATGGGTAGGTAAATTAAGTGAAATAAGATGGAATTGAAGAGGTCCCTAAGAGATCATGTCTCTAGATGTTTAATTCTTAGTGAAAAGGTATATACATACAATAAGACTAGAAATATGTGTATTATACCAAAATGGGTGTCTACATTCCCCCTCATTTTATTTAATAGTGAAATAAAAACCATAATTACTAGTTTAAAGGAAAATAAAATGACTACCATGGTGTGGATAATGCACCTCGTCTTCACTTGAGTTTTTATTGAATATTTCATTTTGAACATTACTTGTAACCGATCATATGCAAAGAATTAAATTAGTGTATATAATTTGTATCTAAGAAATACTAAAAAGAAGTAAAAGGAAAGATCATGGATAGAGTACACTTATGTATGTGTCATGTAGTAAATGGGGGATTGTAACCTCATCCATCTTTTGGCTAGGAAGATGAATGAGTCTATAATTGGTAAAGTGTGTTACACCACTGTGGTGCTATACATAGAGTAGGGGGAGTTGGGAAGTGATTATGCCTCTAACTCATAATAGTAAGAGTGTTATTTCAACCATCGAGAGTATTATTTCCTGATGAACACAAATTGAGTATAAAATATATGTATATGTATATCTTAGTATAGGGTGAGTGATGTAATAAATTTCACCCAAAAACTTGAAGAGACCAAATGATTTAATCTCTCCAAGAAAATTGTTTTGTTATTTTTGGTAATAATGGAGTTTTATTCCTATTTAATAAATAGGTACGAGTAGGGAAAATTATTAAATAATATTCCTAATTATGGCTACTAATTTTTGAAATTCAATTTTAAGTTGACCTTTCTAAAAATAGTAAGAGAGAAAAGAGAATTGTAACTTAAATTATTCTGAGCTGTTCGATCTGAGACGAGGTTTGAGAATTTAGGTGAAGGACTGTTATAGTGTTGGAAATAGGTTCTTAAACTTCATATTTTGATTGGATAGGAGAAATGAAAGTGGGAAACTCTATTGTTCAGAACTGTAATCCTTTTCTAGTGATGTTGTCCAAGTGATTTGAGTTTTCTAGGTTCTTCTCAGTAGGTCTGTGTTACCCTATCAGTGAAATATCAAAGCTTAGAAGTATATGGAGCTCACTATGTGTTTATTTTAATCTTCAAAAGCCCTAGGAGCTCTTTGGGCTTGAACTTGAAAGGAAATTTGAGAAAGAGAGAAAAGGGGTTAGTGTGTAAAAAATATGCTAGATGCACTTCACACCTCGTATGTGGGCACACTACCTATATACTAATACTCTAAGGAGGGATCAAGCTAATGTAGTTCTCTCATTGAAGTGATTGGTGCAATTATGTATGAAAATATAACTAGATGCAAAATTGGGTGTACTTTAGATGGATAGGGATTGGTGTAAGGGTTTGAACAAGCTTGGAATAATATTGGAAGGATGTATGTGGAGAATATGGAAAAGTGCTTCAGTGTACTTTCTTATATTCTATATTTTCTCTTATAAATGAGTGACAACCCTTCTAAATGGATTTTGAATGGATTTTTATAGGAGATTTAATGATCGTGGGCTAAATAAGTTCACATTAGGTTGACATGAATTAGGATAAGGATTCAAAATAAAATATCTATTTGAATCAAATTTGTACTTGGACAACAATGCCAAAAATAGAACACCTTGGGTTTTAGCACCCCTATCTAAGTTGGGTGATATTTTATAGAGGGAATGAGACCTAGGGGGATGGATTTAGGCTTGAAAGAGTTGTTTGAGTTTGTAAGGGTTGAGTCTAAAAGGTTATGGATAACTAGGAATCGATGAAAGAAAATCCTATAAGGGTTCTAAAAGAAAATAGCATGACCTATGGATTAAGTGTCATTAGCCACACTAAAGTAACCAAAGTTTATGTTTTACATGACTACATCCCCCCCTCCCCCAATTTATTCTAATGATGTAACAAAGTGAAATACTAGGATAAAGGAAAACAATAAAAAGTGTACCTAAACTTACCTATAAAGGTGAAGCCATGAAGCTTGTGTGATGTTGAGTAATGATGGATAGTGCATAAAGAGCACTTTGGGCAAGTGTGAATCTATGAAAAGAAATAAAGAGTAGATCAGTTCTTATTATATGTGATATAAAACAAGAACATACAAAAGCTGAGTAAAAGGAAAATGAAGAGAAAGGAATGAATACACCTCATCAAGTATATGAACCAATACAAGACCTATTGTGATCTTGAGTAAGCTGATTAATACTGGATTATGCTAGATGATGTTGTACCAAAAGTTATATTAAAAATAGATTTGAGTGCTCAATTCCTCAAAAAGTCACTCAAGAATACAAAATTAAGCCCTTTGGCTCCATCATTGCCTACTAAGTGAAGCTAATGAATCATGCATGTGTCAATTGATGTTTGGACTGAGTGTCCAATCCCTCTGAATAGGTGGCTCAAGAATACAAAGGATACCTAGACCTTTGGC
The DNA here is from genome assembly GCA_037957365.1 of Torreya grandis. Taxonomy (NCBI): domain Eukaryota; kingdom Viridiplantae; phylum Streptophyta; class Pinopsida; order Cupressales; family Taxaceae; genus Torreya; species Torreya grandis. The sequence continues at coordinate 635,617 of JARHVA010003524.1, forward strand.
TCTATCATTTCCTAGTGAATTAAAGTTATGAAGTGATACCAGTATAAAATAGATGTCATATGAGTTAGATCATGGAGCCCATGGATGCTCTAAAAGTCTAATAATGTGGTGTGGATAGCCAAATATATGTTATAAACTAGGCCACTCTTAGCCATTTCAAAAGATGGAGGTTAGGCTTGTATGAAAGCCACTCCAAAACTGATGCAATATGCTTATATAAAAACCAACTCGAGTCCTCAAGAAGTTAAACTTGTATGAAAGTTAAACTTGAGAAATGATGCCAACCATCTTTAGATGGAGTAAGGCATAAAACTACTGAGAATGCTTGGGTAATAAACTAAACTTAGAAACAAAGAAGATAAATATGCCATGCACATTGCCCCCAATCACTAGTGTTTAGAACATGGATTATGATTTGGAAGTTATGTCAACTACCTAATCTAAAACTAGAAGTGAGAGTCATAATGCCATGCATGATACCCCCCTATATCTAGATTTCTTGAGAAAAGTATATTAAAATTGTTGATCTTGACTGATTTGGGTGTGTAAAAACTATAGCCAAGCTAAATTTTTTGCTTGTTACTAGAAAACTTGGGTGTTTTTGTATCTAAATAAGATCACTAAAATGAGTACACCCCTATGTTTGGCATTAATATCCATTTCTAGTGCTATTGTTCTATGCAAAAACTAGTTGTTGATTTGGAATTGTCAATGTTTTTCTATTCTGTTATGACTGATTTGACCTCTAGATTTTGAACTGAGTGATCTAAATGATACTATTTTGACTATTAGGGGCTTTGATCTCTATGAAAAAACCATTATTTTCCCCCCTCTTCTAAGGGTAGGAATGATGAACCTGTAATGACTACCCTTAGAAGAAAAAGAGTCCTACAAGTGTGTTAAGTTGCATAAATATATGATATAGCAATGATATTTGACAAAATATCTCTAGATATAGAAATGTGTGTATTGAGAGATTTTTATATCAATAGTGGTGTGAAAATATAGATATAACAATGTAAAATCATGTACAATGTACTAAACTAGAATCAAAAATATTAAATGTTAGCTGCTAGTTGTTAAAGAGGGATGGAGCATGATGTCTATCATGACATCCAAGAAAGTAAGGAAAATGCATGATATGGATCATGGCATTGAAAAAATAAAAAAAATAATAAATAAAACAAGCACATGCAACAAGAATCAAGAAGCATACAAGGTTGGCCAAGGGGACTACAAACAAGGGACATGGGCACATGTCACTCAAACTAGAAAACAAACATACAAGGCATGTTCGAATTCCACATACACATAAAATTTGAAACAAATAATGATTGGTAGGAGGGCCATAGGTACATAGAATATTAAAAGCAAGGGACATTGGAAAATGTCCAAAGTTACTCACACATGAATATAATCAAAGGACATTGGCAGATGTCCTAAGGAACATATAAAAAATAAAACTAGAAATAGAAATGCAATCTCATCTAGTTATGTACAATAAGAAAGGAAATCATGTAAAAATTGAAAATGAATAATCACATATAACTAATCAAAGAAAAGAGTGAAAGTATGAAAGACATGTTTAGTACAATACTAGGTATATGCTAAGAGATACACAAGTTCTAGATACTAGTAAAATGTCAATATAACAATCTATGTAATCTGGTAAGTAATGTACATCAATATGATAACTCAAAGTGTATAGTGTGAAATTGACATAAATTAGATGGTGTTTTCATGTATAAGATGCTCCCAGTGGGTATGCATATTAATGTGTCTTGAATGTAGAAGTAGGAATGCCCCCTCAATGGGTAAGTGAAGTAATTAAGTGGCTAGATTTCACTGCACCACTCAAAAAAGATCAAGTGAAGCATGGTAATGTAGATAATCGACAAACCATAACATTAAATAATAAATGTAAGTCCTAGCATGATAGTAGTAATGTAAAGTATGGATGATGCATATAATCAAAATGTTTTTAGTATTTTTGAGTTTTGTATTATTTTTGTATTTGTTTGGAAATATTTGAACTATGTACAATCAAGCAAGAGAGATTTTAGTATAAGTAGACTGGGATAGGATGATACTAATCGATGAGTCTCATGGGAGACTCTCTATAATAGTGTCCTATATCAAGGAGTGAAATTATGCATGAATGTGAAACATGATGACAATGTTGAGACTATGGCTCTAAAATTTGTATATGTTGTAAAATATTCTAAGTAGATACTAACTATGGGGTCCCACTGTAATTCTAAGAAGTGAATGTAACTATAAAGCTCTTAGGGACCCATATAGAAGTAAGAGATGTTATTTGAACATGTGATTTATGTGTAGACCCATGAGATCTTAATGAAACTACTCTGGGTGTGAAAATTGTAGCTAAAAACTATCTAGAATCCCAAAGTTGTGGTGGTGTATGAACCCTCTAGACTGGTGATGGATGTGTCAATTATGTCTAAATTTATACTAGAGGAATAACTATAATTGGTGGGGAAACTAATACTATTAGAGAGGCTAGAACTAATGACTGTGCGATGTACCTAGGGATATGATATATTAATGTATATGGGTTGATGGAGATATCGATGTGTGGCACACATCCCCTTAGTTAGTTATATAGGTATAATATATTAGGATAATGGAGTAACTTGTGGAATTAGTACATTGGGTAATGGTCAGCCTACATTGGGATTAAGAGGTTACCCATCCATGGGTTAGATAGATGTCTATATATAGGAGATGATTATCATGGTAAAGATATCAAGTAAGCATTGAGTCTTCTATTGTAAGAGGATATTGGAGGTTGTCCCCTCAAAGAGACATTATGGAGTTCTTCCTTCCTAAAGGAGTATTATATGGTGTTACCCTACCTTAAGGGTATTTTTGCATATATTGAATATCAAGATCTTACCAAGTGGTATCAGAGCTTCGATTTGGGCAATTTGTGTGGAGTGAAACCCTAGATTTTTTGAATCATCAATAACTTTTGATTGGTTACAATTTTTTCCACAAATTTTTTATTGTATATGGATAATATTGTAAATAAGTCACAGTAAAAAAATAGAGATATTTTGATTAGTTTTGAGGGAGTCATTATTATTTTAAGGTTTATAATAATTTTTCTATATCTTATAAAATATATGGAAATTTTATTCCAAATTTTTACTAGAGATGTAAAAAGATATAAGAGAATTAAAATAAAAATTTAAGAATTTTTGGAGTTGTTTTGAGTGATTTGTGATGATTTTATGGTTTTTCATATATTCAATTTAAAGGTCAAAATTTGTGACATTTTTTCATAAAATTTTGACTGAGGTTCCAATATCATAAGAGGAAGCTTAAGGAAAAATTTGGGACTTTTTGGATCAGTTTTGTAGGATTTATTGACATTTTAGGTTTCATGAACCCTAATTTTTTTTGTGGATCATGGAGTTGCAAAAATTTTCAGGGGAAGATGATGTTGATGCTAGAGAATGGTGGCTCAATTTTAAAGAGAATAATTTGATTTTTTTTTAATGGAAAATAGAATTATCTCTTTCTTTGTCTGGGCCTGTACAACATTGGTGGTGTAATCAATTGAGATTTACGCAATAGTTTTCTTCATGGGAAGCAATGGAACAAACCTTCCTAGATTGATGGGATATAAAAGAAAAAGAGGATGTAGAAGAAGAAGAAAATAATGATGATAAAGAAGAAGAAGAAGAATAAGAAGAAGGGTTCAAATAATTTGGCTCCAAAGAAATCCGAGTCAATTTTTCAATTTCATGGATGCATTCAAAAGAAGAATGTGGTTATGTCCATAAACCCTACTAGCAAGTATAACTTCATTAACATGAATGTGGCCAAGCATCTACATGTTCAAGTAAATAATATCCAAGAGGTTCAAGTAGATGGTAATAATATTTCAATGTTTAAAGATTTGAAGCTCATTATGAAAAAATATGTTTTGCATTCATATTTTTATGCTTTGGATATGGATGATGTGGATATAGTTCTTGAATATCCATGGTTAGAGACTTTGGTAACAATGAATATTAATGTTCAAAAAAAGTTTATGAAGTTTTGGTATAGGAAAAAGAAGATCACTTTACAAGATATCATAGTGAAAAAGGCACCAATAACAATCTAGGTAGATCATGAGGATGAGATTGAAATAGGTGATAAAGATCATGATGAAGATTCAGATCATATAGATAAAGACACACTACAAATGAACACTTCATCTACTCAAGAGACAAAGAAGGAAAAGGTGGAAGAAGTAGAAGCAAAAGTGGATAAAGTCAAAATATTGGAACAAATTGATGTATATAGACACCCACATCATCATGAGAGGAAACAATCATGGAACCAGGTAAGGAAGTGTCATAACAACAATCATTTTATTTATATAGGAAATAAAATTTCTAATCATTATGGATATGCATGGAATCCAAAGAAAAAATACTATGGTATATGGAATGAATGGGGAAATCACTATAATTATGCATGGAAGAATACATACTATGGTCAAGATTAGAATCAGAGTAGTACAATGGAATATGGTACATGGAATAAAAAGAGGAATAATTATGATTGGACACCAAAGTAGTATAATTATGATCATGAATGAAATCAAAAGAGCATAATGGAATTTGGAAACAAGCTTGGAGAGATATCACCTACCAAGATCACATATGGATGGCTAGATGATCGAGATTCGAGACAAGTGTGTAATGATTTGAAGCACACTCATTATTTGGTTTCTTCCTATGTTTCAGGGATGAAACATGTCAAGGAGGGAAGTAATGCTATGTACCTAGGGATATGATATATTAATGTATATGGGTTGATGGAGATGCTGACATGTGGCACACATCCCCTTAGTTATATAGGTACAATATATTAGGATAATGGAGTAACTTGTGGAATTAGTACATTGGGTAATGGTTGGTCTACATTGGGAATAGGAGGTTACCCATCCATGGGTTAGATAGATGTCTATATATAGGAGATGATTATCATGGTAAAGATATCAAGTAAGCATTGATTCTTCTATTGTAAGAGGATATTGGAGGTTGTCCCTCGAAGAGACATTGCAGAGTTATTCCTTCTTAAAGGAGTATTATATGGTGTTGTCCTACCTTAAGGGTATTTCTACATATATTGAATATCAAGATCTTACCAAAATGTAAAGTAAATGACTCTAAAGTAGGTATTGGTAACTGATAAAAAACTCCACCATATGTAATAACCTGATTAACATGAATGAATTTCATGCATATGTGAATTATAGATGGTACCGCTTGAATTTTTTGAATCCATGGGTGACCAAGTAACATATAAAAAAATATTACACTAGGAACTATAGTGAAATATGTGGTCAGGTGATATATGTGCCTATTGAATCTATTGATAACTATATCTATCAGGGTGATATCCTAGTTTGAATAGCCTAAATGCTATAATAATGTAATGGTGCACATGTTGACACTGGAACCATTATCAATGAGAACATTATAAATGGGTTGATTATGAATATGTGATCTGATAAAGAGTGCATTATAATCTAAATTATTCTACACAATTTCCTGATCTAAGAAGGATATTAAAGGTTTCGCTAGATCTCTGGACTCATACAAACTAGGATGTGACTCAACTAAAGGTGCCTGGTATGTAACTAGTGGTGGATGTGTATGATATACATGGTGAACCCTTAATGTGTCCCCTATATATTATTTTGAATGATGTGGAAATGGATATGAGAAGATTTTTAAAGCTTTATATTGTGTTAGTTTTGCATATGAAGGCTCAACTTAAGTGCCAAGATCAAGTAGGTTTTCATATATCAAGTCATATATATTATGTTTCAAACTGATGCATCTATTTGTAATGTGGCCTAGTGCCCTGTGGTAATCATAAAATGCCTATTAATAATATCCATTCAGAAGAGGTTTGGTTGGATCAACTTCATGAATAGGAGGGGAGATACGTTATTACAATCCAAAATCTATTATAAAACCCTGGCTAGAGGAATTGGAAGATGTGAGAAAGTGCGTTGAGGGGGTGACGATAAAACTATATGATGAGGAGGCTCTAAAGCTATATTTATTATAGGTTTATTTTGACATTTTGTATCATTGAAATTGACCTTGTATGGGACTTTATTGTTACTCTTATTAGTTGTGCCTATAATGCTTGTATACTTGAGTTTGCTCATTGAAATGAGTTTAACTTCTCTTTCATTTAGTGTATGACATAATTCAGTGAAGGAAGAGAATAGATTGAACATAATTGATTCATGAAGTGCTGGTAAAAGACTCTATTTGAAGAGATCCTATAACTCCTGATCTGTCATGGGACTAGTCATCTTAGCCAAGATGGTCTTATACTGAAGAACATAGTCTGTGAGTTCCTCATTTGGTCATTGTTTTTATTGAGAAATTTGAGCATATGAAACCTTATCACCATTGTTAATGATGAAGTGTTCTAAGAACATGTTAGCTAAAGGATTGAATGCATGAATTGACTAATTGGTAAACTATAGAACTATTATAAAGCATAATACTTTAGGCTCTATAGAACTAGCTTGGTAAGTAGCCAAGCATTGGGTACATAGTCCAAACATGCTACATGAAATGATCTTAAGTGTGTATCTAGATCACCCATGCCATCATAAAGAGTAATCTTGGGTTGAACAAAACCTTGTGGCAAGGGTGTAGAAACAATATGACATGCCAATGGTGTATGTAGTAAAGTGAAAGAATTTAATGCCTACATAGGTCTAGTGGTACCTTGCTCAAGATGTAGTACCTTGGATTGAAGAGATATTATCTCTTGCATAAGGGATACCACATCAGGAGAGAGGGATGTATTAGCTATAACTAGTGGCATAGAGGTAGGTTGGGTTACTATAGGGGGTTATTGAGACATAGTTGCCCCCATAGTTTTATTTTCAATTGGTTACTCAGTGGGGATGGAAAAATTAACTTGTTTAGCCTTTTTGATTTCCATGATAGATTAAAAAATTAGTGTATGATCTTTAAGCTATTCCTTAAGTCTTTCTCTAAAGTTTTGGAGGATCAAATCTTTGTTGCGTACAACTTCATTATCAATAATGGGTGGAAGTGGATCCGTAGTCTAATGTGGTGGATTATGAGTATTAGTGTGTACATCATAATTTTTATTTTCATATTGTTATTTGTCAAAATTATCCTCATTGAAATTGGTGTAATATGGATGTCTATAATCTATGATTAGAACTTGAGTTGGTTGTTTATCCATGGTATATGGTTGAGATGCAGGAATTCGGGTGAATTCAAGAGGATTGACACTCAGTCTTGCACTTCATCTCGAAAGAAGAAATGCAAGGAACTTAGGTGGCATAGGAAAACAACTTGGATAATAGTAGAAAATATTAAGCTCATATAATCTAAACAAAGAACATGAATATGCATAAAAAGTATACATAACTCCCAAATATGTAAGGTGATGCCTCAAGAAGAAAAATAGGAGCTAGTACATGAAACTAAGGATTTTTCAAACATATTTATGCAAAATAATATGAATTTTTGAATTTAAAATTGATTTTCTAAGTTTGATATGCAATTAAAAATTTAAAAAATGATTGGGAGAGTACTAGAAAATAACTGGGAGCTAGTTAATGCAACTCAAGTTTTTTGAATGAGTTTTTAAAATTAGTATGATAATTTTAAAAATTTGATATGAATTTATAAAAAAAATTTAGAATTTTGCTTTAAAATTTTATTAAAAATCATAAAATATTTCTAAAATTAGCAATATACTTTTCTTAGTGTTTGGAATGTGTTTGTATGCAAAAAGTACTTAGTATGTGCAAACTAGGGTTTTATAGAATATAATATAATTTTGAAATTAATTTGTAGATTTATAATTTTTAAATAAAAAATAAATCAAGAAATTATGGAAAAAAATTATAAATAATTTACCCTAGGGTTTCTAGGTTTTTCATGCAAAATTCAATGTAAGTCAGGTTCACCAAATGTTTTGTTATTTTTGGGAATAATGGAGTTTTATTCTTATTTAATAAATAGTTCTGAGTAGAGAAAATTAGTAAATAATATTCCTAATTATGGATACTAATTTATGAAATTTAATTGTAATTTAACCTTTCTAAAATAGTAAGAGAGTAAGGAGAAATGTAACTTAGCTTATTCTAAGCTATCTGATCTGAGACAGGGTTTGAGAATTCAGGTACATGACTGAGATAGTGTCAAAAATAGGTTCTTAAACATAATTTTTTGATTGGATAAAAGTGTCAAAAGTGGGGCATCCTACTATTTGATGTTGTAGTATGTTTTTAATGTTATTGTCTAAGTGATTTGAGTTTTCTAGCTTCTACTCGATAGGTCTATGTTACCTTGTCAGTGAAATATCTAAGCTTGGAAGTTTGTGGAGCTCATTTTACATCTATTTTAATATTCAAAAGCCCTAGGATATATTTTTAATCAAACTTGAAAGTAAATTTTGGAAAGAGAGAAAAGGGGTTAGTGTGTAAAGGATACATTGGACGCACTTCACACCCCATTTATGGGAACATTACCTACATACCAATACTCTAAGGAGGGATCAAACTAATGTAGTTCTCCCATTGAAGTGCTTGGTAAAATTATGTATGAAAATGTAATTAGATGCAAAAATGGGTGTAATTTATATATCTAGGGACTGGTGTAAGGGTTTGAATAGGCTTGGAATAATATTAGAAGGTTATATGTAGAGAATAGGAAAAATTGATTGAGTGTACTTGCTTGCATTCTTGATTCTCTCTCATAAATGAGTGCCAACCCTTCTAAATAGACTTTGAATGGAATTTTATATGGGATTTAATGATCATGTATTAAATTAATTCACATTAGGATGACATGAATTAGGATAAGAATCTGAGATAAAATGACCATTTGAACCAAATTTGCACTTGGACAACAACATCAAAAACATGACACCCTGAGTTTCAGTGCTCCTATCCAAGTTGGGTGCTATTATCTAGAGGGAATTAGACCTAGGGGGATGGATCTAGGCTTGAAATAGATACCTAGGTCTATAAGGGTTGAGTCTAAAAGGCTATGGATGATTGGGAGTCGATGAAAGAAAATCCTATAAGGGTTGTGCAAGCAAGTAAGAGGACCTACGGATTGGGTGTCATTAGCCACACTAAAGTAACCAAATTTCAAATTTTACATGACTACACAAACCAAAAATAAGAATCAACTATTGTAAATAGGTAATGATTAATACAATATGTTAATGCTTGATTAGGGCATCAATATGTTGAGGTATTAGTATGTGAAAGTCTTATGTTTTGGTAAGATTCCATAAAAGAGTTTTGGAATTTGAAATTAATTTAAAATTTTGAATATTAGGCACATGTTTCATAGCATATGCACCTTATATATGTCTCATGCTAAAATTGTGTATAACAAATGGTACTAATGTATAGAATTTTTCCATAACTATGAATCTAGATCATATACTATGTATGCTTTTTCTAATTTGGAGACTATGTAAGTGTGGAAAACATGATTCCAAAGCATGCTCCCTCTAAATATAGAGAATATGCAAAATATAACTAATTGTGTATAACATGCCCCTACTAAGATGGCCCCTTTTTAGAGGAGAGGATATAGTTTCTATTGGTCATCTCCTTGAAAAAGGACAACCAATGATGTGTGATATAATTTACTTGATATTATTTTGAAAGAATTATGGATAATAACTTGTAACATTATTTTTGGTAGAACTTAGAATCTAAAAGAATATCCATTAGAAAAAAATTATAAAATTTTTATAGTGTTTGAAAATTTTCAAATTTGGTATAATATGAAAGGGATCATTGTCTATATCCCAATGTAATCTACAACATTGAATTTGGATACCCAAGGTTCAAGATATGCAAATTTTAAGTTGTTGCAAAACTAGTATATTAGGTGGGTTGTAATAAAATTTTGAAATCATTTACATTTTGAAATTAAGTGAATTTTTATTTATGAGTCTATAGAAGAAAAATTCCATGTGGAATAACCCTTCACCCAATGTGATTTGATGTGTTTTAGAGTGCCATAACCAACCAAGATTTTTCTAAGTTGGTAAGTAGGCTTTATTACAATTTTTAGTCATTTTAATTTTTTGAAATTTTTTCATTTTGTGTATTTTTAGGCCTTTTTTTAGGAGGTCATACACTTGCATCAACATCTTGGATTCTTGATTCAACACATCGAATAAAGGGTCTAGTTTTGGATGCTAACTTCTAGCATTTTTATTTAGGGTAGATGGTAACATCTTATGTTTCAATCCTACAAAGATGCTAGCATTTGACACCAATGTATTTTTATTTTGTGTATGATTAATTGATATTTTTGTATTTTTGCATCATAATATGATCACTAATGATTTTTTATTTTTTATTTTTTATTTCTTGATTGTAGAAGGATATTCATATTTGAGAGTTTTGGCATGGGTGACACTATTTGACATTAATAGAGCTGGGTCTAGATGTAGCTAATTGGGATATTATTGATCATGTGGGATTGGGTCATGTGTCACATTTGGGATAGATAACCTATGATATACACCTCCTCATAACCATATCTAAGAGGTAGAATCCAAACACATGTACATTCTTGCTTCCCACTAGTGAGATGACCATCACCTTAGAGGACGTGTATCAATTTTTTTGGCTACCGATTATGGGTGAGAGTGTTCAAGTTTCTAAAGATGGTAGTTGAGTCTATATTAAAAATTCCCATGTATTTTTTAATATTCAAAGGGATCTCGAGGTAGATTTAAGCAGTATGGTTTTGGTTTGATGGAACTATTAGAGGTGATGTTCTATATCTATAAAAGTATATTTAAATTTTACCATAGCATCATTTTTAGCTATGGAAGGTAGGACTAATAGTATTTATTATCATATGTATCATGTAGTGCATCACATTAAGGTTCATACTATACTAGCCCACTTATATAGGGATCTATATAGGTTTACATTGGAGAGTCATGGTGGTGGTATTAGAATAGTGATTTTATTGCATGTCCAAGCTTATGAGCATATCACAATAGTGTGGTTAGTTGGTGGTCCTATCCATATAAGGGTCCATCCATATGTTTTTCAGAGTGGTGGGTATTCCCACATGGTAGACTTCATAAAACAATGAAGTATCATATTACCTTGGATAGGTTATCTCTAGATCAGATTATGTGGCATCCTTATAAGACTTTTGTTGGGTGACCTGAGGATAGACATGTTATAGAGGGTCCACATCAATATGTTATTGATTGATCAATTTCTTAGTGTCTATGAGTAATTTTAGTATGACTAAGTTTTACAATAGTTTGTGATTGAGTAGGGAATGCCCTCGACACTGTATCTATGGCATAAAATGGTACAAAGTAGTCATAGGCCACATGATAGGCCAACACCTACTATTTTGGATCTATCCCTATGCTAAAGTGATGAGTGAGATCCTATTATTCCTTTGGTAGTAAGAGATGATGTGGGGTGTACTAATGGGTATTTACAATGGTGGGATAGAGCTTGATGGACTTTATTGTTTCCTATTGTAGTTGAGTCTCTAGGTTCCATTCGTATGACATAGTGTGATTGTAGAATAATGATAGGTGGTTAGGTAGGAGATGGTTATCCTATAGGGCCAACACTAGTAGATGATCCAACCATTAGGGCCACATGTGAATACCATAGTTTTATTTTTTACAGTTAATTTGGTTATAAAATCATTTACATTTTATATACATTGCTAATTGGTGTTTTATCTCAAATGTGTGTAGGTAACCAAGAGTGGTCAACCATGGTGGATCAAGTGATATAGTTTCTCACTCATAGTGTACATATGGATAGATTTAGAGATGAATTTATTCAAAGAGTTTTTGACATTGATGATGTGCATGCACCATTATTTGATCTTATTTTGAGAGTTGTGGAAACATACCATACTACAACCACGAAGCACAATAATTTACATGTGATATGGATAGATAGGACATCCCATAGTGGAGTTCCACTAAGAATATGTATATGATCATTTATTTCTATCATATTTTGAGACAAAATCATGAGGATACAATGCAATGGATAGGTGCTTTTGAGGTTAGATTACACATGTTATCACATGCACAGGGACCAAATTTTGATCTTGGTGAATCTACCTCAAAGGTGTTGGATTTATATATGTTGATAGTGATGATGAGTATACTCCAAGGAATATGCCACCAACTTATGATTGATATGATTATTTAAAAAAAAATTGTATTAGATTATATATATGAAATTACTCACATGGGTTTTATTTGGTATTGAATATATTTGCATGTTTTAATTCTCTTTTGGTCATTATTTAATTTTTAATTACATTTATTTTCATGATGTATGCTAGGTTTTGGTAAATTTGTGTAACAATTATGTGTATTTTTGATATTCATGTATTATATTAACAATAAATAAATCATCATATAATGAAATTTAGATGGATATAAAAACCCCTAGATGTAATGATCATATAGAAATGGGACTACATATTGTGCTTCTATATTTACCTCTAAAGTAGATATATAAATATCCTATGAATCTGTATGTATCTATTTAGGTACCCATATCTATTTGTGTAAGTTTACCTTCTCCATGTGTCTTTTTATGAGGGACCTGATTGACTAATGGTTCCTCAATAGGATTAGTGTGGGAAAGATCAGTCTTGGGAGAGAGTACACTAGGAGAATGAATTCTACTAGAGGTCATAATATGTGAAGGTAGATGGACCATGTGTTCCTCATAGAGATCATCATGGGATGTATTGACATTATTATAAAAGTCTCTAGGATAAGTATGTGAAATAAGTTTGGATGTGTCTTTTCAATATGTAATGATTCTATGATCGACTAACTATATAATATTTTGATCAAGATTAAAACACTCATTATATCTATGTCTATTAATACCATGATAAGTTCAAAAGTGTTATCCTTTTCCCTTTTCAAATATGTAAGGTGGGTAATGTGAATTATGATGGATTCTTATCAATCATTTATCCAACAAAGTTTGTAATATGTCATGTGGTCTATCTTAGTACCAATCAAAATGAATAGGGTGTCATTTTGTAGTTGTATATGGTCTAAATATGGGTGATAATCTATAATAATGCTCCTTTCCATTATTCAACACCTTTAATTTTTCTTTTGGTATATAAGGGGTTGGTTCTTAGAATGCTTTTGGAGTGGTTCAAGAGGTTTTGTAACTTGTTTATTTACCTTAGAAATAATATTTTTACCATGTGTGGGTTTGAATGGAGAAATAGGTAACTTGGTTTGTGTATTCATTTGAGCACACATATTTTTTCACATCCCACTATAAGATCTCGAATGAAGCAAAGGGATTATGTAATTCTCTCTCTTAGTGAAGAAAGGAGACCTCTACTAAATATAAATTGTATTTCTAAATATGAGGTTATGTAATGTAAGGAATACAAAACATCCTTAAATTAAATAATAAAATATTGTATAGGTTCATTTTCTATTTGTGTCAATCTTTTCAAATGATCCAATGGTAATTTAGGTAAGGTATAATGATGAAAATGTGATATAAATACATCAAGTTATTTAAAAGTTGATAATGAACCATTTGGCAAAGTATGAAACTAGTCAAGAGCCCCTTGGTCTAAGCTATGATAAAAATCCTTTAATATCAAACTTCATTTTAGGGTCGATGTTCAAAAGTGTGTATATTTTTGTAAATAAATAGCAGGATCCCCTTGACCATCAAAGGAGGATAACTTAGGCATAATTAAATTTGAAGGATAATGCATCCCTTTTAATAAGTTGCTTTGTTAATGTATTGTCCTCAATAATAGCTTCATGATGATAAACTTAAAATTTTAGAGTATTGAATTATCATTGAAAATATCCAATGGTAGTCATAATAAATAACATGACAGAATAATAAGTTGAGGCTTTTGCTAGTGGTTGTAATTTACCATTCACATAGAAGATAGGAATGATGGAATATTTATTATTTTATAAAATAGGCTCTTTATATGATTTTTCAATGTTCATTAAAGGAACATCCATGTCTAAAAATGTAGGTATATCTTGTGAAATAACACAAATTTTAATATTATTATCATTGCAAGGTGATACATTGCTTCGAGCCTCATGACATATTATAGGAATAGGAGGTATAAATTCATTTTTAGGAACACTCTTCTTTTGAGATGAAAATACAAAGGAGGAAGGGAAAAAACATTTATTATGTCATGTACCATATCAAGAGATGTAAGGATGTCACCTTCACTTTGAGTGTTAGTGTCACATCCCATAGAAAGAGGAGTAAGTAATGCAAGATCACTTTCTACTTTAGGTTCATCATTGTTATGTGAGAAATAAATATTGACATGACTATCATTTGCATCCTTGATATTTGTCTTAGGGAAATATTTTTTTAGAAAACCTTTGGGAAACATGGTTATTTGTTGCTTGAATTTACGTGGTTTGACTTTTGTAAAATATACATCAAATATATTTAGGACTTTTATTGTGTTCTTGAACAATGTAGGTTGTGTACTTGTTTCCTGAAGATTTTTAGATACACTCTCATTTTTTTCTTCAATCAACACAATGGGAGAAATGGGAAATGTGATTTGTTCCTCAAAAATTAGAAGGGAAGAAGAAAGTTGAGTATTTTCATTTAAATCATGCAAATAAGGAATGGAATTTTCAAAACTAGCATTATTTGGGGAATGGGAGATACACTTGATTTCATCAAGATTTTATTTATGAGGGATAATTGAGGAAAATCAAAATTATTTGACATTTTCAAAATTGGAAAAGGGAGAATCACACTCACTAGTTGAAATAACTAAAGAGGGTATGGATATAATAGTTTGATTTTCAACATTAAGAATGGTATCATTTTGCATATTTATTATCTCTTTAGTATTATAAAAGAGAGGAATATGATAGGTGTCATAACCAAGGGGAATTTCATCACATTCATAACAAAGAGTGGAAACATCATGATCACTTCTTTTTTTATTTATATTTTCATTTGCATCATTAGTTCTTTCATTGTCATAGTTTTAAGCAAAAGTGACTTTATCCAATTTTTGGTGTTCTTATAGGTCTTTATATGAAATAAATTGATAATTAGGTGTATTAAATAAATGATCGTGATTTAGATTCTATGCATAACCTTTTGTTAATAAATTCATAAAGGTTAAAAAGTAATTTAAGATGAGTACCAAACATACAATAAGAAGCACCAAAAAAAGAATGTAACTAAGCATTCCTAATCTATGCCCATATAAGTGAGGGAGAAATCAAATCTTAAAATATACTACATAAATCTAAGATGAGCTTTCAGAGAAGTTGAAAACCTTAATATGCAAACTAGGGTTTTGGTTTAACAAACATAGGATGGGTTCACCAAATGTTTTAATGATTTTGGATTCATAAGAAAAACATCAAACAATAAAGCTATTTGAATGATAATCAAGTAATGTTTATATTTTAACAATGTAACACAATATTTTAACAAAATATCTTATTTAAAAATGTGTAATAACTACCACAGTACTAAGAAATTAAGAGATTATCTTATTTATTATTTTGTTTTTGATTACAGTAGTGATCAAGAGTTGTCTCAGGGTTGTGTTAAAGATTTGGAATATTTTCATTTTATATTTTGTTTATTTTTGACATTCAAATAGTTGTGTTGATCATGGACAGTAACATCAATGCATATGTTTGTATCTGATGTAAGTGTCTAGTGGGAGATATACATAGGAATGACTTCAAATTTAAACTAGGCCCACACTGCCCCTTATGTAATTGTTTTGTGCCTCAAATCATGTTCACATGTATGCCAAATCCAAATAATAAGCAACCCTAGTTACTTTACATGATACCACTTGTAACCTAGTAAAAAGTGGTTAGTAACATGAGTTAGCTAGCTCTAACAACCTTGTTTTTTTCTAAGAGCTACCTACATAGATAATATTCCTAATAGGGACTTAGAATCACATGTAGTTCTCCCTCCATTGCATGTTTGTGGAATTATAATAGTGTGACTATATACTCTTTTTCTTAACAACCCTTGGTATAAATGATGTAATAGTATATTTCATCTTTGAATGCTTCAGGTATTTGAATAATTTCTTATCAGAGAGTTTACCTTATTAAAATGGTAGGTGTGTTAATTAGACCATAACATTTGTCTATATAGGAAAATTTTGACTTTGAATTAGAATCTAGTGACACATTAAAATATGAACATAGGATGGGAAAAATAGGGCTAATAAAAATAGTCACAAAGTAAAACATACAAAAAAAGATAAAAAGATAAGCCTAGATAGTTTCATTGAAGCTAGACACTAATGTTGACATTAGTGTCTAGGATGGATGCAAGTGTCAAGGGGATAAAAACCATACAAAATATTTACAAAAGGTATGGATCCCTATCATATATTAGATGAATATAAAAAAATACATCACACAAGCCTAAGGGATAGGTAAATAAAGTGAAATAATATGGAATCAAATAGGTCCTTGAAATATTACATCATTAGATGTCTAATTCTCAGTGAAAAGGTATATAAATACAAGAATATTATAAATATGTGTACTTGTACCAAATTGGGTGTATACAAATATGTAGGTTTTGAATTTCTATTTCTGATCTTCTTTGGTCTCTCCCCAACCTTCTCCACCTTTGTTTCTTGCTCTTTAGATTTGATAAGGCTCTTGTAGACCTGTTACATACTTTTAACATTCATTATTATGGTTTTTTGTCTCATGAAATCTCTTTCCAATCTTCTCAAGACCTATGTTATCATTTCATCCTTATGGAGACCTTTATCTTCTCTACTTATAGACTTATATGAAGTTTTTCAGATCATGGAAACCTTGAATCTCTATTAACATACTTGTTTTTGTGCTTAGATATTGGATGAAAAAAATCTATGTGCTCTCGATCTTTGACAAAAATATTGGAAACTATGATTTGAACATGATAATGGACTCATGTCCATGCTTGAAGACTTGCATGAATATTGAAATGACACTTTTAGATGTAATGGAAAATATAAGACTGATAAACCTTCATGAAACCTATATTGAAACACCTTAAAAAAAGTGATTTATTTTCTTGAATGAGAGTTTGGAAAGGTGAAACAGGGATAATCATGGTCTTGACTAAGAATTTCCCATGTTGGAAGCTTGAAATAATCCATAATGGGGCATAAAAAAGTTAGAAAAACTAAGTTAAAGATACTCTTTGAACAATATGTATGGATTTCAAGGTCTTGCAAAGGAGTTTCAAACTTATAAATGACCTTCATATCCCTTTTGAAAAATTTCACCCTTTTCATGATCTAATTAATTGATCTTAGGACCCTTTTGTTATTATTTCACATTGAAAAGCACCTTTTATATGTCTAGACATCAAATAGGCCTCGATAAGAGCTAATATGACCTCATGATCTCAAAATTATTATTAAGCTTTAATGAAACATGAATATGTATGGGAAATCCCAAATGGTTCATGAAATACCTAATTTTTGTCTAAGGATAATAATCATGAAGGTATTACTCGTTCATGCTTAGCTGATCTTGGCCTAAAAGTCATGCTTCTAACATGTAAGGTGAAAAAATATCAATAAGAATTGAAAATTCCACACTCTAGTGACCTCCATGGGATAATTTCTTGATAAACAAGGATACAATAGCCTTATTCAAGTCCATTTGGCATAGGAGTCATTAAAATCCTTGAAACAACTCAATTTGAAAGTGAAACCATGACTAAAACATGTTTGCCCATCCTATAAGCAAATCAAAGAAGCCTCAAAATACAAAAAATAAGAAGGAAAAAATAGAAAAAATTCATAAATAACACTTAGAGGAATTAAAGTAGCTATACTATTATGTACAAGGTTTGAAAATAACCTCAAAGGTAGGATTTGAGGTGTATCCTATTGAGTAGGATAGGTAGTACTTCTTCATTTAGCCTTGAGAGTTGGAAGACACTTTCTTTCTTGAAGATGGAGATAATGTATGGGATACTCCATATGGAATAAAACTTTGTATGGTTTTTGTCTTTATATCTATATTCATCCCACTTCAAGACTAGATCTCCTTCCTTAAAGGTTCTAACAAAAACTTTATTTTCAAAATTTCTCTTCACTTGGGATTGATGAGCCTCAAGAGTTTGCATTGATTGGTTTCTTATCTCCTCCAAATCCATTAACTCAGCCAACATCACTATCATTACATCATTGTCTATGAATTCCATCTATTTTTCAAGATTAATATAAGGTAATCCAATGACAATGGAAGTTTTACCTCTCTCCCATACACCACCATGAAGGGAGAGTTTTGAATGGCTCTCTTAGGTGTGATCATATCAATCCAAAGGGTTATCTTGGGTTTTGTATACTAATATATTTGATTATACATCATTATCCTCTTGGTAATCCTTATCAAGTTCTTATTTTTAGACTTAGTTGAGCCATTACCTTAAGGGTAATAATTTTAAGAAGTTTTAAGATAGATCCCATGCTTAACTACCCATTGACTAATTTTAGTGCCTATAAAGGCTTGCACATTATTAGAAATAATAGTAAAGGGGATACTAAACCTTGTAATTATACCTTAGAATAAATATAGTATGGAATCCTTAATAGCCTCCTTCAATGAAACTTATTCATCCCACCTAGTGAAGTAATTTGTGTCTATTAAAACCCATTTGTGACCATCACTAGATGGTGGATTTATTAGACCAATAAAATATAAACCCCACAAAATAAATGGATATTATATTTGGATAGGGTAAAGAGGAATGGAAGATAACATCTTATTTTATGTGAATTAGGCACACTTATCAAAATTTCTCACCCATTTATGGATATTTATGAACAAATCAAGACAATAATAACCAACTCTCATGATCTTAGTAATAATAATCTTTGGTGAGAAATGACCTCCTAATAGGCCATCATGGGACTATTCAAGCACTCTAAAAACCTAGTTATGCTTAATACACCTTAAAAAAACTCCATCAAAAAGGACAAAATGAATAGATTATAACCTAAAATACCTCTTGTTTGTCTTGTCAAGGCGTTGAATATACTCACCTATTTGTATGAAAATAACCATATCGTAAATCCAACTATTTGAAAGGGAAAGTTTAGCTAGTTGGTATTTTAAAACCATTATATTATCTTTTTATCAACTTCCATGCCTATTAAAAATTTCTCACACAATCCTTTACCCCTCATAATCTTGGTGATTTTGACATGCACGTCATTTTCCATGACCTTAGTAATCCATCCAACTCTCTTCTCATTGATGTCCTTAACAAGAATTCTTTTACACTTGGATGAGGCACTATTATATTTATTTTATTTTTTGAGAGCATGTGTATAATTTTTTTGAGATATATTACAACAATAAATATTTATTTATTAATAAAACTATGCCTTAATTCATAATCCTTGAGTTCTTGATTGAAAAAATTTATATGCGACTCCGTTTGATCACTATTTTGTTGAGTTAGAATAGTTGAATTGCTCTCATTTCCTCTAAAGGCATAACAAATGAAATATTTTTCATATTTAGGATTCAAAAAAGTAGGATCTTGAAAAATGACTTGCTTTATACTTTTAACATTGTCCTTACCTTCAATTGACCAATTGAAAATAATATTATTATTGAGCATGGAGGTAAGATGCTTAGCCAATGTGGAAAAATATGATATGATTCTCCCCAATAACCTTTGGATACCATTCTTATGGCTTAGGATAGAAATATATAATATGGTATTCACCCTCTCTAAATCAATGGCAAGAACATCCTTTGAGACTATGTGCCCTAATAGTTTGCCCTTATGAGCATAAAAAACATGTTTTTTAGATTAAGAGACACTCTAAATTCCCTACATATATTGAAGACTTCACTTAGATGATTCAAATTTTCACTTGCATTCTTTTAAAAATGGTTATGTCATCTAAATAAACCAAGATAATGTCATTAATTAGACCTTTAAAGGTCAATCCATTGCTCTTTGTAAATTTACACCATAATTGGTTAACCCCAAGGGAATATTTGGCATGTCCCATTTTTATTAATTTTTTTTTTCAAGAAAAATCCCATTCCAATATTTTCCATGGAATAAGGAAGGAGTTGGGAAAATAATTTATTTAATATTTTGTACTTGAGGTTATTTTATATTTTCAAGTTGTTTCAAAGGGGCCACTTAAATATTAAATATATTTTAATATTAAAGGGAATTGAAAAGTTGAATGTCTACAAGAAAACCTACTAATTAGGACATGGATTTATAGGAGGATATAATGATGATCTTCTAGGGAAACTTTCTAATTTTCTCTTGCTTTCTTAGCATCAAGATAAGTGGGTCAAATTTAGGAAAGTTTGGGAAATGGAAACAAAGGAGAAAGAGGCAAAATTTAAATGTTTTATGGGAGAGAGGATAAATATAGAATTAGTTTCCTTTATTAACTCATGTCATATTATCAAATCAAGGATATTAGTATTTTGGCATTAAATTTGGGGCCTCATGTGTATTTATATGTTAGGATTTCCTTCTGGGCTATCTTTTGCCAATTCAACAAATTATTAGACTTTGCACTTCAAGTTTGCATCTAAGGATAAAAAAATTTAGGTGAGGAGATTTTTGGATTAAAAATAATTTATTTCAATATTCATAAGATGTATCCCCTTTGATTCAAGGAGGTGACGTCATCCAGATATTATATTGGAGCTGATTAGTATTATTTATGAAAATTTTGTTGAGTTATATGTGTATTTACAGGTGTATTTTGGTGTGGTTTGATTTCCATATTTTTGATGTTGTGTTGGTTACTAATATAAATTTTGTAGATAATTTTTTTTATATATTTAAAATTTATAATATGTCACCTTTCATATTTATGGGATGTTTGATGTAATTAGGTGTCAAAATTGCCAAATCTAGGGCATTAGAAGCATCATGTTTTTTGCCATTGTGTGGAGTTATGGATTTTAGTTTGTAAGGGTGAAATTTGGTGGTTGTATTGGATATGTATTAGTAATTTTATAATCCTCAATATATCAAGGTAAAATACATAAATTATGGAATTCGTATTTTTATTCGAAGTAAAACATAGTCATTACTATGGTATTTTTTACAAGTTTTTTGTGAAGAAAAATTTAGAGTTAATTTTAGTTTATGTTTGTTGAGTATATGCTTTTATTTCCTAAATATTTTCCATTGTAACATCATCTTACATGTTTAAAAATTAGACTTCATTAATATAAAAACACTTGAAAGTTTCTGTGCAAAAAATATAAAATTTGAGTTTTAGCTTGTGAATAAATTGTTAATTATATGTCATTATCTAGTTATATTATTCCAAATTATGTGGAAAGAGTTTGAAAATTAATGTTATGCTTCATATTTTATTTATTATAAATAAAATTTTAAATTTTTTTTGGGGACATGATAATGGTATCAGAGCAAAGGTCTTGCTAGCCAGCAGGGTATTGATTTGTTAATGTGAATCATGGGAAGTTTATTTCAATCTATGTTTAAGTGTACCTAGAATAAATCAGAACAAGAGTCCCCTATCAATAAATTTTAGAGAATCATCCAATTTTATCTATCCTAGGGCCTTTACATAAATAAAATGAATTGGAAAATATGCTTTATGCATTTAGAAGATATTTGGAGTTTTAGTATCAACTAAAAGATGTTCTGCTTAATAATTCGAAGGAAATAGAAGTTTATTTATCTAAGGTTGGCCAATGAAATTACAGAATTTTAAAATTAAATATAAATTCATTAATGGTTTCTTTGGTCCAACCCAAGTTTATGAGACATCTTGATGAAGATGTGATCTTTGCAGTCACCTCTTACCTTAGTGAAATCACAAGAATTACAACTCCAAAAATTCCTTAAAAGGATCACATAATGAAGGAGGCGTTTCAACTAATTGTGGAAAGTTTCTAGGATTTAGATGATATGGTAAATCCTTATTTTTATAAGAGGGTAAATATTATAGAAACTATTGCAATGGTTGGCTTTTGTGTTGTGATGCTAGATCTTGATTCTGAAGATCTTATTCTTGAAATGTTTCAATAGCTATTGACTACGATTAATATGAGTCATATAAAAAGTGTTATAATTTGTATGTATAACATTGTGACTGAGACTTTGAGGGAGAGTGATGATATCTCCCAGCCACTCATATCTATTATATTGGATGGTTTAAGGCAAGACCATAACATTTCTCTAGCTACACATATGTTAGATAGAAATGTTGCTAATATATGTGAAGAAAAATTGAAACCATTTATGACAGTGGATCATAAGGAAGAAGAAGTGAAAGTTTTAGAGAAATATTCAAATTCTAAAAAAGTGGAGGATGAAAATAAGAAGGTAAAACAAGAATAATTTTAGACTATCTTTTTAGAAGGTTTAATAGAGGATCATGTTGATTTTGGTAATGAAGCCAAGAAGAATATTTGGGTTAGCCCTAAGTTGGGATCTTTATGTTACAAAAATGAAGGTGTTGAGGATATTTCAATTATTTATCTTATGGAAAAGGTGGATGAGTAGGTTGAATGCATCCTAAGGTATGGAAATCATTTAAATTTAATGTTTCCTACTATGTCACTACTGTACCTTAGGTGTTCAAAGAGTAAATAATATGTACATTAGTCCCTTGTTAGTCCAAATGAGAAAAAAATCAAGCATAATAATACATTAGGCATAAACATTAATTCCTAATAACTAGGGGGAGCATAACATAATAAGCAAGATCACAAAATAGAGATAAAGATAATACAAATTCCTTACCTCCTTTGCCAAATTTTATGCTTACTTATTGGTATAAGGATGATCGTGCTTAGACTATGATGGTTTTAGTCAATAAGGTATTCCAAAAAAATAACCTTATACATAAAATCTTAGTTAACAATGGTGTGGGAACTTTTATTTACATCTCAAAGAACTAACTCTAACCCTAGGGAGGTTAGGTTAAATTCTAACTTAGGTTGAGTCTAAATTAACCTAGGTTGAGTCAGTCTAACTCTAATTGGGGTTAGGGCACTCATGAAATATTGACACCTCAATTTTAGATATTTATGAGGCATGATAAATCACTTTAAATATTTTTGAGGTGTGACTCATATTTTTGAATATTTTAGAGATAATAAATCACTTAGCTCATTTGACCTTTGACTTCATATTTGGATAAAAATTATTCTTTTGGTAAATGAAATTCACTAATTTGATTTAGAATTTTTATTTAGGAAAGTTAATTAAGATTTACAATGTAATTAATCTTGATTAGTGATTTTTAGATTTTGGCAATTATTTTCAATGTCATGTATTAATAGCTTAACCAGTCAAAAGTGTCAAATTACTAGGTCATAATTTAACTAGGGTTAGAACTAAACTAGGTTAGTGATGCATATAGGTTAATACACCAAATAAGCTAAATTAATCATTTTTTTGGGCAATTAAATCCCTTATGTAGATGAATTTTTATAATTTAGGTGATTTATAGATTTAAAATGTGTCATTTGCTAAAAATTGAACTAAATGTTGGTTTAGACACAAAAGTGGCCAAAACTAAGTGTTTATAGTTTACCCCTATTTGAGAAGTTGTTGAAAGACATAGGAATAGTAACATATTTTAAAATAATGAAAAAATTATTAATCCAAATATTTCATGCCCCAAAGGGTAGTTGATAAGCCCTTGATGCCCCCTTGAGGGAGTGGGAGACAAAATAGAATTATTGAATATTACTTTGAAATGAATAAAATGACATGATCTAGTGGTAACAGGGGTAGGATTATTGAATTGACGAAAGGTGGTTATAAATAGTAATAGTGAAGGAGTCACTAATTTTCCTAAAGGTGGTTATAATCAATAATGGAGGGTGTGACACTAGTTTTCCCAAAGGTCATTATAGGTAGTGGCATGAATAAATGCCCCAACAGGGTGGTGGAATGGGTATTAATTTGCCCAAAGGCAACTTAATCAATAATGAAATGGGAAACCTTGATTTTATCAAAGGTGGTTATAACCAGGGACAAAAAACATGAAATACTAATTTTCCCAAAGGCATTTATAATCAATAACATAAGCATTTACCCCAAAATGGTGGGTGGAGTAAAATAATGATTTTCCCAAAGGCAGATATAATCATTAGCATAGGATGTAAAGATAATGATTTTATGATAGGTGGTTATAATTATTAGATTGGTTAAAAATAGAATTTGCTACAACAAGGTAAATTCGTAAGGTTAACTATATGAAAAATCCATATAATAGATTTATGATGAGTTGGCAAAGGATAAAGACACATTTTATCCTAAATGTGAGTTTAAAGATGCACATTCAAACAAACATGAGATATAGGTTGAAAAAATTGTGTTGTCAAAGGGTCTCAGGGAAGGCCCAAAAAGATGGTATATTGTATGAGATGTTCTTTGAATATTATTATTTTATTATGTTGTATGACTCATATGTATGTTTATTCAGAGATGCTCATCTATATAAACACATAATAAATAATTTTTTGCTCTTGTTTATTACTCATGTATTTAGGCATGTGTTAGGGTAGATGGTTGTTTTTTGAATACATCAGAGAGATACTTCCATTTCTTTACTAGAATAGACTCCTTGTGATCATGGTTTAATTTAGTTTATGATATTATACATGATAGTTATAAATAACTAAAATGGCAATTCATATCTTAAGCATGGAAAACTTATTTTAAATGTAAATATAAATAATTTAAGAATAAGATATGGATAATAAAATACTAAGTGTAAATATAATAAATAAATAAATTTTAATACTAAATACAAAAATTCACAACAAAAATACATGATATAGATAATCAAGACGTAAGTGTAAATAACATGTAATAATCTTACAAAAATCGAGAAATAAATAACAAAACAAAAAAAAAAAAAAAAAAACACCTATAAAAAAACAAAAAAACACTAATAAACAAACAAATTAAATAAACAACACATAAATAAATATTGAGCATTATTCCTATTGTTGAAGTTTGGCATTGATATTGTCATTGATGTCAAAGGTTCTCAAAGAAAGTGTTCATGAGGTCATTAAAGAATGTTATTTTTTGATAACATCATTGAGAGGTATGAAATTGTCTAAGGATATTTTAGGACATATGATCAAGGTATAATAGCATCAATATGTGTTTCAAGGTCAATTGTTAAGTTTCAAGAGCTTGAGAATCCTAGTCATGACATTTGTCATTACATGAAAAGAACTTGTGAGAATGTATGAGATTGGTGGTTTGGTGATATGGATACAAAAAAGGCATAAGAGGTTGTATGAGGTTTTTTTATCATGAATATGAGATATTGGATCACTCATTAGAGTCTTAGAGTGAGCCTACATAGGTAGGACCTATAGACTTAGTATGTAACTAGACCACCTCTAGACCCTACTTGGACTAATGAGGCATCATGATCTATTTTCAAGGCATATGAAGGATTTTTAACAATTTTTGATCATGTGATATTTTGTGTGATCATGTAAGTGATATTGAGAGTGCATGAAAAGAGGCTTGAAGGTGAATTTCAAAGCTTAATGTGGTTTGCAGGTCAAGGTCCAAGCAAGCAAAGAGAGCGATGGTGGACAAATGAGGTATGATATTAAAATTTCAAGATAAGAATGAGAATGTGAGATTTTTAAGTGGTGTGATATGTTTTCCTAAGTGTGTTGATCAAGTTTGAGGTCAAAGTTTTCAAGAAAAGGCATGAAAAGTGGTTTTGAGGTTTCTCAAGTGCACAAAATGAAGGGTTCTCAATCGAAATAGGAATTTAAAGTGTTAATTGACATGTTTAACCTTTTAATTGGAACCTAAGATATTTATGAGAGATGGGGAAGGGTCATATATAATATATCCAAGCATTAGTTTTGGAAATAAGAGGCAGTCCTTTATAAATAATTATTAACACCAAAAATAGTGTTAACCCTCTCTACAATCCTAACACTAACTTGATATGAAATATATTGTTAAAAATATCAAAAAATGGTCTTGAATTACTATAAAAACTATTAGATCATGAATTAAACTCTCCCAAACATCTATAGGTGTGATTTGTTTGTCAGGTGATTTAATGGATTATGAAAGGCCTTGTTTCTAAAAAATTTGATGTAGCAGTCAGAGTTAACCAAGTCAAATTTGATAAATGGATGGAGGAAAAAGATTAAGAATTATATTTTATGTATATGGTTGTTTATAATTAGGTTATATACCTAATTTTTTTTAAACTTGTCATCCAAGTTGACCAGTTGCTAACATGCCTAATTGTGTTAAACTTATTAAATAGTGAAAAAACTAGATAGAAATGAGAAGTTGATTAGGGATGAATAAAAGTACATGGATAATTTTTTAAATATTTTTAATAAATTTTGATGTTGGATATATATTTTTTATATTGTTGAAAATGTTGCTCATAAATTGACCTATCTAGTTCAGATGAGACAATGAGGTACAAGACTAAGATTAGTCTGCAAGACCAATAATATCATTTGAAAATATTAAATATCTATATAATAATGATAAAATGGCCTCATAATATCACATAAATTCATTTAAATTATCTGAAAGTGCTTTTATGAGTGTTTTAGGTCATTATTTCCATGACTATGTTGTGAGGCTAGTAGGCAATTTTGAGTGGGCTACTTGTACAGAAGGGTTTGAGTCCTTTTACCTTGTGTAATGAAGTTAATGAAATTGGGGAATTTTTTTATGTATTTAATGTTTTATTTATATTATTTTTTCTATGTTTGTTTGACAAAATTATGTTTTTTCTTCATTTGTTTAAGACAGACTTTCTGGGTATGCACATGCCTAATTATGAATAGTGTTAATGACATGCTTCAAGTGGTGGTTGGAGATAAAAGGTGCCATGGAAATGATATGATATTTTTATGGGAATATTTTAGTGACATATTATATTTTCTTTATGTGTGATATTTTTGAAAGTGTTTCAAATATTTCAAGGGTAATGTGTGCTAATGAAGGCCTAATTGAATTAGGTCTCCTTAAGGCCTAAAAGAGGTTTTTGGTCCTATATGATATGAATAACATATTTTAATTTTTTATTAATTTTTTTATAATTTAATAAGGCCTATTTTATGTAAAATATAAATATTAAAGTGTGTATATCTAAAAAATGGGTGTATGAGCAATAATCTAGTATAAGAACAAGGCTTAATAAGCTAAATTGACCAGTTAGAGAATGAGAGAGTTGAAGCAGAAGATATAATAATTTGAAGAGAAAAATAAGGTATTTTATACTATCATAAGGGTTCATATAAAATATCATTAATATATAACATAGGTACTATAGATGACTATCAAGGTTAAATGACCTAATCTATTTTGAAGAGACCTAGTTGAGCGAAGGAGCCTAGAAGGCAATTTGAGAGGGCTAAGAGTGTGAAGAGATGAAGAGGTGGTCATAATCAGTTGGTTGAGAAAAAATATGTCCTAAAGGTGATGAAATAAATTGTGTGGATGATTTTATTTTGAGTCATCTAGAGGGTTGGTGTCTCCTTACAAGTAGGTGCTTACTAAAGCCTAGTCAATTAGGTGTTCCAAGTGAATTTTATACTTCACCAAATATTGATGTTTGTATTATAGTAATATATTCAATTTGCATCATCATTTGTTTTTATTCCCCTTGAGGGTTTCTCACTAAAATAAGTGTTCTATGTGTTATTCTCTTATCTCATGCTCATGGTTCTTAATGTGTTTCTAGTTCACTATGTTGTTTTGATAATTCATGAAAGCTAAAGTAAAGTTGTAAATTTTTTTGATAACTGATCCCCCCCCCTCTCAATCATTATGCTTCCAAAAATTAGTATTAGAGCTTGATACTTTTATAAAAGTCTAATAGCTTGAAGGTGATCTTAAGAAGCACAATATGTCTTGTGATCAATAGGAAGAAGACAACATGTATGATGAAGAAGTCTACTTTGACAATGAAGAAGGGGAAACTAGAATAGATATTAAAACTAAGCTCATAAGTGCCCTTGATGGATTGAAAATAAAAAATAGACTATTAAGGGACTTAGGGGTCAGTTATAAGGTATTAACACAAGTTTTAAGTTAAAATAAGGTTGGATATAATCAGTTTAAAATAGAGCTAGATTCCTTGAAGGTTGAGTATGAGCAGCTCATAGACAAAATGAGCCAGTTTGAGAGAGTGAAAGTGAGAATTTAGATCAAGTAACTAATACCAACATGAAAATACCAATAAGATAGACCAACATAATATAGGGTAAGTCATCATGGGATCATGAAAAAAGAAGTAATTAATTAATAAGTAACCACAAAAATATTATTTTCTACATTTGTCATAATATAAGACACATTTCAAGATTCTACTCTAATAGAATTAGAAGGACCTCAAGATTCAAAAAGATAAATGAAGATCCTAGAATGCATGAGAAGAGTCAAACATTGGTATAGAATCCAAAGCAAGTTAGGACTAATCATATTGAGCTCAAGAGTCAAGATGGACTATTTTCCAAGGAGGAATAGAAAACCAAAGAGGATTCTATGATAACTCAGACTACCTTTCACATTCAAGATGAATGCATGAAATGGTATATATATAGTGATTGATCAAGCCACATGACAAGATATATAAATAATTTCATCTCATTAAAAAAGAATGCTATAGAAATAGTGAGGTTTGGTGACAACACAACTACTAATATAGTTGGTAAGGGTGTATTGAGTTTGGACAATGGGATGACAAAAACACAAAATGTGTTGTATGTGGAAGATTTTAAACATAACTTGCTTATTCTAAGTCAAATGTGCAATCAAGGACACACACTAAAATTTCATGACAAAGGGTGTGAGATAAGGATAACCAAATTAGGAAGGTGAATTACTAATGCTAAGAGAAATAAAAAAAATCTATATGCTTTTAATGATATCAAGAAGGAGAGATGCTTCATGAGCAAGATATATTAAAGTTGGATATGTATTAGAAGGTTAGGTCACCTAAAATTTGAAAATCTAGTCAATATTATCACTAATAAGTCTATGAATAATATGCCTAAGATCACCAAACCTACAAACATACTTTGCAAGGCTTGTCAACATGGTAAGTAGACTAGAAGAAGGTTCAAGTCCAAAGAGTGCTCTACTGCAAGACCCTTGGAGATAATACACACTAATCTATATGGTACTATTATAATTCAAAGCATGCAAGGAGATAACTACTTCATGTTACTCATAGATGATTACATAATAATGATTTGGGTTGCATTCTTGAAATAAAAATTAGAATCTCTTGATAAGTACAAGGTATTTAAGACTCTTGTTGAGAATGAGAAGAATGGGAAGATCAAGTTACTAAGATCTAATAGAGGAGGAGAGTTTTGGTCTAATGATTTTGATGAATTTTGTGAGGTTTGTGGAATAAGGATACAATTATTAGTAGCTAGGACACATCAATAGAATGGGGTAGTGGAAAGGAAGAATAAGATAGTTCAAGAGATGGATAAAACTATGCTAAATGAATCTATAATATCTGATGGATATTAGAGAGAGGTATTAAGCACTATTTTATACATTTTTAATAGAGTAAAAATAAAGACTAATGGAAACAAGACTCCTTATGAATAATAAAAGGGTAGACCTACCAATGTGGACCACATTAGAGTGTGTGGAAGAAAATGTTTCATCAAAAGAGATGATGAAGACTTGGGTAAGTTTGATTCTAGATTTTATGAAGGCATATTATTAGGATACTCATCAATGAGCTCAACCTATCGATTTTATAACTAGAGACTAAAAAATATAGTGGAATGCACCAATATGAAGATTGACAAGACAAGAAAATCTCACTCATAGTCAAAGAGAACTTTAGAGAATATAGACTTCAAGAATGAAGAGGAGACTATAGAGGTTCATGAGGAAGAAGAAGAATTTTAAGAGAGACAAGACTCAAAAGGACCTTTAAGATAGATTCAAAGAAATCACCTTGATCTCAATTCATTGGCAATAAGAATGCAGGTGTGAAAATAAGGAGAAGACTGGTAAGTAATTTAAATCAAGATAATTTTATTCTATTATCCAAGATTGAACCTAAGATTATTATATAAGTAAGCAAAGATAAATTTTGGATAGGTTTTATGAATGAGGAGTTAGACCAAATAGATAAGAATGAGATTTGGGCACTAGTTCCTAGGCCGAAAGACATGAATGTAATTGTCAAAAAATGGGTGTTTAGAAATAATTTGAATGGATATGGATAAGTCACTAGGAACAAGTATAGATTGGTATGAAAGGTATATGCACAAGTTGAATGGCTAGATTTTGAGGAGACATTTTCACCAATAGTAATATTAGAGGTCATCAGACTATTTCTAGCATATGCAAGATTCATGATATACCATATGGATGTCAAATATGCCTTTTTGAATGGGAATTTAGAAGATGAAGTGTACATTGAGAGACCTAAAGGGTTCTCACTATCAAATGACAAAGACTATGTTTCTAGTTTGAAAAAGGCTCTCTATGGTATAAAGAAAGATCTTGGAGTTTGGTATGCTAGGTTGAATAAGTATCTATTGGATCAAGGATTCAAAAGAGGAGTTTTAGATGAGAACATGACCAAGGCCTTTATATAGGTGATGAATAAAAAGTTTTATATTTCCATATTAGGAGAAATATAATTCTTTATTGGGCTGTAAATCATGAAATATGTAAAAGGTATATTCATCTCATAAGCCAAGTACATAAGGTAGATGTTGAATAAGTTTGAGGTCGAATATTTCAAGGTATTTAGTACACCCATGATCATAGGATGTAAGTTTATTAAGTAAGATGAGTCTTTAAAGGTCAATCAGATGTCATATAGGTTAATTATTGGAAGTTTTTTTTACACCACTACCTCTAGACCCAACATCGTGCAAGTAGTAGGTCTTATGGTAAGGTTTCAAGTAGATCTAAAAGAGAATCATATACAAGTAGTCAAAATGATACTCAGGTATCTCAAGGTGACTATGGAGTATGGATTATGGTATCCAAGAAGTAAGGAGTTAAATTTTATATCCTACATAGATGCAAATTGGGCAGGAAGTATAGATGATAGAAAGAGTACTAGTGGAGGAGCTTTCTTCCTAGGTGGGTGCATAGTTTCATGGATAAGCAAAAATCAACCATCATTAGATTTCTCTAATTCTGAGGCTAACTACATTTTAAAAAATTTATGTTGCACTTAGGTCTCATGGATGAGATAGACCCTAAAAGATTATATGGTGGAGTATAATGGTCTTAGTCCTATCTATTGTGATAATACAAGTGTTATAAGCATCTCAAAGAACCCTATCATGCACTCAAGGACAAAACAGATTCCCATCAAGTATCATTTTATAAGGGAGTAGGTAAGTGAATAGAGTGTCAAACTTAAATATGTTTCTACACATGATCAAATTGTAGACATCTTGACCAAACCACTTATAAATGTAACTTTTAAATGCCTAAGACATGAATTGGGTGTAATTCCTACCCCTAGTAATCATTAAAAAATTCAAGTACTTAGGGGGAGATAATAATTCTCATTATCTCTAAATAAAGGTAAGTTGTTTGAAGAATGTATGCATGGAGATTAGGGAACATATTTGTATTATGTCTCGTGAACTAATAATTCATGTGTGTTGAGTATTTTGGTTGCAAGGAGTTGTATACATCACTTTGTCATTTATGTTAAAGGGGTATAAAGACAAAAATAGAGAGATAAAAATTATTATTATACATTATTTTTTGACACATATGATAGAGGGGGATAT